>JAZGQO010000004.1:16014845-17229691 GCA_036850965.1 Patella caerulea | reverse complement strand
GTTAAATGAATAGCATATGAATAGGAAACACAAATATGAAAATGACCGAAAACATCAGTGTACACAAATATGATAATTATATCGGGTGTTGGGGCAAACTTAATTATTATTTAATAGAGTATTTAAACATCGTTCATTGCCTATCTAACGAATTTACATCTATATTTAGTTTGTTTTACTGTCGTATTTTATTACCGTGGAGACCATAAATTGTAATTGTATTTAATCAAATCCAAGCTTGAATGCCAGAGTTCAGACATGTTAATGCTAACCTGGAATAACCGCCTACTTGATACGTGACAGTGACAAAGTGCATATTAGTACACTGATTTTTCATATTTATATCACGTTGATTTGTCATCATTTATATTTCATTGATTTGTCATTATATATATTTATATTACACTGATTTGTCATTATGTGTATTCATAGTACACTTATTTGTCATTAGACATTATGCACATTTGAATTACACTGATTTGTCGTTATGCATATTTATATAATAATTATAAAAAAAAAATATATGTATATTGCGCAATTTCCAGGCATGAGCATGCTCAAAGCGCAGTTCAAAAATGATCACAACTGTCATGAAGGGAGCGCTTTCTTAAACAAATCATTACATTTATTTCGCATTGTGTATATTTGTAAAACACCGATTTCTCATTTTTTATATTTATATTTCACTGATTTCTCATTATATATTTACATGTATATTATATTGATACAGGTAAATAGTGTTCATATTTTCAGCAGGTGGTAATTTTGATGCAGTTTCCAATTATGTTTATACAGGTTCCTTGCATAGTTTACCTACCAGTTAACAGGTACCTCCGAAGAGCAAGCGTGTGTGATTTTATTCAGACATCTTTTAAAACGTCGTCGTAGACTCGATTGTCTACCTAGCGAAAATTAGAATTGCCACTGGTTGACATAATCTAGAGTAGTGAACTTTGACCCAATTATTTTAATCCAAGCCGTTTCTCACCTTGGTATTATTATATCTGCTGAAAGAGATTAGGTTACAGTCGAGTTATTTGCCCCTGAGTTAAAACTCTGAATCAGACCAGTTATTTGATAATCTCGCTTACGAACATTGACGTAACAGGCTTTAGACATTATACTTAGTGTAGCTGCTTGATGTTATTTTATTAAAACTACTTTACAGGCGCCTGTGCTTGAGGTTTTCATAAAGAATACATTGTTTGGAAGCCTAATCCGGATAGTTGAAATGGCTTCATCCTCACTTCAGTATCATTTCTGCATTCTTAATTTCAGTGAAGATTTGAATACTTCAGGTATCATATGGATGATGTCGTCACTTCATTGCGTATTTAAACAAAACACATATCGTGAAAATCATATGGAAGTATGCAGCGAAGTTCATAATGAACTTGCATTTCAACGCGAAGTTCGATGTGAAGTCCATTTTAGAAAGAACATTAATACATTGATAACACATATTCAACTCTTAACAAATACAGGCGACATGCACCTAATATACATGCACCTAATAATATTAGAAATGTTTTTAACATTTGTGGTTTACGTTTTCACATTTGTGGATTTTTGTTTTTATTTGCAGATGTTTTTATATTCTTGGATTTACATTTGAGTTTTCTGAAAAAAATGGATCTGTTACAATTTCGAACTCATCCAGTTTCCGCAATGAGAATATCAATCATGATGTCATTGATATGATGTCACTTCCGGCAAAGTCTACCGTGTCCAAAATAATTTCTTATTTTAAATCATTACTATATCCAGGAATGCATTAGATAAGTTTGTTTTCAATAACCCTTGATTTAATATGCATATGTTTTTATACAATAGGTGTTAGTATTATCATCAGCTAGCAGTGGAATCAAGTCTGAAGCCATGGAGTACAGTTTATTTGGCTCAGACCATATGCTGGGTATAACTCGTACTGGCATCATATATGTCAAAAACACAACTAAGCTTGCTGGATTTGGAGGAAGCAGTGTGGATCTTAACATTTCCAGGTCTGGGGCAGATGCAACAGTAGTAACGATAAAAGTTGAAGGAGTGAAATCCGGTTATTCAACATGTGGTAAGGGGAATGTTGTAAAACTACACTTACTCATCCTCGAATTCCAACTATCAGGAATTCTTTTGCGAGCACATTATTACAGATCAATTAACCCGGAAAATATAACATTTTAGAAATAGATTTAATGTATGCGACTGTAATTTTTGTATTTTGTCTTCACCCTGACTATCGACAAAGGGTGCTGTTTTTGATGGATGTTTTTTCAAATTTGGTTTGGAGCATTTGGGTCATGAGAGGATGAAAACTATTGATTTTTAACATTCTGCACAGTTTGTTCAACAACTATCTCCCCTTTGTCGAAAACCGTGCGAACACGATATATTCTGCAGTTTTCAAATTTAGTTCAACCATGGCGTCATTCGAGGACAAACCATGTCCATATTCACCGAGATACTTCTGAATGCGATAGAAAATACAGTACAGTTTTCAAATTTCCTGTAAAGCATTGCGATCATGAGATGACGTACCATGTCAATATTCAGCCTTCGGCGACTTTCCGTTCAAGAGTTATGCCCCTTTACCGAAAATCTTGTTCTAAGGGATTCCTTTCAAATTTGGTGGAAAGCATTGAGGTCACGAGAAAACGAATCCTATCGATATTCAGTATATTGCGACTTTCGGTTCTCCCTTTGTCGATTTTTAAAATTTTGTCAATATCCAAGTTTTCCTTATTAATAAGGTGCTGTCGAGACACTGCTGCGTTATGTTGACTTTTTTGCACGCTTAGTATGGCTAAAATTTGTATTCCTTTTTCACAGATAACGGATGTTCAGAATCACAGATGAAGGAAACGTGTGAATCAAGATGTGGATATGGAGCACCAACTTCCAAATGTCATTGGAGAGAAGGCGACGATAATTTGTCCCGAAAGTATGCCACGTGTAGACCCAACACTAAGACCTGCCCTGATGGAGTTTGTGATGATCTAGAACAACTAAATCAGCTGATTTGTCCTCAAGATTGTGTTAAAAGTAAGAAATAAAATAGCGGATGCAAGTCTTAATTACTATTATTAAAACAGCTTTTCAAATGCTCAACCGGAAGTAAACAAAGCAGCGTGCCTACTAGTATGGTCTTGGCTCGAACGACTTTCTTACTCACCCACAGCCCATGCGTTTTGAGTGTGCGATGAGTGTGGTTGTGAAATAAAGTCAAATGGAATTTTATGTCTTACGTTTCCACACCAACCTGGCGAAGGAATAGATCATACTATTCCGAGAATTGCAACTGTCAAAGATTCTTTAACGTGATCGACATGTTCGCAGGAGCTCGGGTTTTTGTCACAATCGAAGGTTCATTAGCCAGCCCTCCGTCTGCACCATCTCGTCCAATACCGTGATCGAATATAGACCTCGTGGTTAATACATCAGCGTCATATTCATCGAGGCACATACAATTGCTCATGGTACCTAACGGGGTTTAACATCACTTCGGGACTAAAATATGGTTCAATTTCATTTCATTAATTCTCTTGCGCATAGGTGTCTCGGGACCTGGAGGGGATCAACGAGGCTAGAAAGGCGACGTAATTCCTTGTCACACACTGGCTGGGAATCGAAGTAACGCTACATAATCCTAGATAATATAGTAAGCAACGGACTTCACAGTCGGTCGTTAATTTAAAGGTGAAATGCTTTATATTTTGGGTTAATACATGGTTGAATCTACTTTAAACACTAGATAATAATAGAGAATAGTATGTATAATAAACTTTCAACTTTCTCATTTTAATTTGAATGCAATGGATATTTATATGTCTTTCTTCGATAAAAACTAGCTTCAGGAATCCAGTCCTGCTTAAATTATAATTAGTGGTACTTGAGAAGCTGCAGATTATATAAATGTTACGCTTATTTATGTATAACTGGCAACGTCTCCGTGAGAGATTTACAGAAACAATAGTGAGTATTTGCGATAAAGATCTATATTAGAATAAGTCATATTATCCGAAATTTATTGAATGTTTCAGAACGGCCTATGGGTGAAGGTTTTCTCAAGACAGATTCAAGACGTGGTATTGGTTTAGCTAAGAGTCCGTGTTGGTGTGATGGAGAGGATGGTAATGTACAATGTTCGTGTGGATTAGAACGACCGCCGCATATAAACTCTCATAATTTAACATCGGGTGTGCAAACATCAGATGTGGAAACGGACGTTAAACACCTACCAGGTAACCAGCCTGCATCATCAACATCAAAACAAGGAACCGTTATGAGAAACGGTAAGACTGTAAGCATGGTGATAACGTAGACAAAGTTGCAGTTTTTGTTTATTTTTGAGAATAGTACTAAATCGGTTTATGACATTGACTAAACCAATTTAATTTGCTTGCATTATAGCTGAATTTAGTGATACTGCAGTCAAAATTGTTTTGGATTGCGAACTACCGTATTAAAGTCTTCGGTATATTTATCTACCTAAGGTACATTTAGATAATGGCTAGTGTTAAGACGTTTTCAGTTCAATTGGATTAACTTTTTCAGTCGATTTTAATTCAGGGACGTGGGGGCGATTTATATAATGATGGGGTACAATATATTATTTAACATTCCTCCCCTGCCATTTTTAAAGTGGAAATTTATTTGTTAGTGTTTCTTTTTCTTTTTTCCAGTTGATCCAAAAGATAAGGATAACAGGGAAAGCTGCGATGCGTCATGTCGTACTGCAGTGGCCGCAGCTGTTAGTTGTGCACTAGCTATATTATTACTACTCGTATCGGTCTGGTTAATTTTGAAGAAACGGCGGAAGCAGTCTCGAATCTTGAAACATGTTGGAAGTAGTCTATCAATGACTGCAATGCCGTCCAATTATGTTGCTGATATGGACAGACGTCTATCTTATACCTCACCTCAAAGGTCGTCGTCCCCCAAATCACATGATGTTGAGGTAGGGCCCAGAATATATTTTGCATTTTTGTGATCATATATTTTAAGGGGCGGGGGGAGCATCGTATACTTGTACTTATTTGTGGCAGTTTTGCAAAAATTAGCAGTTATCGCTACGATGGTTAAGCAATAGATGATGAAAAAGGAATATGTTGACAATTTCAGTCAAAGTAATAGCCGTTTGAAGAACAATGTTGTTTCGATTGTTATTGCTTACATTGTTACGATAATAAACAAAGTGCCTATTATCTATTTAACAATGTGATCGTATATTGTCGTCGATCCCGACCGTCGGTTCGTCCGTCCGTCAGGAGTTCACAATTGCTTGTGGACGCTCTAGAGGCTAAAGTTAATATCCGATTAACTTTAAATTCATACACAGTATTTATTGTCATGCGATGAAGAATCCTATTAATTTTCATTGATTTGCGATAGCTTCTGCCAGAGGTGTGCCTTTGGTCACTTTGAAAAATCTTGTGGGTGTTTTAGAGACCATAGTTATCATCTGATTGATTTTGTATTTATACACCTTATTTACGCCTATATGTACGAATCGTTTCGATTGACTTGTTGATAACTTGAACAGCTAAATGCATGATATTAAATGTTTTGTATACCAAAGGTTAGCATTGTGTCAAACAAATTCTAATGATTTTCTGATAATTACTTGATCAGTTGTTACTCTTAAACGGTTTTAGTGTATTGTAAATGATTTATTAACAACGAAAGTAAAATTATGCGACAACTCTTGTTGACTACCCGGACGATTTAGTTGTTGTGGGCGTATGTTTCGTTGCATGGTAACCTATCTTTTAGTTAAATTATTAACATGCAACCGTGTTTATATTCGTCGAAATTCAAAAGCATCCGATTGTCTAGAGAGTTTGTTTTCGGATGGACATGTGAATACATGTATAATTAATGATTTGTATAACGTTTGAGACGAAACGAAAGATCATCATTAGGCAGATTTAGCTGTTATATAATGTCTCTTTAAATTAAATCTTAATGTTATCGTATGTTGGCATCAACCATGTCTATTTGTCGTTCACGTTTCTTGCTAGCACAATATATCAGTATAACTTTCTTGAATTAAAACTGGTCGTTTATACCATTAAATAAAGAAGCATGCTGATTTTCAAAGTTTTCCGATAATCATCACCACATGCTTGCGGATTTTCAATGTTTTCCGATAATCATCACTAGAGTTATTCCCCTTTGTTACGAATTCTTCTCATAAAAAACCTACAACCAATGACTTCTCATAATTAATGACTTGCCTACTGTCAATTGAATGTGTTGTTGCCTGACAACCTTTATTTTTAAAAAATCTATTTACGTCATTTAAATATATATTTTAATGAGTTATGTGGTACTTTTAGCGATGAAACCTATAGCGTTGATATAAGTTGGTTTTACTTACACAGATACCGTGGATTTCTGTGATGTGTATTTTCCCCACTTTCCCACATGCCTGTAACGAAATAAGCAACAAAACTGAAAAATTGTCAAGGAATAACATTTAGAGTCAAATACAATGTCTAATACACGTAATTCAATTAGTCCGTTTATTGCGATGTTCCAAGTTTTCGGTCGACCAAACATGTATTAGTTTTGGTGTAACATTTGAATAAAATCCTATAGTTTGGGTAAAGTTAGTAGCATGCGCTACGTTATAATAACAACAGAGAAATAGCTCCATAGCGCTATACCATCGCATACTCAGCCTAGAAATAACCCACCTCAAGGTATGTTGAAATTTATGTCTAAAGTTTTAAGACACCCCGGGATATTCCGGCGTGGTTCTTCCTTGCGAGTGTTGCAGATCAGAAAGCTTGGCATGCGACAACGTATAACGTTCAGGTGGTACGAAAAACCGAGATCCCGTGTATGTTTTGGCTTGCACGTGAAATATCTCCTGGCAGTTGCAAATCGATAAAAGAGTATGGTGTATGCCCGTCTTCATTATCCCAGTCCAAGCAGAACAGTAGGACTTTAAACCCCATTTCAGTTTAAAACCCCACTGCCAAATAATGACGAATGCATATTGATATTTTGAATATTTTTTGAGGTTAATTGCACACTTATTTGCCTCACGTGGGAATGATGGAAATTTGTTGCAACTAAATGCATAGGCAACAAGCATTAACGAGTTTATTTGCAATTAGAAATATATCTTTTGATTTTTATACGCCCACATTTTCATGTGGACGTATATTGTCGTCGCCCCTGTTCGTCCGTCCGTCCGTCCGTCCGTTCACAATTGTTTGTGAACAGTCTACAGGTCACAATTTTTATCCGATTTCAATGAAACTTAAAACATAGGTTTATCACCCTAAGATCTCGGTTCCTTTCGATATTGGCATGTATCGGACTGTAACTTCATGGGTTATAGCCCCTGATTGTACGAAAAATCACGTTTTTTAGCTTGTGAACAGTTTAGAGGTCACAATTTTGAACCGATTTGGACGAAACTTGAAATGCATGTTTATAACCCAAAGACCTTGGTTCCTTTCGATATTTGCGCCAATCGGATCGTAACTTCCTGAATTATGGCCCCTGATTGTCCGAAAAATCGCCCTTTTTAGCTTGTGGTCCCTCTGGAGGTCAAAATTGTTATCCGATTTAAAAAAACCGTTTGATTATATCACCGTTCCATGGTTATGAAGGTTGAGTTCGAATTTCGTGAAAATCGGACCAAAATTGACGGACAAAATGGCCGCCATTTGTACGCGAATAGTGTGAAAATATGTTAAATCAAGGTTGTGAACAGTGTAGAGGACACAATTTTGAACCGATTTGGATGCAACTTGAAATGCATGTTTATAACCCAAAGATCTTGGTTCCTTTCGATATTTGCGCCAATCGGATCGTAACTTCCTGAATTATGGCCCCTGATTGTCCGAAAAATTGCCCTTTTTAGCTTGTGGTCCCTCTGGAGGTCAAAATTGTTATCCGATTTAAAAAACCGTTTGATTATATCATTGTTCTATGGTTATGAAGGTCGAGTTCGAATTTCGTGAAAATCGGACCAAAATTGACGGATAAAATGGCCGCCATTTGTACGCTTTTGTTCGCTTTTGGTCCCTCTGGAGGTCAAAATTATTATCCGATTTAAAAAAAAACGTTTGACTATATCACCGTTACATGGTAATGAAGAGAGAGTTTGAATTACGTGAAAACCGGACTAGAATTGACGGACAAAATGGCCGCCGTTTGTACACGAATAGTGTGAAAATATGTTATATCAAGGTTGTGGACCCTATAGAGGTCACAATTTTGAATCAATTTTGATGAAACTTGACAGGTATGTTTTAAACCCAAAGATCTTGGTTCCTTTCGATATTTGCGCCCATCGGGTCATTACTTCCTGAATTATGTCCCCTGATTGTACGAAAAATCACCCCTTTTAGCTTGTGGTGCCTCTGGAGGTCACAATTATTATATGATTTAAAAAAAAACCGTTTGATTATAAAAACCAAACAAATTCTAATGATTTTCTGATAATTCCTTAATATGCGACAATTCTTGTTGACTGCCCGGACGATTTGGCTGTTGTGTGGGCGTATGTTTCGTTGCCTGGCAACCTATTTTTCGCAGTTCTTGGGAGTAAAAACATCTTCGTGTTTTCGGAGTTAGGATAAGTTAATTTTTAAAGAAACTTTTAATTCACTATATCTAAGCGCAAGTCAGAGTCCCTTTAAACTACCCTACATTAGAAAATCATGGCGAGTGTTATTTTAATCATGGATAACCTTTATTCGCACTGCTTATTTTTTTCACAAAGGAAATGGGTTCGCTACTATGGCTTCCTAATTGTCATTTCATAAGACGCAGTCTTCCAAACCTTTTATAATCACATTATTTGATTAACAATTTATCTGGTTCTGACGATGATTTGACAATATTGAAATTAACGGTATTTCAAACCACAAAGTTATCGTTAGCAAAATTTTGTAGACAGTTTCTCTGCAGGCCCGACGACGATATTTAGTTATGCCTTTGTCGGCCTGTGGAAAATCATCGGTGATGGGCAAATGAACAAGTTTTCTCCCGATGGTTTCGATGTTTTTTTCCACAAAAACCGAGTTGCTGCATGAGAAAAAGCACTTATTATATCGTGGATGGTCCGGTGAACGTACATGTGTGCTTCGGCTATGGCTACAATACAAGGCTTCGGTGAACATTCAGTGGTGCATCAGCTACAGTCAAAAAGCTTCTGGGAATGTCCCCGAACAATTTCCGTGTATGGGAAAGCTCCGGGTTACATTCATCAATTTCCAACAGCAATACATCACCGAAGCAATGAATTCCCAATGGGGCCGACGTATCACTTTTTCCACCATGTATTAATAGTGAATGGTTGAAGTTTCTTCATTTTTATACGCCCACATGGAAATGTGGTCGTATATTGCCGTCGCCCCCGTCCGTCCGTCTGTCGGTCCGTCCGTCCGTCCGTCCGTCGGTCCGTCCGTCCGTCCGTCCATCGTCCACAATTTCTTGTGAACACTCTAGAGGCTAAAGTTAATAGCCGATTGACTTGAAATTTATACACGGTGTTTAAGGTCGTGAGACGAGGAAGCCTATTGATTTTCAGCGATATCCGATAATTACTACCAGAGTTATGACCCTTGATCACTTTGAAAAATCTTGTGAACGCTCTAGAGGCTATAGTTAATATCCGATTGACTTTAAATTTATACACAGTGTTTAAGGTCATGAGACGAAGAAGCCTATTTATTTTCGGTGATATCTGATAATTACTGCCAGAGTTATGACCCTTGATCACTTTGAAAAATCTTGTGAACGCTTTAGAGGCTAAAGTTAATATCTGATTGACTTTAAATTTATACATGGTGTTTAAGGTCGTGAGACGAAGAAGCCTATTGATTTTCAGCGATATCCGATAATTACTACCAGAGTTATGACACTTGATCACTTTGAAAAATCTTGTGAACGCTCTAGAGGCTATAGTTAATATCCGATTGACTTTAAATTTATACACAGTGTTTAAGGTCATGAGACGAAGAAGCCTATTTATTTTCGGTGATATCTGATAATTACTGCCAGAGTTATGACCCTTGATCACTTTGAAAAATCTTGTGAACGCTTTAGAGGCTAAAGTTAATATCTGATTGACTTTAAATTTATACATGGTGTTTAAGGTCGTGAGACGAAGAAGCCTATTGATTTTCAGCGATATCCGATAATTACTACCAGAGTTATGACCCTTGATCACTTTGAAAAATCTTGTGAACGCTCTAGAGGCTATAGTTAATATCCGATTGACTTTAAATTTATACACAGTGTTTAAGGTCATGAGAGGAAGAAATCTATTGGTTTTCGTTGATATCTGATAATTACTGCCAGAGTTATGACCCTTGATCACTTTGAAAAATCTTGTGAACGCTTTAGAGGCTAAAGTTATTATCCGATTGACTTTAAATTTATACACAGTGTTTAAGGGCATGAGACGAAGAAGCCTATTGATTTTCGGTGATATGAGATAATTACTACCAGAGTTATGACCCTTGATCACTTTGAAAAATTTTGTGAACGCTCTAAAGGCTAAAGTTAATATCCGATTGACTTTAAATTTGTACCAGTGTTTAGGGTCATGAGACGAAGAATCCTATTTGATTTTCAGTGATATCTGGCACTTGATCACTTTGAAATATCTTGTGGACAAAGGCCTTGAGACAAACCATCAAAACTATTCTAATCATTTCTGGTAATTATTTGATGGGCTATTACTCGTAATAAGATTATCATGTGTTGAAAATGTTCTCCTTACTGATAAAAGAAACAATATGCGACAACCCTTGTTGACTGCCCGGACGACGTAGCTGTTGTGGGCGTATGTTTCGTTGCCTGGCAACCTATCTTTACTTTTAAATTACATGTATTCATTTAAATATCGTGAAAAGGAGAATATGGCTCTAAATGAAAGACATTTATTCTGCTACGCTGTGTTTATCACACGACAAAATATGTTATAATGTATTGAAATCCAAAGGATCTCGATACAAACTCGAACAGAATGAAAATATCGAAATATGAAGCTCACGTGTGTGGGTGTGTGGTTGCGTGTCAGCTATATAAGAGTTTTCTTATGAAAATGGCGATTACTGAAAATAAAGCCGAATGAAGACGTATATTTCGTAATGTTAGGCAACATTAAACTGGGAATCCGATGGATACCAAATTAACTGGTATCCCCTTCGCAGACTAATACGAGCTTATTTTCGATGTGAACAGAAAGGGTTCCTAGTGGGGAACGCAAACTAGATTTAATCTTCCACTTCGTATCAAATCGGTGAAATCGTAAAGTTTAACATCCTGCACTGAAACTAGCTACAATTGAACGATTTATCAGAATTATTACACGTACTTAAAAAGAACAAATTAACACATTTTCTGTCCATAGCTAAAGCCAGTTTTGAGATATATTGTTTCAGTGGCATTTAGTAATTGAACTGGAATATATGGGCCACAATTCTATGGAATTCAATTACAGCTTAATAACTGGGCGACGTTTCGATTAGGTTTCTCTAGTCATTATGAAGCAATGATAAAATATAAGATATAACGAGACAATACATGTACAAAACAGTATTTGGTTAATACTGACCAGCCAGATTTAGACGATTCTGAATTCAGTCTTTCGAAACAGAAATCAATCGCACATCTTGTCCCATCAAATCGAAATAACACATCTATTTAGCGTCATCCATAATTTAGAGTCATTTCTTTTGCCGATTCTATATCTATGAAACGAAATTACCTTACCTCTAACGCTAACGCAATACTTGGATTGGTATTCCTCATAACTGAAGATATTTTATTAAATTAATCCAGAAAACTGAATCCGCCACTGGGGATGCAAATGTAATGTTTCTTTGTGTTATCACAGGCTTCAGATCTGTCCACGAACTATATGTATTTAATTGCAGGTTGACGTTAATTGGGAATTTCCTCGAGATAATCTTATATTAGAGGATAATCTAGGAGAAGGTGAATTTGGTCAGGTAGTTAGGGGAAGGGCATATGGTCTAGATGTAGAAGATGCGTATACGACTGTTGCTGTCAAAATGCTAAAACGTAAGCATACTATGTATTTATTCAAATCGATCCCGTTTCTTATTGCATATGCAAATGACAATTTTCTGCACGATACCCCGCATCTATTCTCTTTTCATTCAAAATCCCTTAATATATTTCATAACACCAAATAACCATACTAACCAATAAGGTACCATTCAGTGTACAATCATGTACAATAACGATCTTATGTAATAAATATAATCCAAATATGGGAAAATTAATTTTAAACTTTTCTTCTTGGTTTTTCTTTTCATTTTAGCTGATGCTTCAGAGAGTGAATATCGAGATCTTATGTCGGAACTGAATTTATTGAAGGAAGTAGATCATCCTAATGTTATTCGACTACTTGGTGCATGTACTAAAAGAGGTTAATTAGCTAAATAATCTTCGATTTTTACAATAAGAGAGTATCTGAATCTCATAGCCAGCGGGGAACCACGGTGGCTAAGTGGGTAAGACGCTGGCTCGCTAGCCTGTAAGTCTTGTGTTCGTTCGATCCCCGCATTGGCCGAGAAAGTTCATCGGGGTTTCCCGACGTGGTTTCCGCTTGTCAATAAAACGGTGTTATCTTCCTGGTCCTGGTACTCGCATTGATTTAGATGTAGATTAAACGTGAAAACATTTTAACTTTAACATTATTATTCGCAATTTCTCTGTTAATATTAGACTTAAAATGAAATTAATTGGTGCCCGTTTCAATGATGTATATCTTTTAAAGGTTTAAAGGTACATTAAGTAAGATTTTAATAAAAAAAAAGTCTTGATATAATAGATGATAAGAAAAGAAGATATTGAAATTTCAATCATATAAATTTATGCTAAATAAACATCCACTGTCTACGCATAATTGCTGATCGTTTGATCGACAGACGATTACTCCGCCCACATATTTTCGATTATTATCATTCTCAATACATTCGGAACCCTCGATTGTCAGTCCTTTTATCAACAGTCTCCGTGAGTCTCGTTAGTAATTAACGGTAAATGTTAACTTGGTTAGCCATGTAATGAATTAATTATTTGATGTTTCAATCTAATGTGTATCCAAGCCATCCGAATGTCTACAGGGTTGATTTTGGGTATGTTAAATAAATAAAGGTTTAAGAAATAGTTTCTTGCAATAGGCATATTATTTAGCTTTTATCCAATTGAATATTCAATAGAAGTACACCAGAGGATGTATCGACTATTAGTCTTTCAGATATTTGATTTATGAGCTAATGATGTTTGTTATCATTACTTTGGAATAATGATAAATCTGAACGCTTTTCATTTTTTGGTGGACTAAGACTAAGATAGTTTCAGAAATGGGTTTTGCTAATGCAAAGAGTTTGCACAGAAAGTCACTGTAAATTACGAGTGTGTTCCAGTATTTCTTACTCTTCACGCATCCTACAGTGTACTTCATGTCTCCACCCTGTCGGTTTCAGTCCAATGTTTTTAATTTATAAGAAATATTGGATATCAATAGAATAAAACTACAAGGTAATAGGACATATTATAAGTAGATAGAAGTATGCATATGCTCATGTCAAAGGTCAAAGTACCATAAACCATAATACAGAATCTTTAAGAATCAACCAGACTTTATTGGTGAACATATAAGACGAGCCATTTTGTCGGATTTTCTTCGCTTTTAGTGTTAAATTGACTATTTTTCTTAGACGTAATTGCAGATCTTTCATTGATTACTTCCGGGAATTACGAAAAAATAATAGTTTTGTTAATAGACCAATCTTTGGTTATTAGACCATTCTATTGCTAATAGACCATTCTTTTGTTAATAGATTAATCTTTTATCTTAACTTTGGCTAAAATAGCCCAAATCCAATGACAGTAGCCGCCAGATCGCGTGTGTCTTGGTAGTAAGGAGTATTATATAAAGGCGTCCTAAGTAAAAAAATAAAATAATACATAGTTGGAATTGATATGCAGCCAGTTGGATAGAATTTCTATCGCAGTGACCCAAACATTAAATTGTCTGTGTTTCGGTACCTAAACTTGCATACATCAATCTTCTGTCATACCGTGAGTCTGGGATAGCCAATATTGTATATTTCAGAAGCGGCAATTTTTGATACAAAATTGCGGCCGGAAATAAAGTCAGATCCCATGTGTCCCGCTCTTACTCGATTGCGGGCTACAAAGGCTACCTATGCCAATTTTCGTGTACTTGTCACGGTTTTTCATCTAAGCGCCCCCATATATTATGGATTACCGGTTCCTCGTTTTTTTGGATAATAATTTATACTTTTAGATGTTTGCCATAATATTAATAACACGAAAAATTGAAGTTACAGAAAACCCATTAAATTTAATTTTGGGATAAATATTAAAAGGACTCAATAGCTTATAGAGGTTTGCAAAATATATCATTTTTCATCTAAGCGCCCCCATATATTATGGATTACCGGTTCCTCGTTTTTTTGGATAATAATTTATACTTTTAGATGTTTGCCATAATATTAATAACACGAAAAATTGAAGTTACAGAAAACCCGTTAAATTTAATTTTGGGATAAATATTAAAAGGACTCAATAGATTATAGAGGTTTGCAAAATATATCATAAGAATTGGATGAAACTTAAATTTGTGTATTTGTTTTATATAAGGGGTTTCAAACATTTATCTTTTTTTCCAGATCCATTTTATGTTATAGTTGAATATTGTGAATTTGGTTCCTTGAAAAATTATCTGAGAAAATGTAAATATAGAGGGAGACGAAGTTGGGAAGATAAACAAAATCAACACGACGGCTCGTATGAAAACGAGACTGGTGTCGTTTTAACAATACGTGATTTATTGTCGTTTGCTTGGCAGACGACACGAGGGATGGAATATCTTTCACAGATGAAGGTAATTATTAGCCTCAAAAGGGTGCCATCTGAGATTGTCCCCCCTACGACATTGTATTTATATATACATTGTTTCTAATACTGACCAGGAAACAGTTTGACCAAATCCATGTATATCTCAGTTTCACATCTCCTAGATGGGATGGCAAAAGCCCTACCTGGAATATGTCCAATCGTACATCATGGTTTGGTCAATCCTAAGCAAAATATGAACTGAGGGGCGAGAGAGAGACAGGGAGAGAGAAAAGGAGAGAGAGAGGGGGTCTTTACTTCCACTCGACACAAACAAGGTCATTTCGGGACTAACATATTATTGTTCAATTTTATTTCAATAATTCGCTTGTGCTTATATAGTAGGGGTCTTTAGCAGTAGGGGGATACCGGAGGACCCCGAGAAAACCTACGAGGTTGGACAGGCGACCCTTCATTGTGACGTACAACCGGGGAATCGAAACCACGCCAGTTTACTCAATGACAGACAGACATTATGGTACAGCGCACACACGCTAACCATTCGATCTTCTAATCCCCATGAAGAAGCTTGTGTTGCGCAGTCTGCATTGTCACCCATGTTAGCTCTACAATTACTGTAGAGTCAGGTCAATATATGGAAATACCCCTAAACCTCATCAAATACACCTCCTCAAATTTGAGTTGATAGTTCCATAGTTATGATCGTTTTAAGACGTTTCGGTGGCCATTTTTAACGCCATCTTGAAAAAAAACCCACACTTTTCCGGGGGCCCTACTTTGATAAACCTTTAGTATGTTATAAAGTACACTAAACTCTGCTAGAATCAGTTGAGAAACCTTTTGTTGCAATTTGTTGGGGGGGGGGGGGGTGTGTTAAACTGTATTTTGACCTGACTAGTCAGCGAATCCTTAACACTTAAACTTGTCTCGTATCATATTCATAATCTTTATTATAAGTAAAAATCTAAACGGTAAAATATCTCCTCGAAACCAGTTCGTATTTTAACAGCGGAAAATTGTGAAATTCCTCCGTAATAATTTGATAAGCCGCAATTGTTGTCAGTATTACTGCAGTACCTAACAATTTTCTGTCGCGATAGTGAACCATCACATAACCTGACAATTTACTGTCTCGATAGCGCAACCTTCACATTAGAATACCTACTATTAAGAATATGCGTCGTTAGAATTTAATGTCATCGAACGTCACTGATTTATAGGTTTTATAAACGAAACTTGATGAAATATAAAGCAAACGACATTGTTCAACATATCAGCGCTTTCACTGACATAATATAGGATTTTTGATATCGATTGCCGCAGTTTTGGATTTAGTTACAATAATGCTATGAAAATTCTAAGCAAAAGTAATAGCGTTATTGAAAATTTGAATATACAACGAACACGTTCTTTCAATGTTATTATTCGTTATTGGGGGGTGGGGTGGGATGGCCGAATGGTTAGCTCGTGTGCGCTGTATCATAAGATCTGCCATTGATTCCTATACGTGATAAGGAGTAGGGTCGCTTGTCGAACCTTGTGAGGTTTCTCCTGGTCCTCCGGTTTCCCTACATCTGCTAGAGACCCCTACGCGAAAGCGAATTATTGAAATAAAATTACTCCATGTTGGTCCCGAAATGACCTAATTTTTGATGAATGAACGTTAATCCTACACTGTCTGTCTGTGAGAAGTGTCCGAATACATTTGCAGGTTTTGAACATTTATAACGATATAATAAGAAATAAACATAAAATTCAATGGCTGAAATATTGGAACTTAAAGGAGAACGCCCCCATCATGTCTATAGTACTGGATAGAAGATGGCCACTGCTGAAACCTATAATTTAAACATCCGGATAAACTAAATTAAAGATTGTGTAAAAAATACACACAATTATATACCAATAATATCCATTTATTAGAGACGACCGAAAGATATATTAATATTAATTACGTGACTAACCCATTCCTTAATTCAATATATCCTTTGAACATGCATGAACACCTAGAATATTTCGATCCGTGTAGCTGACATCATTATCTATCTGTTTTGTCAACATGCAGAAGCAGTATTACAATCTCCTTTAACTCCCCATACATCTAAATGTCTTATCTTGTCTAATTTACAGTTAGTGCATCGTGATTTGGCAGCAAGGAATATATTAATGACGACAGGCAAGCAGCTTAAGATATCTGATTTCGGTTTGAGTCGTGATGTATATGAAGCTGATACATATCTGAAGATGAGCAAGGTTAGAAAACGATCTTTAAATTATAAAATAGACATTAACATCCGTAGTGTTAATATAACGAAGCTTTACAAAACCAAAAACCTTACTTAAAACTCTTAATACTGTGTTAATGACATTTAGTACATGAACTAAATTTATACATTTAAATTAACATCGGCAAGTAGTCAGTCATAAAGCCATAGAAATTGGGCAATGACAAGCAAACATCGGTGCTACGACCTGAAACGTGCTACCAATCAATCTGATTAAAATACAGATCTAAATTTCGTTTCGTTTTTTTTTATACTTTTTATGACCTAAACTACATGAAGACATATGAGTGTTC
The DNA here is from genome assembly GCA_036850965.1 of Patella caerulea. Lineage (NCBI taxonomy): Eukaryota > Metazoa > Mollusca > Gastropoda > Patellidae > Patella > Patella caerulea. Next base: position 17,212,224 of record JAZGQO010000004.1, on the reverse strand, counting down.
ACGTCAGGCGTCAAACGAGAGGCTTTTGACCCTATGACGTCAGCAATTGATTAATCAATCAGCTTTGACGTTCCTAGGGTATCACGCACACTTCTGCCGTAACAGACCGTTTCATTGGAAATGGAATGTAATCTATCCCAGATGCTAGTATATTAAAGACAAGTAAAACATAATTTTGAACTATTAAAAACGAAACGAAATATGATCTGTGTTATAATCAGATTGGCTACCAATGGTACATAAGGAAACTTGCTATCGAATGACCAGACGAGTCTCCTTGTAAACCCTACGACCCTGTACTAGCGACAAAAGGAAACCTGGATGGCGTCCTTACATGTAAGTCAGCTTAAATATGGTATATAGTAAACTCAGCTGCCCAGTCCTTCTTGAAGGGGTCAGTTGGTACGGCAAACGTATTTACCATACCCGGAAACTATTTCAAGAGTTCTATAAATGTATTATTATACTTTTGGTTATTGGTTATAATTTTAGGGACGACTTCCAGTAAAGTGGATGGCCCCAGAATCTCTATATGCGCAGATTTATACTGCCAAATCGGACATGTAAGTTATATTTGTACTGTTTACCAAGACAACAATTTAACTTGATTGGTGAAATAAAATGGTGTTTAACGTCTTTATTTTCTGAAATTTATTGGTAACTAGACACTCCTACTAATGGTTTTTATGATGATAGACAGTAAAAATAACCAATAATAGAAGATTTATATATACATATAATTTACTCCTGGGTTTGATCGAAGTCGAATATTATTTTGAATATGTTGCTTTGAGAAAAGGGAAGCAAATTTCAAAATTGGAGGACGCCTGGGAAGTATCGGCTGTCTATAAATAACATCCTTACTTGTTGTTTAATACAACAATGCTTCTCAAAATATCTCTTTCATTATCGCGATTAAATTTTTTCCTAAAATGATTCCGCTGATAATTCTTAGCATCGTCTAGATACCCAGTGGTATTTAAATTTAGATTGAATATTGGACTGATTCTACTGGAATCTGTTCAGTTGATTTAAAAAGTTGGGGATGTAAATCGGTTAGAGAAGGGTTTCTATTATTTATTATTTTTCATATTTAATTTCAGATGGTCATTTGGTGTTGTGTTGTGGGAAATAGTTACCTTAGGTGAGTTTTTTTAATATCTTTTAAATATTAAAGGACAGAGCTCTGGGAAATCTAAAGCATTACCAGTAGGAACACTAGTTAGGAAATCTAAAACATTACTTACTGGAACATCATAAGTTTGGAACCATAAACATTACTAGAAAATAATAAGGGTACCTTAACTCTTAAAATTAAAACGTTATTAGAAAGAACATCGTAACTAATAGTTAGGAAATCTAGAAACATTGATGGTGGAAACACCATTCGTTTGGAAATTTGAAACATTACTAGTGTCAACACCATGTCAATGCACTAGAATGGAAATCTAAAAGATTACTGATAGGAACACCTTAAGCAGTAGAAAGAAAATGTAAAACATTACTTGATTACTAGTGGGAACACCATATGTTAGAAATTTGAAACATTACTAGTGTCAACACCGTAAGTTTGGAAATTCAAAATATTTAAATGCATTAGATAGGAAATGTAGAAATTACTAATAGAAACACCTTCAGCAGTAGATCGAAAATCTAAAACATTATTAATGGGAACACCGAACGTTTGAAAATCTGAAACATACATAGTGTCAAATCATAGGAACACATTTTAATGCACTTATTGGCAAGTCTAAAATATTACTAGTTGGACTCCATCAGTTTCGAAACCCTAAACATTACTAGTAACGACACTTTGTAAGTTTAATACATAGCAGCCACAAAAGTCATCGCAAAATACAATCCTAAATGATAAGATCGCTTTGTTTTTGGTAAACTATGACAGTGTTGATTGAATTAAGTTTGATGTATTCATTTGCTTTTTGGAATGGGTATCGATTTGCTTTAAACAAAATACATGCACAGACATGACTGATATTGTTTTTGTAATCCATTGACAGTTTTATTCGAAAACTTAACTATAGCTGATAAACCGCCAGACTTGCGCTTAATATTTCGATGTATTTATGTTATAGAATCCCAATTATTATGACCAAAATCTGAGAGGTTTAGCTTATTTAATACCAGAGATCTGTAGAATCATCACCGTATGTTTCATGTCATGGCAGACTATTTTAATATATTATTTAAGAGATAAAATGAGGATTGATGGAATAAAAAGCATATATGTTTATAATTTTTAGGTGCCAATCCATATCCTGGTATTCCACCAGAACGATTGTTTAATTTATTAAAGACGGGTTATAGAATGGATAGACCCGATGACTGTCCAGATGAACTGTAAGTTGCATATATGCAAACATTGACACAGAAATCGCGCATAAGAATGTTTTTGAGCGCCATTTTTAATGCGGCGACTCGATGAACGAGGCTAAACACATCCCACATGCAACACTACCTGTAAAGACTCCAAAGACTGCCATTTGGACTTTAGGCGTATTTGGTTGAACATAACCCATTAAAAATTACAGTAAAATCAAAACGATTGAATTTAAATCAGTTTATGTACAGACATAGTACATTATTAAATGGAGCCACGGTGGTGGTAAGAGATCCCATTGGCAGTTGGGATTGGATTCGGGCAAATTGCTCATCATCATTGTGCTCGTTTCATTTTAAATGGCCTCTTTCAGTCCATTTCTTGGTGCCAAAGAATAGAGATTTAGTTCCTTTAAAGTCCATCCGAACTTTCTATATGTTACCTACTTTGGTCTATTCTGTGACCATTATTGATAAAGTGGTTGTTATTGGTAACAGGATATGTGAACGTGACTATGTTGTTGACAACATGAATTACCAGCCATCAAAAGGAAATGGATCTCAGCGTTACAAAAAGCAAACACTACATAGCTTTCAAGTGATTAATTCGTTTTATTTTTTGTCACAATTCGGACATTCTGAGTTTTGATGACTACTCTAATTGTGTTATATCGATATTCTTTATGGAGGCTCTGATTATATCGAGCAATGGCGGTGGTGTCTTGGAACTATAATGTAAGCCGTGGCCTATATAATGTTGCCATTTTTCCAGCGAAATCTATAAAATTATCGATAAGAAAAATTGTTTTACTTTATTGGTATCGAAAGGTTATAGTCATTCGGGCGGGACGCAAAACCAAGGTCCGGCGTAGACATTGTTGTTCACGTAAAAAGAAACCTTGAGGATTGTAATCCGAAATAAGATTATCTCATGGTGCCGCTATCCGCACAAAATTGTCCGTATAGCACACTGTAGGACACTAAACTCCATTTTTTTTTCATGGAAATCTACAATGCTATCTTTCGATTTTATGAGTTTTAATTGAAAATGGGGTATGCTAGGCATATTTTATATAAAATATTTAACATGGTATATATCAAACCTTTTATAACTTACCTTTATTAAAATTAGGTATGCCATTATGCAGAAATGTTGGAAAGCAAAACCAGAAGACAGACCTAGCTTTGCAGCGTTATCATATATCTTAGACAGAATGTTACAGTTCAGAGTGGTAAGAGCATTTATATAACATAACTATTGGTTCATGGTAGGGTGTTAAAGTAACTTATATAACGATTATCCTAGACAGATTGTTGCTGTTTATATAAAAGACAAAGTTTATATGGTAGGGTGGTAAGAGCATTTAGGTAACGTATGTCATGGACATAATGTAAGAGTTTAGAGTGGTAAAGGCATTTATATAACGTATCATATACAAAATACTTCGTGGTAGAGTGGTAAGGATATTTATATGACATAACAGAATGAAACATAAAGTGGTAAAACATGATATTATTTCGTAATATCTTAGACAGTACAAGTATTATAGAGCATGTATTACGTACATAAACACTGGTAAGAACATAAAGAATGATAAATAGACAGAAAGTTACACTGGTATTATAACATAGATGTATAAATATAATGCTACATATCAAAGCAAGAATGCTGCATGCTGACTGTATAGGCTACATCGATACATTATGATTATACTGTATATTTGTATATATTTTAGGGATATCTAGAATTACAAGGAGATTGTGAATATCTACAAGATAAAACTAGTGTAAGTGGTAAGTCTTAAGGTATATAAATCATCAGGAAGTGTATCTCATATCCGGGGATTAACTCAAATTTATCTAATAAACATGCATGGGCAATTAACACATATGCAAATAAATGCCTTGTCATAAATAAGAATAGCGTGCAATATTACTTATGCAAATATTTAGAAAGTGATTAGTATATACGCTTTCATACCGAATTTAGAGGCATGTTTCTAATATTCGCAACATCCCGTGAACGACCGCAAATACTGACGCATACTGTATACACCTACGAATATCAGACGAGCGGGATCATAAACCCGTTCGCCTCTGTGTGAGTGTGAGAGAAGCATACGCGCCAATGCCGACGTATCTGCAAGGGGTTTATATACAATTCGCGACACATGCATTTTGTAGTTGTTTCATTTGTAAGGTGTTAGCAAGATTCACCCGTGGCATTTGTAAGCATTCTCAATGCATTCACAAGGACATGCAAGGATGTGCAAGATACGCACCGTAAATTCCTGGTTCTATCGCGTATCCGTATTGATTTTTGCGTGTGGTGTCATCAATGCGTGTGTTTTTCTCATACGTGATACGGCAAACGGATACGGCAGCATGTATCGAATAGCTTTCAGACGTAAAAAGGTCTGAATAGCATCGTAGTCTTTTTACCGTACTTTTTTTTTGCTACTTTTAGATGCTGAAATGTTGTGCCGCGGCGTGTTAATGAATCTGTGTGCATCCTAGAACACAGAGGTGTATATTTGTTGTGATTTTAACCATGATAAAGACTGGAATTTAATCATTATTTTTGATGAGCTTTTCGCGGATTTTTTTATACTTTTTCTGCCTGTCTGCATACTGGCTGATCTACGTGCTACATTTAGAGAGGTTGGACCTTGGAAATCTGTAAAAGGGGTATACTTTCTGAAGAAACAAAAAATTGCTGTCTTAATAAGATTCGACACTAAAATGTTTACAAATTTTAAATAGCTCAGCGACTGTAAAGCGAATATACTCCTTTCAAGCTTAGTGCTGAATGTTGATCTCGGTAGATAACCGCCATCATGCTGTAATTGAACTAAGCTCAGCTCACGTACCCATACGTACGCGGCGCGAAATTCTGCCAAAACTTTAAATCTACATACATGGGGATATAATAAACCAAGTTAATTCCATTACCGTTAGCCAAAACACGCACTGAGATTTCAATATACCTAGAATTAATTGCAACCAAACCAAGCACTAATAAGGTTAATTATGCGCCAAACTGAAATGCAATGGACAATGTATTGTCGTTCGGTTTGGACGGAAAATAAGTCGTTTATTTTCCGTCCAATCCGAACGACAATACATTGGGTCTATTTTGTTTCAACTTTGGGTAACACCTACTATGTCCTGTCAACCAGATCACTGAAGTCTTGAAATTTGTACTATGGTTGCTTTGGAATTATAATCCGATCTACCGGTTAACGCTCATTGATGATTAAAAATTAATAATCGAGACTCTTTTTTTTTCATATCAACTTTAGTACCCCTAAAATTCAATCGCTAAATAGACCGGGAGCCCAGGGGGTCATCCTAGCTGAAAAGTGTTCCGATTTTCTTCTATATGTTATCGATGCATGTAATTACCAGACATGTGTAGTGTTGGAGTATCCCTGACACGGGTTATCTAATTTACAGTCAACAGCTAGGTGGGATTAGCTGAAATCTGTACAACCTAAAACAGCTTTGGAGATGTTCAGTACCACCACAGGAGTCCTGAATGACCATTGCCAGATAGTTTGTGCGGTGGGTTACAGACACGCCCAAAATGCCCCACCACTAGAAATGTCTGTCAGAGTATTTTTCTGATACTTGGAGATGTATGGTACACTGCTGTGTGAATTTCATGCGGTACACTATTGTGCCAATCTAGACGAGTTGGAGGGCATGTCATTTTGAGTGTTGAACACCACACTCACCACCAGAAACCCGACAGGCGTACATTTTGATGATACCAGATATACATGCATTGATACCATAAAGGAAAATATTGGTTAACCCCCTGCATGGGTTCATGCTCTAAAATTCTTGGTTGAAAGTAGATCAATTTGACTGAAATTTTCAACAGTTTCCCTTTAAAATATCACGCTTTTTTAACCATAATAGCGAGGTCTACCAACTCTTTATCTAATCTCCTATAATGTGTCTTTAATGTTATAATAAATCGTGATTGTAATGTCTTTAAAGTTATCGAATTAAAATATCATCTCGCCTTTATACAACAGATTGTTTAGATTTATGAATATACAGTTATAATAAATCATGTAATTTTTATAAAGTTATAGAATGAAAAAAATAAGCCATCAACAGATTGTATGAATGATTGCTATATTAAATACCGGGTTTATAAGAAAGGATATTATCAGAGGCCTGCTGACGGGAGGGTTGGTGTTCTTTGCGTTGAATGTCCGCTTCCAGACAAGTTTTATTTTTCATTTTTAATATCTTAGCGCACGCGCAGGGGTCTTTCCTGTGGGAGGAAACCGGAGTGCCCGGAGGAAACCCACGAGGTTGAGAAGGCGCCCCTATCTCCATGCCTCATACCCTCACACCAGGCATCGAAACCACAGATGCAAGCCAGAGGTGACCGGCCAGCTTGAGGTCGAAGCGCGGCACTCTAGACCACTAGCCCGGATTAAAGGGTGGACTGGGTAGCTCAGTGCCCTCGGACCAACTGGTTTCGTTGGGCCGCCATCTTGGTGATCAACACGTCGAGAATGCGAAACTAGTTTAATTAACTATTTCTGCACCTCATTCACATAGATTATATTTCTCCTCGGATTGAGTCGATTATTTTTTCAGTTGATACAGACATGAAATTAGTTAATTTGAAAAAATTATATATTTTTGTCAAGTCTGGCAGTTCAAGAACCAGTCTGATTCCGGAGAAAAAGATGGGGGCTCATAGGGAGATATTTTAACCATTCCACCAGGCATGGATTAGGCAGGGTACTGCCAGCTCTTTGTCGAATCTCCAAAAAATGTGCTCAGCTTAAAATATCTCCCTATATTTAAATAATTTTAGCAGCATGAAAATACATCTTTGATATATTGTAGGTTCTGTAGAAATGAAGAATCCGTGGCATCGATATGAAGATGATTATGGTAGCATTACTGTTTTAAAACCAGACCTAAACAACATTGATACTGCTTGCGAGGAACTACTTAGTGATGATGACATGATCGATAATCAGAATAAATTAAGATTCGATGATGAAAGCGAAAGTAGAAAATGTTTGTTGCAATCTAATGGTAAAGAAAAGGACACGTCAATTTCTAACGTATACAGTGTTTAGTGTCTTACGTTACCCAAATACAAACTATTTTAGTGCAATACGAACACTTGTGATGTTTAATGCTAATGTTGAGCCAAATGCATGCCATGTGGCATGTTTCAAATTTAAAGAGTTGCCATCACTGTCGGATTGATATTATGAAAATATTTTTAACATTTGTTGTTGAAGTTTATAGACTATTTCATGGTGATAACATAATTATATGAGTATGATGGTTGAATTTTTTATTAATTAATAATAACTAGTTCTTGCAAATCGAAGCTGTTTCTGAACCATAATGTGACTATTATTTTGTTCATAATCAGGAACGCTATCGGTTTAAGTTTTGTGCTTATTTGAAGTAGGCTGGCTTTGTTGGAGGGTGGGACGACTGTTTTCGATTTGAAATCGTATATTGTGCTTATTTATGTAGTAAGATATTCCGATTGATAGGGTTAGCAGTTCGGTTGCAATCATAGCTTAGCCGGATATTTTGCTATTTTATTTTTTATTCATGTTCACCATCATTTCATGTGAGGATTATTGTCATCAGTGGTTTTTCGTTTTAGCTTTAAAAAGCTACATTTAACAAATACATAAGTGTCTCCCAAATACCCCCCCCCCCTTCTCAATAGTCCCTATCAACAGGGAAAAGAAGCCAAGCGAAGCACATATCATTATGTTATATAATTTATCTTTATGCTTATATCCATATTAGCTGGATTTTTCTCAAATTAAAGTTAATTTTGTAATTTATTAACTCGTCGTACCAAAACCCCACCCACGACTTTCCTGTAAAATAAAAACACAACTAGAATGAATTGTAGAAATGGTGTGCTGAATACAAATTTCCGGTTCAGATGTGCCTTGTAGGTGAAAAAAATTAAATGGGACCTTTGGGATTTCTTATACATCGCAGTTAGTTTTTATAAATAATACTTAGTTATTCGAGTAATGGGATAATCGGTCAGGATTATGACCAATGGTTAAACTTATAATATTTACGTCACGATAATGTGCAACTCTACACAATATTGATTAACTGATTTTAATAATTGCCGATATTTAGATAATTATAATAATTAATTATTTTAAATTAATATTTAGAACGTATACATAGTCATTTACTTTTCTAAATCCTTATTATTTGTTAATTGTTCACGTATTAATTTATATCTAAGTAATTGAGATTACGCAGAATCTCACCTGAAGGAGTTACATGAAGAGTGGGTGGTGGGGAGGGGGTGGGGTCACTTTAATAGTTTGTAGTTACCTCTCTTTATTTTGAATACAATAAATTTTTTATCACGTGCCTTCTCCTCTGTGTAAAAAAGGTAGAAAATAAATCACACATTATCATTTCTTGAAAAACATGTATAAAGGCCTGTAGACACCACCTTGACATCCTCAATAATGAATCGCGGAAAACACCGATTTCAAAGTACGTGTTCTGAAATAACAATGTTAACACTAACATCTTCTCGGCCAAGTCAGTATATTACAACCAGTCGGTAATTTACTACATATAAATAGCATTATTTGTCGACTAGTCTTTATCGCCAACAGAATACTCTTTTGTGTGTCCAGGCCTTAGGGTGGTTTCCCACTTTGCTTTTTTCGTATAAATAATTGTCAGAAAGGGAAGTATGTCTACGTGACAATCAAACATTTGAATTACGTTTGGAGGAAACAAGAAGAAAAAAATATGTTGCAGCATTCTAGATCTTTCCCATGCTAGAAATATCACTAATCTGAAGAGTTGACGAAGCTGCGTAACTAAAATACACCATTCCAGATCTGTTCCTGACTAGAAGTATCACTCATCCTAGGAATTGACGAACCTGCGTATCTAATACCATTCCAAATCTGTCTCTTACTAGAACACCCAAGTACAACTTCTCATTTGAGGAGTTGATATAGCTAACACACTTTGGTAAATGAGTTCATATTCCTTCTTGTTTCATACGAACTTGGGATATATTAAAGTTCACGAATGCACATCTTAATATAACCACTGTCCTAAAATATTGAGCCAATTTTTTTATGATTGGACATTTTGGTCAGTGTTTTATCAGATGTTTTTTATTCAATTTGGCCAGTGTTTTATCAGATATTTAATATATTCAAATATCCTTCTAACTGTAAATTAAGATGTACAAAGATGTATTCTTGAAAATTTACCTACATTCCCTTTTAACATCATACTATATAGTTCCAAATAGTTATGTCTTATATTTTTGTTACTGATACCGGTTGTTATTTATATAAATACATTAATTATAAAATGAATCTCTATTTGTCACAAGTAATTATCTATTCTCCAATACAAATAAATATGTTTCGAATTGTTGCTAAAAGAAATAAAATTTTATTGATTCTGTTTATATCGTCTCTGCCAATCGTTATTGAGAGAGAGAGAGAGAGAGAGAGAGAGAGAAAGAGAGAGAGAGACACTATACTCACGGGCCACGTACAGGCCACTCGACTCAATGATCTAAAGTGCCCGCTTTAAAACATTTGGCCACTCACAGTGTCTTATTTATATCTTCTGTGGGCCCAGAAGAGGGCACTCTTTCGAGAGTGGCCGAGAAGGTTGGCCTGGGGTTACAACTCTCACTCTGGCGTCTCCGTAGTGTGCTTTCAGAATTATTACTTGCGGTATGTCTTTTTCTTTATCGTTCTTTATCTCTATCTCGACTTCTCGTACTCTTTTATGGACGTTCGTTCCCGGGAGTTGTTGATCTTTGAACGTTCGTACGTATCCAATACCATTCATAATATCTAGGAAATAATCATCTGAGTAAGATACCGGGAAGTCATATACAGTGAGTGTGACTACTTTACTGAAGCGCTTGTGGAAATTATTTGTGGTACCCATGAGGGTATGTGTTTCTTTTTCTAGGAGTTTGTATTTCACTTCTTCGGCCCTTACATGGACGTGCCATTCGTCGCCTTTTAGGTAGATAGTTAGTATATCATCCGACTTGCCGAGTAGGTCGGCCAGGCACATCAAGATTCCCCTATCGGTTAATCTATCCGTAAACTTGGTAAACTTTGACGATCGGGTCCATGATGAATAGAATAGAATACTGGAACACTGGTAAACTGGAAGACTGGAAGACTGGATAACTGGAACACTGGATCACTGGAGCTTCAGGTGTTAACAGGGCGAACGCTAATTAACAAGTGAAAGACGTCTGACATTGATTAATGAATCCGCCTTGACATTTCTAGAAGATTTCGTTGGCTAATCTCTCACTCGGGTCATATAAAAAAATCTTCCAGATCCTTGAACTATAAAAAAAAAAAACGAAACGAAATCGGTTCTGTGTTTTGATTTGGTTGTATTAAATCTATGTCCCATCTGTAAAACCAAATCATAATGGTCACTTCCCATTCATAAAAAGGCAAATCGGCAAGAGTGGTGGCTTAACCCCCGGATATGAGTTACTATTATAGATTTATCTCCCTTGAATAGAGCGTGTAAACACTATTTTCACACTATTGCAATACATTAAAGCAAAACAAGAATGTGTTGGATGTGTAAATTCACAGTCTCGTGCACGACACTCGTCAGATTATATACCTAAACTTGGAGGGCAACCTCTGCATCCCAAAACAATTTTACGGGCGATCATCAAATTTTTGGGGTACTGACTAAATGGTTAAAATAATTTTAGTGTATATAAAAGGAAAAGTGTGAAAATTATTCAAAATGAAGTGCCCGATATCCAGGACTTTTACTGACCATTGTGTATGGTGATCAGGGCCCACGGTGTCAGGCCCTGGGGCAAGCAATTCGACAAGGGGTGGGTGCGTGTGTGTCTCACCCCCAAACTTGAAAGTTTGTGAAAGATACATAGTCTCTAGCGTCATTTTGGTGTAAATCTAGGGTAACTGAAGGTCACTTTGCTAAAACACAGAAACGGAGATTTCACACAACATCTGATATATCTAATATGTGTTCTATGGATGTAATAATAATCAGATGTACATGATTTTGGCCAGAAATTCTCAGCATTCATCACAAAACTATTCGTATACCCAAAATCATGTTGAACTGGATTCAAACGGAAGAGGGTCCGTATACCTTGACGATGACGAGAGCCAAAAGCGGACGAGCCGGGGCCGACCGACAGAATTGGATTCTGATCCTACCCACGTCACCAACATTTAGAAAAATGTTTTTCTTTTACTTGAGTTCAGGCGCGGATCCAGAGGGGGCGGGGAGGGGGTCCCCTGCTCAGACTTTTTATGCGATTTTATTGGCGATTTAGACCTGTAATTTTGGAATTTACCTTCCGGAAATACGTCAGAATGAACCAAATTGAATCTAATTTACCAAATTAATCGGTTGAGCGCAATTAGTTAAGCAATTATCAAACCTAGACCCCCCCCCCTGCAAAAAATCCTGGATCCGCGCCTGTAGCTACACTTTGTCTTTTCTTATTAATTTATACCATCAAATTATTTTAAAAATTACTCGGCGGCATACAATTCTTATTTTAATGCAGGGTGTCTAATTCTCAAACTCAAACTGCAGTTCTCTTCCCTCACCGACCGCCCCCTCCTCCCAAGGAAAATGGACTGTACGCCTATGACCATTTTTGATTTTATCTTTGTACATAATATCTGACAAGATTCGCTTGAATAAATTGGATTCATATCTGATCGTCTGATTATAAGACGGAAATTTGACGGTCGAGTCAATCGTATTAATGTTTCCGTTTTATTAAAGAAAAGTAATTTCACGGCGCTTTATATTTCAATAAAAAGTATATTTCATGCTTTGCCATTGATATCTATTCATTCCACTGTCTGAATAACAATTTCCTGGTGGTAATAAATAGATAAAAAAAAATACATATACATATTGTATTAGTTGTTTATAGGTGCCTTATGTTACAAACATTTGGTTTTCTATTTATTTCCAAACCACAGAACAGCATGTCTTTGATGAATCTATAACTAAATATATATACCTGTTATTAATGTAAATGTAAACATAGGTTTTCCGTTATCGTACAATTAAACAAAAGTTCCCAACAGACTTTTAGTTCAAGAAGTTATTAGTTGTTTAAAGCAAATAAGCAAAACCTTATATAAAGAACGCGTTTTCATTTTCATTTTCATTAGGCCTCAGACTAGTAAATCACAGGCTGTGGCTTATTTCTCAACATCCCGTTGCTTCCAATCTTTATGGGTACAATGGGGACCACATTAGGCAATCTCCTCGTCATAAATTTGTAGAGGGTTGACCGTTTAGATTTTTTGCTACGGCGATTTGAAGTTGACTGGGGTGAAAATCTCACTTCCGACACAATGATTGCTCTGCAGAAAGACACTTTACACTCCCATCCCTCCGTTGTAATATCACAAGCACCCAAAACTGCTACGAAATTGAACATTTGAAGCCTTTTCTCCAATTCTAGACCAAAAAGTCAACCCAAAAATGCAGAAAGAAGGGAGGAAAAAAAAAATAAGGGAAAAATTGTTCATTTATAACTCGCACTACATTCGTGCGAAATAAGGGGAAATAATTACTAGTCTTAGTCCATTGGTTCCTAAAACTACCAACGATGGGAAATCTCTTAACTTGAATTCAGTTGGATAAATAAGAGGCCTTCAATGAACCAAAGGTCAGATACTTAAATTGGCAGTCGATGATTAAAACCCCAAAGGTTTCATTAGTAGATGTTTGTGGATTTCAAGAATACACTATCGCAAACGCATTACTCATTAAGATGTGGTCATACGGTTGATCTATAAAAATCAATGTTCGTCAGTTGGGTTTGAGAAAAAGAGAAATGAAATGCAACGGGACTTAACGTCCTACTGCTCAGCTCCCAAAAGGGTAAATGAATACGGGCATACGCCATACAGTGTGTGTGCTTTGGTGGAAATTTTGCCCTGGCAGAAGCAATGTGGCCTACTATTATATCGAATTCCAACTGTGAAGAATCTTTACGTGAACGTTTTCGTCCCATTCGAACGACTAGACAGCTGTCAGTTTCAGGCCTTCCGTCCAGCATCACTGACGCCACGCCGGAAAATATCGGCCGAAGCGGGAATCCAACAACCGATCTCCAGGCTCTTACCCACTTTAACACTGTGACCCGAATTCAAAAAATAGAGCATTTAATAGTAAGTTGGTCAACTGTATACGTAATTGGTTCTCAATTAACAATAGTTCATCTATTTATAAACATCTTTCAGCCATATATTGACGTCTAAATTCGATCATCTTTAAATCAAGCCTATCGCGGTTATTGAGAAGTGAGTGAGTAGGGGTTGCCAACTGTAACTTTGACCTCTTCATTCTCGGCATACATCGCAAATAATATATCTAACGTTTTGTCATACCGTGTTCCCTTTTTTTTTAGCGAGATCACAAAGGAAGAATTATTAAATTTTGAATCGCGTTGGTATACTATATCAAAAGAAAAATATTTATCCTAACTAAAAATTTATCAGTTTATATGGCTCAGGGCATATTATAATAAAACAAATCCCAGGTTATCTTGTGAAAGCAAATGACACATAGTTTTATCCTCAAAATCTAACACTTACCTCGAGGTATAGTAAAGGTAATAAACATAGAAATTGATTTGTACAGCTATTCAAGTTGAGGAGGGAGCAAAAACACAATAATGGGAGTCAGGCGGATAGGGAAAAAAACTATGTTGAATTGTGTTCCACAATCCATTAAAACATTCCCAACCGGAAAGAGTGCCTTTGTGTGCCTATCAAATTTCAATTTTGTTTTCTCGTGTGTATAAAAAAGGGTCATGATGTTTTTTTCGGGCGTAGCAGAATACCTGGCCATTCAACTGCTTACTTCTTGAAATAGGGGCACATAGCCACAAGACCCACCACGCGGAACCACCTACCCATCGACCGAATCCTGTCACTGCCCGGGTCCGCTTTTGTAATGTCGTTTGAATGTTACACTTTACTAACGTGATTCAGAATCGCGCCATTGCACCGTTATCTTTTTACGCCATACTTGAAACTTTCGTTACTATTATTTAGGATCAAATTTTATTATCGTTTCTTGTAGGCTATACAAGTGTTGTAAGTTGGTCAAGCTTGAATCAACTGAAAAAGTTGATTAGATTTAGTATGTAACCTCTACCTTTAGCTTGCTACGACTGATCCCTTTCTACAGGTCACCGAGATTAAAAAATCCGTGTAGTAAAATATTTGAAATGATAATAAAAGTTCAAAGGATACATTTCTATGAACCATATGTAGCATGAGTGAAGAGGGATAAAGCAAGATTTAATTTAATGTTGTTTTTTTTTACCTTTTTAAATTTTATAATTATTTGTCTTTCTTTTGGACGTATTTACTTACACTTATTTTGTACCTGAATAAAAAGAAGAAATAAATGCTGACCGAAGATTAAAGAGTTCATACTATCAAATATACATTATTAAGTTGGATTGCTTAATGAACTATCGACCTACCCGAATTATCGGTTATCTGTCATTCTTTGTTCTGAACAGTCATTATACTTTGTTAAACTTACAAAGCGCATCTTTTACACCCGGTGTATTTGGGAGGTTTCCAAATGATATGTCAAAACAGTCATTAAATCACCTCAAAATGATACTTAATTATTTTAAAACCCCCAAAGACACACTCGCTTCATCTCAAAAGGGTTAAACGAACATAAAATACTCGCTTTTTAAGATATTTATTACATTCATATTTAATAGAAAGAAAATAATTGTCGTATATTAGAATATTGTTCATCTTTATCTCGTCGTTCGTTTTTTTAAATGCCGAATATTGATGTCGTTGTTTTGAAATAGTCATGGCATAAATTGTTCTGTTAAAAAAAAAAAGGAAAAAAAAAGAATTTGCTCTCACGGGAAATACTTTGGTGAATATCATAGAATTATTTGTATTTTGTTTAACCAAAGTATTAATCTATAGACGGGTCTGATACGTAAATACATTGCCATCAGTTGGAAGCAAAATATAACCATTATTCCAAATAAAAAAAACCAACAATCATTAAGTATATTATTTTAGCTCCTAATGCATATACTCAGCTCAATAATGTTTACCCCGTCGAGATGACCTTTACATGAATGGATGAATGAAGGTCAATTGTGGTAATTAGTAAATTAGAACAAGGCAATTAATTATAGCTATACACCACAGATAAATAAAGAGATAAACATGGTCAAGTAAACAAATAATTGTAACACAACGCATTTAGATATTGTGTAAGTACAATACTAAATATAGTTTAAAGATACATTATGGAAGATTAGATAAAGAAATGGCAGTTCTCATTATAACAGTTAAAAACTAAATAATGTTAAAGAGAATTTGATGAAACAGACAGATTTAAATGAATTAAATGAAATGGGGTTTAACGTTCTACTGTTTTGCTCCGATTGGGGCTAATGAAGATGGGTATATATTCTACGACCTAATCCTATATCGAATTCCAATTGTCAAGGGATATTTTATGTGTACGCCAATATATACACGGGTCATCACTTTTTCTACCATCCCACGACTATATAGACAACCTTCATATTATTAGGCCCTGATAAACAGAGATATCAATTCTTCGTAATCTTCTTAACTTCATTAATTTTAACACAAGGTAAAAAAGAAAACGAATAGCTATAATTGGTTTATATTAAAAAGTTCAAGATCTAAAATACTGTCTTAATAAGCTTCGATGTTAACTGAAGAAATGGGTATTAGTGAAAATAAAAGCCCCTCCAACACCCTCCAACGCAATTCCGTGATTACGGCTAGGTATTTTAATTCAATAGGTCTCTAAATGACTAACCTGGGTGCCAAGAATTTAGTATAATGTAAACTTTTCACAACGAATAATTAAAACGTGCATATTTGAAACATCTTTCAGCAACACACTCAAATAGTTTAAATTCTTCTGGTAGCTACGTTTCTGAATAAGTAAGAAATATCTATCCACTTGACGGAACACCGCAAATGTACCCACTAGTATGGATACCCAGACAATTTATCGTGTGTATTTATAATGTTTTTCAATGGCACTGAATTGCTTTCTAAACCATTCGGCCGAATCAAGCGTCGGCTAATTGCAGCCGAATTTTCTAAGTCACATAATTAAACAGGAAAAGGAAACAAATATTTGCAATATGGGGAGATTTTAAAAAAAATTTATGCCGTATGTGTCGACGTAGAAAGAGGTCGAAGAATTGGTGTAACTGAGCGAAAACCTGGAGCCGTCGTTCGAGGATTGTCCTAGGAGGATGTTGGTGGTTATATCACCAGATATTTTCAACCAGTTATTAGTTATGGTCGACCCACCATAGGCAGGCTATTCTACGTTTCCGTGATAGCTGCCATTTGGATGTCTTCGGTGAACCGGACATACTCTACGAATATAAACGCTGTGAATGAAAATTCAACCGAAATATCAAACACGTTTGGTTCGATACAGATTCGACTAGCCGAAATTCTTTGTCAATTGGTTCGACTGAAGAATTCTGCGGCCAAATTCGCATATTGTACCTCCAGCTTTAGGCCAACTTTACTCAAAACACACAGTTTCCGCCTTACGGCAGCACGCGTCGGCCGAATGATAAATAATAAAATCAATTGTATATTCGAAAGATTAAA
Organism: Patella caerulea; assembly: GCA_036850965.1. Taxonomy (NCBI): domain Eukaryota; kingdom Metazoa; phylum Mollusca; class Gastropoda; family Patellidae; genus Patella; species Patella caerulea. Next base: position 17,195,158 of record JAZGQO010000004.1, on the reverse strand, counting down.
ATCAAATTAACATATGACACTAATTTTGCCGCATTTATGTTTCGGCGAAGGACACTTAAAATGGCTAAACAGTCTCTGTAGGCCTTTTTGAAAAACGAAAATATCTTCGCTGTTTATCTTTGTCAAGAGTTTTTCAGTTTTGGTAGTTCCTTAATCAGTATTCAAATGCTGTTGAATTCTTTGTACACATGTCGAATCCCACCGTAGATTGCTTTACAAAAGATTATTTTGGTCATAAGTGCAACTGATTGAATTGTGAAACATTTTGCTTGATAAATTATGTACCCCAGACTGTTTCTAAAATACTATGTATACACGATCAATATAAATATATTTACATGTAATTTGATGCTTAAATAAACAAAACCGTGAAATCTATTACTGACAATTTGTATAAAATAATTACTAAAACAAATAATGTATGAATGAGCTTAGAATTCAGGTTATCGAAACCAATCCGTTACCTGGTTTAGATGGATCCGAATCTAGGTTTTCAAACAACGTCATTTTGAATCCTCGATATCATTTTTTTTTATCCCCTTGGTCCTTCTTTATCTTTGGTTTGGTGTGGTATCAGCTATATATTTATGTATATAAATATATTTTTCAATTGTACTAATTTATGGGGGCCATTGGGTAGACACATAGATGATGTGGCACCGAGTCAAACCAGGCACTGCGTAAATATCATTATATATTTTAATACGGGTAAAAATAATTTCGTTCCTTTTTTTTTATAGTTCAAAATTTCGTTAAACTTGTCTTCACAAGTTGTTATATAACATATGCATGTAGTTGATGTGATGGAATTATTCAATGAAAAGGTCTGTTACGACGAGTTCTTGGCATATTCTGCGCGGAACTGTATTTAAACCCCTAGAAACGTATGACTCCATTGGATTAAAAAGGCCGCTCGTATGATCCCTGACGCGGCCTCCCAGTACAACTGTCCAGATCTTCACATAGTATAGGCCATTGGGAGGATACAAAATCGAAACGCAAGATAGATCTGTATTTTAATCAGATTAGGGTAATGACTGAAAGAGTAGGCAAATGCCGAACTATGGACATTGTAATAATGAGTATTTAACAACAATATTTAGTTTTATAGAGTACTGAGTACATCAATGGTGCTATATATGTGTTATTAATCAGGATAATCGGTAGATTATGAGGTAACAGTGGCCATATATACCTTACGATCAGATCAACATATCAACGTCCGTTTGTTGCAATTATTGTAAATGAAACCATGCATAGCATTGATAACAATTTAAAAACATTTTTAGGGTATTGTAAGTTTATTTCTTGTCGCCAAACAAAAGCTCATGCTTTTGATTCATTTTTCATTCTAATAGGCATACGTTCAACTATGTGCATCATATCAGACAAAGCGTTATCAATCTTAAACATAGATGTCTGGCATGGTTGAAATTAGAAAAACCAATTTGCGATATACTAATAGCAGTATTCCGCAATACACTTTTAATAATATACGCATTACAAACTGGTTATATTAGTTCACAAATAGATAATGTAAAATAAATATAATTTCAGTCCAATTACTTTATTCTGAGTTATGAATGGTTGAAATTGTGTCCGGCGACTGTAGATCGACAGTCCATATTCTCAAAGTACCATTTCCACAATAAGTAATGGAAGAAAAATACATGGGTATCCTATCCTATCAACCAGTCTAGTTTTAAAAATGGTTACCTGCTGGAGAAACCTTGACATTGAATGAATCTTGAACTTTGCAACTTGAAAGCGCCAGACTTGGTATTCGCGACGACCAAGGAATCTGATAGGGTCACAAGCTGGGCTTGTACCCAATCGAAATAGTGTGGAAATATGCAGGGTATTACGTGATAAGATGTTCGTAGTTAATGCGAGATCAAGCCATATATTATAAATTGTCTTCATACATGATTGTATATCTTTAATGAGCTGTTTCGGTTTTGTGTCAATGATTTAATGAGGTATACGAATTGATGTATGGGTGAATTTTACTCGTTCTAGTATGATTGTATTTTATTCGAATCATGTGTGTAGAACATGGTGTGTTATTTATCGTAATAGTGACAAATAGTATCATATGTCAACTTTAACGTATTTATGTCATATTATCTACCATTTCTATGTGCTATCTTTCTAAATCATAAACATCGGAAATGAGCAATCTGTAATTCCCACAAATACCATATTTTAGGTATGATCTATCAATAACGAACATTCAAATAACCAATAAGCTTGTATAAATTCAATTATGCCGGAAATTACCGACCATAGACGATTGTATATAAAATACGCTGTTCGTTATAGTCGCTTGTAAAGGAAAGGAAATCCATGCAATCTTTTTTGTGCATTGACTTCTGCATTCGGTTCTATGTTGTTATCTTTTACCTCTGAATAACAGCTGCGAATTCCCGAGTATAACAACAAGATAACGTTCGTTCGAAAAATAGGTGTTCCTTGTGAAAATTACCAAGCAATATTTGTACATTAGTCTTGATGGCCCTATTGCTAGGTCTTGTCGGCCATAAAGATATCAGATCGCTTTAACAGAAATCCGCTCCGAAGGTCAATCTGGAATAGCTGATCTGGCATATAAATTGCGCAGATGGTCATGTTATGTAGTACTTAACAAAAATCAATGACGTCATGTGGATATTGAACGAAATCTTAAATGCACCACGAGGAGCCTCTATGAAACTGACAAATAAATAAGTCATCATTAGAACGAGATTTAAAAAAAATATAGAGAAAATTTTAATCGATGACGTCATTGGTTTTTTATTCCAAATAATCGGGGAATTATCGTTCGAGAAAAAGTATTTAGGTCAAGTAGAAGAATTAAGTTAAAGAGGATTACCAGCACCACCAGATCGTTTTGGTTATTCCAACTGAGTTTAAGGATTATCCCTGGCTAATGCTAACTAAACATTTGATCATTTTGTTTGATTCTAAAGAGAATAACAGACTCGTTGTTTCAAAGACGTTTTATAGCTGAGGCGCTGGAGGCGTCAGCCTCCTAGCGAAAAAAATCAAAGAAGTTGAACAAATAAAACGGGAGAAAAATGCTAAAGCCGATGAGAAAAATGAAATGTAACCTAGTTAGGGAGGGCCCTAAAGGCAGACAAAGGGCCCCTCGCCTGACAAAAGCGCCCCTCTGGAAGTATCGTAAACTGCGTAAATGCCTCAAACTATCTGCCACGAACGATAAATAGTTTCTGTTTATAAGACCTGGTGACAAAGCATTATAAGATACTTTACACAACTGGATCAATGGGGTTTAACGTATAACTTAACATTTTCAGGCCCGACCATTCAGTGGAGTTTTATCCTCAATTAAAGTATTCACTGGTTACATCTTCACCGTGTCGATTTTAAACTTAATTGATCGTGACTACACGAAAATACTGGTTACAAATGATACACTTTTATTTCGGATATAATTTAAAAAGGCCTTGCTCGTTTTATATCAATTCGATTCAACCTATGTACTATTCGGCCATATTAGTAAATTAAACGGGTTTTTATGGTTTCCGCTTCATGACATCGAAGACGGGAATTGTAAATAGTATTTTACTCTTGCAGTCAATGCATTTTATTTAAAAATACATCCTTGACTGTTATTTCATTCTATTTAACACGCTAATGTTTCCTATATTCTATCACCTGCAATGCCATTATTTTGTATATCTCATGCTATTGTGTTCTATGTTGCATGTTATTGTTTTTTATATTGCATGTTTTTGTGTTCTATATTCCATTTTTGTTACATTCCATTTTATTGTTTTCTGTATTGTATTACATACCTCTGTTTTCTATATTCCACTACATATTATTGTTTTCTATATTGCATTATATATAGTATGTTATGTTTTTGTGAAAATAACTGATTTATATTCAAATTAAATCAGAGATGCTATATCCAGAGGCTCAGATACTACTTTTCTGTTTTAATTAATTTAGTTGTTTGTTTGTTTGTTTACCGTTTGTTTATTTTCTGTATCCATGAGTGTTTTATTACTAGTGTGTCGAATTAAAACACTAAAGTTGTTCATCTGAGAGTAACGCCATGAAATACGATATCGTCCATCATATGTGAGGCAGAGTATCAACCTAAATCTTTCCTAAAACATCGACCATTCTTAGATATATCTTCTTCAATGAAGACTAATTATACACATCCTTGACACATGTTTGATAAGGGTCAGTTGGTTTTGGTCAGTTAAGGTCACCCAGGAGATTTGAGATGAATGGAGATAAAGATGTTAGTATCATGCTATTGACCGACGTCCAGTAAGATAAGCTCCACGATGACCAGTGGTCAAATTTTATCTATATAGATCAGATGTAGGTGTCATTATATCTGATAGCTGTCTATAACTCATGCATATTAAATAATCACTGATTTTGTAAACAAATATAATGTCAACAGCACACAATGTGTCCACTTATCAGTACACATTTAATTCATCATTCATCAATCAGGAACGAATCTAAAATTTAGGTTCGATTTCTTGTTGTTAATTTAATAGAGATAAAAAAATCCAAGTACAAGGTTAAACTGTAGGTTGCCCCAGACAGTCAAAATTGAGCTCTAATAAAAGTTGTCCATATCTCATCAAATGTTCACACATGATATGCACATTAAATGTCTGCAGCACCTTCCAAGCCTTTAAACGTAATGAAGCCCTAAAACAGTCTAACTTTATCGTATCTAATATTTTCTTCGTTAGCATTGTAACCAAATTTTAAAGATTATGTTCTTTATATTCTGCTGTTTTATTGTTTGTTCCGTAAGGGGCGAAACCGTTTGTTTTACCAGAATTTATCCCGAAGATAGCGCCGTATTCATAAATAGAATTTTAGTGCTATTTTCCAATTATGGTTCTTAAAACATTCGATGAATTCCCTAATTAGTCATCATCGGAATAAAAATATTATATATTTCGCGTAAATATACATTATGCAAGAACTAAATCTGCCTATTGCAGGTCTTTTTTTTTGGGGGGGGGGGGTGGGTCTAAACTGTTATCTACATTATTAATTAGACATAGATCTTTTTGTCAGACGTGGAAGCCGGGAGTAGTAAACCGGTCGCCAAATCCTAAGTATGACCCATGTATCTTTTCTTGCTACATATTTTGGGTAGCCTTGTGATCGTCTAGAATTTGTCTACGTATTACCATGCATCTTTCTTTTCTTACTACATACTTTGGGTAGCCCTGTGATCGTCTAGATTTTGTCTCTGGTTGTCTTTCGTTTTCTTTATATTTTGGTAGCCTTGTGGTCGTCTAGAATTTGTGTCTGGTTGTCTTTCTTCTTCACGTTGTGTATTACTTCTTATTATTGTTTTCTTAAGACGTTTGTCGTACCAGGAACAACAATGCAACTGTTTGTTTTTACGTTTTATATAAATCAAGCTGGATACATACATGTAGATACAAACATAGAATAGATTACAATATTAAAGTCGTTATCAAGCTATAGAAATTGCTACATCTTTCCCGGCTGTCTAGGCACTCAGATGGTAATATCTCTGGAATCTAAATGCAGTCTGAATGCAGGCATAATATAGTTCCTTTTATAGTCACATGGGTATCATGCACAGTCGTGCATGTTCATGACCCTGAACCTGTGCAATCAACGATATAATTGGTTAAATCATTGTGTGTTTTGTGTAAATATTGAAGGACTTTTGATATTAAATAATGATATTAGACGACAAAATAATATTTCATGAAACGTTCCATCCGACCTTTGACCTTAATCAAGTGTTAAGCCCTTGCTGATGATAGAAGTAGTATCCTATTAGATCTCATGATAAAAACTAGGAAAATTTCAATGAGCTGAGATTAGGGACACATGAGGGTGAGACTAGTGTTGGATTCACTTTACTTTAGAATTAAAGCCAAGATAATGTTACAAATACGGCTGAGGTCAAAACAGTGAGACGGTGATGGGTTTAGAGGTAAACAAATAAGTAAAAAATAATACAATTATCCACAAATAATTTACTTATAGAGGTAGATAGAGCAAATTAATTATGGAAAATGACCATGAGTTCCAATTTTAAAAAGTGTAACCTGTTTTCTAACCTGAACATAAATTAAGGGGGGTAAGTAAACTCCTTTACTGACGGAAACTGACACTAGCAGTAACTTCTTGTTTTAACTTCACTTATGTCGTGCGCTGATTAATGACTGGAATCAGACAGGGTTGTTAAATAGTGCTTTATCTGTCCATAGTTTGATTTCGCGATATTTTTCAGTGTAAAGCTGCTCCATATATTCAATTATCCGTTGTACTGAAATCGATACACGTCTACACTTGGTGTCCATTGCGATTAGTTGAACTTTCTATTGATTTCATGAACGCAAAGTTTAGTGTAAATTTTCCTGTTTGTTCCTTTACTAAAATTGAAAACACATCTTGGTAGCTGATGATTGACATGATGTCCACGTCAACATGTCATTTAGCTTATTAAGTGCCGAGGTTTGTATGTTTGTTTATCAACTGAGCAAAGAACACGAAATATTTTGGTTAGTGTACTGAGGAACTGATTATATTTACAGACCTTACATGTAAATTCGGCAACTTTGTAGGTCAAAATGGAATTTGGACCGGATGATGAACCCGTAACCCTCCAACACTAATGTAGCGAATAATACTGATTAACTAGCCAATTGCTTTATTAACTATATACATGTAGTTCAGATTCGGTACATTTCTATTGACTTATTTGTGGCGGGAGGCACACGGTGCTCCTAATGGTGATTGCAGAAAATGTGCTATAATGTTAGGAATCCGGCAGTAATTACTCACTTAAGTAGACCAAATGTCTGTTATATCGGTCAGTCGATTAAAATGCAACAGAGGAGATGTCTCTTGATTTAACTAGGAATGCCATTCACATATCTTAATAGTAAAAAAACATCAATTAATTCTTATGAAATGATGTTGTGTTATTATGTATTTGAGCACACCCCAGTACCAAAACAATTGAACCATTTATGAAGTACGGACTGAGTTGAAAGAAAGGGACAACGGTATTATTATTACTTTATATATCGGAGTTGCATATAGATGGCGGTGATAAATAGAAACCAGCCTGAGTGTTAAATAGAACAATAACTTTATTATTTATTTACTTAAAATAAGACCCGTCTTAGACAGAATCTGGTATCATCTTCTGTAATCGTATGTAAGGCAGCTCAACACAATTTTCGTTATGCAAATTCATATAAGTTTTTGTTTGACTGCGAATGCCTTACAAACGGAAGTTATTATTATGTCAGGAAAATGACTGTTATATGTAAGGCTAAAGCCCTTCTGATATCCATCCCTATGTTCACAAACTATCTCCACTGGTATCTTGATTGTGATACATATTAAACAACAGTTTGTGTATGTACAAATGTTTTGTAATATTATTATTATATGCGTTTTGTGCACGCTATGTTTCTTGTCTGCGGGATGGTACTTTATATTTGACGCAGGGCCACATTATCCATGACATTAAATTGCTTAAACTATTAGTAGTTTTGGTTAATGTTTGGGTCAATATTTGTTTTGTAAGCACACTTATAATTAGTCTGTGGATAATCTTCCATTTGATTATTTCAAATGCAAACACATCTGCGCCCGTGAAGTATTACTGAAATTATCGGAATCAGCTGATTAATACTATACATATCCATGTATGTGTAATAGTAATTAATTACCATTACGATTAGCCAAGACTCAGAATTTGGTGAAAATCGGATGAACTCTATTGATTTTCCCCATTTTCGGTCCATCTATTGCTAAACGTTGTGGTACTGTACCGCTTGTTTGACAAATATAGCAAGAACATAATCTCTTAATCAAAATGTTACACAGTGCATCTTTAGTAGCTAAATGTGTGTTTCGTAATGCGCGTGGTCAACCTCTGTCAAAGCAGTAGGATACTTTGATTAGCCAACCAAGAAAACGGCGAATATCCGCAGCCTATCCACAGATTTTGAGGAACATTGTATATTCTACATACATGTACACGTAACTGGTTTTGATATAGTTTGATCTGTAGTCGAACACAACCTGCTCATTATCATACGCGATATTTATTATTTAATGAATAAGATCTTTTACAATTTTTCAGAAAAAAATCCAGGTGAATTAAGTTAAAACTACGGAATAATAAAAAGGGATGGAATATATTTCCTGTGAGCTGGATGTCACCGCCACCTGGGCAATCTACCAATGCAACAACATAATCTTGTGCTGGTAGTTGAAAGCAATAGAACATAACCCACGCACTTAAAACACAAAGAGACAACGTTATGATAAGTTGCTGCCAAATATATAAGCACTGACCCGCGGCAATATTATTATACAAATCAAATATTTCTGAGATAATATCGCGTAATTTACAGGCAAATAATACGCGTGGTGCCTTTTAAATCAAAGTAAATGATTTGCACCGAATAACTTGCTGTATCATCGGTTTACCGCCAGTATTTTGTTATGTTTAGATAAATTACATTATGATTTAGAGAATAAATTACATTATGGTCTAAAAGGAGTCGGCCTGGATATGTTATAGTAGTGTCTGAGGTCTTACGAACTATAGTAATTTGTAAATAGCATCGAAGATGCATATATTTTTTTTCTTGATTTCAGGAAACCCCCTCTTTAATGCTGTGAAATGTCTGCAATGGGGCTGTGTTTTATATATTTTTATTATATGTGATTAATACACATCCGACATGTTTATCTTGATGGCCCCTGTATGTCTTTGATGTTATAATGATAAAGAAATAAAATAAACTATAATGATGCGTAACTTTAAATCTGGTATTCTTTATAGAATCTTGCAGTGATGGCTTTTAATTGAAAATATTCCAAAGGACGTTGAATTTAATCACAAAACATGAGTTGCCATGCAACGCAATACATCTACTCTTCACAGTGGTTTGTTTGGCTGGCTTAAATTATGGCTTTACTGCGATATGGCATATTAAGTAACGGTTTATTATCATAGGTTTCTTTATATAAATATATCTATCTCTTATTTGAATTAAAATTCGTTGTTCAGTGGCGTGGAATCAAATGAGGTTTAACGTCCTACTTGGTTCATTATCAATTTGACACTGAAAATTAGGGTCATTTTCGCAAGGCCTGTGTTGGCCTTTCAAAGAAAACTGGATTCAAGACTTGTGAAAGACAACGAGAAAGATACACCCACTAGGAACTAATATACATTTTTAAAAATAATTGTGATAACATCAGCCGCCACAGTTTTAACAAGTTTAACACAAGCTCGGGAGTTAGATGAAGCCATTTCCTAAATCAAAGATCTCATCTGCATATTCCGGGAAATGTCCACCATCCTGTTCAAAACATACCTTAATAGTACCATCGACGAGCTTAGAATTCCTACTCTTCAGCTCAGTTGAGTTGAGGAATTCACTACCCTTTCATTTTAAAGAATAAAAATCTATCTTCATTTTCAAACCGAGATTCAAATGGAAACAAAATGTATAACTTTGCAGACGCATTTGGAACTCCGAATGTGTGTATTTATTTCGCTATATGTGGTTCAGTATAGTAAGACGGCATAAGATTCGGATTCGGAAGCTTATTTACATTAGTGAAACAAATTCTAACAATTTCAAATAATTAACTGGTTGTTAATTTCAGGTCGCATGACAGTTTGTGTTTATATTTTTAATTAATACTCTGACTTGCATTTTAATGTTTGTGAGGTATATTTGAAATAAATGCATTATTCATATTGGTTAGTACATTTTAATGATTTATCTGTTCTGTGATCTTCGCTTCCTTATTTGGTAAATTTAGTTTGATGATCTAATGCATCTTGATGAGTATTCGTGATATGATTTACTTAAAATAATTCCGAGCCGTGACTTTCAACTCCAAATTTCCAGAGATTCTGTTGATAGACTATAATTGATTGTTATTAACAGTATAACAATCTTTCTTTGTAACAATTTTCTACATTCTTCATCTAAACACGGGGATATTATTAATTTTTACCAGTATGATAATCTCTGTTAAAACACAGGAAATTATTAATTTTGATGGGATTGATGACTAGTGATGACACACTTCATACCCTCCCCTGCTGGCGCAGAGCAATTTATTTCTCCTACGCCAGATAAACTTTCTCGGTCCACTCCGGGTTCAAAAACGTGGCCGTCGGGTTATTCAGTCAACCTGTCACTGAGCCACCAGGATCCGGACACGTGTCTACTATGTCAACGCATCATAATGACAAACTCGTTGGGTGGGAAGTGATATAGACATGTGAATGAAATGTGAAGGCGGGAATGTTGTATTTGAGAAGCTTGAAAAGGGTACATAAGTCACTCTGATACCCATTAGCAGCTCACGGCCGTTTAATTATAGCAACAATTATAGTAGTTAAGAAATTAAAGAGTCAATATCCAATTTCAAGGAAAAAATATAAATGTAATGCTCTTTGAAAACCGTTATAGAATATAATATGGGCTATACCATTTGTGAGAACTATTTGTCAAAAGATTATCAATTTTAAGAAACAAGCAAGATCACCATAGCACACATGTCCCTTTAACTGTATGATGCATCTTATAATTATTCCACGGGATCTAGTGTCGGTTGAAACAGACTACAATCTTTCCTAAGTGCATGTATATTGCACAACTCGGATTTTGTCAAAACACGCCTTACATGGTCTGTCTTGGGTATTCCCGACTCATGGTTTACAAAAATATCATTCATGTGACATCCTCTACACATATACATTATATAAGACTTTGAGAGAACCGGGACTATAAAGGCGATAAAGTTTAAATATTATTTATTTGTTTATGACATTGCAAGATTGTGGGAACTTTGATATTTCGTTTCATATAGTCACAAACAATGGACCTTCGTTGTAAATGTTTAATATTGGTGGTATTTTCTCTGATTCTCATCAATTTAATTTCTGCAGATTTCAGTAAGTATGGGTGTAATGTGTAAACTTAAACTTTACTCAACGCATCACTAATTCATAGTTCGAGAATATACGAAACTAAACAAATTGAACTTTAAAATTTGAAAATGACATCATAATATATAGTTGTTTATTTGCAAAGAATTTTACAAAGGGGTTGGATACTCTTTATTTAGTGCAATATTTAATGATGGAATTGGTGTTTATATTATGGATGTTAGTAATACTAAAAAATACACCATATAATACTCTAGACTGACTCATTATCTTCTGAAAATCTTTTGATTATCTGGCAAATCCAAGCTACACAAGACACCCACACACGTAATACCGGGCAACTAATTTTGTTTTACGTATGTGATTATTGATTATTTTAAGGTATTTATGTTCTTGTTCAATATCTTAACGTTGGAACTATGCCGTTTTGTAAAATGCATGTAAAAATAAAATTAGGCTCGACGTTTAGAAAATAAAAGGGTTATTTATTTAATGTATTTGGGGAATTAAAATTAAAAAATGGTGGCAAGGTGTATGTAAACTCTAATTGTTCCCCAATCTCTTTCAAATAATGTCTTGAATATTCATTATTGCCTTAATGGTGACACACGAATCTTATTCCTTTAATCAAATATATCTATTAATTAAGAATTTATTTTGTTTCAGGTACCCAAAGTCTAACTAGTTCTATTCTCTCCAGAATTTTGTGTCAAAGTTGCGGGACATCTAAGTCGTGCAAACTGAGATACTGTTTGAGAGGAAGATTCAACGATAATTTTTCCTTAACGCTATAGCATCAGAGAAATTCTAAAGCTGAATTTGGTGGGATCCATACTACACAAGTGACATTTTGTGTTACTAGATAGATTATTAATTTGCAACTATGGTCTCTTATATACATCAACTCTTGTTTGAGGATATATTTATTTGATTTATTTATAGTAAACAGTGTTTATATAATGTTGACAACAGTTGTCTTAATGTGGAATATGCTTGACGCGTTATGTCATCCACGATGGCGGCTGATGGTCCCAATACCGTCAGAATATATTATGTGAAATTATTATGTAAATGATTTTTGTCCAATTCTGCAAAAAGTATGTGTTTGTAAAATAAAATTGTTCTTACCTTGTACTTGTAAGAATTAAGAAGAGTGATTTTTATTTGCTTTAAATTGTTTAATTCTTCCTTTTCTTGGGGTTGTGGGGGTTCGAGAGAGCAGGGAGATATATAGATCGAGCTTTTATTGTTAGAATTCAGGAGTAGATGCATTGCATTTAATATTTAAAGATACATTTCATTTAATACTCATAGATGCATTTCTTCGACATTCGAGATTCTAATTGTCCGACCATGATATATCCATGCAAGTCCAAACAAACATTACAATTTCATGGGGAAGTCTTTAAAATGCTACCAAAAAGGATGTGTGGTGTTAGAATTAGGTAACAGGTTGTTCCTTCTTGCTATGGACATATATTTGTGATGTATCGTCGTAAGCTGGGTGAAATAAATATAACATTTCTTCCCGTGTGCATCGAACTACTTTATCAATATCGCATATAATTATAATTGAACAATATTATCTATAATAAAAATAAATTATTACTGAATCGCGAACACACATCTGTTATTTTGATGGTGTTGAATATCATGTATGGAAGAATTGAATAATAACCACCTTAAAATAGATCCTTGTATAATACTATTAGTAGTTGAAATGGGTCTAAAACTAATAAAAAATGAGTGAAGCGTAAGATAAAAAGGTGATTAACAAGATCAAAAGCTTTCAACAAATAATACACATAAATTACTATTATTTACTGAAATGTATTATTACACGTCAGCCCACAATCACTACCTTTATCGATGAGTATAAAACTAATTATCTATATTAATAACTGTGCCCTGTATGTATTCTGTTCAGAAAATATGGCGAACCACATCTCTTGAAATTAACGTTCTATAATGCTTCAAACCAAAGTTAAAAACAAGAGCGTTAAAAATTGTATCACCGTATCTGGTTCACAAGGTTTTATGAAAATTGGCATAGCTCTTGCACATATCCATTCAAAGTTGTCGCGCTCACAAGGTGTGTATTTGGATATGGGTTGTAACATTAACAACCGCTTTTTTCTCGATGGAAAAGATTTTTTTTATATACAAACTGTCGGTTCCTTTGTCTCACTATTTTCCCAACAAACTAATTTCCGACATCCAGTTTGTTTATTTACTAAAATTAATAGTTTACATGTATCTCTTACAATGACAACAAATTATGTATTACTCATAGCATCCGATGTTTATATACAAGAGGACAAGTGGGAGACGATCTATTTTGAAGTGTCATTCTTGAATACATTAAATGAAATTAAATGACTAATCAAGTATTTATAGTAGTTCCTGTATAACTAATGCAAAATATCTAAGAAGTAAGTAACTGTTCGGGATATATGTATACAGTATATATATGGCTGTTAATATGTTCTGGTATACTAGATTACGGGCTATTTACTAGAGAGTTGTGAACGATTTTACAAGATGAATCAAAGAATTAAAGTAACTTTATTCATAGTATGTGTACTATTACTGTCAACAGAAGCATTGAATGTAGCAGATATAGCCAGTCAACTGAGTAAGTATATCTATTTTTTACTTAAAAAGTATTTGTTTTCTTTTTAAATTCAATTTTAACTGGAAACTTTATCAAACTTAAAATGGTTAGATTGCTTTCGGTTTCATTTGATTTCGCAGTCGAAAACTAACGCGGAGGCGCTTACACGGGAAGGGAGCCGACCCCGTAACAAATTCACAATAGCTTGCCAAATTACTATAATCGAAAAAAAAACCGCACCCGATTCAATGCTTTATTTCAACAATGCGAAATACGCCAGGAATCTCAATCGATTCTCAATCCCTGACGTCTGGGTATTCCAGTCTACACCGCAATTCTTTTTTGACAAGACTTCGGGAATATGTTCTTCGATTCCCTTATTGCAAGTGGCACTGAAACGCATCACGGTACACGATTCGTGTATCAATTTTAAAATGCTGGATATCAGAGGCCCACCATTTCGCAGTAAGATCACAACATCAATGTGGATTTAAATTGGCAAATAATTCGTATTTTCAATGTCAAAGACTTTGGAATATTGGATGATATTGAGTTAAAGACTTAGCTACTTTTATAATTTATGTTCATTAAGATTGACAATATTTTGATATTTTGCTTCATTTCAGGAAATTTGGGAATTGTTAGATCCATATATGCCAGAGTTATATGTCATAAATGTAAACAAAACAATAACCAAGCTTGTATTGAGAGGTATTGCACGTAGTCTACAAACACACACGAGTCCATTACAGAGTAAATTTATTGAAGTATTGAAGTGTTTATGTTAAATTGGCAAAGAGTTCAGGTTTATTATTAATGTTCGTTTTAAATTCTTTATTTATACCGCTACCAGGACTAACTTTTGTGCAGTGGTGGAATTTACCGAAATTTTGGATTACTGACAGAAAGAATGACTCCGTAATTTTTGGCAGCCGCTGTCATGCGACGCTTATGAGATGTCAATCATTCTGGAAAAATTCCATAAAAGATCTGATTTCTACTCCCTCAAACCAGTCCATGGACGATGAAAAACGGAAGGCCGACTAATGAAATTACTAAAGCCAGGTTAATTTAAATGTAAATGCATTTCCTGTCTATATGTGTGATTTCTCTTGGTTTTATACAGCAACGTCAATCAGCCTCAGTTTCTATGTTTATTACATAATGATACAATAAAACATATTATACACTTGTTATTTTTTTCTCTAAATATTAGACAACATGGACGTGAACATACTGCAATAACTTGCCTTTGTCCCACGTTCCTCGTACTGGCAAAATGGACTAGAATTATTTTCGAACTTTGTAATGTTTGTAACAAAACTTCGAAGTTTATATGCTAAAAACGTATCCGGAGATATTGAAACTTTCTAAGAATGTATGCATAGAAATTAGAATAGGTGTCAATATGAAAGAGAATTGAATGCATCAATACTTTACATATAGGTAACATAGATGATCACATTTTAGAATTTATATACATGTGATCGGGTGAGACAAATTGTGTATATAATTAGTGTTGATCTTTTATATAGATAGGTGGCATAAATGATAACATTTCTGTAATATTTTCAATTTTATGATCTTTACCTGCGCAGATAATAAGAATACTGTTGCTGAAAAAAGGAAAGAACCCCCACCCTCTAAAATTACTTGGTAATATATGGGATACTAACACATAACATCGATAGAGGGATACAAATACTTTTGGCCCTCTTCAAAAATAATATGAATACCCAATTCATCTGTATAATTGCTTTAATGGATGGATATATTTAATTGAACGTTAACTGTTATATATATTGGATATATTATTTGGTTGATTTCTGTCCATAAATCTGTTCCAAGCATTACCCGCCGTACTCAAGCCGTCGTCGTATCACATGATACATTATAATATGAAACCAATAGCTAGTTTTATTACGTCCATTAATGGCATGTCTTTAATTTCGAATGCATTTGTTTCAAGGTCAATAGATGTCGGCCACTAACGTTGTTGTCGACAATATATCAATGTTCACGAGCCTCTCCCCCTCCCCCATCATATGAATCTTGGGCATATGACAAAATATATTTAATCGTCGTATTTAATTGTTCGGTTGGGTAGATTATGTCCAGCATCTTCATCGCTGCTGTAAAGAGTAGCTGTGGGCCCTTTCTTGTTGAATGTGGAAGCATTGTCAACATATTGGGAGCATACAGGTTTAGGGGGATTATTGGTTCATTGCAGAATATAATAGGTCGGGGTTTATATGAGTCTTTCTCTCCCCACCCCACCGAATTTCCCTCTCTGACAATCCTCCGTGTTCATGATCTGTTTTAATCAATCCAGTTGTTTTTAAACCCTTCGACAATAATTGTCACACACCTAAACATTTCGAAATAGAGATGACTGACAGAACTGAAAAGATGAGAGAAAGACACAGAGAGAGTTAAGGGTGATCGTCCACTCGTCATAAACTTGTTCATTTCGGTACAAAATACGATTCAATTTTAGGTCATTATTTCGCTCGTGTGTAGGGGTCTTTAGTAGTGGGATGGAACCGGAGGACAGGCGATCATACTCCTTGTCACGTACAAGCTTGGAATCGAAACCTCACTGCTTGACATTATGATGCTGGGCGCGTGCGTTAACCATAAAGACACCCCAAAAAATCGTGGTTTGTAAGAAAAGTGTTCGTTACAGAGGAGGGCAATTGAATAGACGAGGACAATTTAATCCGCACTGAGGGAGGATTCATTAAACATGCATTATGCAAGAGCTAAATCCACATATTGAGAGTCTTTATTTAGGCTTCAGATATTATAGAAATGATTAATTAGACGTTTATTTAAACAACAAGCACACAATAAACTCTGTAGACCCACGGGTGGCTTTGATACAGCTCGGATTTAAACAGCCGTCCTTCTAAAATCAAATCAGCAAATGGCTGACCAAGATAACGTTTACTGTTACTCGGTGACGTCGCTACCGGAAACTGTTGATGAAAGGACTGTCAAGCGAGAGTACTATTGCTATTGAGTACGTTACTGGATAATCAAGAATATGTGAGTTGAGTTATTGTCGCAATCAAACGATCGACAGTTCCCGGAGAAGGTGTAGACGCAGTTTGTACCCATTTCTTGTCCAAACGTCCAACACTGATAACTGCGTTCAAAATATTTTCTTTTTTTATCATCCGTTTTTGAATTATTATAACAAGAATGGCCAACTCTTTATTAAACTCTTTAATAATGTATCTTTAATTTTATGCTGTAGTTCAACTGTTTGATTGTACCGAACACCTGTAATTCTCTGATATAGGTTTTGTCTTCAGGTAATACATGCTAATCCGGATTTCATATGATTTATTCGTTAATATACTGGTGTTGATCTTTATGTATTTGTTAAATCGCCTGGAGTAAGGAATAATTAGCTTTATTATAATGTATTTTTCATAACAAACTAATTATTATATACGGTATTACGCTATTTTTCCGAGTTTAAATAATAACCAATTCCATTCCCTTTTGTGTCTTTTTTCAATATTTGAGTCCATTTATTTGTAACAATATTCTTTAAACTTACACCCATGTTGTTTTCTTTATGTTTTCATTATATTCGCATTACAATATATGTATTACATCGATATAATTAATTTCTGTTGTAAGTCGATTTTGTATCAAATCCGGATCAGCACAGGTATCTAATAAAATACATAATCCGCCATTGTTATAAGCATAATTGGTTTTATCCGTTTTAAATCCAGGTATAAATATATATATATATCCTCGTAATAGTTATTTCATAAGACCCACAGGTCCTGAGTAGCAGTTCTACCTGTTAAATACTTTCTGGGTATTGTTTAATGTTCTATTTATATTTTATCACCTGTTATGAAAACAATAATGTATAAGCAGGTGGCAAAACTTATTACAAGAACCTTGTTGAATCACTAATTATTATGTTGAGAAGGCTACGAACCAACTGCATTTGTTTCAATTCTATTTCACAAAGTCTTAAGATTGTTTTAGGAAACTGTAGAATCAAGCGTAGATCCGTCTCGCATTTGAACAAATTCGATCATTTCCGACGCAGGCTTCAGACAGCAGTCAGCTGTATAATAAGGAGTCTTATAAAGCGCTAAAATCCACGTCACAATAGGGAAATGCTCTAAGCGCTGTATCCACCCTTTCAAGCGCGCACATCGACAGAAAAATATAAAAAAAGACTCTCGGTTTCAAAATATTCTGTATAGCCTGGATTCTAAAGCAACTAACCAATTTTAGGTAAAGATATTGTTTTAATGCCAATTTTATGCGATTCCGGCCTTACTGTCTGAAAGTCAATGTGTTTATTCAGTCCGAAGAAACATGACACAGATATATCCCGAAAGTAAGAACATGAACTTCGTGTATACTGATCCATTTCCGGCAACTACTGGTTGCTGTCATTTGCTTTCAGTACTAATCGTACCTAGTCGCTAACTCTGTCTGCCCTTGGCATAACAGGAAAGGTTTTTGAAAACTAAAAGACGATTCATACGACATCGGAACTTTCAAGCCACGTTAACATATTTACCGGTTATAGCCAGTGTCTTCTATATTCTATTCGACTGTTTCGTATGTTCAAACATTTAAATTCATATGTCCAAACATTTCAATAATCCCCAATATTTAGCAACAAATGTACTATTCCGGGTAGTTTGAATTTAATTTCCAAACCATCGCTATGTATTTAGGATCTAATAAAACAACAACGATCTGTAATAATCATAAATATGTCTATAAAACACTTCAGTTTATCATTTTATTGGACTTTTATTTTCGCGTGTCAGTTTCCATTAAAATCATCCAAATGTTCTAGTGATCCATTTGTGTTATGTTTGAAATTAACGGCAAATGTTCTATGCAGTTAATTTTCTGCTGATTTATTTATTATGGCAACCAGAAAACTGATCAAATTAGAACTTAGAAAAAAAAAATGTAATACTGGTGCCTCATAGGAATTTCTCCTTGCTGACCCCAGAATTTAAGATGGACGCATTGCACCGAATGTATAGTTCAAGCAAACAGACATGGGGTATATCTTAAAATAACTGGAGATTCCATTCCACATTCTCCAAATAATGGCGGCATCAGTAATGACCATGATGAGTATTTTAGCATTTGTATATTAAACATTACTAGATTATGTTAATTATCTTACCTCATCTAACACTACCAATTGCCTGAATAAATAAACAAACGGGTTACTTAATAGCAAGTTTATTATATTATAATCTTCCCTTAAATTTAGAGCAAATAATTGGATGCGGGTTGATTCGTACAAAAACGTTGTGTGTAAACAAAGGTGTCTTATTTTAGTTGTTCCTTTCTGTATAATAATATAATGTGTGGACGTAATTAGGCGAATTAACGCATGTAAAAACGTGCGAATATACGGTGATGTTTTTTTTTATGTTTTTGTTTTTTTTGTTACCAAATGACTCTAAATTTCAATTGTGTTCTTCCCAGACCAGTTAAACAATCTTAGCAAGTGTTTACAGGGCTTTGGTGAAGGAAGCAATGTCTGCACATTATGTTGATGGAAGTAGACCACAACTACTTCCCCAATTGATGTCACTGTTAAATCAAGTTTGGAGAGATCTTGCAGATTTTGTTGGAAACTATTTAGTTTAGCATGGCCATAATATGTTGTTTTGTTTCCATCGCAATGATGTATAGGGTATAGCTGTCAACAGCCACTTTAACTCACAGTTTTAACTAGATGTCGTCCTTACCTACATCATACTCATTTATCCCTTTATCCACCTGCCCAATATCAATTCTAAATAGAACGAAATAGTTAGGACTAGCTTCGTGGGTACAGGTATCTGGGTAAAACAAAATTTGATTAGATTCTGATAAAAAAATAGATTCCAGTATACGGCGTTTACAAGATGCTAGGGGCGATCATTGCACATACATTAATTTGTGATTCGCAATTTTGAGAGGGTTCTTTTGGTTTATGACCCAATGGAACGATCCCGTCAAGTCTGAATAAAATCCTCAAAAACCCGACAGAATGTTTACAGGTGTGACGACAGTACACCGGCACTGGCTATTAGTATAGATGGATATCAAGGTTTTGGTGGCAGAAGTTAGCTGGACTCAGAATTACGGTAGGATATATTATTGTTAATGGATTGTCAGATTAGCCCTACCATTTGACGGAACCCGGATGAAGATAAATTCCAAATCTGACAACAACACGCTTTATATTGTCCCGATGTACTTGATAGCTGCAAAAATATTTACTTAAAATTCAACTGTAAGCGGTCTAAGTAATGATTTACTGATCGCGACGTCTTATAAACATTGATCTTTCCAATAACCATGAGTGTAAAGTAATGTTGATTTTTCTATTTACGTGAAAATCGAAAGAATACATTGTCTTGCACGGAAACGGTGTACATTGGGTTAATGTTTCAATCTCGGGAGGTAACTGGTTGGAACGAGATCAACCTTGTAATAAATTGAAATTATTAAAGATGCATTAATGTAAGATTTAGATAAAAAACCGTTCTTGCTATAATAAAATTGGCAACCTCAGATGGCCGCTCGTGCATGGATGTCTGAAGTTTGGACAAGACAAAGTGTTGCTACGATAATAAACGTAGTCTCGATTTTCCATTTTATGGCTTTACAAAACCACTAAATATCTCAGCCATCCTGTGATCTTGTAATGGGAACAAATGTCTAAATAATAATTTATATAACATTTAAACCTGTTATTATCAGATTCAGCTTTTATATAATGTATCTTTAACACGAATATATCACTTTAAAGGCACCACACTTTTAACGAAAGGGCGATGTCAAAGCACGGAGCGGAATTTCACTGTAAAACCAATCTGTGTTTTATACATATCTTATAGTATATTTTGTCATTTAAAAGTAGATTTCTTAATAATCACCCTTCGTCGATTCTGAATTACAAAAATAAATATCACAGTGTGGTGATATTAATAAGTGCATCAGTCGCTATTTAGCTTTATAGTAAACCTGTAAAATTATTTGTATGCACGTATAAGTTTTCCAATTAGATCAGTCATCAATAATGTCTTAACTTTTGAATAAACTTTTTAATTTCCATTTTATTGTCATCTCCGTCGTCCGTCGGTCAATCATCTGCCACTAAGTTATAGTTTGATTTTCGATTATATTCACAAGGGTCGTCCACTGTATTGAAATTCCGAAAGGTTTCGATAGCAAATTCCATGACAGTGAGTATGAAAAAAATGATGTCGAAACTTGTAAAGTGGAAAATGAAATCCCAATTTCTAATAGAGGCAATGGTAATTCATGGCGGAGGAAGCAATTCTGGATTGGGGTGGGTGGGGGTTAACATCCTATGACTTTAGGCTGTTTAATCTCACTGTGTCACCTATCAACTGATGTTATAGGGTTGTGGTGTGAAAGTTTAAGTAACCAAAGGATTATAGACGTACTGTTCACCAAATTATTTTAATGATTAAAATATATAAGTTAAGTTTACGTTTCATCGGTTAACGAGTATCTTTAATTTTATTCCGGCATCCAATTTGTGAGATTATGTGATATAGACAACGTTGGGTTGAATGCCTTAGAAGAAGCCGATTTGGAGGATGACAATATTTTGAAGTGTGCATATTATGTTACTGAACAATGGGTAGAAAGCAATGGAAGAGCTATGTGGAATCACTTCAACACAGATGGTTCACGGACAACTAATCAGATTGAGGGGTGGCACAGTAAAATGAAGAAGACCGGAACAAGCCACCCAAATATATTTAAAATTGTAACATGCTTCAGTGTAAACCCTGCGTTTTGATTGGTCAATTAGACACCGTCTATTGGACAATAACACCCTTCTGTTTTAGTAATGTCTTTTAAAATCCTAAAAAAGCATGTTACAATGTCGATAAACACTTCCTGTTTCGCATTTAGAGGGGTGTTATTGTCTAATAGACATGTCCTGAGATTTTACATTAGAACCCTCGACGCTACGCGTCTCGGGTCCTAATGATCTCAGGACATGTCTATTGGACAATAACACCCCTCTAAATGCGAAACAGGAAGTGTTTATCTCCTAATTATTAACACTGTGTCGAAAGAGTAGACTTTTATTGGAAAATACCACAGTTCAATTGGATAACGGGGGACGATTGTCCCCTTAAAGACGAAAATATAAAATATCTATTAATGATCTAAAAATCGAACTGTTAAATGGAGTAAAAAATGCTATTGAATATACTAATGTCATATCACATTTAGTAGGGTTATGATTCATGTTTGCTACATGTACAGTATTTGTTTTTACTTTTATGTAATTTATTTTGAATAAAGTTGTTAATTAGTTTAAACCTGGCAGTTTTAAAAAGCGGACTATACATTTAACATCATTGTATTCGATAATCCTCTTGCTTGATTAATCCCCTATGAGAACAATACCGGGTGGCACAGTGACCTGTCCCCCTTTAGGCGAGGTCTCTGGGGTCGCCTATTCTCCGGAAGTTCCTTGGGGTCTAGATCGTCGGAGACGCTTTCTGAGCGAATCCTGGTTAGAAATAAATTACTCGGCCATGAAAGGAAGTTTTAATTCTTTTCTGAATAAATAACCTTGAAATCACAGTCACAGCTTTTGTCCGATTTTGATGAAACATACAAAGTATGTTTATAGCCCCAGGCTACAGATCACTAATGATTTCCCCAATGACTTTAATGTTAACTATCGTCTATTAGACAGACTGTGACTTTTGCCCAAACGTTTGTTGGGTAGAACGCTTTCTGCCACAGATGAAACAATATGTGGCAAATTCTTGTCCAAAAACATATATGAGGTTCACCATGAAAAACGTGAAATACTGGAAGCTGGAAACAGAGACAAGTAAACATGCAGTTTTCGGTCCTACAGTTCAACGTAACCAACCTCACAATTATTGTATCCTTCCGCCTCAAAATCATGAACATTCACCAAAACCTGGCATAAAATGTATTTTCAAACCCTTTTCTTAGATTCTGCACCATAAAGTTAACAAAAATCGCTATGCAAAAGAGGGAAAAAGAGACAAGGAGTGAAAGACTAAAAATAACGTTCACCCTACATTCGTGGGTGACGGCGTAGAAATATTTGGAGCATTGTCTCCATATGGGACCGCCGCTTCCTGGAATATGGCCCCTGATTGTATCAAAAATCACATTTTTACCTTGTTGACCCCAGAGGACACAATTTTTTATTTGATTGTAAAAACTTTACAGCGTAACACCATTACGGTTAAGTTCGAATTTCGTCAAAATGGGGCTGAAACTGCCTTACAAAAGGCACCCTCCCCCTTTACTCAAATAGTAATTTTTATCTGCAAAGATCTGGGTTCCTTTCGATATTGGCGTGTATCGGACCTTAACTTTCTGGATTATGATGCCTGATTCTGCGAAATATCACGTGTTTAGCTTGTGGACATTTTAGGTCTGTTCAAATATGTCAATGTTACACCATTATTATGATAGAGTCTGAATTTCCTGAAAATCGGTCCAAATATGTCAATGTTACACCATTATTATGATAGAGTTTGAATTTCCTGAAAATCGGTCCAAAACTTTCTTTGGGCAAATAGTGTAAAGTATGTAATAACCCGTTGTGGACCATCTAAGATGTCACAATTGGATTTAGATGAAAATCAAAACGATTATCACTAGCTCTTGGGTGAGTTTAATTTTGATGCGCACCCCCCACCCATGTCTTGTAATCAAAATGTGAAATATGAATGAATTTTATGGACCCTCCTGCGATGAAATCTTTGTTTGATTCGCAAGATGAAACATAAACTATGTGCTAAGGATCAAAAGTGCGTTGATGAGTTCTATTTTGCTACTCACCAGACCTTCCATTCTAGAACTACAGCCAGTCCTTTTTACGCAAATAGTGATATACGTATGACTTTTGTAAACCCAGCAGGGGGGGGGGGGGCTATAAAAAGTCTCCAGGGTCATATGATCTTAAATTAAATGATAGTCCTATTGATTTACCTTTTCCTCAGCATATCCTGCATGGCGACGGCTTGTTTTAACTGGGATAGACCGAAAAGACTGAGAAAAACTCTACCCTGTTGTTTAATTAATTACCTCATCTGTCATAGATACAACGGAAGTTAGATGGGATTGAAATAAAGATGAATCTCGCAATTTGGGGTTTGGGTGGGGTTATTAACCCAAGGGTTAGTATAGAGCTAAACAGGGTTTTTTTGTCTGAAGTCCTAGAAGTTTCCCCCCTATGTTACAGCCGGACCTTTTGATCGCTGGCTAAGGGGTAGTATATATGTTACAATATGAAAGGGGGGCAATGTTTCATAAAAGCTGCCAGTCTAAAACAAGCTAATTTTTATATGGATTAAATTAATGATGGTGTATGGTGTCAAGGCAGCTTAAACACCCAAACTACCACCTAGATATATGGTATGGTCAGGTTGCCGAAACAATTATTAACCAGACCGCCATGTGCGAATGGTTATAATCCCGGAAGAAATAGGTTAATACTACTAATGGTCCTGACCACACTACTTTTCTTTCTGTTATTTATATATATAATTTGATTTCATTATCAAATAATGTGATTATAGTTGATAAACTTATTGTTAATTGCAGTTTAACTGGACGTACATTCTAGTAATACGACTAACGAGCCCTAGAAATAACATTACGGTATTAATATTTCTAGGTTAACTTAACGTTTAATCCTTATATCTTTATGATTAGAAGCTATAATGAGCACACGTCCACAAACAGGTAGGCAAGAACTTTACAATGTGTTGTAATGTAATTGACATGCCTAGTAAACCTGTACTATTTCTGGTTTGTATTACATTAACATAATTTCTAAAAAACTTATCGTAAGTATATTTTCATGTGATTAATCTCGCCGTGTCATGATACAAAGTAATCGGACCCCCTTTCAAATAAATGTATCTATGTCCTGATGAAACGCACCGCTGTGATAATATAGTTAATTGTGTAATGTAGGTTATAGGTTTATATGGTATTATTACTGATGATAAACATTATCTGTCTTATATATTCACAAATAATCTGAGTACATTAACCCCACTATGTTTACAAGATAAAATATTATGTAAGCAATATTAAAAACCAGTACAAAGAAGGTTGATAATGTTTGCTTATATAATAACGAAGGTGTTACGAACATTTATACAGCACACTCACACAGGTGACAATAATATTTACATTATGTGGATGAGTCTGGTTAAACCATTCCATGTCAGTTTACTTTCACTTACCCAATCAAAACACAATGATGCTGTTAATTTTGCAGGTGCATTTGGTTTATGTTAATTATGTAATGGAAGACATGCAAAGGTATAATAAACAAGCATTGGTGTTGTAAATACGTAATATTATGCGAAGCAATATCACGATTTCTAGAAAGGGTATATCATGGAGCTAATGGTTCACCAGCGGTCTCCAGCTCCACTTCTTATCTCTGTGAACCCAAATGAAAACTTATGTCGTCAGGAGTTGATTTACGTCAATCGGTGAGCAGTTGTCCAAGGTACAAGCTTTTCAAAGAGCGATGTTCCCAAGAACATAAAGAACAACAGCGCCTGGGTCTAAGTTCCTGGTTCAAAGATAAAGATACCCTGCTGCATCATGCACCTAAATCATTACTTAAGTAGATCTCAGCTGTTTAAAGCGTATCTTATAGCTTAAATTTAAATACCTTTTTGAATTATAAAAATAAAAACATTTTAAAAGAATATTTTGAAGGAATTAGAAATTAAATTCAAACAAAAAGCTGTCATGGAATGACAACACAGAGATGTAAATACATTTCTCTCCCTACAGTAAGTCATACATAATAAGGTTTGAATTAAAGGTGTGCCAGAAGATTCTCTACTTAAAGCAGTTGGTAGAATTAATGACACCAATCTAAATTTCTCTCCTCCAAGTGGTCTTGGTCATAAATAAAACATTGCCAAAAATCTAGCGAATTAGTGTCACCCATAGCAAATTTACCTTTGCAAGCAGTCTGCCTATTAAGATTCCAAGCATTGTCATTTTGACATCTCAAGGAACAATCAGAGATATCATTTACTATCCCGGGGCACTATCATGCTACTTCTTTCATAACGATGGTAAATTTTCTGCATCAGGATACACCTGTTATGGCCGCTTATGTGGGCAATGAATCTCAAAATATAACACCTACGGTTTTTGGGAATGTTCATCTTAATACCATCTCTGAAAGACATTACTTATAACTCAGTTTTCGAAGGTAGAATTTAATAAAACAAAAAAAAAGGTGTGGAATAGGGGGGGGGGGGGAATGTGTGTCTTAGGTTATGACTTGAAATTGTAAGAAGAAATCTTTTCACTTACACGGATCGCTTTTCTGTCGGCGCAATTCGAATGCAAATCAGGCGTAACATTTCTCTTAAAAGCATTTTGCAGGTTTTAATGTTGTAGTACATATTTGGTTCTGGAGTCCTGAACCTTATTTAAGTTCAAAATATTTATAAAAAAAGAGGTACTAACTTCACCTTTGGCTACATATTATGATAATATATATTTAATGTATTTATGATACGATGTGTAAGCTACTATCATGAGACATCGGTTAACAAAGGGTTGAGATACTCTAGGCATGAATTGGTAGACATTTTGATATAATTATTTTTTTCAAACGTGACACGCCAAGGTTATGCTGTATACCATGATTAAGATCACGTGAAATTGTTTTTATTTATTTAATTTGTTGATAATATTCGGTGAATAGATTATATTTTGATACATAATTGATATATTTCTAAGGTTATTCTGGTGCATGACCTTTAACGATATAGAATACTGTTACTGTGCCCCATTTCGACTGTGATTCTTTTGTTTTTACCGCAAGCAACTGATACAATTGTAAAAGTTATTGCTCATTATATACATGTAAACAACAATAACAACAACTTTGTTATCAATTAGAGACATATCACTAATAGCCTTGAGTGAGACCTATATTTATTAATTTATCAAATTGATAAACATAAAACTATTAAAAAGAGAATACAGACTTTTATGTTTTGTGAATAAATGATCAAACACATCCATTATTATTTTCAAAAATCAAAAGCAACACCCGTTTACCTGGAAAGTGTAGGAAATTAATAAAATGACAAAAGAAGATAGGTTTAATCGGGTTTTAAGTAATGACAACACCCATCATGCGAATATTATATTGTTAAACACACCCCTTTGCTTGTGCCTTTAAGGTCCCTTACAGCTGATCAGATAAAATAATTTGATTTAATAAAACTTTAGTTTACTATTTTTGTTGTCCAGTATGACTCTACATCTAAACATAAAACAATTTCAAATTGTTACATACAGCTTATGTATACAACTTTTGACAAAAGTACCTCCTTGGCACTGTGAGACTTTAAGGTTGTTTTGATAACTTCAAATTGTGGTAGAACCTATAGCGGCCGCGTATGCCGATCTTGGTAGTAGTAGTAAATATTCGATAGGCTCACTATCAAGTAGATCTTTCTTTCATTTCTGATAAAACCATCTAAAAAGAAGAAATGGCCAAAGTTGAATTACTCGCATAAAAGCTTTGGAAATGTATCAACACGGGACGGGTGATTTCTATAGGCGTGAAGTGAGCATCCGGTTTGCGACCATGTACAGTTTCCTTAAATCCCCTTGACTGTTTTTGATTTGTTTAATTTAATCATCGAAGTATGTTAATTACAGAAATATTCTGGAAAACCTACGCATAAATTTTAACAAAATTGAAAAGGTGGTATCAGTTGTTCTAGAGACATAGAGTAACATGCTGACCTGGGCTTCCCACATTTTTCACGGCGATCAATCCAGAGGTAAGAGATAATGCAAGAAAAACAAAGTTTGTATTAAATGTGAAAATTCTTTTAACCAGAACTAATGGACCGTAATCTGGCTATTTTGTTTTATCTGTGGATATAATTGAGCTCACATGAAGTAGTTAATTTACACGTACATGTATGATGAGTTTACCACACAAGATACATGAACTCTTTGATCTCCACTTGATGGTAAAGAGAAGACATGGTAATCAAGTGATAAAATCACCCACCTCCATCTCCTCGCCAGTGTTATTAACTACTAATGTGTGAGGAACCATACAATAATTATGTTGTATATTATGCACCTGCTTGGACATTTTGACACCATGGCTTTTTTGAAAAAAAACAAACTCACTCTTCGACAACATTCTACCAATGCTTAGAAGGGGTAACGTAACTGGAAATTCTCGAGGAACTCTCTGTGGTCGCTACCGGGACCTGTAGGTAAGTGAGCCAACGCCATGTTAACAGAGCCGGCGTGGCAAGGGAGTCTTTTGTCGTGGGGCGGAGAAAATAAACCGAGGTCCACTCCTCGTTGACTCTTTGGCGTACACGTAAAAGAAACAAGGCCGATTGCTTTCAGAATTCACTACACATGTAATTTATTCGATGTTACTAATGGGTAGGTTCTAGCCAAAATGCAGTGTTTACTGAGCTTCAGTATGTTTTTGTTTAGATAAAAAGTTTCAATATTATGTTTTGCATAGGTATTTATATATCTTTCTGTTTATGTCCGATTGTGTTGTCATTAACTTGCCGAACTGACATTCCTAATAGATTTATGGGTACCTTACTTATTACTTACTATATAAAACACCACCTGAAGATTTATACTGCAATAAATTGGAATCTAGAAAGAAGGATATCATTAATCAAGTATTCTAACAACTTGTCAGGCAATATATAACATTCCTTAATAGGTCATACGACAATACTGAAACTAGGTTTTCAAAAACGTTCTGAACCGCTTAAGATCACCATTACTAACTTTTCCAGAAAATTTTATCAAAGTAAGTTAAAGGGGTATTATGCAAGATTAGATAAAGAGCTGGTAGGTCTCACTATAATAGTTTTAAAGTTCCAATTTCATATTTTCTAAGAAAGTCAAAACATAATTATTTCTATGTCTTTTGCTCAAAAGGTTGTCAACTCACTATTATACGATCACGGGCAATTTTTTTGGGGCATTAGAAAGGCTGACACAGGCTGATTGAGGAAATAGTTACTCAATTACCTCCCTTGTTTTCCCATTCCTCTCCATGGACGGCCATCTTCGAACGTTTGAATTTGAAGTTTAAAATGATATTTTTGCTCATTTCTCAACTGGCAATAGTGAATTATAGGATTATTCTTTAACAAGGTAGGACTGTTTATAGGTTCAATATATTTTAGGGCTTTATTTTAATACATTTTAAAAATATAACTTAAAAAAAATGCTATTGGAATTTTAAATTAGATAATGTAAAGGGAATATGTTGATAACTTTGAGGCAAATTGCGTTTGAATTTTAGGACTAGCCTCGGTCATCATAACTAAAGTCGGTACGATAAAAAAACCCCAACATAGTCTCAATTATCATTTTTGGATTAAATCATCAATGAGCGTTGAGCAGCAATTCGGATCCAAATCCAGTAAATCCCGACACATATGGTTATTCTTTCCAGGGTAGGTCTTTTCCATAAGAAAACACGATGTAAGGTTTTTGGTACTGGAATTCTGGGGTATTCTCATTTTGCGTACATTAAATAGTCGGTTTATAAGCAAGATAGAGTCCTTCTGTATTGATGGGAAAAAGAAGTATTTATTTCTTTCCTCAGCATAACCCCAGTCTCGTGCTTTATCATACACATATTAAACCAGGGACCATGGTTAGGACTGGCGGTAGTTACTATATGAATGCAGTTTATTGTCTATACTCCTCCCCATCACCAACACAAACCTCCCTTCATTTCGTTAGTATATCATGAGGGAACGGACCCTAAGCCAGCTCATAGAATGGGGGGTGGGGGCTACTGAATTTTTTGGAGGGGCTGATGAGAGAGAGAGAGAGAGAGAGAGAGAGAAATGTGGTTTAACGTCCACTCGACACAAATTAGGTCATTTCGGGACTAACATATGGTTTAATTGTTATTTCAATAATTCGCTTGCGCGTAAGGGTCTTTAGAAGTGGTAGGAAACCGGAGGAAACCCACGGGGTTGAGAAGGCGCCCCTATCTCCATGCCACATACGTTCACACCAGGGATCGAAACCACAGCCGCAAGCCACAGGTGACCGGCCAACTAGAGGTCGAAGCGCGGCACTCTAGACCACTAGGCCATCCCAACCCCCCAGGGGCTGAGGATGTGGCCGGCTAAGAACACTCCTAAAAAATCATTAATGTTGGCGTAGTATTTGGGGGGGGGGAGGGTAATTCGATTTTTTTTTTTTGGGGGGGGGGGTGGGAGGGGGCACAAAATTTTTGACCTATATTTACGTTATTGCAGCAAGAGTAATAATAACTCCAATATAAACATTTTTAGTTCTTTTGTTTAACGTCAATGGGCTGCAGACAGTTGTGATGTTCTAATTTAAGAATGGTGGGCTTTATTCATGCTTTGATCATTCTTGGGCAAACCACTGAGTGCTGTGTGCTTTCTTTAGGCCCGCGTCTTTTCATAAATTTTCTTTATGATTTATTTGATTTCGGCCAGATTATTAGACTTAAATGGAGATGGAAATATATAAAACTATAATCTCAGGCAACCATTAGACCCTATAAAAAACCCATCGGAATCTAGGGTTTAGCCCACCAACCCTTCCACCGTACAAACTCATTATTGATTCGCTATCCTGAAATTATCTTTCTAATTCATACTGTGTATCAATAAAATTAAAGTATTTGATCGGAATAATAAAGCCGAATTAAAATTATGAAATAACAGTTCAAATAACACGGTTTCGATCCCAGACTTGAACAAGACAAGTAATAAGGTCGCCCGTCCAACCTTGTGAATTTTCTCCAGGTCCTCCGGTTTCTCCCACTGCTAAAACCCCTGCCCAAGCGAATTACTGAGATTAGATTGGAACATTATTACTCCGAAATGATCCAGTTTGTGTCGCGTAGATTTACCCCCTCCCCCTCTCAATGTCATGTTAAAACTTTATCTCCAAATTTTAAATTAAAATGAGAAAGGAAATGAAAGGATTATTTGATAATGTCAGTTTATTAAACGCCGATTTCTCCCCTTTTTATTGATTGATAAAGGCCAGTTAAATTAATATCAAATATTTAACATAAAATAAATTGTTGGATTTTTGGAATGAATGAATGAATGAAATGGGGTGTAACTTTCTACTTGTCTACATACTACGGGTGGGGATTTTTTTGCGGACAGCAATTGAATTACAGCTGTGCAACTGGTAAGGGTCGTTTACACGTGCTCGTGTTTATATTTGTACGATTCGAAAGACTAGACTATTTTTACGCTACTCTGACAATGGATTGCATATTTGAAAAACACTTATCATTCCAATCCAGGTATAGATACATGCATTTCATGTGTACACGTTGCCCCCGTTTTCATCATTATATACAGAAAAGATTTAGAATTATTCAAGACTTATTCATTTATATGATATGTCATTAATGTAAATTATGAAACCACGTGGACATAAAATAGAACCTTGTGGTGGTACGCTATAACATATTTTGACTTATATTTATTTCAGGTAAACTTGGAAACCACTTTTATATATTAAAATCTCACGGAGATTATGACGGACCATTCTATTGATACTATTTTATTTATATAAATGGAATGAAATTGGGTTTAATATCCTATTTTTCTTTTTTTGCTTTTGCAACGACTAGAATAATGATGACGATTTTAGTTCATAAAAAAATACCATGAAATATAATTAATATATGAAAAAAAGGTATATTTGTCTGTTTTGTAAAAAATTTGGTTGAAGTATTTTAACCAAATCTATATTTTTTGAACAACATAGCCCTACGGGATGTTGTAAAAATCATTTATCCATTGCCAAATGAAAGCCTTTTAATTACACGCAGAAACTGATTTCACGCTGGGCTTAATGGTGCGACCGATTCCTTGAAATTAGTTTTCACGAGTTTCAAACAGTATTTAATATTCAATTTGAAGCTGGGGGCTACGTATACACAATGCTTTCAGTTGTCTTCTAGATTCGAAGTTAGACATTTTTAATCATAATCGTGGTAATTACATGTACGTTTCCCTTATACACGTTCTGTTTGATGAAATGTATGATTTCCGTTATATTAATGTATTCAAAAGTGGGATCTGGATTGTACCGTTATCAATTTAAAACAACATATGTTGCCCTGATCGAAAAGAAACTCTGTTGTTTCGTGGTATATTTCATTGACGTTTCAATATCAACCCATGCTGGAGCTAGGGCAATTTATTGAACTCTAATAAGATTATAAATAGATGTGCTTGATATGCAACAGCGGGGAATTCAGACATTTCAACTTTCAACTTTTTATTTGCATATTACGTCCATTAAGAACAGTATACCAAACATCAACATACATATGCATGGAAAAGATACATTTGTCATGGAATACTATATAAATAATGAAAATATAATGAAATTATACTGGGATATATCTATGTACATGCACCATGGGGATGATACCAATGAAAACAACAATGGAAGTATGACAATGAAATAAAAATCATAAAAATATGTAGTAAAAGTATATCGGTGTACATAAGAGTATGATGATCAAATGGGGAAAGATCATTCAGCAGATAAAAAGAGAATTAAACCCGACAGGTACACCCCTTTCCTGAAAAGCATGGTATTACAAAATACGCAGAAGGCACAGATTGTGTTTACTTTCCATTGAATTTTTGAATTTTGCTAATTTGATAACATTGAAATCAAAACCTTGACCACCTATGCACCGCTACCTAACGATTTTTTTTTTCAAAAATGTGTAGTTAGATTCTTTGCTTCAATTCACGGCGGTAAAATTACAACAATCTGATAAAAATATTTAGGCGCGATTTTATTGGCGATTTAGACCTGTAATTTTGGAATTTACCTTCCGGAAATACGTCAGAATGAACCAAATTGAATCTAATTTACCAATTAATCGGCTGAGCGCAATTAGTTAAGCAATTATCAAACCTAGACCCCCCCCCCCCCTGCAAAAAATCCTGGATCCGCGCCGGATTTCGTTTCTTTTTTTACAATCGATTGCCTCCGAGAGAAAAACGAAATTTTGAACTATAAAAAACAAGATAGGATCTGCGCTGCCAACCAATGCATTTATACATAATATGGAAAAAAACACATTTCAAATCATTCGTGGTCTAATTTGTGTATCTTTCAAATAAAGAGATTTATAAATAAATTTTATTAGTCTTGCGCATTCAACGAAGGCCTTGCTAATACAAATGTAGGTGTGATTTTGCTATAGTTTTTAATCTGATAACCAGTGTACAATGTCGATAAACACTTCCTGTTTCGCATTTAGAGGGGTGCTATTGTCCAATAGACATGGCCTGAGATCATTAGGACCCGAGACGCGTAGCGTGTGTGAAGTAGTTGTATTTTACGTCCGCTCCCACCGAAGTGATATCGCAGACAATCACGTGTTATATATATCCCCCCCCCCCCCGTACTTCTTTTTCTTCTATATTGCTACGATGTCGTAGATACCTGGTGTTGATGGGCTCCTATCTTCTCTTCCTCCATGCCTGGTATTTTGGGGTTCTGGATACACGAATAATATATATTATCGGTTTCAATCTCGATGATGCCCGGAGTTGATGATGTTGTTCTGGCTTCTCCTTCTCTTCTTCTTTTAAATGCCTGGCATGGAGGTCACTGACTTACTGGCTTGGACTGACAAACTGGCTTACATTTGGGGACTGTTGGCCTACTGTTGTATGATCTGGCGTTACTGTTGGTACTGTCTTTTCTCTTGTACTTTTTCTGGGGCTCGAAGGGGACGTTCTTTTCTTGAATGACCAAACTTCTCGCATCTGAAGCATGGGGAAGGTTGGCCGGGCGTAACTATTCTGACTTTCGCATCTCCGTAATGCGCCTTTAAGATGATCAATTGAGGTATTTCTTTCAGTTTCTTATTGGGGATTTCTACTTCTACTTCTCTTATTCTTTTGTGGACGTTGGTTGTAAGCAGCCGGCGGTCTTTGAAAGATCTTACATAGCCGATGTCTGTCATAATTTCAACGAAGTAGCTATCGGAGTAGGATACTGGGAAATCATATACTGTTAGGGTGACGACTTTGGCGAAGCGTTTGTGGAAGCGGTAAGTAATCCCCATGTGGGTATGGTTCTCTGTCTAGAGGATTTTCTTCTTTATTTCTTTGGTTCTTACATTCACGTGCCATTCGTTGTCTTTCAAGTAAATAGCCAGAATGTCCTGTCACTTGCCGAGAAGGTCGATCAGACACTTCAAGATTCCCCTGTCGGTTAATCTTTCCGTGCTGCTGACCGCCACGTGGTAGGATACTCGGTTCGTCTCGTCTTCTGGTACTACGTAAGTGAGTATTTATCGACATTGTAACATGCTTTTTTTTTAGGATTTTAAAAGACATTACTAAAACAGAAGGTTCGATATTGTCCAATAGACAGTGTCTAATTGACCAATCAAAACGCAGGGTTTACCCTGAAGCATGTTACAATGACGCTTAACGCGTGTGTATGGTCACTTCTATGACATTAAGGTCACGTCTCAGTAATTACTATACAAACGGAAGGCATGAAGAGAATTTAAATATATAGGCTACCACAAACTTGTTAAGATAACAAATAGGAAATAAAAGATCCAAATTTATCATCGTAACTGAATATGTTGCTATATGTTTTTTTTCTGCCTTAACATACATTTGCATGCTTTGCTTCCAGACACCAATTGGTTTAGGATGAAGTGTTGCTGATTGAACATAGCTCTGTTGCAATTGAAATGCTTTATTTTTTCTACATTAAGTAGTTTTTTTACAGCTTACAATTAATCTAAAAGAAAGTGCTAAATTTAAACTTTGCGGTTGGTCTTGTTATATTTTTCAGTACAGGGTTCTAAGCCAGTGTATTTATTATTATTTTCACCTTTCAAGTTCTCAGTATATAGGATTATGTTAATTTGCATATAACAATACCAATGTGAATGAAATCGTTTTACCGTAACCTGACTTGTTTACTAATGTATGTCCCCACTGTGCTAAAGATCACTCGGCGAAAGTTATATTCAATACATATGTGTATGACATGAAAAGACACGGCGTCAAATCCGATCCCATGGAAATCACAAAAGTAATATCGTAACGTTGTTCTTCGTTTATTTTTATCAAGGCGTTAAGACTATATTATGTCGTTTTCATGGAAAATGAGAGAAAAGACTGCTAAAAAAAGGACCGAATTTCAGGTAAATTCACACTAATTGCGACAACAAGCTTGATGTAGACTCCAGTCCCGTCCCGGCAATAAATAGGAAATATTTAGCACCCGATGTTTCCAAATCGATCACGTCAGTGGACACTCACAGCCGTGGTCTGCAGCTAGTGTTTCCCTCACTGGCAATTCGTTAATTATGACCAAACTCAAAACAAGGTTATATTTGCAATCATTTTGATAAAGGGGTGTAATATAATAGGATTTAACACTTTTATTTAGGTCATTTGAGAAAGTCGGTCGAGTACAACGACCAGGTACCTCTAATTTCAAGGGCGATTTTCACAATGATTACAAAACGTTTTCATGAAAAATCCCTATAAATAACATTTAAACATAAAAAATTACAATAACACCTCAATTTCGTTCCACAGACTGATCCAATAAATGTATTTACTGCAATAATGTATTTATCCCAGCGCAATTCCATATACATGTATACAATCCAAACTATTAATGCACCTGTAAAAACCATATAAAGAGAGCCAGTCTATGCTTACTATTCCTGAAACATCATATATCACTATTCATTTATTTGTAAAACTAGCATTGTTTTATTGTAGGGGCAAGTGGCATCGTATGTTTACTGTTTCAGAAAACCTGATACCTCCTTTCATTTACTTGTAAAGTTCATATTGCTATTCTTGCTTTTGTGATTTATTCAAAGCACAAACAGTTGACATATTTTTCTGTCCATATTACGTACGGAGTCATGATGGATTTACAATTGCCGTATCAGTATTTACATATTGGATGACGATATCTTTAAACATCCATGGAAAAATTAGTCTGTGGCAGTACAAAGACAGGAACTTACTATAGACTTACTTTGATTCGATTATTTGCCATTTATCAGAAAAAGCCAGACCTGTGTACAAATTCATTCGGTGTCTTCTTGTCTGATACACCAAATAATTCGATAAAAGTTTTAGGATAGGCAACCCTTTCTTTAAAGATAGTTTCTTTGAGGTCGCGATCCTTATTACGTAACTATCGATTGAAGAAGAAACATTTATGTATAGCAAATGTGAATATCTAAAGATTTTCAGACTCTTATACTTTGGCTGCACTAATGCTTATCAAAACTATGGACTGGATCTGTTAATCATTCACTGTGACCCGTTGGATTATTCCTGAGACCGTATGATAGAAAGTTGGGACACGTGGCAATATGGAATAATATTTAAAGGTACGACAACGCCTATCGGAGTCGCGGACTACATTTATAATACTTCACGAGGCCATCTGCGTACAGGCGGAAATAACATAACATTACGCACTTCTGTAAAATATTTAATAGTTGGAAAACAGATCACGTAAAGGAAATCAATCAAACAATTTATTGCAAAGATTTGTTCTATTATACTTGAGGTGCCAAAATATGATTTTAATGATTTCAAACTATACTCCACTACCAATCAAGATTTCTAGATTTTGCGGTCATATTCGAAGTATAGGTTCTTGGCAAGGTCATTGATGTCTGGATGAAATTAGTATTACCCTGCAGGTGCGTTATTACAAAAATCACTATTATAATATCATTATTCATATATTCTTGGTGGTGCATAGAACGCAGCTCAATTATCTACCGTCGTTGTGCGGGACCTGCAGTTTTAAGCGCTTAATGCAGATCTTTTGAGAAAAAAAACGCGGATCTATGTTATTTTATATTAATCGATGTGTTGTTCTTAAAGGTTTAATCTATTCATAAACAGACAAGTTGTTATAACAATCCCAGAGGTCCTCAGCGGAGTTATTAACCACCCCAATTAATAAACAGGTCCAGTGTTGACCAGGATAGTTAATGGGTTATGATAATACATAGTGGACATTGCATGTGGGCTTTAAATTGTTTTTATTTATGACTCTGTGGGATGAAGCGGTGACCTAGCTGGATTCTGCCCTACGCTGGCTCATAAAGCGGTAAAGTTTGGTGGTTTTTATATACTGTGTATAGATACTTACATTGTATATACTATCGTATAGATAGTAGTATATCGTTAACATCGAGAACATCTTTATGTGGAGTGTATGAAACTATTAGTGTTCAGCTAACCACTTCTGTAACTAGACGGTTTTTCATGGTGTGTGTCCACTTTTTAATACACAGACTATACGTAAAGTATATAGGGATATATATCATTAATAACTCATATAAAGCTGGGAGTGACAACGTAAGTACGTATTATGATTATTTATTTATTCATTCATTCTTTCTTTTTATCTTACAACCCAGTCTCTCCAATACAGTCGTAAAAATAGGATGCATACGTGTATACTACGTTTGTACATAAACACTGACACATCCAAAATAATTCTACACTTATGTGGTTTTTGTTATTAAATAAAGAGCATTTAAACATCAAAAATGATCATACTATACACTTATTTTGATGTATCTCTTTAATTTCAAAGGTTAACAAATAATTCGAATTTTCGTGATAATACTCAAAGTAACAACCGCCACATAAATTAATATGCATATTCAACATTCAACAATTAGTATTACTAAAAGCTGATTTATAACGACATATTCTGACTGGCATAGAATTTAAATAATGTTTTCAATGTTTTGTCCCACCCAGGTAGGTCTATGTAGATATTTAAAGCGATTTGTTTAAATCTGTATACAGATAACTTAATATCTATAAGTTCAGGTATGACAAATAGATAAGGTCGGAATGTTTGTTATAATGAAATTTGTGGAAAAGTTTGAATGGTGATTGCACCGTTTCAAGCACTTTGAATTTCAATAGATGTTTTACTTGAGAATTATTTTAGTTTGTATTTGAAGTTAAACGATAATGAATAAATGAATACGTCTTCAATGTGTACCATTTAAATTGAAGGTCACCTTTCGATGCTGATAGGTTTTAAATTTAATACTTAAGTTCTTACCCTCTAAAAGCTAACGAACTGTGAAGTATGTGTCACAAGTTTAAAAACCAGGTAACGTCTGATAAACACAAAGAAAACAAAACCTGATATGAAGCGTAGAGATGATGCTATGGTAGCATTTCTAAAGAGAAATAACAACGTGATCATCTTCAATGTTATCCCCGGGAGACGAAAATTATTCAAAATATTCACCGAATTAACAGAGTATGTAATGTAAATTTGACTTTGATATGACAATAAGAGAGGTGACACAAACCCTCCTATATTACCATTAGTTTTATTGACGTTATGGTGATAACCTTAGCGTGTCCTTAAAGATGAATACCCCCTAAAATATTTATCGAGTGAATATTTCTAATACAGGTACGACAATTTTGGTATATATGGAAAGTAGAGATACCCAGTTGTATTAGAAAGATACCAGAATTAATTGACAAATACTCATGGAGCGCGAACAGGACAAAAATGGGAGTGTGACACTAAATGCCCGTACAGTGATTAGGGCCGTCTGCTCTTGTGACGTCAAAGACTGCACGCGCAGATTGTGTGACTTATTTGCACCTAAGATGCGCTTAAACGTATGTTGACGAGTGAGCTTGGAAAAGTCGCATTCTGGGATTAAACTGTGGAAATGGGTAATCCCAGAATTTACTATTTACTTAGGCTTCGATATTAATGGTGAATGGACAGTTATTAAAGACCATATCGTATTTTATATGCACTGATTTCCCCGCCACGAATATGGATTCTTTAAATAGATTTTTGTTTTATAGATGGTGTATATCATCGCGAATACAATGTTTTGAGATGGATTTGATATAATTTTTGATTTTTTTTTTTTTGCATATTCTGTTAATATTTCTATTAATAGATATTAACCCAGATTGTGATATTTTTTTTATTATTACATATTAAGCAAGATTGTGATAGTTCCATTAATAGATATTAACCCAAATTGTGATATTTATTTATTATTAGAACAATAAAAAAATATCACAATTTGGGTTAATATCTATTAATAGAACTATCACGATCTGGGTTAATATCTAATAATACCCAGATTTTGATATTTTCTATTATTAGATATTAACCCAGATTTTGATATTTAAAGCTGATAAAAAGATGGTATCCAGTAATTGTAGCCTACTTTGTAACTAACTGAAATATGATATAAAATGTACGGTATAGGTTGTTTCATTGTCCTTATCTTAATAACATAAGAGCTTACATGGCAACAATTTTGTAGTCAAATTGTTAGGCAAAGCATGAACTGAAGGAAATGAGGTTTAGCGTCGTATTATTAGATGAAGCAGTCCCAAGGAATCAATACAATTAAGAAGATAATAAAACTTTATGTTTAAAAAATGCCCTAATTTCCATGCAAGCAGGTAGAAAATGAAATTGACGAATTCAAATTATTACAATAATAGTAGATTGTAAGCCGAAAATCCAATTTAAGTTGGATATTATTATACAGAACAAATTACTTGAATTATTTTTCTTGTGGTTGCGTGGTGTAGACAGGTTCCAGTTGCATGAATATTAATAACTATTCATAAATAATTATTTTGAAAATACTGTTGTTTCCATGTTTCTAACTACTGGGAATTTAACAATCATTTCTCAAACAATATTAATACTGTCTATACTGGGACCAATAGTGACGTCACAGACGTGGCCCAAGTTAGGCATGTAGAATGCCAACAGACAGCACACTCTATTCAGGAACTAGTTTAAGAGCTTCTAGTCACAGGCGGTAAAATTGTACTTAAATATTCATAGGGGATGAAACGGGGGTTAATTAGAAGGGTTTTCACTAACTTCATTTTACCTACCTGGTTTGAATGATTAAGGATTTGATTAAGTATCAAGATCTTGGTAAAAGCGGAGTA
Organism: Patella caerulea; assembly: GCA_036850965.1. Taxonomy (NCBI): domain Eukaryota; kingdom Metazoa; phylum Mollusca; class Gastropoda; family Patellidae; genus Patella; species Patella caerulea. The sequence continues at coordinate 17,155,431 of JAZGQO010000004.1, read as the reverse complement.
GCAATCCCAGATATCGCGCTGTGGTTTTCATGGTCGCCAATGTTTTGCGATCTTACCTACAAAACTGCAAGAACGCAACTGTTTTAAAGTTTATAATTTCTGGGACATTTTCTCGCATTGTGTTGGCGTTTTCCGGCAACCTTATGCATATTCATGTCGCCGTACGGTCGGACGGGGGCCTTAACTATTTCTCAGATAAATAACAACAGCTTGTATCAGATGGGAAGTGAGAAAAAGACACCGAGAAGTAATATGATTTTAAAGGATCGTTTACAAAGAAAATGAGAGAAATTAAACGCTTTAGATCATATAAATATTTTTTATGAAAATGAACACGGTCACGTTGTGGTTATATGTTTTAACAAACATCTACAAAGACTTTATAATTCAATATTTTAGATACATGTAGCGTGTAATGCATTTTTTAAAACACTTATCTGCGTTGTTATACCCCCGTATTGAACACAATCGGCACGAAACATATTATATGGGAAAAAAAGAGGATATCGTTCCAATGTGCAATCAAAAGAGCTTTGGATTTGCGCTATTCTTGTAGACTGTGCAGAAAATAAACATTTCAAAGAAGGAAATGTTCTTTGATGTTTACAATAATGGATTGTTTGCATGGTGATCAGAACAAGCTGGAACCATTTTATCGTGAATAAATTATATTTTTATTTAAGCCATTACGTATTTTTAGACTGGATATTGCTATGGCAATGAGACCAAATAATGTTCAAATTAGGACACGACTTGACTCCATGTCTGCACTGCAGATATCTTGGATATACCTTAAGCTATATAAGTAATGTCAACAATTGAAAGGAAAGTAAATATTTTCCAACACCTTCACCATGTTTATAGTTTTTATGGTGTGCAGATATTTGACCTTAGCTACCGATGTTAGCGGCATGGTAAATGGACGACATTCTTGGGCCGTACTCCAATAGTAGAATGTTTAATTAGTATATACAAAACTCATTGATGCCTACAGCATTCCACATTGTCCACAAATAATGAAAGCTGGAGTATCCCGGTCGAGTTATTATGAAATGAAATGACGGGCATACGCCATGTAATGTGTTATACAGGGGTTTACTTTGCCAATTTCAAATTCCAACTACCAATGCATCTTTTAAGTGCATGCCTAATTTTCCATTCCATCCGAACGTGCAATAGTGCGGATCGTATTCTGCTGCACGAAATTGGTTAATTTTAAGTCACACCCTGCGGCACTACTGACGTTTTCCACTGAAGTTCGATAAAATTTGTCCATTCTTTTGAATAAAGTCAGGCGTGCAGAATGTACGTGACAAGTACTGTGTCCGTACCATTTACACCAAAAGAATACCTGGTTTCTCGCAGCAGGCCTGCGAGCTACCAAACGCTATCAAACACGTACGGTGGGCTGTGAGCCAGGCTCTACTGATCCACCGCGGCATAATGTTAATAACAACCTAAATATAGACATCATGCTATTCAAAATAAAATTAAATGTTTTCTTACTTCAATCAGAATTCTTTATATTGATCATAAGACACTCTTCCTTTTTATTATGAACGGATCTGATAACCCTAAAACAGTAACAGAAACATAGGTCGGTTGATGATAATAATTAGTCAATCAAGAGAACACGTGCACTAATTCTTAGGTGGCTAAAAAAGGTTCAATAACTGTGAAGTATTTTCTATTTTTGCTCTAACTGTAATAACTAAAAGTTCTCAATCAGGCTTCTTTTACGGAACACGTGACAGTGTTCTATTACCAATCCAAAAAATACCTCAACCATTGGTGGTCGATATGAATGAATCGTTTAAATGAGCACGTGCGCTAATGCATCGATGGTCAGTCGGATAAATTAATAAGACATTTCTTGGTATATTCTAATAGTTTCTAAAAGACATTTTTCCACTGTTTCAACCACTACACCCTCACTAGACAGAGCTCATAAAAATATATTATGCGTAGATCGTAACATTATTTTATATTATAGGGGACCTCAATCTGTAACAGTGTATGGGGAGTTGCATCGTACGGTCTGCCATTGAGTCAAGTGGCGTGTTTTCTATTCCCCGTTTGCACGGGTCCACGAGTAGGGTCGTCTGTCCAACTTGGTGGTTTTTTTTTCGGGTTCTCCAGATTCCTCCCACTGCTAAAGACCCTACCCAAAGTGAATTAATGAAATATAATTGAACTGTATGTTAGTCCTGGAATGACCTGGGTTGTGTCGAGTGGACGTTACCCCCCCCCCCTCTCCCGCCTCTCGCTCTCGCCCTATATTATAGAGTGCAAACATTTCCCAGATACTTTACTTTTGTTTTTAATTAGGCTGTCACTTATGTTTATTGACAATCTTTGCATAATCTATATATAATCACGTGGCATATCTAATCAAATTTTCAATAAATGATATTGCTGAGGCGACGTCAAATTGAGTTTCGATTCTTTGGGTTCGTTGGTGAAACCATGGGAGTGACAACGAGTATTTGAGTCTGAAATTTAAAAAGGGTTGTCATATGTCTTGCTTTACTAATGCCCATGTTATATGGATCAAAATTTTTTAAAATAAAATAATGTGCGTTTAAATTGTGCATAATTTTGACAAACATATTAATTCTTAAGCAAAAGTGGAGAGGTGTGGGAAATACTATTCATAAATACAAGAAATACCCCCAAAACCAATGTTACAAAGAGGAGAGAGAGAGAGAGGCTAACATGGTTTAAGTTTAGAAAGAAATGAAAGAGAACACCAAATGGTTACAATGAAATCGGTACGGCCTGAATACAGACACTTTCTTTCGAATATTGACCGTTTATTGACATATGATAATAGTATTGACATTTTAAAGATAGATTATAATTAACCAAACCTAGATTTAGAAACAAAATATAGATCTTTAATTCCAAATATAACCTTGACATTATAACACAAGTGTATTTGTAAAATAAATTGGCTGTAAACGGACAATGTTCATAAATTTGACATCTGTAATTAAATTAAAGAGCTTTAATGTGAAATGAATCATGTAATTGGCAATACACAATTATTCATAACGGTATTTATCAATCAAGATGCTAATTAATAAATTCTACTGGGAATTGTGTAAACATGAATTACTAGTAATAGGTATTACAGCCGTCAAGTATCTTATCCCATTGGGACTTGTACTAACACATCGAAATCATTAGATTCGCCATTACTTCTAATGAGTAGTCATTTATTTCTTTAGATATGCTGCAAAAAAATGCACAGTGTCGACGAATTGTTAACGATGCATTAGGTAAGATTTAGATAAAGAGCTGACCGTTCTTGCGATAATAGCTCGAAAAAGATAATACAAAATGGAACGCATCTTGCAGTCAAATTATTTTATTCTAAGCGATGAAATAGTGGATTGTTAAATATCAATGCCATGAAATTATACGATCTATCGATTGACAGTTCTTTTATTTACTGACGTCCATTTTAACGTTAACCGACAACATGGCGCAGAGGGTAATGGGCTTGCCATCGGAATAAATGTCTAATTAGTAGTTTATATAACATTTATAGTCAAAATAAACCTACATTAGGCAGATTTAGATCTGTTACATAATGCATCTTTAGCATGAAGTGCTTACTATTTTTAGAACACCAGATATCACGTGTTCTTTGGGAAGTTCATAATATAGCTAATGAACGTTTCGTTTACCTCCACATGGGTAACATAGCGACGTCACAATGTTATTAGTGAACAAAATTAATTTGTAATGTTAGCGTATATCAAATCTATGCAATAAATACCAGCACCTGAATATACAGCGAGTTGATGGAACTGAATTTAAAATTGATCTCAAATTCAGTTTTAAATACTTGAAACGAGCTTTGCCTGTGCCGTGTTGGTATAATGTCACGTGTTCATTGGTTGCATTGTCTGTTAAACGGGCGCTATATATTTCCAATAATGGATTCTAAGAATGACAACAAGGACACTTATTCTATTGTAATTAGCTATGTTAAAAACTACATAATATCCTCATTTAACATGAACCCAGATTCATCGCTAATTATCCTCATACATCACATCCTTCACACAAGTAATGGTGGTTACACTGACAATAAAGCAATCAAAATGGTAGGTATAGAATCCCAGATATAACATGAAGATGCAGTAATTGAACGCGGGTAAAATACATCCACTGATTAATGTACCGCTTTATGTCGTAAAAGGGGTGGATGCAGACGGGTGTATTATACCCTTTACTTTGTAGACTGACACTGACATTTGACATTGTGCACATAGTCTGCGCAGACTGTTTACATTTCGAAATACATGGCGCGAGAAATATAGGGGGGGGGGGTACGTCTGCTCAACACAAACTAGGCTAATTCGGAATAACCATACGGTACAATTTTATTTCTATATTTCACTTGTGTGTATGGGTCAGTGACAGATCCTTTGATCTAAAGAGCACTTGCTGGACAACTCTCGAAGATCTTGGCCTTCTTATAATTGAAGATTAGAACACCGCATATAACTTCTCTCTTTCGGTGCTTACCGTTACCTTTCTGTATCATCCACATGGGAGTCGTGGTGGTTCAGTACTTAAGTCACAGATTCACTAACCTGGAAGTCCGGTGTTGGTCGCGAAAGGTGGTCCGTGCCTAGCAATCGAGTGGGGTGAAAACCCGACGAAGCGTGGCCATGTGCGTAAAAAAACCCATGGAAAGCTGTATGTAGCGACGCAGTCCGAAAAAAAATCTTTCAAAGCAACTGTATGATGTACGTCCGTCTTCATTAGCTCAGAAAAATAGGATGTAAAACACCATTTCATTTCTAGATTCCTTCCACATGGTTCCTTGAATTAAATTAAAAGTAACGTGCAGTTGTTACATCTTCGAACCTGTCTGTCAATCTTACCATGATTGCTATACCAATCTTACTATTATCAACTGTTACTTAACTATATATAAAACTCTACAGCTGTATTCTGACAGAAGAAACGAACGAGACAACTGATTGATAGTAAACATATTTAGTATGTTGTTAAATATATTTCAACACTTCTTTATAATAAACTAAGTCACATTGATTGATAAAGGCTGGTATTGTGTTAAGTCTAGCATCAACCAGAAACTATATACACACGTATGTCTAATAATGGAAACCTACAGCTTCCTTTTAAAAAGGGAACATAGCATTGTGTAAAACATGGAAATATATCGTAGTCACTTTTTGGCATTATTAAATCTCAATCCAAAAGAAGGCTTATAGTCATTTCCATCTTTAGATTTAACAAAAATAAGGACCAAAACGTGTTCTTTTATAGCAAGGGATAATTAAGCCCATTATAACTTTGTCAGGTGCGTGTAGGGTTGAAAAATCTTCGATTTGTTGTATCTTTTCTTATGTACTAACAGAGTTCTGCTTAACGTATTATTAGGTCGCTGTTTGGTCACTGCGTACATAATGTACTAAATTAAATGTACCGGGCATTCTAATGGCAGGTCCAATGTTCAAACATCTTGAGGAGTAACAGGACCTAAGTAGCAATTTTTGTGAAAATTCCCGATGGCCTACATTACATGAAGATCTGACAAGTTATGGTGGGATTTCACGGCAGGGTGAAACGAGCAGCTTTTGATCCTATGACGTCAGATTTGACCTTTCTAGTGGTTTACCCACAGTTCCGTGCATTAAAAAGTCAAGAAGTCGCCGTAACAGACCGTTTCATTGGCTAAGCCCTCACATTATCCAGACCACGTCAATGATAACACCTCCAGATCATAGTTTAGTAAAGACATGTAAAACGACAATTTGTACTATAAACAACGAAACGAAATAAGATATATGTTTTATTCAGATTGTTTAAAATATGTCATCGGTGAGGTTTTAGTTTAATGAAAATGACCGACGTGCGTTTTGACATGCAAGGGGTTTTTAGTCTGGGCGTTAAGACTGTAAAGAGTTTTTATAATATGCATGAATAAATGTAATCTCTCCCGTGCACAGAACCGTCACAATATTGTTTGCATGCATACTGAACTTATTACATAACCACCGACGGAACAACCGTTAACATATGCACGAAAACCAATGTGCTCGATTTATTTAAATTTATTTAGTAAACGATATTCCTTTGTGTGCGATCTCCAGGATAACCATCCAGTGAATTGCCTCTTTGAAATGTTTGATTGACGTCTCGAGACAAAATCACGACGTTATCTTAAAATACATTTACGTCAGATTTGATATCTAGTACATTTTCTAAAAAAAATATGTTTTTTACGAGTCATTGGCTCCCTTACACTTTCATATCTCTCACATTCTCAACCCTAATACAACATTCATAGTGGTGTCTTTGATGTTATAAGACACGTGCACGTTGGATCAATACAATTACATATTTATTTCACATCAAAGCTTACATACAAGTAAACAATAATAAGCAACGGTTGCTACCCATCATAGATCTATTATAGTGCAGGAAACCATTTTGCGTTTTTTAAGGGTGACTGGTTTGTTTAATTTAGCCTCTCTTTATAAACAGATTACAGTGTGTCGAAGAGGATTGCGGATCTCTATTTAGATGCTTTCTTTCATAGTGTGACATTTTCCTTAGTAGATACTATTGTAAACTACATGCTTTTCCCTAAAGCTTCAATTATATTTAACTATTGTGTAAGATCAATGAATTAGCCAGGAAAATGTCTTTTTCGGTCATTATTCTACTAACATCATTCATAAAAGGGTGTGGGGTTTGCAGAAAAAGATCGACTGTATATAATTTAAGATTAGGGTTAAAACCATTGAATAACGACTCTAAAAATGAAGATGTACCATTGAAAATATTTCCGTTGCTTATGCCTCTTGTGTACAACGTGCACTGCTGTGTGGCTGGTGTGGCTGGTCTGCTACTTGATCGATCATTAGCCATAAGCAAACTATTCGCGATGTAAATCTGACCATATCCCTATGTTTAGACAGAGTGCCAAATTCTAATGAATGGCAGTGTTTGGAATTTAGGTATAACAATGATAACGCGGGCTTATTTGAAGCCGAAAATCCCACTTTCCTCATAATCAAGCAGTTGAAAGCAGATTATGAAACCTACATTTACATAATAAAGTCGGCATAGCGTAAGTTGTACGTTCCAATATATTGTGACATATAGCACACCTATCAATAATAACGGAAAGAAAACACGAGTACCACAAATGCCGAAACGTTATGAAGTTCTCAAAAACACCTCCAATTAAAGGTAACATACCAGAAGTTACTTGGTATAACATATTATGACCACTTCATTTTAAATGCACTGTAAATTCTACACAAAACTTGAGATTATCAACATCCTTTGATATTTTATCATAAGGTAGTAACATGTTGGTCACTTTGTGGGTATAATGATAAAGATAATCAGAATGTTTTAAAAAAATATTATAGGCCTATGAATAACAGGCAAGGGTTTAATATTGAAGTCAATAATGAGCGAATTACTATAGTCAGATTCCCGATAGTATTCTAAATCTTATCGATGACGGTTTTGCCTCTTTTATGTAAAATTCTCAAAACGTTTATTTGGTGTACTAACATTGAAATTTCTCGACATCATATACAAAAGAATAATGCAATTTCTTTTTTAAAAATGCTTCCTTTCTCATATTTGGCATCCGAGGTTCTGTGGTTATTCGGTACAGGCTATTAGATATCACATCTGAAAGTGTAGGTTCAAACAAAACTATTATTAAACATGCATTATGCAAGAGCTAGATGTGCCTGCTGCAGGTCTTTCTTATATAAACTATTAATTAGACATTTATGAACAAAACAAGACCATTATCAACTCTCGATGGCGTCGGATACTCCAGAATTTACCATAGTGTCATAATTACCATAATGCACCCATCTTCTTAAAACTACAAAAAGTCATAACTTTGCTCAGAATTATCTTTTTTTGAGCTATTATAGCAAAAAATGGTCAGCTCTTTATCCAAATCTTACATAAAGTATCTTTAAGGAAATGAAATCGTTGTATTAAAGGAAGGATGTATACACACTTTATTCGATTGATCTCGGATAAGCGGAAAAGACTTCTGGAAGAACGGGTCTATGATATATTTCTTTGATACTGTTCCTTAAACAGTAATGATGATCGAGGCTAGGCCCAAAATTCAATCGCTAACATCTCGGTACAGAGTGGATCAATTTGACTGACATTTTCAGCAAATTCACTTTACAGTATGTAGTTTTTAACTATTATCGTGAGAATTGTCGGCTCTTTATCTGATCTCCCATAATATATCTTTACAATTTGATGCAGAATACGCTACATAAGTTTTTATCAGAATCTAGAATATTGGTTCTTTATTTCTTCTTACGCCCAAATTAGCTGGGCCTATAGGCAGGTCCTTAAATTCCGGATGGTGGTATTGTTTACTTATTGATTTCGTTAATCTGATCTAGACAGTTAAAACCACTCTAAAAATTTATTCATTATGTATTTCACACTTTTCAAATTTAACACGAACAGTGTCCCAAGGGCTCCAAATTCTTCACTGAAACAGGAAACAGTACATTTTAATATGGAATAAATTGTGTGAGAAATGGGGTAGGAGTTGGGTCGTAGATCTTTTTCAAGATTCCTGTCTAGTAGATTTATCATGGAGAATCTTTACAGATTGTTGACGTCACTGTATCTTTACATGATCATACCTCGTCTTTTGGGGGTTATGATTTTTATTACTCATGGTGCTAATGTCCCGATGAAAGTCTAATTGACAATCTATATCTCTGATACACTGACTGTACCCCTGCAAGAGAAAAAACTATTGCTCTGAAGTCCGACTTTATCTTGTCACACACTGATTAACTGTCCTTCTATCTTATCCTTTAAAACAATAGCCTTATATATTTTCCTAGATAATGGAAATAATCATTTAGATAAAGTTAGAGATACAAGTAATTTGAAATGTCAAAAACAATTGGAGCTATTACGATCATAAAGAAGAACAATCTTAATGCCTTACGACAGAGTTTAAAAATTAAGATTCGGTGATTTCGTCTGTAAGCCTTTTATAGCATTGCTGTCTCTTAGTTATTTTCAACACAAGAATAAATAGACCAATCAGGTTACACAAAATATGAAATAGGTTCTGGGATGAAGAACAACATTAAAGGTGTGCTTCTATAGTAAGTAATCCCTGGTGTGAGCGTATGTGGCATGGAGATAAAGGCGCCTTCTCAACCTCGTGGGTTTCCTTCGGGCACTCCGGTTTCCTACGCGCAAGCGAGTTATTGAAATAAAAGTAAACCATATGTTAGTCCTGAAATGACCTAGTTTATGTCGAGTGGGCGTTAAACCCCATTTCTCTCTATAGAAAGTAAAACAACCATTGAACTATAATACCTAACACGTATTAGCGTACTATGGACCAAGAATCGAGTATGCCGCCATCACGGTTACACAGAGTAAGAATAACCAGAGTGGTAACTCCCATTACTCCCAACAGAAACAACCCGACGTGCAATGCACGATGGGATTTGTCTGTAACACACACACACACACACACACACACACTGACAGTACGCTCAACGTTACGATACCTATATCGATGAACTAAATATCTTTAATTTCGTAGTTTTATAGTATTTTCGGTAAAAAAAAACTACTGAGAATTATCACATACAATCATGTTAGGTGTGTGTGTGTTTCGGGAATTTATAAAACATGATTAATATTTTTAAAACATGCATATGAATATGAAATGAAGAAATGAAGTGAAAGACTGCAATTGTGGCGGTTTACGAATTGGTTTATAACGGCCGTAAATTATTGTCGATTTTATTTTTTTTTTTTTATTAACTTTAAAACTAATCAACCAAATACTTGTTGTTTCGATTCCTTGATTTGAAATATACATTTCCATGAACCTTAAAATGGCCCATTTGAAAATGTCGAAGAACCACGCCCTTTTTAATTTTTGGATAACGCCTATTTTACTCAACATGATTTATTTTTTCTCTCAAAGAAAAATACCTTTGTCTTCTAGAGCGTATTACTTAATTAAGTAAGCTTTCGTTAAAATATTAAATAATAATTTAAGAATATTAAAATTGAATTTTTTAAATAGGCCTATAACATTTTCCAATAAACAGATTTCAGCCGTTGGTTGTTTTCCAAGATAAAATGCCTTTGGCTCAAATGTTGACTCACTGTGTTCTTTTATGATTTTTGTTCTATTAATTAATGCAGGCTTTCATTTTTAAAAAATGAAAAAAAAATAATTAAATATATTAAAATTTTATTTTCAATAGTATTACATTTTTTCATTAAACATATTTGAGTTGATTAGTTTCTCTTTTTACAATCAAGTATAAACCAAAAACAACTTGAAATTGAATATTTTGCATATTGCTCTGGGTGTCATGTAATGTTTTGACCTCCTTTATATAGATAGACCCCCTAATACCACGAAATTGTCCATTTTACACCACTGCATAAGAATATATTAAATTATTATCAATCTGAAGTGTGCTCTAGATATCCATGACATTAGGTCTGATCTGTGTTCAGAGTTACTTTTTTTTTGTGATATTTTTGCCAACTGGTTATTTAGAAATAGAAAATTTAATTTATGCCGTGTACTATAATGGAATTTTTTAGAAACAGAAAATTTAATTTATACAGTGTTCTATTATGGAATTTATAGGTGGTCGGATTAAGGCCAACATTAAAACTATTAAAAGGGAAAATGTGATTTTGAATAGCATAACAGTATTAGGCTTACTGTTATATTTAAAGTTTATTGCAACTGATAATTGAGCAAAACAGTATTTTTGTTAGGAAATTTGGAAAGGTGTATTACAGATACCATAAACTTAACACTTTGTTTACCACAAGTAATTGTAGGCCTATATAGAATCGCATATTTCGATACAGAATCTTAGAAAAAATTAGGCTTGTTCTTTAGGCTATATCATATGCCAGTAGCCAGAATCCAATTCTTCAGAAAATATAGTTAGTTCCCTCACACACGATTCTTTTTCAATTTCTTTAAATGGTAGCATAGGTCTTTTATATTATGGAATGTAAAAAGAACATGTGCAGCTTGTGCAGACTTAATGGGTAAAGCTTAATATTTAAAATTTGATCCTTTAAAAAAAACACAACAAAACATGTAATTCTAAAATTAAGAAAATACTAAATAGCAATAAAGCGATGGTAAAGAATGCAAGGGATTAAAAAAGTATTTAAAAAGGCCTATAATTAAAATAACAGAGTATTGATATTATTAATACTTTTATTAGACCTATGACATGTCATTGAGTCAGGTGGCACGGTTTCGATTCCCTGCTTGTACGTGACAAAGGGTAGTGTCGTCTGTCGAATATCGTGGGTTTCTCCGGGTCCTCTAGTTTCCCCTCACTGCTAAAAAAGACCCATACATACCTGTATTACTGTAAGTGACTTATTGAAATTAACCATGTTAATCCTGATATTTCCTAGTTTATCATAAGACTAGGAGCATTTATAGATCTACTTCTCGGGTAGTAGGCCTACTCGGTACTGACAGTAGGCCTATAGACTGGTTCAAGTTGCCTACTTTAACTTGGAATAGGCCCCCGGATAAATGTAATATAATGCCAAATATGTACCCTTACAAAATAACATTTTTGATAATATATATATTGCTGTTATTATAACATATTATGTTATTATGGCTCAGTATTTATTATATATTTATAGCACTAGGCCCACATAGTAACAGTCTGTGCCAGGCCTAGCACTCGGCGATGACTCGTATCGTACTCATACCAGACGACGCGACATAGACTGAGCTCTTTTTCTTCTGGAAATCTAAAGAATTTGAATCCCTTAATAGTACCTAAAATTAAAACACCCTGCGTAGGACCTACTCTGGGTACCATTTCCACCACTCGGATGTTTACATTTTCTTTTGTTCTACTGCGAAACGTCTTCTTTAGCCGCCATGTTTAGTGACATTACAGACGAGACCCAAGATGCAATGCGCGACCTCCTCCGTATGCAAATGAAGAAGTTGCCACTCTGGTTATTTTTACTGTTATTTTTACTCTGTGGCGGTTATCTTGAATTGTGACGTCATATCCAAAATTGAAGTACGTCAATCGATGCGAGATTGTCCAAGGAACAAGCATTCCAAGTTTCATGTCGCTCGTATGGATTGGGGGAGGCGAGGCCCCCAAGAACAACTAGTTCAGTTACGTTTGGTGCCTAGTTCCTTGTCTTAAAATATTACATTGTGCAGAAATTCTGCTGCGACCGAAGCTACGAATAATGGCGACAAACTAAACATTAATTTTTCCAATGTGTGTGTTTTCTACAGTTTGATATGAGACTATCCTTGAAAATTGGACCTAAGGCGAAAGTTTAACACCTTTTTAATTGGAATTGAATTGTATTAAAATTCAAATATTTTATGAACAGATGTAAGTGTATTCATATAATACACAACGATGGTGTTTATTTGAGATATATCGTTCAAGTGTAGATATTTGATATATATGTGTTATAAATATATTATTAATGCTACCTCTCTATAGATAAGATGTACAGTGTACTTATATAATCCTGTATATCATACGAGCATACGACACACCTGTGCTTGCCTACTCCATGATCAAACACGATAGCAGATGGCTTCCATCTTGTTTACTGACGGTACTACTTATTTTAAGACAGACTCGGCTTTCCAATTTATAATATCTACGTCATTGGGGATTTCCAATTTATACTCACTGGTTGCTATGACCCGCTATGGCGTTGTCTAGAAACGCGCGTGCTCGCGTTAGTTTAAAATTTTTGCTATACGTTTAACATGGACTATTTGATGTAATTTGCCTGATTTGATTTGGCCCCATTTCCATAAATTTAGGTTGTTTTTTAGAAATTTTTAGCAAATGTTAATCTTAGGTGTTTTTTAATTCTAGCCGAAGTAAATTTTTTTACAATTTATTGCGAGTTAAGTTATCGTCTCTAAGAGGCGGGCGTAGTATTTTAAATGGCGGCCATTTGCCATCATGTGTATTCTTGAAGTAGGTACACATGATGTAATCGTATGTCATACGAGGTGACAACGATTTAAATGATCTGACCTTCAACCCATTCGTGTGTTAATACCTATATTTTATGTAGTGACGTGATTCAATTTTCCACAAATAATGTCTGTGATTTGTATCTCCCCCTCCCTCTCTCTCTCTCTCTCTCTCTCTCTGTCTCTATCTCTCTCACCCGATCTAGGTTATGCGTTCGTAAGACGAAGTGACCTTCCGATTTTCGACTCGAACATATGATTACCTGTACATGTTTTGTATGATAAATGTAAGCACAAGGAAAAACGAAAAGCTCATCAAATTGTAATTATTTCTGATAAACACTTAATGGGGTGTTACTCTTGATGGGATTTAAAATGCCCCAAATGTATAAATATACGAACAATCCTGCGGACACTCGGGCAACCTAAATGCATAACCTTTAATATATCTTATCGGTTCCGAGTTCTTATCTGGTTCAATTGCATTTTTTTTTTTGAGGCACTTAAACCTTGATTCATTGCTTCCTCTTTGCGATAGGTAATCAACTTTGGGCAGTTTGATAAGCGAAGTCTTATTCGTTTTTAGCCAACTAGTAGCTAGAATCGTGATGACCTAGTGATAAGCAATCATTTAAGATCACAGAGATTAGATCTATTTTGACATTAGAATATAATTTACTACACGTAAGTAAATTTAATTATTTGTACCACCTAAAATTATGTAAGTACTGGTGTGTGTCTATGTTTGTTCCGTGGCTAAGTCGGTAAGACGCCGGAGGTCGGGTGTTTATGCTTTGGACGAGAAAGTTCATCCAGATTTTCCGGCGTGGTTTCCCCATGTCAGTGATGTAGGACGGAGGGTTTGAAAAGGACAACCTGTCTAGTCGTTCGGGTGATACGTGTACATATTGGCGTGCACTTGAAAGATCCATTGACTGTTGGAATTCGATATAAGATTAGGCCGTAGCGCCGCTGTCTGGGCAATATTTCCCTCATAGCACACTGTATGGCGTATGCCCGTCTTCATTAGTTCAGTCTATGAGCAGAATAGTAAGACGTTAAACCCTATTAAATTTTCATTTTGTGTTTGTTCCGTGCATAGTATTTTTTATTCATGTATGCACATACTTGTGAGGTTTTAAGGCAATAAAGTTTCAACTTCTCCCTGGCTTCTATCGAAATAAGATAAATACGTAATGGTCGCAATGTACCTTATATAAAAGCGCTCCTTCATTATAGTTGAGAAAATGTTCATGCATTAATCAGCAGTCTCAATCAGTCCCATCTGTTTAATTTTTACAAACAGATTGTCCTGTTTTACAAACAGATTGCCCTGTAAGGGTATCCAAATCTTCGTGATATCTTTTCGAAAAAATACAAACCACCAGTTTTCGTCGGATAGAAATAAACACCCTTAAGGGTATCCAAAGCTTCGTGATATCTTTTCGAAAAAGTACAAACCACAAGTTTTCGTCGGATAGAAATAAACACCTTTATCGGTGTGTCTGGATATTATATCTGGTCGGTGTTACGTTTATGCGGGTGCTATAATTTCTTTATTTGAGTTACTAAATGTTTAAGGAATATTGGCACTCATTTTCTAATAGATCAATAATTTGGAAACGTAATTTCAGACAAGGTGATTGCTAATTCGTTACATTATACCCTGTATATTTTACTACATATTAAAATTAGATACTCGCTAGTCGAACTTACGGATACAAGTATACTTAAATGACGTTTCTTTCAGATAATGATTTATTTTCTTTTTCAAATAAATATCGACATTATCAATTGGTGTAAATGTTTTGTACATAACATTATTAATTATTAGAAATCGTGTTAGATGCCACCTATATAAAAATAATCAGCTTATATTTTGATTATACTGAAATTTGTAAAATAAAAAAAAAGATGAACTTAGTTACGTAGAATCAAGGAATCTAAAAGGGCCAGAGGCGCAACATACGGCCTTAGCCGGGCACATTTAAATTTGATTTTAATATTTCCGGTTTTTAATAGTTAGCTTATACTACGCGAAGATCCAACGTCACCAATATCAATTATGTCTGTTGTGTGCTCTCTCTCTATTACATTACAGAAAGAAAATTCTTATTGCGAAACCTTTATCTTTTAGAGCCTGAAATCACCCTAGATATTAAAAAAGGTAGTTTGCAAAACATCGATTATAGAAATAATACGATCAAGTAAGCTGTAAACGTAGCCAACTCGCGTTTTGCCCTCGTTTAATTCGAAATTATGCATTGCGCATATATATATTTTTTCTCTGCTGCATTCATGGATATAATGCCATTATGTATGCACCTAAATAGCTCATAGTTTCCGAATTCATCAAATTATCCTCGACTTAACGCCAAACTTGACGTTGTCTGACTATGCAACCTGAACCCCCGGCTGCTCAAATGCCGAGTCATCCCCTTGGTTAGATCAGCGGTATTTGCAGCGGTATCATTTGGGACATTCAATTAATGGTGATGTTATCTAATTAGGTGTGATATCATCGCTGAAAATTTTGTGTGGTTATTCTAAACAAACCAGGAAGAGAAATATAGTAGAATGTTGTTTACCATTTGATAAAATTAAACCATTCGACAGATTAAACCCAGCAATACGTGACGTATCTCACTTGCTCTTTATCGCCCATCACAAATTCAGTCATATTAAGTAGAAGAATGCATCAATCTATTTTCTCCATCGTTCATTCATGTTTATTACAGCCGTATATTTAATAGCATACCCTGGTTCACAAAACATTCTTAAGAATTTACCAAACAATTTTTTCGCCTTATTTTAACTAAAATATAGCCATGTATACAATTTGTGTGGTTTTAATGTATCAAATGCGTCAATAAGAAATTATGTGCAAAGTTTTGTGTTTCTGGATCAAAAACATTTCTCATAAACAGTGATTGAAAAATCAGTATATTCTTAACTTGAGTCTGAGAATGTTTTGTGAAACCTAGGCCAGATATAAATAAACTGTTAGACCTGACAACTTCAGAATAATTTGTATTTCATTACAATGTTGAATTGGATTACCAAGCGATATGGAGCGTACACTGTGCATCATAAGGCCTGTTATCTATGGGTTTGGTCCGGATTTGATCATGACTTTACTGGATAGCTTCTGGTATATATTCATTCCTAAGAATTCCTTACACAAAATTCTGGCGAATTACGATTTATTACTAATAACGTTTTCTTAAATTGGCTAAAAATACGATTTCATTATTTTATATGATGGACTTTGAAACGTCGAACTTTCGGGTCATTATTTACTATGAACTTTGCACTTCCTGTTTATATATTTATCCGCATGGTAATATGTCTGACGTTTATCATCACCCAGCAGCAGGGCATTGACCGGAACTAATGTCTTTGCTTTTGATATGTTTAAAAATACATGCCAAAATTATCAAATCTCTGCTAACTTACTTTTTGGGGTAAAAAAACGAGATTTTATTTTTGAGCTATATACACAAATCTAATCGGGTTTCTTAAGTTAAAGCCCCAATAACACTCTTGTTGTAACTGAATAATATGTCCCAATCTTCATTCTGGTCAACAAATCGTATTATTTTAGAATATTCCAATTAAATGATGATATAAATTTCATCTTAACACACCTATTTTAAAAAATTGGAAAAATTCAACCAATTGATTTGAAAAGTCTAACGTAAACCTTTTCAAATGTGACTTGGATTTTAAAATATTTTCGAACCCTCTGGACAATTAAAATAGGTTGTAATGGATAATTTAAGCAACAGGTAGGACACTTAAACATCTAGTACTTAGAATAAGGATATTATTTATTTTCTGGAGCTACCAAGCCAGCAAGAATGTTATTGTCCCTTTAAGAACGCCACGCCATTCATATGACGTAATGTAAAGGATTTAATTAAGAAATATTCAAATTCCTGTAAGATTATTTATGTCGTTCTTTAAATTAGAATTTAATATTGAAAGACGTAAAGCAAGTGTGTTAGGTGAATGTACACTCGGCTAAAATATGACTTTGTCTCTATATGTGTATATATATAGATAAATAACCTTGGGTTCATTACATACTGTAATAATATATTGTGCCTTTTATTTTATTTTTCCTGTTGGTATACTGTAATCTGTAGACCCAGGCATAAACATAAATATTTATAAACCTGCAGTAATGATAAAAACCGTTTCTAGTATATTGCACTAGTTTATTTTAATGCGCGTCAATTCATTTTTTAAATATGCACTTTGCAGATTTCTTATAATATTGGCGATTAACTGCTATCCGAGAAACATAATTTGATACTGGACTGTGTGCTGAAATAATACATGATTGTCCGATCATGACCCTGCAATAGACGCTTATCAGTTCTTCAACATAGTGGATTTCCCCAATCAGTACGATAAAATAGTGTTGAGCAAGATCTGAATGAAAGACACTTGTAAATGTATTATAGAAGCCCGTTTGATTTAAATCAAAACAAAGTATGAAACGAGTTGATCTAATACGAATTACGTCAACTTAAATATAACTCAAAATATGAAAAGGGTTAATATTAGATTCGACTGTAAAAATTAACTCACCTATGAGTAGACCTAGGACAAGCCCTATAAAACGTAACTCACCTTAAGAAAAAGTTGATCTGGAACCAAGACTGTAAAACATAACTCGCCATATGAAATGGACTGATCTAGGACCCTAACGAAAAAATTGACCCGAAATCTTAAAAGGTTTACTTGTCCGGATAAGCAGTTTTGACGTTCACGTTCAAATGACTCAATATTTTGGGCTGAAATTACCATTTCTCTATTTTTTGGCGCTTAAATTTCATACGTACTCGGAATTTTATTTCTGAGACTCTGACCCAATCGGGACAGTATCTTTAACTTTGGGTTGTTCTAGGACCAAAGCTGTATAACCTACTTCACTCTATTAAATGTATGGTCATGGGCCAGGGCAATACTATTTAACTTCTAAACAGGTTGATCTGTGATCGGGACTATGAAATTGAAAAAAAAAAAAAAAAAAAAAAAAAAAAAAAAAAAAAAAAAAAAAATACACAAACTTGTACCTCGCTTTATGCCTAATATACAATCTCCCGGAAAGCCGACAAGAGGGAATTGTGTAACAAACCGAATCGAATCGGACTAATTATTAGTAATATCTGTCATGATATGAACAATGAATTTCTGGAGTATGTTCACAAAGCATTCTCAGACTTAAGTTGAGAAATTTCTCAAACTTGTTCACCCTATTTGAAATAAAATATATCCCTTTATAAAACTATTGTTGTTTTAATGTATCAAATACATCAATAAGAAACTATGCACGAACTTTTGTGTTCCTGGATCAAAAATATTTCTCATAAACAATGATAGAAAGTTGAGCAAATTCTCAACTTAAGTCTGAGAATGCTTTGTGAACTCAGGGCCAGGGGTCATTGTAGAGAGATACCCTACTTTTTCAAAGATTACTACCACATTTGTTGTTCGGACGCACGAAAACCCTACCTATAACATTATATACGTTAGACAGTAATTTAACCAGTATAATATTTCGTGGATATGATCTTCGAAACAACAGCCAGATTTGCATCGTTAATGACTGGCCATTTTGTCCCAGGCATGATTGTGAAACTGGTTTGGGGATTTAAGCAGAAGACTGTTATGTTTGTTGGATTTATATGGGTTTAAGAATGGCTACATTATAACAGGCATGTGTTTATATCAGAAAACGACAGAACCGAGACACAATTAGACGTATTCAAATGTCAGGCTGATTTCCCGGTCATGACATGTCATGTATTACAGGCAGCGTTCCAAACAGTGCTTGGAAACACATATTTATATTCAATTATGCATTCTGGTTTTTGTTATAACAGTAACAATCCGTATTTATGGCTTTATTAATTTGTTATGGAATATAATATTCAGATTTGATGTAAATATTTTTTTTCAACATTTATATCAATTTTATTGTAGAATATTGATTTTTCAATAATTGAAATAAACCAAAGCAGTGCTTTCTAAGAGGAAACGAGATCTGTCGAATCTTTGATTTTGCTATTGTTAAACTCAGAATTTATATATAAGATTGCAACTAAAGTTTATTAACTGTGTCAACCAGTAATCAAACTCTTAACTTAGATCTGAATTTCAGAAGCCGGCATTACTGCGTAAAAGATAAACCACAGTCTGCATGTTTTCCAATTTCGGTTCAATCCATATTGACATTGGATTGTTGTCTTTCCTAGTTCCCATACATAACTTAATTGTTCATAATTTGTATATTTGTTTGCTTACATCTGCATTATGTTCTAGACAAATCGATCGGCCCATTACATGATTGTTGGGCATAGATTGTTATACTTGTTTTTATTAATTGAATAAACAATTATTAATTAGTCTCCCGCAGACAAAGCAAATCAACTTAACATGACTGGAGTTAATCTGCCCGCTTTGTTTCTAAATCATTAAAGAGTATTTTTGGGTAGATCTTAATCGATGCTTCTTGAAGAAAAAAATTGTACACCGCTCGTGACAAAGTGATCATTAACCGGAAAGTGTACATGTTTCTGCTCAAATCTTTGACTCTCTTATTTATGCGAACATTTTATTATTGCTATTCGCGTCGCAGACAGCCTTGAAATAGACTATTATTTTGACGCAGTGATTTTTGACAATGCTTTAAAGGGTTTTGATGTTTGCTGTTCAAAGCTGTGCATGTTACACGGGTAATTCAGGTGGTACACGATATTCATTTTTCTACTAGAAATGTTCGCATGTCGGTAATCGATCTGTATTGGGTGCATAAGCCACGCCAAGTAAGTAAGAATGTATTTGTATACATGTAGTCCTTTTACTATGGGGGCTTAACGTACCAGTATAGAATTGGGTCATTTCTAGACTAACATAACGATCATTTTTATTTCAATAATTCGCTTGTCCATAGTTGTCTTTTGTAGTGAGAGGGAAGTGGGAGGACCGGAGAAATTCTACGAGGTTGAACAAGTCATCCCACCCCTTGTCACGTACAAGCGGAGGATCGAAAGTCACTGATCTAAAACGCATTCGGTAAACCATTCGGCAACCCAACCACTCACTCTTGAACGTTACGAGATCGGCATCACGGACGTTGGACGTAACAATAAGGTAAACTGAAAATTACAGACCAAAATATGAAATAGATATATAGGGACCTTTCGCATCGGTACGAAAACGAAAACGAACACGTCATCAATTCGTGTGTACTTGTGACGTCAATCCGTAATGAGTGTTCGGCCAGTAAAAAAAAGTTACACGTGTGGAGCTAGATTCACGTATGTACGCAAACGAAAATGTTTTTTGTCTCGTACACTGATTTTTCCACAATTTTTCGAGGCCTTGTGTATATTGTTGATTGTGTAGTGTTTGTAGAATGTGTTCAAATGCAATATTCTGCTTGATTTGTTGTACATCTACCAAATTATCGATTGAACACTTTGCCTGGACAGAGAAGTTTATGGAATGGAAATTAACCCATCTAGCTATTATCGTACGTCGGATTGCGAAACCATGTGTTAGAGGATACGTATACGAAAACGTAAACGAACATATGTTCGTTTTCGTGTTCGTTTTCGTACCAATGCGAAAGTTCCCTAATACTGTTACGGTTGCAGGCATGTGCAGGAAAATGCAGTCACTTCTGGGAAAAGGAAAAATTCACCAAAAACACATACTTTTTTTTCGTCGCACTGGCTTGCCGGCAACTTTCGTGTTTTTGTAAGTCGCAAATCAGTATGAGGGAAATATCTCCGAATCCCCACGGGATTGTTTTTCGTGCTAGCTTTCATTCGACTTTCGCGTTAAATCTGAATACACCTCGTTCAGCCGCCCTAGTTTACTCATTCAAATGGTTTCATCCACTCGTTAAGCTCCATCGACCATTTTCAACCGACAATATTATTAACGCGTCAGTAACGTAACAAAAACCGTCTCTAACTCAATAACTTAATCCGCGGCAATCCGATCTGTGCTGCATTGATAAATGGTAAGAAGAGATTAAGACCTGGTGGTTTGAAAGGTTTTTAATGATAAATTATGACAGCGGCGTGATCGAATGATTAGCCAACTCCTAAATTGATGGTTATACCTGTCAGAAATAATACATCAAGTTTTTAAAGATTTTGAATTAAATTATTTGTGTCTCAAATTAGATCTCCAAAATAGGTATTAAAAATAATATGTAACCTGCAGTAAATAACTTTATTGATTTTGGTGTAGAATTTAAATAATATATTATTAACTTAAGTAGTCAGGTCTCTTATATGGCATAATTCTGCAATTTATAAACGCCCACATCGAAATGTGACCATGAATTATCGTCACAACAGTCCTTGTGGACGCCATAGATGCTAAACTTCTAAAGATATCATTACAGTGACTTGGAATTTATACACATGTCGGCGAAAAGAACAGTTAGGTTGGGAGTTATCACCCACGAGGAATTGGAAAAACACGCGGACGCTCTGGAGGCTACAGTAAGGTTATTTTAAAACCAATAATCCATGTTGATTTTCAATAACTAAAGTTTGTCCGACTTTCACGTGGGCTACGAATGTTACGAATACACAAGTCTCTCCGTGAACTGCTACGAAATGCCACGAACACACAAGTCTCTCCGTTAACTGCTACGAAATGCCACGAACAACACGAATCACTCGCGAACTCCAAGAACCACCCACGATTTATATACGAATCAGAAAACGGTTGAATTCGGAAGATTTGTGGCATTCGTAGAGCACTTGGATGTCGGGAATTACGTAACATAAATGTTTAAATTATGAAGAACTTGAAACAACCTTAATTGAAAGGACTACCAGCTTAGGATTTTATTTTATTTCCTTTCGTAGTTTAGTCGTATAGATGGGGTCCCGTCGTCTTGAAATTGTTTATAGTATACGTAACTGGGAAAAGTATTAACGTATATGCCACTGTCAGGGCAAATTTCACACTTTAGGATAGTACACGTTACTATAGAACTAAAATTAAGGACTGCTTTAACAAGACGTTCAGTTAACCTCCATTCCAATCCACTCAGTTCATAACGTTTTTATTATAAGACAATATAGCTATGTTATATTTCCCCCTCAAGTTCTTGAACATTCTCCAAAACCTGACAGAAAATGTAATTGAAAACCTTTTGTTCGATATTACATCCTGTTGTCAACAAAATGACCAAAAAAGTACAAAAAGAAAAGGTTGAGAACGGCTACGAAGAGAAAAAAACTGGTCTGATACCTTTATATTAATAAGGAAGCAGGCCACTATAAAATTCCACTCAATATGTGGGTTAAGTGTTGGAGACAGGCAACGAGACGAGAATAAAGGAGACTATTTATAGTGGTCTTCATCCGTAATACTGATATAAGAGTTGTCTCCCAGAGACAGTGACATCTGCGATATCGTTAAAGCACATAAGTTGCCAGTGATACAACTTGCAGAAAACATAATACCCGTAATAGCTTCATCATCCTGACATCATATCTTTACATCAACAACATACCACTGCGAAAAGGGTTATAGCTATTTTCTTTATACTTTTCGCAAAACACTAACAGCATATTCAATATCTACTTTTGATGACAGCAGGAACTACTTACTTTAAGGGGACGGAAAATTCGCAAAATAAGACTTAAAAGCCAAAATTAAAGTAAATAGTGCACAATCACTTCTATGTTAAAGATGGGTGGATGAATTCATAAAAAAAACTCTAGGTACGTTCAGTATACTGAAATAGGTATTTGATATTTTGCACGATGTTTTATTATAAGAAGATAAACTGTTATCATTTTAAAAAAAAACCATATCAGTGCAAAGGTCTCTGGTCCGTTTTTGTTATTATGCAATATATTACTCAATGATAATCTGATTGTACACACAATATGTCGACCCAACCCGTTCTGTGTTTTCAATTTATACGTGTGCTTGTTGTAGATAAAACTAAAGGTCCGTGTTATCTTATTCTTGGAATTTAAATCTTCTTAGAAAAACAATATAAAGGTGTATAAAATCATATGCACTTTAAGTCTGGCCACATTAATTATCGACGCGAGTTGCTTTTTGTGGATTTTTTTGTTCATATTGCGTTGTTTACATATTATACTGTAGCTAGTGTTACCAATAATAGTTTTAAGAATTTATGTTTTATTAAATTGTCTTAGTCAGTCTGAGGCCTAAATCTGATGACACAACACATGGATTGAACGAATTAACGTAGCTAAATCGCTAAAATTTCTGACCTAGAAAAAGACCCAAATGTGTCGCAACGCATATAATAATGTGATCTGATTGTATATGAACTGATTTACATTCAATCGTTTCCATTTTGACAAATCAGTTATGTCCAACGAAAAACGACATGAGCCTCGATAGATATTTCTAGTGTCTGGTTATTCCCGTCTATTGCGCATGCTCTCTTAGATAAGTTATGCTATCGCCGTTTGACTGAATTGTGGAATTTGTCTAGTCTTGTTCATTCTGGTCACTTGTTACAAAGGACGCTGAAACGCACCATGTACACGAATCGTGTACCAATGGTAAAATGTTTATTTTATCTTAATTGTTGGATATCAGAAGCCTAACTTTCCAAGGTAAGATAACAACATCAATTTTGATTTGAATTGACAAATAATTTGTGTTTTCATCGTGTAAGACTTTGGATGATATTGAGTTAGAGACTTAACTACTTTAAGCATAATTGAAATGGTCTCTTTTGGTCACACTCGCTGTTATCGGGGGCAAAACACCACCAATCAAACACGATAGGGAACTGAAATGAAATGGGGTTTACGTCCTTCTTTCAGCTTCGACTGGATTAATGAAGGCGGGCATCCACCTCACAGTTCGCCTTGTGAAATATTTGGCTCGGACAGAGGCACTAAGGACCATTCTTATATCAAATTCCGACTGCTAGGGGTTCTTTTACGTGCACGCGAAGGTGTACACGGTTATCGGGACCTTGGTTTTTTGTCCGACC
The DNA here is from genome assembly GCA_036850965.1 of Patella caerulea. NCBI lineage: Eukaryota > Metazoa > Mollusca > Gastropoda > Patellidae > Patella > Patella caerulea. The sequence continues at coordinate 17,131,345 of JAZGQO010000004.1, read as the reverse complement.
CGACCGACTATACATTGCACCTTGCCAGATCCCCTGTTTTGAAATACGTCGGAAAATTTGTAAACTACAGTATTACATCTGATAAAAATGATATAATGTTTATTTCTAATCAATGCTAATATAGTGAAATAGATTGTTAGTATATAAACATAGATAAGCTATACATATATAATATACAGGCACATTATAAGCATATTTTATATAGGTATTTTAATACTTAAAAGTGTTTAGCTATTACCGGTCTCATTTAAAACAGTATTATTCAGAAAGCTGCTCTTTTATTTATGCAAAAGAGTCATAGGGACAAAGTGTACACCCCGCAGAGGTAGGAGGAGGGCAAAATACACCTTTCTAGAAATATTTATTACTAATCTGTTAATTATAATATCACTTTTCGGGTGAAACTTTTGAGATACTTGGAAGTCCAAAATTCTGTACTCGATCTACGTTGGACGAAAGAAAGATGCCCCAGACTTGGAGTTAAACTCACCCATTCCTATCCCAGTATTAACAACGTTACAAAAGTTTCTAATTAACAGCAAAAACAAACGTTGGCCTAAAATAATCTTAAAACATTACCTACTTTATGCATGTATTCTTATTCAGAATTAAGGAAGTCAAACTGGGAACTATGAGCACAAATTTCTTAAATGTCCTCTATTTAAGATGTTAATAACTAACGGATTTCTCTTCCTTTTATCTCTGTAAATACTAAATCGATTACGCTCAAATTCATCAGGTCTTTAATAGACACAGATTATACAGAAATAAAGATGGACACGTCTGTTATTAAAAGGAAGATCATAGCGGTGACGATAACACACAAGCAAAACTTATGAACCCGGAACACAGAACATTATCGCATCCATCATGATTAGTTATTTTTAAAGGCGTCGTTCCAAGAGAAGGGTTACCTATAGTGTATGGAACCAGTGCCTGGTTAAAGACATTTTAGTTCAAAACGTATTTACATTATAACTGAAGTTATGGTCATTTATAGTTTACAGAATTGATTCCATGCCCACATCCTTGTACGTCATAGACGAATCTGTTTGTACGCGCAAGGCCATTGTCGTTTTCATGTTTTAGTTTTGTTGGGGTGTATTTGAACAACCCAGCTTATGTTTTCTGTAATACTTTCTGTTCCCCGTGGAATACGGGACTTTCGTCACAGTAAATTACAGCCCAAAGCTGCTTTCGTCGCTTCTCCTAATGAGATACCAAATCTTCTTTAATTAAGACACAGATTGTAACCGAGCGTCCACGCTTTAGTTTGCCTCGTAGATGTCTCTCTTATGCTGGCCATCCACGTCTACGACACATACAATACGGTCTGGATATAAGAGTGTTTCTGTTTCTTCACAGCAAATGCACTATTAGTCCAGGTTAGTGTGTTGTGGTGGTATTTTAATAAATATTTTATGATCACTATTTGGTCTGTTGGGCCTACATGGCACATCTCTACCTATTCGTCCAACACATGTTTGATCCTCTCCAGAATAATGATATCCTCTCAAATTTGTAGGTTTCTCATTACTTTGGTAACTTTACAATATAGTCCACAGCCCACTCTCTTGTCATTGTGCCATTAAGTAAATGTTGTAGTATATCATAATTTGGCGTTACAATCTATATATCTCTCATCGAGCAAATTTATTGTACTCTTACAAAGATGTGATGGTCATAATTAAGTCTCCCCGTGCCAAGCCGTGGTGGAGTGGTCAATAAATGATTCAGAAGTAATTTGCTTGAGAATCATTTAAATACAAACGGAGACGTACAAGCCGAACTTTCTGATTAAAAATAATAAAATTCAATATGACAGAAGGATTATAAAATGGGGTAAATGTCATTCTGCATACCTGGTTAGACTAAAGCCACGGTCGAACGGAAATGTGGCTGTGAATAGGAATCTCTGTTAACTTTGTATTTCCACCAAAATCTAAGTAACAACTGTTGATTATAGATAATTGATAATGGTGGCTTAAGGAAATGGCACTGGGTATTAATTCTGTTTAGTCAGCCATAGACCATTATCATTAGTACTATAAAAGTGTTTATTAATTACTTTCAAGCAGTAGGTCTGGTGTTCTGTAAATTTCAGAAATCCACTAAGACAGAGGTAATGAGTAATAAATCACTCTGGTGTTGCGTATTATATCCAAAACAGCACACCGTTAAAGTCAGGCAAAGAATGGAATTACTTTTGAAACCGTCATAATGTGTAATTGCTTGGAAGCTGATACAAGCCTGGTACATGCTTTTAGATTGATAAGTTTTAAACGAGTTTATTATTTTCTAATTATGTACCATTCGACCCCAATATTGCGGACCACAAACAAGCTAATAACAACTTTTGTATTAAAATACCTTGACGTGTGTCCCAACGTTTTTTCGTTTTATTTTTGATACCCCGCTGATTTCCTTTCAACGACGGGAGATTACTGTTTTCGGGTACTTAATTATATGACTACAATTTCCGTTGTTCTATTAAATTTCAACTATAAAAATTGCCCGTCTTCATTATCCCAATAGATGCAGACAAGTGGAACGTCAAATCCCATATCACGCATTCATTCGGCAAAAATAGGATACGATTTTTGTCCGTGTGAACTTAGCCTCATGGTTGCTGTAGTTATTACCGGTTAATGGTTTGTGTACAACCTTTGGCTAGTGTTAATTTCCACAAGGTGATTAACCTTCAGGTTCTGCCAATACTTATTACTAAGATGCTAATAGAGGTAACTTGCCCATATCCATTTATATGGTTATTTTGTAAAATACATTATATATTATGACATATACAGATTGGGGGTGAAAAAGTTAAGCTCAAAAACAAACGTTTTTGTTTATACCATCTGAAAATAGTGTTATGTATTATGGATATAGACGCGGCTTATTCATTTTACTTTTAGGGGTTTTCCATGGTGTATCAAGGTGTGCCATATTAAACATGCATTAATAGATGTTTGAGCGTCCCGAATAAATAAGCTAATGTATATGTTTATATACTGCTTACCATTTTCTGTGTCATTAGGAAAGAAGTTATATAGGCCCTGCCTGTTAAATCCCTTTCAACTACAAAGGGCCGCGTCATATTAGAATTTCTGGTATTTTTTGTTCTAAAGTCGATTACCAACCCTTATCCATTGCACTGTGTGTAGTGGACATATTCAAAATCAGATGTACATCCATGTTGCTTATAATTTTCTATGTCCTGGTCATTGTTGGGCAAAGCTTGAGACGGTCGTGGTGACTCGGTGAGTAAGGTGATGGCTCACTAACCAGGAGGTCCCTGGTTCGTTCGATTGTTGGTTGAAAAAGTCCCCCGTCCCCTGGATTTTCCACTGTGGTTTCCTTTTGTTGGTTTTGCAGGACCAAGGGAATAGTAAGGACAGTGTCTAGTTGTCCGGAAGGGATGGAAGACTGTATAGCATACGTTCGTCTACATTGATCAGTCGACACAGAAAAGTAAAACGCTGAATCCCACTTCATTTTGTTAAGGATATGAAGAGCAGAAGATATTGCCCATCAAATATTAATCAGTATCTATCTACTGTCTGCATTTAATTGCTAATGCATAAACCATAACTATTTTAGAACAAATCGTATGAAATAGCCCATTCTCTAAAATGGCTTATCTACTTTTATACGTGTCTTAAATATCAACCAACAATAAAATAAAGCAATATACGCATATCTACGTGGTTATATACATCCAGGGGTATAATGATCTATACTCCCGTAAGGAACATCAATCCACAACCTGCAGGTATTCCCATGTTGTTAAAGATACCTCTTAACAATAACGCTCTACTAAAGTCTAATTTTACGATTAAAAGCATGGCCCTTGGTGATTGTGTTTTCTACCAAACTGTTGTTATATGCTCAGATGAAGCTCGAATGGGCAATTCGGTGGGTAATTGTTCCAGATTAATCTGCGAGATATGCTTAAAGGTCAAGGTTTGTTGGTCATTTCGGAATATGGTGCCCGTATCACTGATCCATTTAACGGCGGCTTGATGTAATTGGCTAAGACGTAAATTTGGCTTTATGGGAAGGAGGCAGATTTGCAAATCAACACCAGGGCACACTGACATGTTGTTCATTAACAATCAACATTACCCTCTAGGGCACGGATGTCGTTATCAATTTATCCATAATACTTCGAGTACTTGGCAGATAACACACCAAATACATAAGTGTTGGAAAATATCGACATATTTTGAGGTTTTTGCTGTCTGTTGTCGACTTCTTGCAAGCAAGATTCATTCAAAAGTTATGACATATCGTTTTTTGTAGTTCCAAAGGTGTTTGAAAAGTTTTCCGTTTAAAACAAACATGTTGTGGACTGATTCGATGGAGAATAACTTCATTATCTTTTCTGCGCTCTGTTATCTTTGATTAATGCAAATTAAGTATTTTGTACTGTTAGTTCCTTTTACCACTTAGGTACCATAAGTGCTATTAATTATCTCGAACTGCAGGTCATAATTTACATAAAAGGGGTTTCATAATATGGATGTTTATCTGCTCATTGGAAAAGTTTTAAGTAACTATTGGGGCCATAGTCAGAGCGAGAGTGAAATATCGAATCGTACCCCCTGGGTAGAATGGAATAACCAGGCGCAAACTACTTCCATCCACTTTGACTGCTCTCGTACTTCATCTAACTTTTCGTTCATTTTAGCATATATAGCACATGTACATACATAGCAACGAGAATAAGGATTAGTAATCAGTTTTGAAATATCACCCCATACCGTCGATGGATATAAACATACGCTACGTTCTCCGAACGAGTTGTTGATGTGTATTTGCGATAACTCTATTTGAGACAGACATACGGTTAATTTGTATATGTCCACAGGTACATATGTTACTGGGACAGCCTGTGCATGGGCGTATGGACTATTGATCCTCTAGAACGAATAACTAATGAGTTTTGTGTCATTCAAATAGTAATTGTTCTAATTTCATTGTATATCAAACTGTTAATATGATCCTTCATATATTTTCAGCTCATACAGTTGCCCGAAAAGACATTGGTGCAATGGGGATACCTGACAGCTATTTCTTGGGTATGCCATGATTTATTTTTATATCTTTCCCCTGTCCTCCTCACAATCTCATTAAAATACAGATCCTATATCGTTTCGTTTTTATAGTCCAAAATTTCGTTTTGGTTGTCTGTACTACACAAGGGCAGAACGCTAGATGTGAGACGGTCTTGCACATATTATGACGTGGATTATGGGTTAGGGTAAGGGTTAGGCTTGGCCCAGGGTTAGGGCTAGTCCTGTTTACATTTCGAGACTTTGACGAAATCTGCAGGCCCTAACTCTTAACATAATCCTAACCCATATATGACGTTAATGTGCTAAATGCGCAGGACCGTCTCCGATCAAGCGTTTCCCAACACCAGGACTTGGAAAAGTTGTTAACATTGGCGAGTTCTGAAAGATGCGAGGTCTTTAGTCAATGAAACAGTCTGTTACGGTGAGCTTTAGAAGTGTTTTGAAGGGAACTGTGGCTAATCCACTAGTAATACCAATGAATGCTGATTGCTTAAGCAAATGCCTGACGTCATAGGATCAATAGGCCACTGACTTGAACACCCACTATAACTTGTCAGATGTCTGACGTCATAGTGTCAATAGGCGCTCGTATGACCACTGACGCGAACACACTATAACTTGTCAGATGTCTGACGTCATAGGTTCAGATCTTCAAGTAGTATAGGCCATCGAAAGTGTAAAAAAAGAAACGAAATATAGATCAGATTGCCTTCGTCCTAAAATCTTTTCAACAACTACGAACAACAGAATAAAACCAGCGTTTTGAACTAGTAATGAACTTTCACACCATGAGTCAATCAGATATCAAACGCGTTTCCTTATGGCCAAATGTATGATATTACACGCCTGGTGTATATATACACTCACAAGATTATTATGACAATTAGGTATATTACAATATGTTATTAGTCTTATTATATTATCATTAAACTAGATCTAGCATTGATCTACCTACATATATATGTCAAGACGGGATATTCCTGGCGAAATATGATCTCATTTACAATCATTAATCAGTGAAAGTGGGCATATAGGTAAGATCTGATTAGACCCGCATGACCTCCTTGCTAAAAAAGAAAGAGTAGCAAGAGCAATGAGCTAGAATTATGGATTTAGGTCAAGCGCAATGTGGCACTCCCTGGTGAGGCACTAATTAACAGAGACGATGAAAACATAAACCCAGATTGACGATCATTCTGAAATAAATATTCCACTCAACGACACATTAGCACATAAATCTCTTAAATATAGGACGCCTGTCCTACTGAAGTTCTTAGTTTGTACCTCTGCTATTCAGAGATTAGGCTGTTCGTCTGACTGCGGAGCTTATAGTGTATTACTGTCATAACTAAGGCACAGCACGTTGTGAAATTATATATAATAAGGAGGCTATATTAGGATATTTAATTCTTTAATAACGGTAAATATGTTTTTTCTAATTTATACACTTTAGTTAAAATTGATGAAATACAATCGTTTGATTTCTATTAAGTAAGCTATTATAAAAGTTCTATTAAGTAAGCTATTATAAAAGTTAATTTGTTGATGTTATTGATTCAAATAATACAGATCCACCAGTGTATTAAAACTGACTTACTGTTGATTTTACACCCCAAAAAACTAATATCAGTTTAGTTGTGGTTTGGGCACTCTGTGTTATGTATATGTTCACTGCCACGTATTATGTTATTTGATATTCGAAGTGAAATTAACCCAATCATATTTCCGAAGCAATGACATGTTGTTATTTTCATACCCCTGAACTAAAAATCTGTTCAACTGTATCATGTAATTTAAATATTACCCTTTTAAATATTAGACGAACCATCTTCATATTAGTGAGAGAGAGAGAGAAATGGGGTTTAACGTCCACTCAACACAAACTAGGTCATTTCGGGACTAACATATGGTTTAATTTTATTTCAATAATTCGCTTGTGCGTAGGGGTCTTTAGCAGTGGGAGGAAACCGGAGTGCCCGGAGGAAACCCTCGAGGTTGAGAAGGTGCCCCTATCTCCATGCCACATACACTCACACCAGGGCTCGAAACCACAGCCACAAGCCAGAGGTGGCCGGCCAGCTAGAGGTCGAAGCGCGACACTCTAGTCCACTAGGCCACCCCCCCTTTCATATCATTAGTAGTGTGATTTAATCACATAACAAAATAGATGTCGCTGTTCGTTTCGTACTAGAGTTCCACAACCGTGAAAAGTGCATTTAAATTTTCATTCCACAACGGTTGGTTGGTGCTATCTTATTCTTTGTAGTTTGATAAAAGTGCACGTAAACAATGTCTGCATCAATAGATTCCCGTTTATTTGGTAACAATATAATTACGATACCACCCATCGGTAATGTTCTTCCACTAAACAGCTTTCAATTTGTTTTCATGCTTAGATTAGATTTCGATGTATTCGTAAGGAGTGGAGTAAAGAAAACAAGGACTGGATTCCAGATGAAACATTATATGTGGGGACAGGTGGTGCGATATGTATAGAAAATGACTTGATTGGTATTTGATTTTAATGGTGTACATTTCTGCTCTTAATTATGTTAGGCTACAGTATATTTAGAATTAAATAATAGATAGAGGGGGTGGGGGTATTTCACCGAACGGGGTTACTATTATTGCGGACTTTATGCAAGTCCTGTTATGTAAATGTAAGGTCGTGCCTTTAATAGCCTATATAAATGAAATGGAGTGGATTGGAATGGTGTTTTAACGTCCTACTGTTCTGCTCAATCCTGGTAATGACTTCGGAAATGTTGCCAATGTTTTTTTACGTGCAGACAAATGTGTACACGGACCACGGGTTTACGTTCTATTCCAACTACTAGGCTCTGTCCCTTGCCTGTATCCCGAGATCGACACGAGACGTTCAGGTTAGCTAACCAGTACTCACTGACCGACCGCGGATCCCTAATTCGGATAATCCACAACGGATAATTGTCCTTCAAATGGGTAACTTTGGCCACTTTTTATATTATTTTTTTATTGCCTATAAAGAGTCAATAGACACTTTCCGATTGCTTCGATTATTTAACTTGAAAGCAACTAACAATATTGAAACAGTTAGTGTTAATCTTACACAGACAGTGGAAATGCAATCGTATCCGGATTTGAATCTTGAAAAGTCAATTATATCTCGAGTCTGTCTTTTGTGGAGGTTGTTCTAGCAGAATTTAAGATAAACGATGTTATTATATAATCCTTAAGTGGCATTTAGTGATTGAGCACATTAAAAAACACAACACAATTATATGGAAAACAATCACTGGTTTATACACATATAGCACGATGTTTCGACAAGTATTCCCTTATCGTTATTTGTACTTGATAACGATAAGGGAATACTTGTCGAAACGTCGTGCTATATGTGTATCAACCAGTGATTGTTTTCCATATAAATTGTGTTGTGTTTTGTTTTTGATATCATTATACACAGCACACACATAAACTAGGATTATTATTTCTTGTTCTGTGTATTAAACAGACACTGGATGGCCCCCAGAATAAAAAAATAAAAATAAAACCTTACAAAACGAGCAAAAATAGAATCTACAAATGTCATGCATTGTTAAAGAAGGCCTGAATAGAGTATGGGCGAGGTCACAGATAAAACGAAATGTGTAACTTGACTCTTGTTCTCCGTGCCCTGTACATATCTCTGGATCACGGTGGCTAAAGTGGTAAGGCGCTGGCTCACTAGCCTGGTGGTCGAGTGGTCGATCTCTCCTTTGACCCAGAAAGTTCATCCAGTGATGCAAGACGGAGGGCCTGGAAAGGACATCTGTCTGGTGGTTCGGGGGGGGGGGGACATTGGCTCGTAAAAGAACCCTTTGCAGTTGGAATTCGATATAAGAGTACTTTGTAGCGCCGCTGTCCATGCAAAATTTCCCTCATAGCACACTGTATGGCGTATGCCTGTCTTCATTAGCCCAGTTCTGAGCAGGCAGAACTGTGGGAACTGTACCCTTTTTTGTCCAATATATCGATTTGAGGCCATTTAGCTCTCATGACAAAAATTACCCTCCTGAAAGTAAAATTTAGATGAAATGTTTCTTGATATAAACAAGTACAAGATCTGGTGGTAATATTTGTCCAAGTAAATGTTTAATTAGGCAATTGCCAATAGTTTAGCAGAAGTTATGTCAATTATATTTAGACTTTTGTTTTACCAAAACCCACAACAGATTTATAGGTCACAATCTGAGATGGCAAGATATTATCCCAAATTCAATATTTGATTCCCACAATAGAATAATTGTTTTTGTGAAGTAGACCCAGGTTTTAAAAATGTATCTCCTAGAGATTATAGAATATGGTTATATTTTGGCACCATGAAGTCTCCTATTCAAATATGATTCTCTACAATAAAGGCAAGTGCTTTCTCAACAGTTTAAGTTTAAACTGTATGTGTCTGAAAGCGTGATTTATTGTATCACGATGTCATGATACAGTGAATAGATGCTACACGGTACTCTAACTAATATAAGGTTGTTATTATTCCCAATATAAACACGGTGTTGATTATTTATCCATGCTTATCTTTTGTCACATTATTTTCTATTACCAATAGTTTTTCAACTAAAAATAACCATGTAAAAACACCAAGAGGCAAATGGGTGGCCGTTTCTTCGTACATTATAGACACATCGACAAAATACTGCCAGAAGTGTCAATTGTATCTGGAATCATGATTGCAACATCATATCTTTAACGCAATGCACGTTAAAGATACATTGAGTAGGAGATAAATTTGCCTAATGCAGGTGTTTATTTCGGCTTGAAATGTTATATATACATTTTTATTTAGACATTCATTCACATGCCGAGCCTATATCCAAGGCTTTAGGCCATCGGGTGGGTGGCCGAGGTGTAAACGGAATGAAATGCGATCGCCATTTAATGATATAATTTAATCTAGTAACATTGCTACGACAATTAACAATATATAGGCTACATCTTGTCAAAACTTCAAACCGTGATAACTTTGCTCAGAATGAAGTATTTTGAACGGCCAGTTCTTGACCTAAATCTTACATAATATATCTTTACATAACACTCACTGTATTAGCAATAATGGAATCTGTGGGAAACCTTGACACTGCCCCAATGTTTTAATATACATCATCTAGAAACCAGATGGTTATTGTTTATACTTGTGTGGGGGGTTGGGATGGCCTAGTGGACTAGAGTGCCGCGCTTCGACCTCTAGCTGGCCGGTCACCTCTGGTTTGCGGCTGTGGTTTCGAGCCCTGGTGTGAGCCTATGTGGCATGGAGATAGGGGCGCCTTCTCAACCTCGTGGGTTTCCTCCGGGCACTTCGGTTTCCTCCCACTGCTAAAGACCCCTACGCGCAAGCGAATTACTGAAATAAAAGTAAACCATATGTTAGTCCCGAAATGACCTAGTTTGTGTTGAGTGGACGTTAAACCCCATTTCTCTCTCTCTCTAATACTTGTGTTGTTGACACAACACAATATAACAAAATTTAAATAATCGTTGTAAAAAAATATGTACTTGCAATATTTGAGATTGCAAATAACAACTAGACATCTAATTTGGTCTTATATCACCATTTTATGTGCCAGACGTATATACCAGATGTATTTTATGTCTGTCTGCTACCTTCAAGGACTATTTAGCTAATCCAAATGTTATCGTGAATATAAGTTTTTGGTGTCGTACAATATGTATTATACTCTAACAATATTGTAAACAAGTGAAATGGGGTTTAACGCCCCACTGTTCTGTTGGGCTAAGGGGGACGGGAATACGCCATACAGTATACTACGTGGAAAATTTTATCCAGACCTCGGCGCTAAGGCTTACTCTTATATCGAATTCCAACTTCTAGGTTATCTTTTACGCGCACGCCAATGTGTATTCGGTCCCATCGGAACGACTAGACAGCAGTCTTCACCAAACCCTCCGTGCTGCACCACTGAGAAGCGGGTACTAAGTGTTTAGTGACGTGCACAAGGTTAATATATAGGCTATTTGTCATATTGTAAACAGTGTTAATCCCAACTGCCAATAGACAATTGCCAATATGGAAATATTAGGTACTTTATTGATGACTTTATGAAAGGAAAACGTAGAAATTTCCGAATTACATGAACGCTGTTCCCGTGGAAACTTAGCACCAGAACATAAAAAACCATCTTGTAAAAATAATATATTTACGCCATATATTATTATTACCAGTCTGTTGACTAGGCTCAGCTTCCCGCTTCAAGAATACATGATTCGTTTGTATTTTCATTCTTTGATTTATTAGTCCTAATTCAAGGGCACCACAGTGCTCATTATCCAACTTCGACAAAAATAAATAAGTCTTATTTAGACAGTAATGTACAAAGTAAGACAATATAGTGCAAACGAGCAATAACTTTCGTTGGGATTAAACACGTGTAATTTTGATTATGCATGATCTTGCTATTTATTCTGAATATTGTCCCTTTAAATAGCAGCAGCAATCCTGATACAGTATTGTAAACGAAAACAACATAACATAAACACGAAAGAAGGGTCTAATTTATGATAGAAAATCAAAAGACCATTAAAGATGGCATCCTATAAATTTCAAATCAAATGGATTACGTAGGATATTTTAATAACACAAACCCAAGGTATATATACTTAGAATCCAGAAAACGTTTATCCCCACATCTTAATTATAGAGCTAATATGCTTACTTCTATGTTTGTAACTTCCTACTAAGTCATGTTAAATTGGTTATTTACACATTATAAAAATGCTAATTTATATGACTTACTTCTGAAATATTGCAGTTAGAATACGCATTATATTGTTCTTTTCTCATTATATAAGTTTTAATTTATTGTAGTCAGTTTAGTTTTGACATTTCACAAGGCGCCATAATTCTAAAGCTTATTTTGGTAACAGATGGCACTGTTTATAATATTGTATGGTAGCTCATAAAATCGCGGCTTTTGCACAACGCGACAGACATGATGACATTTTTCTGTCAAACATTTCGCTGGGCAAAACGATTAACTGCTCTTATTGATCTCATTATCGTTTGGTGTCTATTTAAAATTTGTATAATTCGGCATTGTCTACACCCTTGGTATAATAGTCCCATATTATGCTCCTGTTGAAGTGTTCCAGGCAATTGTCACCATCCCTGTTCCACTTATATATTAATCTATCCATGTCTATGAATTTGAAATCAATAAATCTATACTAATGATGCTTGACAGGGCTGTAAAGTTACATATTGAAATAGATTAGTCAACATAGAGTAATATAGATAAATATAATGCATCCACCCATATTTTCATATGCACTTAGCTAATACACTATCACCCTGTCCGAGCGTGTGTCTACAGGTCACAAATTGAATATTTTATGATTTTTGTCTGTTGGGTTATGGAGAAGGCGAGATTTTACATGTCCCCAATCAGTCTCCATACAATTTGTAAACAGCGCCATCTGTTACCAAAATGGACTTAGAATTACATTTGTGAGATGTCAAAATGTTAACGAAACTAAACAGACTACAATAAATAAAAAGTAACATTGGAAATAAAGCAAAATATAAATTCTATAAATTAGCATTTCTATAGCCAATTTAACGTGTTAGTAAGAAGTTACATGCATAGAAGTAACCATATTAGCATACGCATTACTTGGTTAGGAGTACGAATTATGAGGCAAATTCCACTCCAAAATAAATTACAAATATACATAATAAGTCGGTTCAAATGTAACACCATGTTGGCGTTGTATTGTTGAGGGGTGGGGGTGGGATGGCCTAGTGGTCTAGAGTGCCGAGCTTCGACCTCTAGCTGGCCGGTCACCTCTGGCTTGCGGCTGTGGTTTCGATCCCAGGTTTGAGCGTATATGGCATGCTGATAGGGGCACTTTCTGAGCCTTAGAAATTACCGTAAAACAGAAACGCTTGAATAGTACATCAGTTTATATATATATATAGTTGTGGCCCATTTGTGCCCATAAGACAGACGAGTAGCTTGCGACATCACTTTTGAAACGCACCAAAAAAATGAGTTGTTTGTGCAGACGAGAGTGATGGTGTGTGACAACGTAAGTGTAGAAAAGGAAAGATGGCCCAATTACGCAATATGTGAAAATAAACTCAGGTGTATTGTTAACATATGGGTGTGATTATATCGTCACAGAGATTAAACCAATAATACACGAGTTTCTAGATGACAATGAGCTCTTAACATTGCGCTGTATTCGTTGCCCAACCAAGACATTTACGATCACAGCGTAGATAAGGATGTTCGTAGATTACTATTATTTACTGTTTCAAAAAGCAAGTTGGTAGTCAGAATGTTTCGAGAAACTGGGCATGCATATCGTTATCGGCCCAACAAAGTATAATGTGTTATCTATTTTGAGAACTTGCGGGTTGCATTTAAAAGCGTGTTGACATTGTCCCAGAATTTTAGAAAGTAATACGAGCTGATTATTTTTACGCCGAGATAACCTAACACATGTTGTTTGTTTCCATTCCTTGGACAGATATAATTTAGGTTGAATAAGACATTATTGGCAATAATTTGCTAAGTCTCCGCCTCGCTGATATCAACACGAATGGTGGAAGTAGAAACTCCGACCCTATATCGATCCCTTCATACCCAGGTCTTCACGGTACGTAATAGATTTAAAGCTTTGTACCGAAGAATAACAAGACAAGTTTGCGATCGTCTTATTCGCTTTATTTCGTATTAAATATTTCAACGTTTGATCTTGGACAAACTTTTAAATTAAAAGTGCAATAAAGTGTCTATCAGTTAAGTTAGTTTCGTATATTTTGGTTGTCTTGAGTAACTATTTGGACTTCTGCGGTTTACAAACAACCAGTCGACGGCAGATTTCACATTCAATTACCTTTTTTATTGGAGTAGTGCGTCAGACTTAATGAACTTCATAGTAATGGACTGTAAGTACGAGGATTTGTGAATGAATATCCCCGAAGTTGGTTTAAATTATATAGTAGCTCATAAGTAGTAACATATGTAAGTATATGTATTATTTATTATTAGGCAGGTGTTATTGGCATAATCTCATACTGGGACTGTAATTGCTTCTATTCATACTTTATGTAATTAATAGGTCCATTAGCTTTAACATGGCCTTTTCGTGAAGAGTTCAGGATCAGGTCGCTAAACGAATTGGTCGAGTATAAGTAACAGTTTTATAATCCTTTGTTTATTTCACCAAGCATAGTATAAAATGTACATATGAAGACATTTAGTATACACGTATTTTGTTACATATATCAGTCGTTTGTGTTTTTCACTGCAAGTATCTATCATATAATTAGTTCTCATTTATAATGTATCGTTTCCCCAATGTACTACATGATTTTATTTCTTTATATCAGGGGTGTGGATGAGCGCTGTATCATAACAGGGGCGGATCTATGGAGGGGGGGGGGGGAGAACCCCACGCCCCTCAGCTACATATAATTTTTTTTAAAAAGAACACTTTAAGAGAAAGTGTAACTGTGATGTCCTTATCCTTTATCATCAGACAATGGGATGGGATTGGCATTCAAAGTGCAAGATAGATGTGATATCACAATTGATACTTTCTTTGCATCAATGTAAATGAATCACAGTGTGATCCTATTATTTCATTGTAAAAGCTCAATGTGTGTGTATGCCTACGTAATTAAGAGAAGATGATGACATCATGCATTGTCAACTGGCAAACACCCTCCTGCAAAATACTCTTGGATCCACCCTGAAGGTCTGTCATTGAGTCAACTGGCGTGGTTTCGATTGCCTGGCTGTATGTGACACTGCTAAGGACCCCTACGCGCAAGCGAATTGTTGAAATAAATTTAACTTTGTGCTAGCCCCGAAATGACCTAGTTTGTGTCTAATTGGCGTTAAACACCCCCCCCCCCTCTCTCTCTCTCTCTCTCCATAAAACACCCAATAAATATGGGATATTTGTCGTTTTAGAGTGAATAACATATTTTATTTCATCGAGAAGCATTCGTGAATATATAAACGTTTTGTTGCTTAGAGATGAAATAAATATGTTATTCATGACAAAACGACAAATGTTCTATTTATTTTATGATTTTACAATCGTTTTAGGTAAAACAACATGGACTCCTTTGTCCGCCAGTGGAATAACACTTTTATTTCACTGATAAAACGCAGTATTCCACTACTGATCATACCTCCTATTTCGCGAATACGATAATGATCAAGATTGCATAGCATATATCACTCAATTTTATTTTCCATCGACCAGTCGAAATTGTTGTATGCATTGTTTAAGAATCGCATCATATATATATATATATATAAATATGTTAGTATTGCAACAGAAGAACAGAAACGGTGATCATAACCGGTAGGCTACATTTCATTTTTATTTGTTGGCTGCAAAATGAGACAAGTGTGTTTTGATGAACTTATGGCGAAGTTGCATACCCGTCAGTACTGAAGCAGTAACTATATTTTAAAGATACAATCTAAGTTAGTGTATTATATTTCAAGGTGGCATGGAGACGAGAAATGATAACAATGTAAAAAATATTTCAATTTTTCAATTTAATTAATATTATATATCTATTTATATTAATATTATTTAACATTTTTGCGTTATGTGTTTCGGCATTATACTAGGAGGTGTTCTCTTAGATGTTTAAGGTTGACGGTGCTTATCGAGTTATGAGTTGTCAATGGCCAGACAGTAGAGAAAGGTTTAAGACAAAAGGATGCATTTAAATACTTGCATTGTTTACTTCATCATAACTTTCCTATTATAAGGCCCCTGTTTCAAAAGAGTTGTGGTCAAGCGATGGAGTAAAGTATCAACCGAATTTGGTGAATCTGGATACAGGATGCAATATGTATCGTTACACCACGAAGAAATATCTTCCAAGGCTTAAACACCCTCTTAAACATTAAAGGAATTATAAAAAGAAAAAAATGTAATAAATTAGAACGAAAACTTTTCGGTATGTACGTGTTCATAGATTTGGAAATTTTTCTCAATGTATTGAAACCATTATCGTCGTTGTTTTAAAACAAAATGTCGAGAAGTTAGTAATCAGGATCGAGTTTCAAGTCGAAATGAGATAAATACACAGGAAATTTCAATTACCCCAGAAATATTTTCATCTAATAATTATTAGAGAGTAAAATTGGACTACTAAGTATGTTCAACATGTATACAATGGGCTTGTTCAGTTCTGTGTGACAAATAAACAGATGGCAATGAGATTACTTTATGCATAGGCTATTGTATTTCCCCTAAAAACAAAGGCTTGATGCATATATGATTGTGAGAAACTGATAATGTGTAAAAGTGATATCGTCGATAGGAGAAGCTGATATCTCTCTCTATTCTCTTAATCTTTTTTATAGCAGTGGCACAATGATAATATAATAATGTCTCGAAAATATCACACTGTTTGTCATAAATCACAAATCCGATCACTCGTTTCTAAATTCTCTTCTTTAATTTGAAGCATCGGTGATTCCCCGTTGGCTTCGTCAAAACACCGACATTTCTTTAAGCTGTGGCAACCTTTCGTTTCATTGCGCCCATTTTCATAAACAATCCATCAAACGTGATGTAAAATGAATAGGTTTTTACGACATATTTTGACAGATTATTTTTAATCAACCGTTTTATAAATATCTTCACAATAATTTTAGTTCTGGATCTTAAGCAGCAGAGAATTTTATAAGTTTTTTTCCATCATAACAAAACAAATAGAGCATTAAGAGGCCTTACTCTGATCATAAAGAATGTCTCACGGTGCATCTATTAAGACTGTGGTTCCGTACTGGGGAATACAGCATATTGCGTTACATCCCCAAATATATGAAATAACATTGCTCATGACATCTCTAATCTGTTTGAATGGTAGTAAGACATTTTTCATAATAACCTTAATGTTTGAGTGTATAGCATTCGTATTATGTTTGACTGTCTTGGCATGTTTATTATGCTTGACTGCCATAGCACCCTTATTATGTTTGACTATCATGATATTGTTTGTGTGATATAAGGAAAGGATATCACGTGGGTGAGTGGGTAAAACGTTGGCTCGCTTGTCTGGAGGGCGGGTGTTCGATCCTTGCATTGGCTAGGAAAGTTCATCCAGATTTTCCGGCGTGGTTTCCCCCTTGTCAGTGATGCGGGACGTTTGGATGGGACGAAAACAAATTGGCGTGCACGTAAACGTTCCCTTGGCAGTTGGAATTCGATATACGAGTAGGCCGTAGCGCCGCTGCCCGGACAAACTTTCCCTCATAGCACATGTGTTGTATGTCAGTCTTCATTAGCCCAGGTAAGGAGCAGAACAGTTAAGTAGGACGTTAAACCCCATATCATTTCATTTCGATATTAGGAAAAGAAAGCATCGGTTTAGAAGTAAATCCATAGCTCGCAAATTAGCTCACAGTCAAATTTAAGGTAGTGGCAAACTCTGTCTTTAACAAATATCTAATAACATATACTACCACGGCACCACAAAACATAATGTGGTATGTGGCAAAATAACCATGCTCGAAAGTCAACGTGCCACAAAACAATTACATGCTTCCTGGTATTGAGAAAGCTGCCAATCCCCGCGCTAAGTATACTGTCCTTCGTGTCAATTCACAGCTGCAATAGAAATCCGCAAAGGTTAGCTGTATCATTTATTGTGAGATGAAGTTGAAACTATACACTCAGTTGATATAAATCGTTAGATAAAGGTGAAAAATGTCGTTAAGTCAACGAAAGAGTAAATCTAACGTCTATTGATTTTAAAAAGTCTTTATTAGGTTTTTGTACAGAGAGTTAAAGACATAATATCTTTAAAATTCTTTATAGTCCGTCGGTTCTTCACGATTCTTTGGAATTGTAAACGATGCACTTTCAAAAGCTAAAGTCAAACTAACTAAGCGGAAAATACACTTTTTAGATCACGGAATTGCATATTGTTTCACAAAAATATGTAACTGAATCTGAATTTTGCGAATTAGACTGAACTCTATATACCCCTTAAAGCGGGAATTTCGTATTTTCTAAGAAAGTCAGAACATATTTATTTCTATGTCTTTTTCTCAATAGGTTGTCAACTTTCTATTATACAATCATAGGCATTATCTTCCACACTTACAAATCTTTCATATCAGAAATAATAACACAATTATCTACCTTGTTTATTTTCACACCCCCCTCCCCCCCCCCCCCCCCCCCCCGCATGCAATAGCTATCTTCAAATGTTTGAATTTGAAGTTGAAAATGTTATTTTTGCCAATTTCCCAACTGGCAATAGTGAATTATAGGATTAATAAGATTATTCTTTAACTAGGTAGGATTGTTTATAGATACCATCAATTTTAAGGCTTTATTAAAAATATAACTTAAAAATATGAAATTGCAGCTTTAATGCAATGGCAATGAATTTTTGCTCCCAATGGCAATATTATTTTAGCGAATGTTCAATTTGTGTTTCTAGTATGATTTACATAATATTATAGCTTAGTCGTGCACCCTGGCATAGTTTTTAATATGTTTTGATGGCTGCTTTAAATATCCTAGCAACGTTATAGTCCTGCTTTTGTGGTCGTCCATGATTGCCTGTGTTTTGGAAGTGTCGATAACAGTGGACCAACAATTTAATTAGACCGGTAATAGGACCAGTGATATATTAAGACACGAAGCGAGCAATCCAGTCTCTTGGTACTCCCTTAATTACTTTAATACAAAGACGAAATAAGACAATTTCGGCACACATAAGAAATCCGAAGCTGGGCCTACCTATTTATTTTACTTATTGACAAGCTCAATGATCAACTATGCTAAATATTCAGTCATAACAAAGAATATCTACCACCTGCGTTATTATACATGTATGTGTTTCTTTCAAGCTCTTTCGTGCGTAGTCATGTTTCGTTACAAAGAATAGCAAACTCCAATTTCTCGATTTGTTAATGTTCTAGGGTTGGTTTTAATTGGCAGACTGGAAACTATTTAGATAACTTTATTTGATATTAAAATTAGATAATATTATTCATTTCATCTTAATGTCATGTTGTTGTGATATTCATAGATTTTTGTTTTTTAACATTTAAATATGGATCAGATAAGTAACGGTAATGTTGTAACTTCAGTGTCGTTTACCTGTCCTTAAAATAAATTAAACTAAACGTTTCACAACAAAAGTTAAATAGTCCGACACTGTTAAAATATAGTGTTAAAGTTAGCACATTTTGTTTTTATAGTTCAAAATTTCGTCATACTTCTCTTTATTTCGTTTCGTTGATCTGACAGGTTATAGTGGTAGTTTACGTAAGGGGTCAAACGAGCGGCTTTTGACCCTATGAAGTCATCAGACATTGATTGGTGTACCCACAGTTCCGTGCATTGAAAGGCCAAGACATCACCGTAACAGACCATTCCATTGGCTAATCCCTCACATCACTCAGAAAACGTCAATGATAACAACTCTTCCAGATCCTAGTGTAGTAAAGACAAGTATAAACACGAAACGAAATAGGATCTATTTTTTTTAATCAGATTGCTAAAATTCCCTCTATCAATCCATTTTATTTATGAGTAGTTATCAATTTAGCTTGGCTGGGTACAAACAAGAATAGATTAAATTTAAGCCAAAGAAAAACACCCTTTTCGACGGTCATAATACTATATAACTTTAGAAAATTGACTTTTGATTTATTTTATTATTATGACCACTCTGTCTTGAGATTTATGCTGATATTGGCATCATTTTGTAATAACTGTTGGGCTTAAAAACAGTTATGATATTTTTAAAGAGAAAATGGTGATTCTGTGTAATAAGTACGTGGGTATTACAACTATACCAGTGGGTGGCGAATAATAAATACGGATTTTGGCGATTGTACGGATTATAAGAGTACTTATTTGGCCTATTGGGTTGGTATTCAGATTAGATTTATTAAAATTAGAATAGGCTGTAATGATGCTTTGCGTGCCAATGATCTGGCAAATAGACTTACGTGTCTGTACACAATGATTTGGCAAGTCGTGTTAAGCCACTGGTGTAAGCTCATCCAAATTTACTATAAATATAAGGGAGGAGTGTTTACTGGAGTCTTAATCAGCTCGAGAATGCACTTGTCTAATTAACCTTATATGTTCTCTCTAAGAGCTTCGATTCCCTCAATTAGATTTGTATACTGCTGATAAGTGCCAAAATAGGAACCAAATGAAGGAACATGTAGTGTTGTTATATACAGATGGTATATTATAACCTTACTTATCTGGATTTAATAAGAAACCATTAATGATAATTACATCATTTAGGTGATTATAATATCTAACATAATTATTTAAGAGCTATTAGCCAAACCAGGCTCTTGTATCGCTTTATATAAGGCTGATTTAGAAATCTGAATTTGATGTTGAACCCACAGACTAACTCGTTCAAATGACCAGCTCATTTTTTCAAAGTGTATTTCCTTCTATTTAAAGCTTGTAAACAAATCAATTTAACTTGTTGGGTGAATTAATTAAACCCATTTGAGACTTGCATCCCTCATAACAGATTTAACACAGTCGTTAAGATGTTTCAACACATCTTTAATGGACGAGGGGAAATTGGTTTCCACTGAAAAAAACCGTTTCAATTGAAAAATTCATAAAGTTTTTATAAAATGGATTCAGTAAATAGTCCCATGCTAATTTTAAGCTGGGATTACAATGTTTAAATCAATTAAAAAAAAATTAAATTCACACAAAACAGAAGTCTTTAAAAGTGAGCAAATAGTCCCATGCTAATTTTACAATTACAATAATCAAATCAACTGTAAAACAAAAATCGTGTATTTTGTCATTAGAAGTTAGGGTCAGCTCTTGATGGACATTAAAGATGGGTCAGCAGAAAGTTAATACGACCTGGTCACGCTACAGGAGTACTAATTAGAGTAGTCATCAACACTTCATATTTATATGATGACCATATCTTTTACTACAGTTTCTTTCGATCTGTTACCAACAAGAGGAGACGTAGATGTTTGCAACCCCCCACCCATCCCCCTAATTCTTTTAAGGATGTTAGATTACTCATTACCAAGTCTTAGTCACACGCCGCCAGAAACATTAAATTGATATGTAATGATAATGAGCAGTGCGTCTGTTTTATTACAGAAGATGGTGCTTATTATGGAAACCATTTCAGCTCATATTTAATAATTGATCGATAACATGATCTGACAGTTCTAGAATTAGCACAAATGTTTTAAATTTGATTCAGGAAATTCTACTCCGTTGACGCTAGGTTGATTCTGGGTAACAAATACCAGAAATAAGCACCTGGTTGCAAGAATATAGATTCTTAATTAAGAGCTGGAATGTCTTCCGTAAGTTTATGTTCGTGTTTATTACTAGTTGATGATACTGGTGATCAAGTGGTGATCGAATTAATACAAACACGATAAACTAAGATGAATTAGTAATAGACAAGGAATCTAAAATATACATAAACTAACTATATCTGGTTAAAGACGAACGTGGATATCTTAATTAATTAATTAAATATTTAATCTTACATGGACGTCAATGTGCATATAAATCAACACGCAAAACACGAGATCTATGTGGGTGGTCATCGAGCGAGAGTGGGCGTTTCATTGGTATCATATTTAAGATGTATGTTAACTTGTAGATTTATTAAAGTTTAAATTTGCTAAATAAATTCCATCCCTTTAAAAATTGATTATTTACTTCTATAAATCATCTGCATCCGCTATAAACTATCCCACAAGTGTGTCGCTGATCCACTTTTCAAGTTTAACCCCTCGATTTTATAATTGCCCAATCAATGTTCTCTAAAAAGAAACTCGTATCTCAAAGCGACTGTAGGTATCTTTGACTGTTATAAGATTGAAAGCCACTTCCGGTACAGAACATTTATTAAAGCGGAAATAAGCCAGATGGTCCATAAGTAATTTGAAATATATATTACGTTTTAAGTTTGATGAGTACATTAAAAACAAGATTATCAAAATACCGTGTCTGATAAACACACTGTCGATGATGACATACACCATAATCATTCAATATATGTGAAATACTTTTTATCGTTGATTACCTCCCTTGTGCGTTTGTGTGACTACAGGCCTGGGACGCTTACGGTTCGCCCTGGATTCATTTACTTGATTTGATCATAATTGTTTGTTTGTGTTGTGTGTGTATTCTGCGTCTTGTCCGTGGGTTGTCTGATGTGCTTATTTTTACCACCACTTTCCAGTGTGGTTTCCTCTTATCAGTAGTGCAGTCATTTCGTTCGGAAGGGACGAAAATGTCGTGCATGTAAAATAGCCATTGACAGTTGGAATTTGATAAAGAGTAGGCTTTCAGCACAAACATTCCCTGGCAGTGGTGTTATGGTCTCCACTTATTTTGAATTCCAACTGTCGATGATTCTTTTGTGTAAACGCGACCTCAGAATATCGTTCCATAGCACACTGTAGGGAAAATGCCGGTCTACATTAGCCCAGTCGGTGCAACACAGTAGGACAATAAAACCAAATTTCATTTCTTTTGTATATACTACTACCTTTTATAAACTAGATGACTAGTAAAAACTTGGATTAGTCGAAAAGACCTACCTTAAATTTTGCACAATTATTACTGCCATATGAGCAATAAAATCTCTTTAATGTTACGTATCGTTTGATGTTTCGTTATTTAATACTACGATACTGTTGATCTACATTCTATTATCATTAACTTAACACTAACACTCATACCTATTTCCATAACCGTCTGTAGTGTAAAATAAGCTAGTGCTCTAATCATGTAATTACCAATGTTCTATCTTCAACAGTTTCTCCTCAGTGGTATTCATGTGTATTTTATTAGTAATTGTCTACCCAATTATCTCAAGTAGTCCTTGGAATAACTTTGTAAACAGTAATTAGACAAAACTGATTTCTAACACATTATTTAAATAGTCATCAAATGTACTAGCCAGACAAAGTAACTTTTGTCTGTGTTACAAATCGGTATACAATTCGGGATGGTGTAAGCCTTGGTGAGATCAGCGGCTCAAATGGTATTTGCTGAATTATAGCTGCTTAAAGCAAACATCAGAGATAATTTCAAATAGTGTTGGTTTGTAACGGCATTATTTCCCACTCAAACCAAGGAATGAATTGATGTGTAGACGAAATCCACCGTTTATATTATATATTTAACATCTCTGTGGGATTTCGCGAATTTAGAAAACCAGAGTTAACTTCACTCACCTGTACGAAAGTAGCTCTATTATTGGGTTTGTGGTAGATGTAGATTTCACATTTGTTATTAATACTAGCAGGATACCCGACTTCGCCGGGAGCCCAATTCGCATGGGCCCAAATTCGGTCAAAGCACAAATTAGCCCCGAAGTCAAAATTCACAAAGGGTCTAATATTGTCTGCAGGGAAATTATAGCCATCGGGAGTTCGGTTTGTCTTCTTTTTTTTTCTTGCTTATTTTGATACTAAATAAATGATTATATAAAAGAAGATTGTTTTACCATAAATTATATGTATAGGATTTAGTCACATAAAACATAACAATTCTTAGCATTTTTTTGTTAAAAGTCGTATTCATATAAAGCGGATGTGGTGGATCTTGCAGAGCCGTTTAACATGCTATTCCCATAAATAAATGGTTAATTTAAAAAACAAAATGATAGTTGAAAATCAGTTAAAAACTAGACTAGGTAATCAAATCACAATATATCATAGGATTCCCCATGGACTCTCTTCTATAGGGTATAGAAGCCGAACTGTCCATTGATAACTGACATCGACGACAACTTAATACTCTTTTGGTAACATTAAAGAAATCCTATTATGATACAAGTACTCTTAGACCCGGCATCGCCATAACATACAAGAATAAAGCTTTAAACGGGTTGATTTCTCAATTAGGCACCCATTCAAATGGACTTCAATTCGCTTTACTCTTTTTGATTGCTTCGGATGCTGTTAGGTTTAATGTCTTACTATAGATTTTAAGTTAGTCGCTGTTAAGACGCCCGCCGATTTCAATAGTATCGATTTGTCTATTTAATTAGCTACTTTGTGTATTCCTATTTTTAAGGATGTAATACATTCATAATATTTCACCTCGGGAGCTCTGTAATCTCTTCGATATCTCAGAACCCGGGATTATTTCTAATTAATAAACCCTTCTTGTAGACGTATTCAGCGATAAAGTTAGTATATTGTTTGGTAATTGATTTTGTCTGTATCACCAGCTTCCATCAATAGGCATCGCTAACTTGTATGACTTCCAGAGTTATGATGACAATTTATAGCCTACTTATAAGGAACGGAACGAGTTAATAAGTGATAGGTGTAATTGACGAAGTTGATAAATGAAATGGGGTTTAACATCCTACTGTTCTGCTCCTAAACTGTGCTATGGGCAATTTTTTACTTGCACGCCAACGTGTATACGTGACCTCAGTTTTTTGTCCCATCCGAAGGACTAGGCAGCTGTCCTTGCAAGGCCATCCGTCCTGCATCACTGACAAGGAAAACCATTCCGGAAAATCTGGATGAACTTTCTCGGCCAATGCAGGGATCGAACACCCGACTTCCAGGCTAGCGAGCCAGTCGAAGTTAATAAGACGCATTTAGATTAAATTTGGTTTTAAAAAAACCCCACAAATTCAGCCTAACTAGCAGTATAAATGAAGGGAATGGAAGTTACGATTAGAATTCAAATGTCTCGTTGTCCGTGGTTGGTCTTTTTGGAACAGGAACTGGGACCCAACAGCTACCCATCTCGGAGGCGACGCCCTTCGAAATTTTGTACGATCGTGATGACACTTTGCAGGCGTGTTCCTTAGACAATTGTACATTGATTGAAGTACTTCGATTTTTGATATGACGTCACATATCTTGGTTCATAGTACGCACCAGTTTGTTATCCTCCGTTTATGTATACATATGGTGTATGTTTCAATGGGTATTCAACAAACTGTTTATCATTTTAAAACATAACGTCATAACCTTGTTGTAAAGATATTTAAGCACTGTATGACGTAATTCTATCAAATACTAGAATAAGACAATGTTTATTAACTCATCTTGGGTTAGATTTATTTCACATGGCCAGCGGCAGATCTCCCGAAGGTCACGAGATGTAAACAGGGTAAGGCCATGTGATTGTTGTCGAAGATTTGTGGGTTAGGGTTAGGGTAAGGCTTTGAGATGGGGTTAACGCGCTAGCCCTGTTTCCATCTCGTAAAGCCATATGAAATAGATCTAAAGGTGGTGCGACGCCTTTCGAAAATCCCCCAAGGCTTTGTAATGACGTCACAATTCCAAGATGGCTTCGATGGCGTCATACTCAGTTGATGATCCATATAAAGTGCGCTCGTACTTGTTTATTATCAAAACTTTACGATGGGGTGTTTTGGGTTTTTTGACAGGAGATGACAAATTGCTACATCAAACATATGCGGTAGTCGGTTAATATTTATATCATATTTATCTACATTAATGTTATTGTTCTACACATACTAAATACGTCATTTTAATATAATAAATATTTCGTCGAAATGATTTAAAGATGTATCGTTTAGAAACGCCCCAAAATAGTATGAGAAGTATGAAATGGTCCTCAACGCATACAAGATAAAATAATTAGAAGGATTTTCTGATAATACGTGTCTTCTCTGTTGTTTGAGCAGAACAAAGGATCTGCATGACACGGTATATTTCGTTTATTGGAGGTCAAAGTCTATTGTTGGGTATGATGTTCCCGTAATTTTCTGAAATTCCCAGGTCAGTGTCTTTTTATTTGTATAGATGTTAGGACAGGACGATTTAGCCAATACCAGACCAAATACTACAAAATACCATCTCATACAACCTTGCTATTTTGGTATTAGATAAATTGCCCTGCTTGTAGATAGCCAACCTCACATGGGTTTCCGGACAGTTGCCTCCGTTTGTAAATTTTAAAGTTATTGCAAATTCAAAATGAGTATCCGACACCACTTTTAGTTTTAAAACCCATCACGGTTTTTGTTTTATTTTTATGGTCAAAGAAATAATATAACTCGTGATCACTATTCTATCGTTAAAGACAAATTTTGAGAGATTTTTGCGAACTAAATCAAATTGCTACTTGTGAAAAAAAATTGAATATCAATCTGTTCGTAGAAAAGACACGAAATCTCTTTTTGGTAAAACCAAAATACATTTTCATCCGGATGTTGTATAACGCATGTTAGCTATAGTGATACCAAGAATGTAATCTGACTTCAGATTTGTGATTTGTGACAATTATTTCAATGGGTTTTTTACCGTTACGTAAAAATATAGCTACACTTTTTAAAGTGCTTTGTATGAAATTTGTTTTAAGCATAGTAATTATTATACAACCTATGAAAAACCTATGAAAATACTTTTAAAAAAAATAGTTTTTAACCAAAAAGATTAAATGGGTATTGTCCAAGAGCGAAATCTGCCAGTTCCAGATCTTTCTTTAGGCCTGATCGATTTGGGGGGGGGGGGGGTCTGTTATGGTGTGGGGAGGCATCACTGTTGCTGGAAGAACGGCTTTACATGTTGTTGTAGGGCGTGTTACAGGCCAGTACTACCGGGACAACATCTTGGCAGTCCATGTTGTGCCGTGGCCGCCGTTTCATCTTACAGGATGACAACGCAAGATGTCACAGGGCCAGGATCGTTACAGGTTACCTCCAACAACAGAACATCACCACAGTACCTTGGCCAGCACTGAGTCCCGACCTCTCCCCCATCGAGCATGTCTGGGACATGCTTGGACAGAGGTTACGTCAACGTCAACAACGTCCTGCCAATGTCCAAGAACTTGCTGCTGCGTTGCAACAGGAATGGGACAATCTGGACCAGAATGACCTTAGACGTCTCATTATGAGTATGCCACGTCGGATCAATGCTTGTTTGGCAAACAGGGGAGGATTTACCCGTTACTGACTTTGTTGTGACGCTGTGGTAACTTTGCTGTTTGACCCCGGGTATCATTTTACCCTTATAATGGTCAGTCTGTGCCTTACTTAGTCTAACGATCATTTGGAATAAATCGATGAATGTGAACTTTATTTCATTTTGTCATTTGTTTCTTCGTCAGTTTCATTAGGTGACTTAAATAACACTTAAAAATCAAATATCCCCTACTTTTTTTGAATAGTATATTAAAGATTATTATTTACGCGCATTTGTCATAATGATTGTTGGGTGGCGTGGGGGAGCATTACAATGTCAAAATCATTTGGAAAAAAACAGATTTGATGGTTATTGTTTCAAGAATATTATTAGTCTTGGAATAGATAATGGAGATCCCAGACGATCTATTTTAGTCTAGTTAATTATAGAAGGGCTAGTTTTTGTGATATCTAACATGATAGCGTTACGCGTGGCTCGCGGTAATCGAGTCTATCAACTAGAATGTTCCGGGTTCGTTTTTCGGCACGGGTCGAGACGAAGCGTCCGGATTTTTTTATTCAAGTCCAGTTCTCACTTATGAGATGTGGCACCAGTGGAGCTCGAAAGGAAGGTATGCTTAGTCATCTGGATGAGGTGAACAACCGCGGTCCATCGGTGTTCCCAATGACA
This sequence comes from Patella caerulea, assembly GCA_036850965.1. Lineage (NCBI taxonomy): Eukaryota > Metazoa > Mollusca > Gastropoda > Patellidae > Patella > Patella caerulea. The sequence continues at coordinate 17,103,660 of JAZGQO010000004.1, read as the reverse complement.
TGCAAAACCTTTGGCACTTACAATTTGACGAAAGCCAGGTAGACACCACCTCCTCCCCGCCCGCATTAAACGTAACCATAGAAATACCATTTACACCACGTTAGTCTCAATATGGCCGATGCAGTGTGTTGACAAGACACTTAAGTTATCGAATCCTGAATCACTAACATTTTCTAATAAATCCGAAACGAAAGATCAATATAACAGCAACGGCATCATTTTATTACCACAAAACATTTCAAAATGATAATAGACTATGTTTCCAAACCAGTAAAAAATCGAACTCCACTCCATCCTTTGTTTATTACGCGACATTCCTACCACCGATATACACAAGGTTTACAAAAACATCAAGTTTATTCAACTTGTGTGATCGCTTTCAATAGTCCAAGTCATTTTGTCTGTATTCAAGATAGGATTAATGACCCAGGGCGCAAATTAATTCTACTCTATTCTGCTTTATTAACTGTTATTTTATTTACTTTACCGAGTATTGTCATCCAACATGTCCGACTGATTTGGTTTCAAGAATCGGTGAAAACAATCAACAGTTCACCATAGGCTTTTGGTAGGGCAATAAGCTTTACAAGAGGATTGATAGACAATTTCGTGATATGGGTTAATTTTGTCGAAGATTTGTCTTCGATTTCTTCTATTGAAGCGACATTTAAATCATTGACGTCAAAAAACGTCCCATCATACGTCGTTCTTGAGGAGTTTCTATCCTCCACTCATGGCCATAAACTCTATTACCATGACACCTGGTGGCGAGTTGTAAATAACCTAATTATCTCCCTTGACAGCGCTCGACAGACATCATTGATTCCTGTCCAGTAATAGCTCTTCACTATCCTATAACTTTGATTGTTGGGCGCTAGAAAGTTTCCTAACTAATTTCATTGGTGTGTAACTTCAGTGAGTAAAACGATTAGCTTCCTATCGATCTTTTTACACTCGAGCCATTTTTAAATAACTAGTTGCGTTTGGCTTTCTGGTTTTCTTGCACGTAACAAAACATCAAGACTTGACTTGCAGCTGGTATGGACATGCGATGAGCCTTACGAAGACACAGTATAGGTCTTTGAACCTCTCGCAAGTAGAAGATTAAATTACTGTAAAAATCAGATTTCTTTTCAAAACTACTGTCTGTAAATACTCCGCTTGATAAATTTTGCTTCTGGGTGATTTGTTGTATCTTATATCACACAAGACGTCATTGTACTGTAAATATGCTACCAGATATGCATTTGAAAAAAAAATCAAATCACAAATTGCCCAGTAAAAGTGGAGATTGGCAGCAAACATTATATTTACATGTACATAAATATTGGTTATTTCAGAGAAACCATTACCAACAGGCTAATTGTTTCATATTTGATTTAAACAACATTGGGATACCATCGGTTTTCATTTTGAATCGACTATTTCTAGCTCTGTCAGTAACCTGCTTATCGTTACTGACCGTTTTAGAGTAGAACATGGCAGCAAGAACGTGTTAGTTTTGCGATTTATAAAATGTGAAATGATAGCAGATAGAAAGTAGTAGAAATACCATACCTTGTCCCCGATACCTTGTGTTGCTGCTGCACCCGCCCCTGTAACTATTAAAGCCATAGTTGTATTTTGTAAAAAATATGTTTAAAATATGTAAAAAAAAGATTTCAACCACATGGAATAGATAAACACCCCTACCTTAAAGGTAACACCCTATTAATTATATAATTCATTATAATGAGTTGAAAAATTGGCAAATATGTCATTTTCAAATTGAAACATCAACGTCGGGCTTTGCCGATTCCATGGAGCGGATAGATAACTAAACAGGTGTTTTCATGATTATTTCCGGTGTTAATATTATTTTAAGTGCTTCACATAATTATGTCTTGACTTTCTTCGAAAATATCGCTTTAAATCATCCATATTAATTTCGTAGGGACAGATCTATAGATATTTTTGATTCATGTAATGATTAATGATGCTCACCACCCCATTCCTTGAAGCGGAGAAGCTTGTGGGGCAAAGGTGTTTTGGAATCGTCTGACTTTTACAATGGTTGAAGTTGACCCTGTAAAATCCATGTTTCATTATCCAATACACCAAGTGTTCATCAAATTTAAAGCTGAATATCTATTACGTAATAATTCCATGGCGTATACACAATATGTTAAAAACAATTGGAAAACGGAAAAGATCACCAGAGACTGACCTCACACGATGAAAGAAGTGAAATAAATATTGGTGTGGAATCTAATAAAAAATGAATGGCTTCACATGTATTTTACGGTAACCCGTGGTGCTTATCCGTGTAGATATTGCTATCAGTAGTCCGATCAATTTATTTTTCTACAAATCAAACTAAATATTTATTTTAACATGCGTGTTATTTCCAGCTTTTGAAAAGCCAATTCGTGTGGTTTTAATCGATCTGTACCACATCCTAACTCAATAAAACTGGTCCCAACGTTTACAGAACCAATTTGTATTAAGCAGAATAACAGCACTCCGCCAACTGTGTGCAACGATTTAAGTCACAGATAAACGTAAATAGCTTGTTAAAACCAATTGTCTAGACAAGATCTAAAAAGCATATTTTGCAGAGACAAACTTCTGATCAGAAAAGAGTTTGTATTACATCATTTTATTTTTCTAACCAACCAGTTTCCGGTATTTTAACGGATATAATACCGATCATACAACAAAATTAACTAAACTTGAATAATTGTACTAAAATTTTCAAAATATATCAGTCTCATTATCTATTTTTAAACTATTGTTGTAAGAATGATCAGTTCTCTAAGTCTTACATAATGCATATGTAATATTTATTTCCATCTACTCTGTCTTCTATTTAAACTATCGTTGCGTTTGCGAATAGATGTATAGTCTTGTATTAGATATGATCGATGGTGATAAAAGATGATTGATCCAGATGACGTGAGAAAAAAAACCTCAGATTATCAATGTCCACTATCAATAATCGAGCTCTGGAAAGAGTACATGAAATCAACCCTTCAGTCATACAATCCACAATATGGAATCCAAAATTGAATCGATGTTGGTTTTTTCTAAAGTTACAGTTCCAGACCCTTAGATCTTACGGATAGGACAATTACATGCTATTTCTATAAGAAGGGCAATTTCATGATGTCTGTGTACCATAATACGTAAAAGTACTTGCTGTTAATTTAACAAGCACAAACAGCAATCCCATGCAATTTGTGTAGTCAGGACATCTGATTGTTATTTTGTGGATATGGCACTCTGCCGTTGTCTGTAATTCCGATGAGACATATATTCAAAGATATATTTACATCGGTAGCAGGAATTCTTTCATTCATCAAATCATTAATTATTTACTATACTTTGATCCAAAAATATATTCTCAAAGAACTGATTTATGTCCTGTGGCTTTAACATCACGGAACCAAACATAAATATTTGAATATGATTTAAATTACATTATGTTTGTTTTACTACAACACACGATACTATGTTTCTACAAAAATCTAAATCACTGTCTATATACAGACGGCACCGGACAAGATTCTAGAGAACTTGTTTTCTGCAAAGTAATTCCTTAGTTAAATAACAAGAGAAAATAGACAAACCGAGATAATCTGGGAAAATTGGCACATTTAGTATAGTAATGACATATCTCTTGTCAATTTACTGTCAATTACCAAAAGACCAAAGCTGTCGACATAGCGATCAATCAGCGTAATTCGAAAGCCTCCAGTGTTGCTGTATCTGATGTTTACTTTCGGAAATGAAGGCGTGATCTCTAGGCCATAGGATCCTACCACGGAGGTTATTTTGATTAAAATCATCGTCTACGATAGCAAACATTGCAATTTTTCCTATACGTCTAAATTTCCTTTTGTCGTAATAAGTAAACAGCCCAAGTTGCAACGCTTTTGTGATGAAGTTGGGTTGTGTTCTTTGATACAGGCACTTTATTCTTCAAATACTGGTTGTTTACTCTGTTGAAACCAGGTCATACAGACCTCGCTCGTTTCTCATTTACATTAGACATCATCTTTTAGACGTATAATTTTCCGTTTAAGGTTGACGTTATTTTGAATAACGTTATTTTATTATTATTTTTTTTTCTAATGCAGGTATGCAATTTTGAAATTATAAATGATAGCAATCGTCTCCCTTGCGACGTTAATCACATTTTGACAAAATCCATTTCGGTTTCAATCACTTTATCCATTGGATACCAGATGATAACAGGACATTCTAATCCAAAAATAAACTCTCTTATACATTAAGGTACATTAAAGGACGGGGGTCATATAAATAGGTCATAACAGACTGCTGTCGGTCGTGTCAAGTATAATGAGCGGTGCTGTATTTTAAAGGCGCTTAACCTAATTGATTTCGGTCAAAATAAAGAACTGAAAGGAATGATGTAATATATAATTTCTATTAGTGGTGGAATAAGAATTAAGATTAATATTTGGCTTACTATGGTCAAAGAATATTTTATTATCTGTAAAAGGTTCAAAAAGGTTGAATCGTTAAAGTATTTTCGTTTATGTGCAAAGGTCTTTTTATATCAAGAATTTAGAGATTGTTTGACTAAAGACCAATGTGTTCAGTGTGTTCAGATTTATCAAAATCAATAACCGGAAGGGTGGGCGCTTAGCATCGCCATATAACCACATATGTCTCAATGAATACTCGTGCATGATACTCAATCGCCGCCGTAAGGTCGGTTGAGAGAAAGTGATGGTTGACAATCGTGTGCTGTGTACTACAGACTGTCACAGCCGATAAATAATGCGATAAATCCATTGTGTGAGCAGTCCTTAAATTGAAAGATACAGGCGACACGCCGTCTTTGCCCTCGTGTAACTGCACTTTTTATCATACATCGAAGTCTACCTAGTTTGGCTAGAGCTACGTTTTATGTGTAACTCATTAAACGAATTTAGTTCATATAATTTGACTTTGATTGACAATATGTAATTTAGTACCTTTAGTTATCAGTATAGTGACACACATGGTTATTTTTATACACTGTGTCTTATCAGCTGATCGTTCGTTTATCATATCTATTGTGTAATATCATAGTCTAATGTTCAAGCAAGTCCATGTTCTAACAAATAGAATACACCCATCAACTAAGGGTGTTTTAATTACGATAACATTTTCGTATGAAGATTACTTTCGAAGGGTTAGTAATAATTATGTTGAAGTCTTCTAATAATTAATACAGATTTTTGTTTGAAACTGGGATCGGGGATTCTTCCCACCCTATAACACAATATGTTAGTATTATTTCGTTTCTTTTTTATTCTTCTTCCGACACCCCTAAAACAAAAGCATGAAACATAATAAACAAATCGAGGTACATGTAACTTCTTATTCCCATCAGAATGTTAGAAATTATTTTTTGAATAGATAAAGTATTACCCGATTCCACTGTAATATTGTCGTTTATCTATTATTCTTGATTTGCATGTCGCAAATAACTTTCTTTATTGAAAAGGGGTATTAATCAATTTAAAGAATGGGGCGTTGATGTGAAAATACGTAATCTATATTATACAGGATGGTTAATTGACCGTTAATTCAAATCAAATCGGAATCATTTGCGTGTTAATATGTTCATCAGAACATTAACTTTACAGCACTTTGATGTAATCAGAATTACAGGAGATGTTAAAGAGAAATTAACGGATGATTTGTTCACGTTGCTCATCAATTTATCTACTTTAGAAAAAGGAAAAGCCCGTGTAACCACCATAGAAACGTTATTCAAGCATTAAGCGATATCTGTGAGTGGGTGCTTGTTTATGATTTATTTCGTTTGATGTAGTCATCAAGTATTATGCATTCATTGATTAAGAAAAACCAAATAATTAAAAACAAAAGGTTTTCCAGTTCTCATCAGCAATGTTGCGTTTTTTGTTTTACCAGTTAATCGTTTTCTACTAGAAATATACGTGATTAGAAGATATGCAGAACATCCTGGGTGATGGAACTTGTTGAATGTGTTATATTGTATTATTAAATATAGAAAATAAGCAGGCATTGAAACGAAATGAAATGAAATGGGGTTTAACGTCCTACTCTTTTGCACCTAACCTAGGCTAATGGAAGGCATTGAAACGGATTGGAGTCTAATACTTCAAATGAACATTAATAATGAATAATATTACTAAAACTACACGTGGGTTACACATAAAATGACTGATATTACGAAGGGAAGATCTCTAAGAACAAATGCGGTTACAAGTTCCCGAGAGTAGAACCCTGTACATAAAAAGTAACGATAATCAAATAAGTTTGTAGAATGGCAATCTCTGATTAAAACACAGATCCTATTTCGTTTTTTTATAAGTGTATGGAACTGTGGGGGTAACCCACTAGAAAGCGCAACGCTGATTGGTTAATTAAATTCTGACGTCAAAGGGCAAAAAGCCGACCATACGACTCCTGGAACGACCTCCAACCACAGTTGGTAAGATTTTCATCAAGTATAGGCCATCGAAGTTATGATAAAACGAAACGAAATATAGTCTGTATTTTAATCATGCTGATTGGTAGATAGGCTTTATTACAAACAAACATATAATTTTGATTATAAAGAAGTGCATGTACATAGATCGGAATCAAAATTTGCCAAACCAAAGTATCGGTTAAAGAATTATCCACCTTAGTGCTTCAATTCTGGGAATATTTAGCGTCTCATGATTCACCGCATATGTTTCTTTTAACGCCGGAGTCTGGAATTTACTTCAATCGGCATTAGGTAAGATTAGATAAAGCGCTGACATTTCTTGCTATAAAGTGTAATATAGATAATTGAAAAAAAAGACATTTTGAAAATTTCAGTGAATTTAATTCACTTTCAGCCAAGAAACGGCGATATAATAACAAGCTAGCCTTGACTGTCATTGACTGCATCCATCAAAAAACGTATTGGAATCCACTGCATATTGCAGATATATCTGAAATGAAATGGGGTTTAATGTCCAAATTTTCTGCACCGACAGCGGCAATACGGCCTATTCTTATTTCCAATTTCAAAGGGTTATTTTACGTATACATGGTATCTCAGATAAAACAGGTAGAGTTGTTACAAGGTAAACTGTAATTTTGATAGAGAACTGTTGACTACTGACTTGGTAACCAGTGGGCTATTATAGATAAGCGCGTACGTGTCTAGGACAATTTGTCAACGAGTTCTTATGCGATTAAACGGATATATCAGACCGGTAATTAGAACCTTTAGTCGAGGTCATCCTGACGTGACAGGTCAAAGTCTGGACTATTATCTTGATCGGATCTTCAAGATATAATTAGTGGTTAGTAATAGTTAGTTGCCTATAGAGCAAATATATCATTTAACAAATCTATTATTATTAGCACAAGATGACAGGTTAGAGTTTCCACATGGAACTTTCTCAAGAACACATCAATATAGCTCTATTACAGAGAAATCTTACGGTTAGGGTCATTATTTTAAATGTTTATGCAAGTACAACGTCCACAGGGTTAAAAATATCCTCAACGGTGATTGAGACATGAAGAATTAACTATAGTAAGATATCGCACTTCCTACAATTTTATCCAGCTTAAAACGACTCAGAAGCAGGAAACGCCCCGAAAATGCAAAAGAAACAGTAAATAAGTCACCAAAAAGCTTTCTATTTCTTGCAACGTGTTTTTTTTTTATTACTCTACTGCATTATCACGAGGAACTACAGTCCTTGATTTTGTTTATGTTTAAAGATTGTCCATTTTAGCATTGTTTGCTAAGTTATACCTTAAAAACTGATCAAATGTGAAATGTGGTGAGCTATTTGATAAGGGAAGGTGTTCATATAAATTTTATGTGAGTCAAGCACAGCAAGAGCAAAAGCTGCACATTCGTTTCAAGCAATGTATCGTTTACAGGGTTTAAGTGTAATTTGGAAGTTTATAAGAATGTTTCACCGTTAAATATTTTTGTGATATCCAAAATACCTACCGTAACAAATGGTAATTTCCGTTAAAGCATACAACAACGGCGAAATGTGATCAGTTACTGTATAATCCAATTCGGATAACCTACATTATTTATCTATATTATTTATTAGCCGGTCAAAGAGGAATAAATTTAGACATATGACAAACTAATATTACCTATCGTAATTTACGTTACAACCTGGTTTTTCTCAGCAATTTCACCCTTAATGGTTAAATTCACAATGAAGGTAGTTTTAAATAACGGAATGTACATAATCGGCATGTCTTTGCGTTAAGCGTGGTTAATTTTGGACGATCTAGCGTTGTTTCTAAAGATTCGAGAGAGAGAGAGGGAGAGAGAGAGAGAGTTTGACGTCCACTCGACACAAACTAGGTCATTTCGGGACGAACATATGGTTTAATTTCATTTCAGTAATTCGCTTGCGCGTAGGGTCTTTAGCAGTGAGAGGAAACCGGAGTGCCTAGAGGAAACCCAGGAGGTTGAGAAGAGCGTTGTTACTGGTGTGATGACCAGTTCTGATGCTTACTTTTAGAAGTCTTACTGTAATTCGTGCATTTTAAAATTCAATTTTATGCAACATTTGTGACAAATATGCTAAGCAATCGCTGAGACATACAAGTCTTGGCGACTTAATTATTTACTATTAAAAACGTCCGTCGGCTTGTCAGGTTTCAGTGGTAAAGTCCATGTACGGTTATACTTATTATAATTTATTTGTCATTTTGTATTTATGGACTTATAAATTTAGATTGCCCTTTAGTATCGAGGGTGTTATATTTTGTTTACCTTCAATTTGGGAGCCGAGCTGTGCAGATATTTGGTGTTAACATATAATATAGGTACTTCTTTTTCTCTTATATTTTTCAATATATTTTTATGTTTATTTAATCCAGGTTCTGTATTATTTATAAAAGGAGATGGTCGAACGCTCGTGACAAATTACATTAATCACGTTGCTTTAAACATACATTATGCAAGAGCTAAATCTGCCCATTGTTGGTCTATCTTTGAGCCTGAAATGTTATCAAACTTATTAGACATTAATGAACGTATCCAGACCATAAACAACTCTCGATCGCATCACTAGCCTATGATTTAGGGTGGATTATGGTCCGATTTACTGTATATCTTTCCTTCTCGATTTAATTATGAAATCGATAATCAAGACTATATGCTTTTTGCCATACCGATTTAAGTATGATGATCGAGGCTAGGCGGAAATTTCACTTGCTTAATTTTCGGTTAAGGGTGGATCAATTTGACTCAAATTTTCAGCAAATTCCATTTACATTATTTAGTTTTTAACTATTATAGTGAGGACTGTCTTCTCTTTATGTTATCTCACATAATGTATATTTAATAATTGGGCCTGTCAGCTCTTTATGTTATCTCCCATAATGTATATTTAATAATTAAGCGATTTTAAGGTTATTATGCTCAGGCATTTGCTTCAGAAACTGTAAGGATGAAAGAGACACTGATAGAATCCGCCTTACTTAAACTATTTAAAATTTAAGTTGAATTTAACAAAAGAACATTGAGAATATTTGACAGTGTATGTTAAATACCGGAGAATAATCAGGTGTTTCTAGTGTCGTTAATCAAACTAATCATCTTTTCAATCTACCTGTCCCAGTTGACAACTAATTTCCCAATGTAATTATTAAATCAATATTTAACTGTAATTAACCTTCAGTCTGTGTATGCAATAAAAATTCAATCCAGATGCATAATATTATACATGATTTTCATTCCAATCAATAACATATATTGATTTATATTAACGGGCTGGAAAGATATAGTGAAATTTAACGTGATATAAATGATTTTTTGCTGATGTAGATGTTTTAAGGGGTTGGGGGGCGTGACGGATTTGTTTGGGGTCATGTTTGATTCTTAAACTTGCCATAAAAGGTCACCTGTTATATTATTTTACGATTTCAAACAGTACTCAACTGAGAGTTAATATTTTAAATAATATCACTACATTTAAGACCCTGGTTTGATGAACATTGCACAAGGACAATTCATTTCTATCCTTTCAGACTAGGACACCTGTGACCATGGCATTTTGTTTAAACATCAATCGGCTCTTTGGGGGTCTTTTTCAGTTGGTAATAAAATAATGTTTAATATATTGGGTCTTACTATACAGTTGCACATGTTCGACAAAGACTGTGTTCATAATCTGAAACATATCTGTCGATATATTGCTGAGATTATACGTTTTAACTATGATATTAAAAGATGTACAATGTGTGTTTTTTAAGAAGTTTACCAACGCTGGCACAAAATAGCCTGCTCTAAGCCCAAGCAGACTGTTGGGTAATTAAGAGAATATAATATTATGTTATTTCCTTGGCGAAAGTGGTAATTCCTCTTTAAAATGATTCTAGCCGTAGACAAAGCCTTCTTAAAGTTGTTGTTAGACTGCTGTAAATAGCAATGTCATAAATACAAAAAAAGAGACGAACGCTCAGTCACACCTCTTGGGGATGTCCGAATAAAACTGTACACGGTCAATTGACAACACTTCGGAACTTGGGTAATAATATGCGTTTTTAAAATCGTTTATCTCCAAATTGGGAGATCTGTGTCAGGAAATCGAAACCACATTGGACTAGTTAAGTTCAAGGGTACGACAGTGTAACGTATATTATCAAGTAAGCGCCCCTTCCATGCCATTATGCTATGCGTGTGGTTATGACAATAAAAGAGTTAACAGAACACATTTTTTAGGGGATACAATCACTAGTTTTATAGTTAAAGCACAACGTTTCGACAAGTATCATCTTGTCGTTATCAAACACAATAGTGAAACAAGAAGTGATATCACATGTTATATTATGATATTTCATTCTCATTTTGCTGTCTTGCTTTGTAAAATTCACAATTTGAGATTTGTTAGCCCCCGAAGTAAATTATGTGCTTCATAAGCCTTAAAATGATCTTGTGGTGTGTATATACTATAAAAATCTTGTTTGTAAGTTGGGGGTTGGATGGGCGAATGGTTAGCACGTGCGCACTGTATCATAAAGCCTGTCATTGAGTCAACAGGCGTGGTTTTGAATTGCCGGTTGTACGTGACAAGGAGTAGGGTCGCCTATCCAACCTTGTGGGTTTTCGTCCAGGCCTTGGTCGATCTCTAATGAACCCTACTATCGACCAGTCTCAGGATGGTTGGGTGTCATGAACTCTTGTTTCGTGTGCCAGTTTCGCCCTTGACATACTATCGTTGCGTCTTCCACAACAGTGGTGGTTGCACTTATACGAATACTACATTTTATACACCATGTCTGTACAATTAAATCGGGATTTTCAACATTCCCGTTATAGATGTATAAACCCCAAGGGTGATCTTTAATGTTTAATTCGCAAAATATAGTGGCCCAAATTTGCGAGATTGGCTTCTTGGGGTTTCCGGAAACAATAATGAAATAAATTCTGTATCTTGTGTATTATTTATCGATTGAAATGAGATTTATGTGCATAGCTGACTAAGTTTAAACTGCTTCGTTTAAGTTAAAGTGTTTCAATGTTTTATAATGATTTTCATTATCAATGGTAATGCACCTTTTGTTATTCTTAATACTGCCTTCTCGCTGAAATAATGCGCCTAAACTGGGTTTACAAGGAACGTGATATTCGTAATCCAAGTCACATCCCTAATCCATCCATATTGTTCATCCCAAATATTACTTATAATCTTGTTTTTGATCAAGATTGTGAGAAGGTCTCGGATTCGCGGCTTGTTTTCACCTGCCAGTTGTGCTGGACGGAGGGCCAGGTAAGGATAATATCTAGTCGTTCGTATGATACGAAGACCCGAGTTCCCGTGTACATATTGACGTGTACGTAAACTAATCACTCGAAGTTGGAATTCGAAATAATATAAGGTCGTGGACGCTACTGTCAGGGCAATATTTCCCATATCGAACACCGTGTGGTGCACGCTCGTCTTCATTAGCCCAGTCGGTGCAGAAAGTAGGACGCTAAGCTTCATTTCATTCACTCATTGGTCAAGATGACTTCAGGCTGCAATTTTAAATTGGATTCACACAAGAACAAACGACGGATCCGCCATTTGTTATCCCTGGGTTGTAATATAGATTAACATAAACAGTATCAAACTATAATACAGTACCTGTAAAAAAATAATATCTGTCTTTCTATTACAGTTTGACGAGTAGCTTAATCGAAGGTGATATAGTTACAGTGTTATTGATTGCAACCCCGCATCCAACATCAATCATCAACCAATCAAACAGTTCGTTACAATGATTCCACGGATGTGATTGGTCCAGCAATGAATGTGTCTCGATACCTTCTTATTGGAAGTGATTATTTTGAACCTGTATCTTTAAAAACATGATAGTGGTCAGATAGATAAAGGTGTCAATCAAGAGATAGAGAAAATTGGGAGACGCAAACGAGACCAAGATGGCCGATTACAATAGTACGACGGAAATTTTAAACATATCTCATATGATTTTCCAAAATCTAAACGATTCAGTGACTTCACAAAATGTGTCCAATATTACAGAGGCTGTGTCTAATTTACCGACGAGTTCAAAAGTTATTTTAATAATAATGTACACATTTATATCAACTGCTGCCATTATTGGGAATTCCATAGCCATCACAATATTTGTCCGCGGTAAACGTTCTAGGACGGAACTTCGTGCTTTTCTTACAAACTTGGCAGTAGCGGATTTAATTATGGCTATATTTTGTATACCGTTTACTTTTTCTTACCAACTTATTGGTGAATGGGTGTTTTCACCCCCAATGTGTCCTGTGGTGATATTTTTACAATATATGGCCGTTACGGCTAGTGTCTTTACCAACATGGCCATAGGAATAGACCGTTTTTTCGCCGTCGCCTACCCACTTCGTAAAAGATTAACTACATCGAAATCGAAATTTGTGATAATTGCTATATGGACTTTTGCAGTGGGCATCAATTCCGTGCAGTTACTGATAGGACGCACGAAAGAACACCTGGATGGCAAATTACATTGCAGTGAATCGTGGCCGGAACCGAAACGAGAATTCCGTCAATCCTATTCATTGTTTGTGCTCTTTCTTACATATTTCTTACCTCTGTGCATATTAAGTGTGACTTATTCCATTATTGGAAGAATATTATGGAAACGAAACGTTCCTGGTAACAGCGATGAAACCCGTGATGCCTTACAAATTAAGTCGAAACGCAAGGTAAGAATGAATTTTATACTTAATTTTTGATTAAGGGATCGATGTGACAGTTTTTCTTTCATATAATATTATAAGGCAGGAGGATAATTGTCTTACCATCGTATCCTCGGTGGCTCAGAGAGCATGGTCGGGGTCGGTCGAGGTGTTCCCGAAGAATGGGAAGCTCGCGAAGAAAATCCTCTAGTCGTTTGGACTGCACAGAAACCCTACGCCGTTCCGTATACTCATGACTGGCGTGCATATATCCAAAACCACAACTATTGGAGTTAAATGAAGAGTGAAGGGGTAAACTATCATCAAAGTAATGTTCGTTTTAAAAATTGGGCCTTTAAATACTTTTTCATATTCCCGAATATAACATGCAAAAATGCCAAATACAATGTTCTGAAATACCACCCTTGTGTTGATTTTGAAACTGTAATATAATTTATTTGAACTCAAGCCTACAATAAAGAGTTTTCATTGTCGATTTGTATATCTGTTTGTGTACTTATATTTATTTTGAGGGTGGAATAAAATTCAGTTATTTGTCATAAAACGCTATGAGGTTCGTAATTTTAAAGTATACCTGTAGCGACATGGTTGCCTGCTAATATTATAACCTTATACTCCATTTTCAAACTGTACATTGTAAAGACGTGACGATAATTTCCCCCCCCCCCCCTCCAATAGAAAATCTCCGTGGAAATACTGCAGATGTTGAACTTTTACAGACCAATCTTTAGGTATCAATTTGCTTTAGCCACAGGAACAATTACTGTATCTTACTAATCCGTAATACAATAACAAGTTAGTGTATGGAAAATCCGACGTCCCCTTAGCACCATCTCAGCAAGACCTGGAATTCACAGACGCGAATTTGCGATTGTGCGTCATAGATGTTATTTGTAACTGGGGTAAATAGGATGAAGAATAGGGTTAGGACAACGTTTTATTTCAAGCAATCGGAAGGGGTGCATATGGTAGCTTCCATGAGTTACGGTTAGGTTTAAGAATTTGGGGGAGAAGTCAGGTCTCCACATAAGCACTGACCTAGGATGATGAAAATTTGGTTCGTGATAGTTCCTAGTTTAATTAAAAGTAAATGCAATACGTTAGATTCATTTACACAGTTGGTTTCGCGGTTTTCGGTTGGTGGCACTGATTGTCTTCCTTCGATTTCGCTTCGGAAGAAAAAAAAAGGGAATAAATTAAGGCTTTCGGGTGAGAGCCACATGGTTGTGTTTCCGGCTAAGGATTGGGTTGTCAAAAAATGAGATTTGTCACTATCCCGGGGTTAGGGCTATGGATTCTTATAAGCAGTTGATAACTAAGGGTTAGGCTAGGATTTGATATATAATCTTTATTCGTAAACATTGTGTTTATGAAAGAAAAACTATTCCAAATAAAAAGTGGTTTATCGTAATTTATTTTTGTATACCACAATTACATATAACCGATTTCAAATGTCTTTACCTACATGTATATGATAAAATATATGTATATATATATATACACATATGCCATATATATATATATATATATATGTGAATTCCATGCTTATATGCGTATTTATTTGTTGTCGTTCTAGCTGGGTGCTACTGGTTCATAATTAATCATTTCTATTATTCTTAAGTGAATAGAAACGATTGTTCATATAAATAATAGAATAATATACAACGATAAACAATCGTATTCTATTGAAAGCCTACAACTATAAGACAATAGAAACAATAGATTTTGTAAAGTTTGTGTTATTGTGTTTCTGTGTTGATTTTTAACTGTAGAAACTCCCCAGTATCTAGATTAAAACGAATCATTCTACTGAATGCGAAATCAGAAGTCAGCGATACATATATATCTGAACTTCGTAAAATCTGGCGCTAACCCTTTAAGGCGTATCATTCTCATTGGCATTGTCATGAATTTATTTCTAAATATGTTAATATTTTCAACAAATTAATCGATTTCACGTCGCATTTTCTATGGTGCACTTGTTTGGTTTATATGTATCGGATTGTAACAATTTATTTTCTTTAATGAATTCGTGTTTTGAAAAGATAAATGGCCAGACTAAGATGGCTTCGTCTGTTATTCTGCTTGTTCATTATAATGATAATATTGTTATATCATGAATTATTTAAAGTCAGGATAACCCCGTCAAAAACATATAATAATTATCTACTCATCGATTAAATAATTGATTGTTACATCTAGTATCATGGAACTAATTTATTAACAGTGTAAAAATAATGTCCACATTGCTAAAAAAAAGAAGCCACGTTAGCTACAGTATTATAAGGGTTAAATGTACTCCTATGTTACGACAAGCTTCCCAGTTAAGGAATTCTCATGTCATAACTAACAAACTTATGAATATTTAGTCACGAATAATGTTGACATATTGGTACATGTATGAGTTGTAAGGGATGGGGGAGGGAATTGTTAGCGCTTGCGCATTATATTGTAAGGTATGTCATTGAGTCAATTGACGTGGTTTTAATTCCTCGGTTGTCAGTGACAACAAATATGGTCTCTCTATCTCTATCTCTCTCTTTCTCTCTCTCTCACTCTGCCACACTGGATACATGTAGACACGCAGTGGATTTACACACAGAGAGATACGTTAATATCTCGTTTTGGTCTCTGTTATTTTGTTGTTCTCTTGAATGGATTCATAATTATTTTATCGCATAGGGCCCATTTATCATAGGTAATAAATTGTTTTGAAATATTTAATTGTAGCTGAATGGGGTATAATTATATTCTGGTTGCATTGCAATTTGAGCAGTCCTGGATTCCACAAGGTTCCAGTTGTTTAAAGTGGGTATACGTATACAAATACAAAATGCACGGAAATAATCTCAATAGAATGTTTCAACTCAAAATGATGAGGTAGTCAGATTTGCTGAACGGGGCTACGTAAAACATTTAAAGAATTTTATTGTTCAACTGTATGTGTGACGTGGTAATTGCGACAATCCCTTCCACAATACCCCAGGCAGGTATGTAAATATGCATATCCAAACACTTGGAAATAGCATGGAATTTGATAAATTTCCGCTTACCACACGAGAAAATTGACAGTTTATTTTTTTGCGAAAAGGTACCAACCATGTAGCTTCACATACTTGTGTAAGACTAAGATAATGGTGTTTCCACAAGAGATATATGCGGGATTACTCCTTTAATAGTGAAAGGATCCTTGGTTTGGGCACACATTACTGCAAGACTACTTGAATCGGTTGCCCACATTCGCGTGCTTCACTATTGCTTCACTGGACATAAATTGACCCGTATTGGGATAATCTTGACTTTTACTATTCGATCCCCAGTAACAATAACCCATATCCATCAACCTTCATACAAAGTCCATTTTGTGTTGATCTCGTAGTCAAAGCGAAATGGATAAATTTCAATTTCATTACTTGTATAGGCCTAATGAGTTCTACAAACGTCAAAGGTGGGCCATTATTTCATCATAATATGTCCATAAATCATTACAGAGTAGTGGTCAAATTAAATCTAGTCGTAATCTGTTTGGAGTTATAATTCGAGTAAGTCAAATTCATCAAAATAATAAACTGATTAATTTGTTTGGAGTAAACCCCGGTTTTCGGATATATTACGTTTGTTATGAATGAATGAAATAAGGTTAACGGACTGCTTTTCTGCACCATCTTCATACAGGGTTTTATTACGTGAACGACAATGTGTAAACGGGATCTCGGTTTGTCGTACCACCCGAAAGACTAGGCACCCTCCTGAAGAACTTCAACGGCCAACGCAGAGATCGATCGCGTGATCTCCGAGTTAGCGTGCAAGTATCTTACTTACTGAGTAAGTTTGTGCCTCTCGTTGTAGCCCCGTCTCATACCATTTTTCATCGTAAATTTTATCTTTTGCGTCAGTCATATATTACCATAAAAATCGGACACATTTACTAAAATGACGCAATGCATCTATTTGCTCGCGAATCATCTAACCACTGATGGTTGTCATTCTTGATGTTAAATTAATGGATACACATCAACAAAATATCGTGTTGAACGTGTAAATGGCGCAGTGAACGTCAAAATAATTCTTGTTTTTCTACACAAGAAACTACACGTATCATTACCTCTATGACGTAAATGATTGACACTCGAAATAACCGACACTGTTAACCACAGCTTACACGGGTTTTTGTGAGGTATTATCCGAGGTAAGGTGGTTAAAGAAAATTGACGTCTAGTTAATGACGTATACGATGTTGTTGGTCGAGCTTCTATCCATCAATGTCGGTGGCTGAAAGTTAGACACAGTAATTACAGATGAAAAACAATAATAGCTTTTGAATGTGGTTTATTTAAATCTTCGTTAACTCTTAAAGTGTTGGAAGAAGTAGATCTAGTAAATGTCAGGTTATTCCATTAAAGGACCGGTCCCAGGTTCAGTTTTGTCGCAGTGGACAGAAGTCTGTCCATCAAACACCAATAAGTAGAGGCATAGCTTAGTTTTCATGTAAACATTTTACACGGTCGAAAATGACGGGGTTGCATAATCCATTTGAAGAATTTTTTTGTTTAAATATAGAGTGAAGTATGAGATTTTATCGTTAAGAATATCATAAATGTCTCTAAGAGTTAACTTAGAATTAAACCGTTTTATTCACTAAATATATCTGGGACGTTTTTTAATTGTGAGACCAAGGCCGAAGTAGTGTGTGTCGTACGCGAAGTTCATCTTTACTTTTGTGTAGGTCAATTGACACTATTCTTCATACATGTTGGAACATTTCTGTTAGAGTTGTACTGGAAGTTGCTTTTACTCCCAAGGTTACCCGTCTGCTAAATATCTACGACCGTAAGAATTAGTAAACAACGTGTGACACATGTATATTAATAATAATTCTTCCCGAGGTTTTTATAATATACTTAAAATAGGTATGCTTACATGTAATTACATCATAACATCAGTATTTACATTAAAAATAGAACATTGTTTCGCTTGTTCCGCCGTTAATTAAAGGCGTTGAAATGGTAGCACAAATTGATGACGTGAAAGTAAGACATAGACGTAGATAGAATGTGAGCTTTAACCTTGAAACTTTTACAAAAAAACACGATACGTTGATTTGTTACTTTGTTTAATTGACACAATTTAGAAATAAAGTAATTGATTTTGGCTAATTAGATGTTGGTGAAAGCTAACAAAGATTAAGTAAAAGAAGAGTAATTACGTAGTGTGGTGTTCTCATCATATATTAAAGACGGTAATTAAAATATTGACAAGGAGCAAGACATTTAGCTACTTCTTACATTGAAATGATGGTCAGGGAGGAATTTACAGGGCATCTGATTAATTGCTCAATGCGATGGCTGGATTACCAAAGACTTTTTTGTAGTTTTGATCACGAAAGTTTTGTTCAACACATGCTTGGTTTAAGAAATTACTTTGAAGTAAACATTGAAAAGGATTGATCTATACACTGTTAACAAAAAGGTACAAAGACGTTATCACTTGTGGAATTGTCGATTTATCATTTGATATAAGCTCAAGGCAGTTCTGAAATTAAATGGAATATTATGGTACGTTTCTGAGAATTCATCCTGCATTTATCTTTATTGGCAAAACTAAGTCCTGTTACTGACAAGATTGTGGTGAAATAGTTCTCTGTCAATCCACTTAGCTAAACCCGTTTTATAACCCACATGGGCGTATTTTGTCGTCATACGGGCGGTTTATCCTGTGTGGGCGTGTTAAACTCTTCATAGTCAGGTCACCATTTTCAATCCGAAGAGATCTAGGCACCATAGTTTTGTGAATTTAATACTTCATCATATTCTCTTCAGTTACCTTTCGCAAAAAATAATATCCAGAATTAGATAATCGCCTCTATAATACTTTACTATCGGGTGTTGTGCATATTCCTGAAGCAATGACCCGATAAATCCCTCTCTGCCCATTGCTGTATTGACTTCTGATACTTGAGGTTTTCAGGGAGTGTGTCTATTCTTCCCGTCCAATCAAATCTATCCCAGGTACAACAACATGATAACGCTTCGTTTAATCTGGGTCTTCCGTAAAGTGCAGTCATGACGATACGTTATGTAATAATTATTTTGTCCAATTCGGAGCTCTGTTTTAAGCGTAATGCTTTTGTTACGCAGTTAATGAGACCAATGACCAGTCATAATTTGGAACAAATATTTGCATTAGTTAAAGCAGTGTTTAGTAGGATTAGGTATAATCAAACGAAACACCGCGAGGGGTATGGGTG
Source organism: Patella caerulea (assembly GCA_036850965.1). Classification (NCBI taxonomy): domain Eukaryota; kingdom Metazoa; phylum Mollusca; class Gastropoda; family Patellidae; genus Patella; species Patella caerulea. The sequence continues at coordinate 17,084,218 of JAZGQO010000004.1, read as the reverse complement.
TAGTGGTATTGTATATGGAGCTAAACCTTGAAGGAATCTATCTGGGCAGAGGATGTAACATTTTGCACGGATCCATGAGTTATTATATTACAAGAAAAATATGTGTAAGATCTATAAACGTATGCCCAGTATCCTGTATGAGTCCCATAATCGTGTAGCGCTAATCTAAGTGATAATTTGAAATTTGGAAATTAATAGAGGCTGATTTTCAACCTTTATCAAATTTAATTTCTCATTATATTAGTGGAGAATTTGATCTGTGGAATCGCGAATGTATTGAAAGACCAATTGAGGATTTAATCAATCAAATATAATAAATTGAGAAGGAAAATGATATTCTTTCAGTCATTGTCCGTGCTTTAAGCACACTTTGATCGTTGTGTTTTACCAAGGAAACAAAAGAATTGTTTCGAAAGTTACGTATAACATTCAACTTTCAAATGATACGAAGTCAGTGTTGTCATATTTGATCCCCAGACTGCTTTCCCCCAAAGTGAAATCTCCAATCACCATACTTTATATTATTTATTACCAATACGCGTTATTGATCTAGGTATAGACAGCTTAAAAATAATATAAAAAAAAAAAGATTTTATATAAGATTGGTTTCAAGTCTTCTAAATCTTGATTAAAATGCTATCGTTAAAAACAGACTACAACCATTTATGGAAGGTCTGGAAATTTAGCGATTGTAACGTTTGCTGTCACCTGGCCTCATATTGTTATCCAATCACCGAATTCTCTCTCGAAACATATCGACGACCATAACATCATTTGGGCATTTAACATTTTCAAATATGAAAAATGTTAGAAACGAAACGATATTAAGAAATATTGCTAATTAAGCAAATGTGGGCTAGTCTAGGAATATTCAAGTAGACTTGTGTTATAGCATAGCTCTTATTCCCTTTAGCATTCAAATCCTGACAGACTTTATATACGAATCGAACGAATAGATAGAGGGCGTATGCCTTGTTACTTGACAGCTTGTCTTAGAAAACCTTGAACCACTTTCTATTCTCAGACTTTGATTTTGATTAATTTGTTTAGGTTGTATATGACAATATATTTTCGGAATCCCGGAACATGATTACTATTTCTGTGCAAGTGGGTCATTAGCGGACATTAGCCAAACATCTACAATGACTGATTATGTATTGTGTTTAGTTCTATAATAACACAATTGATCTTACTGTTGAAATTTGCTTCCATAAAAAAAATCAAGAGCGATGACTATGAGATAAAAATGATTCAGAAAGAACCCTAATATCGGTCAATAGAATAAATCTATATTTATTGCCAAAACTAATTGTTCGTATGCCAAATCATACAATTGGCTAACGTAATGGATGTCTAATTGGCCTGCTTACAGACGTTAAGAAATGTCCCTAGAGACAAGAGAAGACAACTATGATTCAACTACACTGATTACTAACACTCGCTATATTTCTCTCAATGTTCTTAATAAAATAAATGAGAATGGTTTAAAGGATTCATGCCAATATTTATCTGATATAGATCCGTCAGATTATTATCAAGTTAACAATACTTTAAAACTTATCTTCCCTGGGATCACTTAGTTTCACAGCTCTTATATCTGTTCTTGTAACTCATAAAACATTCTAAATTGCAGTCATTCGAATGTTCACCATTAGACTTCGGATTGATTAACAAGATTGCGCGCGTGAAATTTTATATATTTTATGGGAAATTTATGTTGGCATAACAATGGGTAAAACAATATCAATTGTTGATGAGTTTTCGTCCGAGTTGATTATTGTCTAGACATATAATATACTTCATTTTTGATATTAAAGGTTGTATATCTGAAGAGTTAATAATTATTGAGCGCCATTTGGGAGATTAATCATTCTAAGTAATAATTTTAAAAGAATCTGCTGGGTCAAAAATAAAATTTCGTTTTTTCGTTATATTTGAAGTTTTGATTTGCTATGTGGCATGTCATTGTCAATCTGTCATAGTTTACATTCTTGCACCCGTTGATGAAGCCAACGTGTTCTAAAAAATGATATTTAACCCGAACGTCAATAAGAACACGGGGGTGTCGGGAATTGTCTTCCTATTCGAACGATTAGAGACACTTTCCGTGTCCGCCATGTCGCCGCCATCACCGTTGACAAGTGGCAGCCGGTCTTGGAAAATCCCGAAGGTTCTTCTCGGGCCAAACTCAAGAATTCAGTGCCATACCACTCGCCCACGGTGTTCCATCAAAAAGAAAATATGGATAAAATTTCTAACTGCCCATTCTTTCTTCATTGAAGTAACGTTTTAAGCCATAGACACTGTATTTAAAGTGTGGTTTAATAAAAACATCACACTTCCGCTTTCATGAAAAGCAAACTAACGAACAGCAACTACTGGTATTGGCCTGTCCATATTCATATAGAAGCTGTTTAAAAACTGCCAGTAACAACAAACGTTATCCATCTTAAAAACACGAAAGACATTTTCAAGTAATACTTGTCTTAATTAACATTTAAATCGGATGAAAAAAAATTAAAAAAGCTTGCATTGAATGTTTTAAAAGAAATGGTAATCACAAAGTTTCGAATCCAATTAATTAAGACAAATGACAAGCATACATCTTAATCTTTGCCAAGTCCATCAAGTCTTTCTGAAGTTTTCCAGGTTTTTTTTAAATATTCTGAAAGACACTTTTTTAGCTTTGCTCTGTGTAATTAGTTTACTATTTCTGTTTGTATGTTAAGGATTTCAAGCCATTTAATTAGACCCGATTCTCCTTTTAACTGCCTTAAAACTAGTCATAGTTTTACTTTTCCTTGTATAGTTTCTGTTGAGTTTTACAGATGTTCATGTAAAGCGAATCATCATAACGTTTGAGTTAAAAACCAGTGTGGACCTTGTTTTTTTTTAAGTTCAGAAAGCAATTTTACTAAATCATGAATAACGTCTTACTCTGATTTATGACTATTTAATGTAAAGGGGATTGTTTAAAGTGGTTTTGTACGATGTGTTGAAAATCATAAAATGTTTTTAATGTTTTTATCGTTTTTCTCGCGAAGAACTAAGAACGCGATTCCAGTTCGCCTTCACTAACCAACTGTAGTGATGTTTTACATTATCTAAAGATTCTTAGCTGTTTTTGCGAGACTGACAACTGAAGGCTTTGTTGAGAATCTTTGACACATCTTGAACAAATGTTGTATTAGTTTGTTGGGCGTTTTTGTATCACATCGAAAAAAATAGATTGTTTAAAATTAACCTGTTAAAATTCTTCGGTTTATCTGAGAATATTCAAATGGGACTATATAACATATTAGCACTCGTTTCCTTCTCATAAAAATGGTGTGTCCGTGCAAAATTTTAATCATGGCACAGTGTTTGGCCAGTCGGGACAGAACAGTAAAATGGTGGGAGCCTCAGTGGAGAAGACGGTAACTCGCCAATTGGAGGTCCCAGCGTGGTCAATGTTTATCGGGATTTTCTGGCCTCGCAAGAACAATACTTAGTCGTTTGGATGAGAGGAAAACTGAGGTTCCGTGTACACGATGGTGTGCACTTAAAAGTAATTCAATTTTTGTCCAGAGTTCCCCCCCCCCCCCCATGTTTGTCTTTTCTGTGATGACAGTCACACTACGTTCAAAATATTATGCCTATGTTGAGATATAATCGAATTTATTTTCAATGGCTAAACTATAAATGATCGAAAATTGAAACTAAAGTTTGTAAACTAGAGTTCCACTTTGTCCTTCGAAATAAAAAAATAATCGCACTTCAGAACAACCCTTAGATGATTAATGGGGTTAGCCCCTTTAATTAACAAATTATGTCGTGATCATAGAATGTACTCCAGTATACTTTAATTTGACTATAACCCACCAGACAGCAATGGAATCATAATGGTGGTCGCAACCCCCTCATCATTCATCAATGAATAGGTATTACTATTATTGTCTGAATAATGAAACTTTAGCACTATTATATCATAAAATATATAAAACTTACTTTCTTTTTAAACATTCTTCATATTTCTCTTTATTTCATTTTTATCACGTTTACTATCGTTTGAATTCACATTTCTGCAATTGAAACGGTCTTGAATTCTATATTTCTAGCATATAGAACAGACTTTAAATTTACCATCGCTAGAACTGAAAGGTTTTGATTTTACTGTTGAATATGCATGCATGTCCGAAACGAAAAACGATTGGAGTTTACGTACTATGTACGCTTACAAATATGTTAAATGGCAGAGTTCGCTCTTCGTTGAATATTACAAAATAAGGTACAGATTGAAAGTGGGTTCAGAGTAAATTAAGAAACTGTGCATTTGACACTTTTCTGTCTGAGAGTACCACATCGTACTTTCAATCATGGTGGACAATCCTAGGAAGGAGATGGCATTATGGATTTTTATTCAGTTTGGCTGGGTATTTTATTTTTTTACGCAGAACCAAAAACGGATCTAAATCCGGCATACAGTAAACATGCATAATGATATAAAATACAGTATTTCGTAAAAACAATGAAAAAGGATGATTAGTCAATTTTCATATAAAAATAGGGGAACCAAATAGCTACGTTACACATACGGGGGTCCATGTACGGGGAACCGACCCCGGTTATGAATCAAACACGTTTAACAAAGATATTGATGTACAAAGGAGTGTACATGTACGTGAAAGATCAAATGACGCTCCATTTCTAATACACCTACATGTTATTATATAACACAAAATGTAATATTAAGATTTCAGAATGACCTTTGTGAGAGCTTGACTTTGTTCCATTTTTACTATACACGTACATACCATAATCGCCTTAATGATTTGCACTGGGCAAACAGTTTACTAGATAGTTTTGATTCCTCGGTAAATGTTAAGCGGGATTATCTCGTGACCGGTCTTGTATCTATACTCATGAATCACGGTATATCATCACTAGCAAACGTTGGCGCCATAATTATTAGACTATAGACTAGATAGAATATAGTTCTATTTTAAGAATAATATGAATATTTTATTTATTTTGGTTTTTATGGAGTGCTTTATTATTTATGATTAATATACTTTAGCTATTTCAGAACTCGTGTAGTAATATTTATGTATATAAATAAATAGAGAGATTAGACGAAGACCACGTCATCGCGTGTTTGATATTTATCTATGTGTGATATATGCATGTATTGTTTTCTTTTACAACTGCATAGATCACATATAGAAACAGAACATAATTTATAACAAGATCTCGTTATCTTCATCACATCTATCTATAAATATATCTGTCTCGTATCTCCCGGATCCATTTACTTAATTTGATGGAAGTTGTTTTAGTTCTTGAAATGTCCGTTTAGTTTGACTTGTTAGTTTTGTTTGTGTGTTGTGCAGTCTTCCTGTACTTATTACTATTAATAGTTTTGCAATTAATTACTCCAAGAACTGTATAATGGCCCATAGTTCAACTTGTAGAATTGTGTCATGTCTATGCGGGCTTGTGAATGGACAACGTATATAGGCTTTCGGGTAGGTCGAAAACCAAATAACCCGTGTATACACTGGACAACGTATTCTTTCGGGTAGGTCGAAAACCAAATAACCCGTGTATACACTGGACAACGTATTCTTTCGGGTAGGACGAAAACCAAAGGACCCGTGTATACACTGGCGTACACGTAAAAGTAGGCCATAGCACCGCTGTTCGTGCACACTGTATGGCGTATGCACGTAGGGCGTTAAACCCAATTTCATGTCCAATCTGTCTGCAGTGTATATGCATTGTTCAAGCTCAACTATGTGAAACAAATAAGCCTAATTAATAAAATTTATTATTCTTGATAATGTTACATAATTTTATACTATTTTCCCTTTTATTTACCTACATGTTTTCATTATGGACTGCTTGGGCCACTTAGCTGCTGTGGGCGTATCTTTAGTTTGTGGCAAATGTAAACTTCCGGTAAAATATAAGTATAGTTACTAAATAGTCTTCAGACCTAATTCTTACACTTGCAACCGCCATTTTCGCAATACTACAGACTATACAAATACCCAAGTGTTAATTCGTTACTTTTTCAACAACTTATATTGGATTAAATGTATTTTAATTGCATTCTGCTTATCATCAGAAACCGAACGATAGACGTGTTGTCTGTTTGGTAAAGCCCAAGAGAATCTCCCTACTACATATTATAACGAATAAAACCTGTTTAATTTGACAGACGTTAAAATCGGAATAATGCGCTCACCTTAATCGATAATTGAAAACATAAGAAAATCCACATCACTTGGGATTAAATCTCGTATAGAGATAATGATTTATTGCACATTGACATTCCCATGAAATATTGAAACGAGGGAAATTAAACGTTTAATATTTCAAAAGAAACCTGCAAGTAACTTTGTTGACTTTCAACATACAATTGCAAGTAACTTTGTTGACCATTCCTTTCTCCGGTATATTCACCAATGGTGTTGGTAGCGTTGAACAAATAGAAAATGACCAAGACTTCATTATGGTGTCAAATTTACCTGTCCTACCTTGTCAGCCCCCCCCCCCTCAATCTTCCCCACAGCTAAAGACCATCCCTCGCTCGCTCGCTCTCTCCCTCTCTCGCCTCAAAAGTTATCAGCGCCAGAGTCATTGGTCACCGTGTACATTCTAGAAGATTAATACCACTTATCAATTGTTAACATTTTGCTAGAGATCGCTCCACTTTAAGTGTATGATATAAAAAATGAAAGGTTATATTGCACGGTCACGTATGAAGTGCCAGGACTCTGACTAATCAACTGTATTGTTTAGAAGCATGATCTTAAAAACCGTTGGGTTAAAATTCACCCGTTTTTCAACTTAAATACCAAACTATGTGAGGGTTTTAGCACAAATTCAATTATTATTCGTAATTTTATAACATGGACATTGGATATTATTCTAATTTCAAAAGCATAAAATGCAGTTAATTTCGTCCCCTCTGGGGAATTACAATTTTAGAAGATATAATTTCAGTCGATTTATTTTTATCTAGAGCATTTAGTAGTTCCATCAATTATGAATAACTGTAGAGTAATTTGCGGCAAATTTATTGATGTGGAAAAAATAAAGGGGATAATCAGGAAATTATTAAGTTAAATCTTTCATTTGAACACCAGAAGGGTAAATCATGTGGTTTGCAACGCTACATTTTACGGAAATCAATGCCAACCATCAAAGTATTTTGAGACTTAATATGCAATTGTCAAATCTTTGATATCGTATCGCTATTGAACGGTGTGCACTCAAATTAAGTGGCTATCACAAAAATCTGTGATCTGGTTCACTGGTAACTATTACAATCTTTGAATTTTCCTTTTATAAAAGTAAATACGTGTAGTATATTCCCTCTTTTGTGGAATTGGGCCAATTTAACAAAAGCTAATTGGGAGATTTTGTGTTTATTTCCAAACAAGGTATAGGGAAATTTTATGGCGAATTGGGTCATGGTTTGTCAAAGTAATGTGACCTTTTCTTCTTTTCGTTTATTTTAATGTATGTTACTAGTAACGCATTATTCTTTACGGAAGCCTCCTGGTGCCACGATTTTCTATTTTTTTTTTAGCGTAATTGTGATTTTGTATCTCCTAATTAGGAATTTTTATCTCCTAATTAGGACTTTTTATGGCCTAATTAGGACTTTTTATCGCCTAATTAGGACTTTCTATCTCCTAATTAGGACTTTTTATCTCCTAATTAGGACTTTTAATCTCCTAATTAGGACTTTCTATCTCCTAATTAGGACTTTTTATCTCCTAATTAGGACATTTAATCTCCTAATTAGGACTTTCTATCTCCTAATTAGGACTTTCTATCTCCTAATTAGGACTTTTTTATCTCCTAATTAGGACTTGTTATCTACTAATTAGGACTTTTTATCTCCTAATTAGGACTTTTTATCTCCTAATTAAGTAAAACAGTAGTATTTAAGTGAATCTCTTCGCGCTTGGTGGTATAATCATGGATGAACTTGTGATGCCAGTGTATAGAGTTCCTTGATTCAAATGTCGGAGGATATCGACATTATTGGTTCTTGCGTGTGTCGAGAACGAAAACCGAGGAAACGTGTAAATTCTTCGTTCAGGTTGATCGCAACCTCCCAGAAATAGACTAAAATCCTATCACTACTCGTCAGAAATATAAAATATACTCATCACTACCAATTAGAAATATACACAAAAATCATCACTTCCCTTTAGACATATCCACAAAAATCATCACTACCCTTTAGACAATTTCCACAAAACTCATCATAACCTTATACAAATTTCGACACAACTCATAGCTATCCTTCAGAAATGTCCGCAAAACCCATCACTACCGTTCAGAAAGGTCCACAAAACGCATCACTACACTCTAGAAATGTCCACAAAACGCATCACTACCCCTTAGAAATGTCCACAAAACCCATCACTTACCATTCGAAAACTCCACAAAACTCTGAACTACCATTTATAAATACTAGTATATGATAGTAATAAGTGTTGTTTATAGTAGTATATATTAGTAGTAAGTGTTGTTTATTGCAGTATATAGTAGTAGTAAGTTTTGTTTATAGCAGTATGTGGTAGTAGTAAGTGTTGTTTATAGCAGTATATGATAGTAGTAAGTGTTGTTTATAGCAGTATATGGTAGTAGTAAGTGTTGTTTATAGCAGTATATGATAGTAGTAAGTGTTCTTTATAGCAGTATATGGTAGTAGTAAGTGTTCTTTATAGCAGTATATGGTAGTAGTAAGTGCTGTTTATAGCAGTATATGGTAGTAGTAAGTGCTGTTTATAGCAGTATATGGTAGTAGTAAGTTTTGTTTATAGCAGTATATGGTAGTAGTAAGTGTTGTTTATAGCAGTATATGATAGTAGTAAGTGTTGTTTATAGCAGTATATGATAGTAGTAAGTGTTGTTTATAGCAGTATATGGTAGTAGTAAGTGTTGTTTATAGCAGTATATGGTAGTAATAAGTGTTGTTTATAGCAGTATATGATATAAGTAAGTGCTGTTTATAGCAGTATATGATAGAAGTGTTGTTTATAACAGTATATGATAGTAGTAAGTATTGTTTATGGTAGTATATAGTAGTAGTAAGTGTTGTTTATGGTAGTATATAGTAGTAGTAAGTGTTGTTTATAGAGATTCACTTAAATACTACCGTTTTACTTAATTAGGAGATAAAAAGTCCTAATTAGGAGATAACAAGTCCTAATTAGGAGATAAAAAGTCCTAATTAGAGATAAAAAAGTCCTAATTAGGAGATAACAAGTCCTAATTAGGAGATAAAATGTCCTAATTAGGAGATAGAAAGTCCTAATTAGGAGATAAAAAGTCCTAATTAGGAGATACAAAGTCACAATTACGCTAAAAAAAAAATCGTGGCACCAGGAGGCTTCCGTACTTCCGTATTGCCATTTGGGGGAACAATTTAATTTAGAAATACATAGTCGGTGTTTCGGAAAGGATATAAGAATAAAGAACTCAACCTCTACGATTTAGAACAATTTCATGGTGACTACCGTATCGTAAAATATCTGAAATCCTTTACCGTTAAAGACGGAATGTCTTCAATCTGTGGAGTAACCAGTAGTGGATCGGTCATTATTGGTGTCACCATTATGTCCATCTCTGGCCATAAAACTACTCACAGAAAGTAATAACACCCCGACATTCTCTTGGGAGCACCCTTACTTCACACTCAATATTGGCTCATCGTTTGCATTCCGGGGTATGGAATGCGTGATAAGAATAGATTATACGTTCCTATTAAGTCTGGTCCATATTAGCGAGAATTTTATTACCAATATTGTGTTGATATAGAATCAATGGTTTATGATTAATTACGCTGCGTCAAGTCAGGATGCGGGCCACCAAGCCACCTTCTTCCCTAATAGTGCTAAGGAGAATCGCACTTTCTTACAGTCTATAGAATTAGATTAAGAAATTTAACAATAGAAAATCATTGTTCAAGGCGTTTAGATCGATTATAGCTGTCTGAATTTTAAATAGTCTCGAGCACGAAAACCCAAAATCAAATTTCCCTTGTTTATCATTAGAGAAGCGTTCTCGGGGGTTCTCAGTCTTCTTGTACATGAAGGTTCGAAATGCTAGGTCAATTGTCGAATTAATAAACTTTTGAAGGAGAAATAAGTGTGTCTTCTTTGATTAAAATTGATATCGATAAATTATATCGCTTCTAAATAGATAAAACAACATATGTTGATAATATCTATTGCATCTAAGTGTGATAATAAGATAAAGATGAACGACGGCGGGATGTAGTTTATTTTCTAAGCATTCGACTTCCCTAATGATCTTTTTCTGAAGTCGAAACAAAGTGTATGTATATCGGTATATGGATCTTTAGAACCGAGGCGGTTTCGGCAATAGTGGGCCCTTATTTATAGCGACCCGCTGTTCACGGGTGTCTTTATAAATGTATAAAAAAAATTGAAGGAATTCCTCAAAAAATCATTAAAGTTCAACATATTTTGCACATCGCTCTGCTAAACATTGACAACAAGGTCACGAGGATAAATGTCGATTTAGAAATTAGATGCGTTTGGGTTCATCTACCTTGACTTATTGGAGATTAAAGAAACTATCGATAATAACAAATTCTCCATATTGGGATGAGACATGTGCAGGATAATGTATGCTTATTCTTTGTGGAACATCTGATAATATATTTAGTTAGTAATATTCATTTTGTATATACCTTTTTAGGGTGGGGTGGTGTGGAGATGGCCGAATGGGTCGCTTTTTATATCATAAGGTCTGTCATTGATTCGCCGGTTGTACGTGACAAGGGGTAGAGTCGTTTGCCCAATCTCGTGGATTTTCTCCGGGTCCTCCAGTTTACACCCACTGCTAAAGACCCCGTGTACATATTAGCAAATGACTTAAAGGATCTATCAGCATTGAAAATCAATGAAAAGAAGGCTCAAACGTAAAAATTTCAAACATGAACAGCTGTCAGTCTCAAAAGTTATCAGTGTAAAGTTTGGGCCGTAGGTTAAATTCCATTGTCTTTTCTGCGTTCGTCCCTAAATCATTTATAAACATTGTCAGTGCCACAATGGAATAATAGAACAACCAGAAACATATATTGAAAGAAGGTTAATATATATATTTCAAGTCATTTTAACAAAGCGTCGTAATTTAAAAATTGAATGTGCCTGACAGAATAGCAGTTCAGCAACAGTTTTACGCTATGGTGATAAAGTTGTTAAATATAACCAATTCTTATAATGGATTATTTTTTATGACTCGAGTACAAAATGAATCTAATTTTATTACCCACATTACGCCCCGAATCAATAGTTAGCAATAATTGGTATTATTCATACACTCCAGTGAAGCCATTTTAACCATAAAGCATTAAAGACGTACATCTTTGGGTTCCGAATGAAACGAACATCAAGATATTCCCTCACTTCAGAAACTTTGTTCCAAAGGCTAATTTTATATACATGCCTGCTGTAAGTGGAGAAGTGCCTGTTTCACTGGGTCACTGAAAGAAGAGTTTGTTTAATCATACAAAGTTTAAAGAAATAGCACATACATTTTGTCTGAAATACAATTTCCTAGATGGCTTAAAAGCATGGTACCTAACAACCACATTCGGAAAATTGTAAAAATATTCCTTCGTCTAGGCCGCGAAATTCTGATTTTGAGACCAGCGTTTCTTCCTTAACAACACTCGCCGCGACCTGTTTAAAGCGAAAACATAGTAGTAGAATCAACAAACATCTGAATGAATGATGACTGAACACAAGAAAGAAAATATAACTTTCGATTTTAGATTCTCTCCTGTTATAATAGATGTTCGAAAAGGTATTTTTCAAGGTCATGTTTTGTCTGACTTTTCTCAATACACGCCTGTATATCATTCATGTATCAAAACACTGACTTGTCGATGAATAAAATTACAATCTATCGAATATATTTTGATCATCTTTATGGCAGACAAATCCTCCAAATATCTAAATTATGTCTGGGGCTTTAAGTCGTGTGTCTGAATGGAAATACAAAAAAAAATATAACAAAACATGGTTAGCTTCAATGAACTAGATAGAGATTCTAATATGAGTGATATGAAAAAATATCATCACAAGCTGATAATGTAAAAAGAACGAGGCTTTGTGGAATGTTGATAATCTTCGATATGAGAAAAGACGAGTATAAGCTTTTATTTATCACCCATCCTTCGCATCCTCTTTAATTTTGACCAATCAATTCATGTAAAGCGATATCTCCTAAGGGATATCGCTTAGTAGAATATGAAAGTGATCACACGAGTGATATCTACTGTAGAATGTGTTGTTGGGTGATTATGAATCATATTTGCCATGGTACATTTGAGGGGTCTCGAGCACAAGTGATCTAACTACTAATTGTCATATTTTAAAATATTTATTTGGCCACATTCTTTGATTCATAATGTATTTGGAAATTTCTTCGAAGTTGATTGTGGTATGTGATTTATCGGTATTTGAGACAACTGTCTTCTCGGTGTTAATCATGGCAGTTATGACAATATCGAGCAGAATAGTGGTCTTTGAGTCATAACAGTTACAGTTACAGTTATTTCAGCAAAATCAGATACAAACCGTGATATCTTTTGTACAATGAGGGGGCCATAATCCATGAAGTTACGATACGATACAAGCCCATGGCGAAGCCGCAATCTTTGGGATATAAGCCATATTTGTTAATGGTTCGTGAAACGCAGATAAAAAGTCAACCTGTTTCACAGAGAATTACTAACGAAATATCCCTGTAACGGATGGCTGTCTAAAACACGTGCGTTGACTTGCACGCCTCCTAGTCATTGGCTCAACGGCTCGTGCAATGTTTACTTAACACCTAACTGCTTCGGGCAAAATGATGCATTTTACTCATTTTAATACCCATTTACACTAAATAGGAAATATTTTTTAACTACAAATACTTCAAACGTCTTTATTTATTTTTCTTTTACCCCAAAAAAATGTTTGAGAATTTAATTTGTCGGAGTAAAAAAGTTAATATGCCGTACTCATTAAGCCTCGTCAATGTCATGCTTATCAGTGATTGTAGCGGCCAAGCGAATATTCACTGCGGGATCAGTTTGATAAAAAGTGTGACCTGCAGAGGGTCCAAAAACAAAATTTGAACGGACACACTAACGGGCGGACAGGGGCAAGTACATAATACGCCCAGATGAAAATGTGGGCATATAATATAATGTATAGTAATATACCCCCTCTGGCTATACATTAATTTGAGTTCAAAATAACAATATGGTTCCTTGACACCAATATAAACATTATTAGTTTACTCATCTACTCAGGTACGTGTATATTATCTTAAATCTGCACTGCTCCATCTTTTCAATTCATTATCTCTGGTGACCCAAGCAGCAATGGACCCTTGTTTGACTAAATACAGTGACAAGTACATACTAAAATGGATTTGTGACAAATGATTTAATTACAGTTTTTAATTTGGATAATTTGCTTGTGTTCAATTGATATATCTCAAATTAAAATGTCTGAAACTATTTCATGAAAGTCATATTGAAGTGGGCACAGGAGCAGAGATAGTCCCCAACGTCTATAGTCTATAATAATTTGAATTGGTTACCGATGGTGGTGTGAAATGCACATGGTTTAAACTTTGAGATCAGTGTTCAAAAATAGTAACTAATGTACGGGTAGATAATTTTTTCTAATTTGCCTTAACCAACCAATGAGAAATAGTATATCCTTTGTTAGCATTTGTTGGTTCATTATCAGAGTTTATTCAAGTTTTACTCTGTATCATTTTTTATCATTGGATCATTGACAGAACGCATACATTAACAAATGTTACACTAGAGATTTCTATATTTCAAGATGGATATATCGCCTAGGTCTGTTTTCTATCCGAAAAATCTCAACCACTTCTACACACTTCTGTTTTAACGTCGTTGGCGTTGAGTCCAAAGATTGCCGAGTGATAAAACCTCTTAAGTGGTTAGACGGTTGATTTAATATGTTGGAACGTGGCAAGTTAAACAATAATATTTTGGCTCAATTTTTAATAAAAACATGTCAGTCATTCAGATTTTTTAAATGAGTTTCTTGATAGCATCAGTGAAGCATTCATTGGATATTTACAGTCGTATTTCCTATTTGTTTCGTATTAAACTATTTGAAGCTTTGGATATTGATATCACAGACTAGTGTTAAAGGGTCATTTTGGCAATTGTTGTGATCTATTGATTATTTTTGTTGTGCAATTTTGGTGACAATCATCAGACATATGGCCATGAACTTGGTCATATTCAATTAATAAACCCCAGTATTAGACAAAAGGCAGTGCACAGCATTAAATCTATATAATCTATATACCAAAACGTGAAATTTTCACAGACAACCCAATACGTTCTAGAATCGTAGCGACGTAAATTTTCCAGAATAATACACCCTAAAATGACCTCCAATACGCGGGTAGTTGAACAAAAGGTAGATATCGACTGGAATACCGAGTTCAAATCCATGGCCCAGAATTCTATGAATAGTGAGCGTAACAAAATCTTCTTCATTTCCGTATATTCATATTACATGTATATTAATTACCCGAACTGTGCCATATTAAATTAATAAACCCCAGTATTGTATAATAGACATTGCACAGCATTAAATCTTTTACCATTCATCATTTCAGCATATGCATATTACATATGCAATAGTTGAAGTATATCGTGCTGAAAACCATCCAAAATGCATCTTTTTAAAATATAGCACAAAAAGACGTTGGGTGCGTTCATTTCGCCGTCTTCTAACGTAGCTTACAAAGGGATGGGCGTTATCCTTTTCTTTCTTTTAATGTAACTAAAGCAAAGATGAAGCTTTAAATGATAGGCGTGTTCTTTGGTCGGCAACTAATAAGTAAGATATGGAATGCATGGGGTTTAACGTCCTACTGTTCTGCTCCGACTTGGCTAATGAAGACGGGCATACGCGTGCTTTGAGGGAAATTTTGCCCAGGCACTATGGCCTACTTTTATATTGAATCCTAGCTGCAAAGCGACCTTTTACGCGCGCGTCCCATCTGAACGACAAGACACCTGTTCTTGTCAGACCTTCCTCCATGTACTACTGACATGGGGGAAACCACTTCGGATCGATCGTGCGATCTCCGGGCCAGCCGAGCCTGTGTTTTACCTACTTAGTCACCGTGACACCCTAATAAAAAAACTTGAACGTTATTACAAGACACCTTACACTCAAGCGTACTACTTGCCAAGGCGGTAAATATAATTTTCTGATTACAGTAGAGCTAGGAATATTCATTATAATTATACTCGCCTTTCTTTCTGTACAAGTAAAGTAATACATTTTTTATTGTTAAATAACGACCGATTGTCAATGTAGCGTGTGGAGTCTTGTATGTATATAAGAGGACTTATGAACAAGAAAATTACTACTGACACACATTGACCCTTTTAATGACAATTTGCCAAAATGTTCTCCTGTAATCTTAAAGGCGGCGGTTTTTTATGAGTTTCTTTTATAGATACGTAAAAAATATCTATAGCTTTTCATTCAGAATAACAGCGTTTAATTCTCATGACTAATCTGGAGCACAGAAATAATCACAGTGGAATTTATGTGTATGAAATAACCATTATATACTAAATATGACATGAGCTATAGCAATCGTTATTAAGAATGAAAAACATTTCATGGGTCACATTTTATTTTGTTCTTCATCGCCAGACTTATACATTATGCAAGAGCTAAATTTGCCTTTTGCGGGCCTGAAATGTTTTCTTAATTATAAATTAGACATTAATAAACTGGTCCAGGCCATAATCAACTATCGATGACATCAGATTTCTCCGTTATTAAAAGATTAGAACCGTTCAGACATACTTTGATTTATTCTAAAAATGGAGGAGCGAGACTTAGCTTCCAACAATCAGTACGGTTATTGAAATTATTGAATGCGTTTTGTGAAACCTTTAAAGACTAATATCTTCGCTTGCAATAGAGTTGTTGAATGAAATTTTCAAATTATTCATTTTACCTTATCTACTTTCGTACTGTTATAGTACGAATGATTAGTTTTTTTTTATAATGTACTGTTATAGTACGAATGATTAGTTTTTTTTTATAATGTACTTTTAATTGAAAATAACCCATTATAAACATAATTTAAAGTTTGAGAACTGATTTCAGTGGCATACAAGTTTTATTCGGAACCAAATGCTGAAACCCTTTTGTTTACTTTATTAGAATGACTAGAACTCTTTTAATTGGCTAAAAAAAAAAAAAAAAAATACAGGATGGAATATATATTGTTTTGTAAATTGGATATCTGTCTACATTTGTAACTTAAGTGCATGTTCTATCCTAAATTCAATTTTGAAATATAGCTGATTTTATTTTTCGATGTCGACGCTAAATCCGAAATAAAATTAGTGAGCAAGCCGAATCCCGCTTTATAATTTAAAAACGAACATTGAATCATTTACACGTTCTTGCATGTTGGCATAGAAAATAAAATATATAAATGAATAAACGAGGCAAAATTTCAGAAAAAATATCGCTGACTGAATTGTGGTGATATAATATAATAATATTTAATCTGAGAAACAACAGATGTTCTTGGCAGTCGAAGATAGCCTAGTTCTATCAACAGGCCGATTATGGTGTTGAGGTGTTTTAGTTGACTGTGTCATAATTGGATTGAATGATACAAAATTAAATTGGATAAATGTAAAGAGGACCTCAAGAGGCGTGAAATGCGAGAACCTATGGATTATATTATACGTGCTAATGGGGGGAAAAATAGGTAATTTTACGTTTGAAAAGATTGGTAATTTCGATGTGAAACTTTTATTATACAATATACATTGTATGTGAATAATCTATAAAAAAAAATATGTCTCTCTGAGACTGACCTTCTATCAGTCGTAAGCCTGTAAGAAAGATTTTGTCAGGCTACTAGTAGAGGTTCACAGAATTGTAAATATCAAGATGCATTTATTTCAAATGACACTTTCTTTATTCAATGGTATTATGCTGTTGATTTAAATCTAGGATACCCCGAACGTAATTAGGTCATATGCTCGATCAGCTTTATTCCATGGTATTATATCAATATCTTGCAAGCGTGATACATAATGGACACTACATCAGAATTTGTAGATTCTCAAAAATATCTCGAAATGTATGATATATATTTTGGGAACAACACTGTTAACTTGGATATGTTTTTCAATTGACATGGATGTATTTAGAATCGTGCATTAATATATCCTATGAAATAGTAATTTCTACCTATATACCTCTACTCCGGTAAAGCGATACATAGATGCTCTCCCTCTGTGAACAACACTGTTAACTTGGATATGTTTTTCAATTGACATGGATGTATTTAGAATCGTGCATTAATATATCCTATGAAATAGTAATTTCTACCTATATACCTCTACTCCGGTAAAGCGATACATAGATGCTCTCCCTCTGTGATAATTACAGTACGCCCCAAATCGGAAATTGAACACAACAAAAACAAATGCAAATCGATGTGGTCGGGTTATTAATTCGTTTATTATTAGTGAAAAGTAAGCTGTTGGATGTAAATGGACATGTCTTTATGTATCTAAAACTACCATGTCTCAT
This sequence comes from Patella caerulea, assembly GCA_036850965.1. Classification (NCBI taxonomy): domain Eukaryota; kingdom Metazoa; phylum Mollusca; class Gastropoda; family Patellidae; genus Patella; species Patella caerulea. The sequence continues at coordinate 17,066,558 of JAZGQO010000004.1, read as the reverse complement.
AATGATTACATATACTTTAAAAAAATCTCTAATATGGAACTTGTCTTACATGAGGTCGTCAGAATTAACCAATGACTTCTACATAGTAAACTGTCTGCTAGATACATAATCGGTCGTTTATTATTCTATTAAGGCGATGCAAAAATTGTCAATAGAAAGTCGTGTCGATATTTTTACTTTTATCGACCCCATAACTAGAATTATAAATAGATAACGTTGCAGTTTGAATAAACAGGTCGGGTCATAAAATATTATACGTATAAAAGTTACATGAAATCCTCAGTCTAGGACTAAGCTACCCGTTCTAGTACAAGACACTATTTGTTAGTTTGTGATTTTGTTGTTTCTTTTGTTTTGTCTAGTTAAACATTTTCTTGACAATAATTGATCTGTTTGTCCTATTAATTATAAGATAATTGTCTGGATTACATCTATATTTCTATATGATGACAACCCACAATGAGATAACTGGTGTATTTGTGTAAATGCAGATAATTTACAACCAATAAATGAACTGAACAGTTTTCCAAATACCAAGCACAGACAAGCAAGACGCGAAAACAATTTAAACAGTATGGCACAAGATGAAAACATCGACGGATGTTTGTGCCGCCTGTGTCGATCTCTAATTTTGAAAAACCATTAAAGGTCTGTGACATTTGATGTTGTGGTTACGACGGGTGTTAGTTTAAATTTATTGTTTTAACAGAAATGAAATGAAGAAGGGTTTGGCGTCCTACTGTTCTTCCTTCTCCGACTGGGCCAATGAAGACGGATTACTGTTACCAGTATCATTATCAATATCCACCAGAACGGCTTTCCGACCGATTGTTATATCTTCTCTATACTGCCTTGACCGTTTAGATAACCCAGTGTGAATTTCGAACCGATGTGTACCGAACCACCGTAACTGTGGTGTGATCAACATTCTTAGACTTACTGTGCGGCGGACTATTGAAGTTTTAGATTTATTATAAACAATCAAATAGTTTACTGGAAGGGAGAGGGGGTCTTTTCATCTTACTTTATGTGCTCCATGGGCTCCTTTCGCCAATGTGGTATTAGTGTTTATGATTATGTCCTTGCAACTTGAAACTACTCATATATTGGTACGCAGACAACGGAGGAAATGAGGAAAACAATTATCTACCCCTGAGTATTATGTATTTGTGATATATTCGTGCTTTGTAAATTATTGCTATTGTCTGGGTTATACCCCAGATTTTCAGTCTGATCATACATCATCTCTAGATATATGTTGAGGTCGGTTTTAAATATTACAGCCAAACTATGTCTATCAATAAAATCAGTTTTTGTGATGGCCTGTTTACTGTAAATATTACAGACAAACATTTTTTGTGGTGGAATATTTACTGTTAGACTATATCAAAGTTTTTATTTATTACTTTGTGAGGATTAAGCCTTCACTTTTTTAACTTTAAGATGACTTTCAACAATTATTTAATACATCTCGCCTGATTAAAGTTTTAATTCTGAGGAGATGTTTTTCTAGTCGAATAATCGACGGTTTTTCTGTAATTTTGTTCTTTTTGGGGTAGTGTAGTGTTGTACATCCAAAATGACCCGCCATCAATAACCATTTCTATTAGTGCTTTCAAATTAACAAACGTAATGGATGCCGAATGAGATGTAATAGATCATTGTCGTCTACCAGTGAGAATTGTTGAAAACGTTCACGTAGGTTTAGCGACATCTTGCTCCCTCGCGCTTCTTCTTGAGACTGCATAGATATATAAGATTTTAAATACTTTATTTGTCCCGTCTTTGCTATTTAATGTGAGATGAATTGAATTGAGAAACGATATTTTATTGCAGTCTAGTGTGAAATGTATTAATGTTTAAAAACATCTTTCTACATTTACGCAATGATGACTTATGATTCTCATTGTCTGCATTTCTGAGCGAGGCTGTGTTTGCTTTAATTCAAATCCATGCTTAGATAAAAAAAAGAGTTAAATTGGTGAACTTGGGACTAACATTTTCTTGTTTAAATAACCACAATCATTGCGTGTAATCCATCACTGACTGTACGTTTAAACTACCCAAAACAATTTTTAAATAAGAACAAAATCCTGGTGAAAATTGGGTTGCCATTGACTTAGTTCTGTAATTCATCTGTGAACATATATTTCTGAATGAATATATTACATGCACAAGTGCCACGAATCTATCTGTGGAGTTCTGCAATTATCTGTGTCAAGGTTTTCGCATCTTTGCTGTAAAACTTTTTGAATGGTGTGATGGCGTGTGCTTAATAGAATAAAACGAGGTTTAATGTCCTATTGCTAACGAAGGCGGGCATACGTTTAATGTGTGCTGTGAGGATAATTCTGCCTAGTCAGCGGCGCTATGCCCTACTCTTATATCGAATTAAAATTGCCAAGAGTTATTCTACGTGCACGTCAATGTGGAATCACCTGAGAAAACCCGGATGAAATTTCTCGGTTAACATAGAGATCGAACACGGGACCCTCAGCTTAGCGAGTCAATGTCTTATTCGCCGAGCGACCGTGGCACCCTTTGTAGAAAAGTGGGACGTTAAACCCAATTTCATTTCAAATGAGGAACATTTCGTACTAGCAATAATATGTATTTGAAAATTAATTCTATAATATATTTGTATTTGCAGGTGGTAAAGATGTTGGTGACAATAGTAATGTTATTTGGATTATGTTGGTTACCTTTACATTCGTTTATTTTAATACTGGACTTTAATCCCACTTTAATCACCTACCATGTACAAGAAAGAATATATTTTGGCGTCCATTGGTTAGCCATGTCCAATAGTTTTGTTAATCCGGTAATTTACGGATTTATGAATGAAAGCTTCAGAGTAAGTATATATTAAAAATCCCAATACGATTTTCTTTACGGATTTGTCCTGCTTGGCAAATTTCACAGCTAACTAGCTACCCATGGTAAGGATGGCAGAATTAATATTATGACCTAACCTAATTCGATATTTGATTTGACACAGACCGGAAGCGGAAGTATTGAAAAAGATGGTTATCCAACTGTTGGCTTGTTATACAATTGTAGCTGTTGACAAAGGGGTGAGGGGTGAGGTTCGGGATATTTGTTTTGTCGTAAAGTTATTAAGGTACACAGTTATAGATATACCAGACCATGAGTATACTTTAATATAGGATGTTTAAATACTTACTTACTATATGCAACAGTCTGGATGTAAGAATTTCCCGATTAACTATGTGTAGATGAACCACGGCCCTCACATTTTATCAGATTTCCCCAATATTAAACACCCGTCACGGAACACAAATACTGAGTTCGCAACAAGAATACGAAATGGGGTGTAATAGCCTACTTTTCTGCATCAATCAGGATAATAATGAGGATGGACAGAAGCCATGCAGTGTATAAAGAGAAAAATTTGCTCGAACTGCAGCGCTACGGCCTACTCTTTGTCGAACTCCAAATAGCAACGATTCTTTCACATGCACGCCAATACCTACGCGGTTTACGAACGACTAGACGCATTTGCCTTGCCTTGCCCTCCCTCCTTCCATCCTTCAGAAAATCTAGTTTGAACCAAACACGGGCACCCTAGTTATGAAGCGCCATACTTTCTGAGCCACCGTGGCTCCTCAATGGTAATAACCAATGTGATTCAAATATTGTTACCAGAAATGCAATGAAATGAAATGGAGTTTAATATCCCACTTTCATGAACCAACCGGGCTAATGAAAATAGGTATACGGGCGACGATTAGAGAGAGAGAGAAATGGGGTTTAACGTCCACTCAACATAAACTAGGTCATTTCGGGACTAACATATGGTTTAATTTTATTTCAATAATTCGCTTGCGCGTAGGGGTCTTTAGCAGTGGGAGGAAACCCGAGTGCCCGTAGGAAACCCAGGAAGTTGAGAAGGCGCCCCTATCTCCATGTCACATACGCTCACGCCAGGGCTCGAAACCACAGCCGGAAGCCAGAGGTGACCGGCCAGCTAGAGGTCGAAGCGCGGCACTCTAGACCACTAGGCCATCCCAACCCCCCGGCGACGATTAGATAGCGTTCCTTGCCAGGGCCCTTGTCTACCCAGAAGTAATACGTATCAAGAATAATAATGTTGTTATTTTTTTTTTATTTCAGGCTGATGTGAGGTCCATCATATATAAAATGTTTCCATGTTTTAAAAAAAAGTTAGTATACCGACCAGGCGCCAAACGATGGAAAATGTCGGGCAATGTTCAGGACGTTTGTTATATGAAATCTGCTGATAAACACGCTGTGAAAACATTATTATCCACAAACGATCGCCAGCATGAACCCTGGACAAATGGGACCTCAAATACGGGACTAGTGGTGTTGACGCGATCACATAGCCCTAGTTTCACGAGGTGACATACTTCTTGGTCGTGTTTCAACTGTGCTTAACAACAGAGTGAAAGTGATGTTTTACGTAACAGAAACGCTGGGAGATGAAACTTCCACGATAAAATACCAAGCGTAATTGAATATAATAATTGACTAATAAAGTATATTATAATCGTTTGATACTTAACAACTGTGTAAAGATATTTATAAAACTAAAAAATATACGTTATGAAAACAATTACAATATATAAAGTATCAATTAACTTTAATGGTGCACGTAATTAATTCTTTTTATAAAAAAAAATAAAGTTAAACGATTGATGGATTGTTGATCTCCAGATTGATTGTACCCGGGGATAAATCGATTAAAGAGGGTGTAAAAAGACAGTGATATCCCAAATCAAGGAATTAGTGATTGTATGCGAGGAATTAGAATATATTAACGTTATAATTACGCTATTGTTGAATTGTTTTATTTTTGAAATGTTAAATTTTATCATATATAAGGACCCAAAAGTATAATATTCCATGGTGCCGCCTGTTACACGGAATGTTGAGTGTATGGTGTAAGGGACTCATATTGTTTAATAATAATAATAATAATATATAAATACACTATTGCCATTAATGCCTGTCATCATATCATATCATAATAATCTATATCTTTAGTGTCACTAATACATATAGTTTTTGTTGGATTAAAGTCTATGCTTTGAGTTTTATGTGGCACCAATTTGAAATTTCCTCGAGTCTGAACTTTGCCATCCATTAGCCTATAATTCACGTCTAACAATTCGGAGGCTCAGTGTGGAAGGTGAAGGCCCGCGAACCAACATATCTCGGGTTTGGTTCCAGTGTTGGCATTGATCTAAAGGTGGGGGGACTTGGGAAGATTTCTAGTTGTCAGCATAGGACAAAAACCGGGACTCTTGTACATTCTGTCGTGTACGTGAAAGAAGCCCTGACTGTTGGAATTCTAAATAAGAATAGACCGTAGCGCCCATGTCCCCATAGCACACTACATAATGCGTGCCCGTATTTATTATTACCCGAAAGGGCATAATTCTTTAATATCTATGTTACGAGAGTAGGCTGAAATGTTCTAGGTAAGAAAAGGATAGATCAGTTGGGTTAAAGCAAGCCTTTGCCACCAACAAGTACAATTATGAATCAAAGACTTAAGAACTGAAACTGTAGTGGTTATTATTCTTCTTCGCACCCATAGAAATAATCAGAAATAGACACAACTGGCTATAGGAAGTTATGTACCTGCGACTGAAAGGACTAACTCCAGCACAGATATTCGCCGGCTGTGGAATTCAAGCGAGGCAGACAGATTCTTGACGATGACCCGCGTCCTGGGAGGCCATCAACAAAACCATTCAAGATGACATTACCTGGGTGCACGAAATTATGACATATTGTCAGTGACGTGGGCATCTTATGAGAGGATTGAGCACATTATTGCCTACGAGCTAGGAATGACATGACAAAAAATTTCTGAAAGATGAGTGTCAAAGCTCTTGACTGCGGATCAGAACCGTGTCTGATTCCTGACATCCCGTGACAATCTCCGCCGATTTGAAGCAGATCCTGATACAGCCTGTCACAAAGTTCTCAAAATAAAAAAGGAACAGCTTCTCAAGATAAAAAAAGGAAGTAGCCTGTCTCCATTTTTCTAGTGATGAAGACGTCATGTCTTCTGTGGACGACTTTGTACAGGTCTTTCATCGATAGGCTTAGAATTTTTCAGCCAGCACTTGCAGCATACAATAAAGTTATCAGCGAGGGAATTGTTTAATAAACACATAACACTACTTACGCCTGCCGTAAGTATATTTTTCCTGGATATAATCGGTACTCTATTGCGCGTTATATGTATATGCCAAAATACGAAAGAGTTGTTAAAGTTACCTCAACTGTCCAGGCGTTAATTTATAAGCCCCTGTCATACGGACATGTCGCTGGTTTAACCATGGACGTCCTTCGCAATAAGGGTCAAAAACATTGGCATGTTTCGAGATGACGTTATTTTGACATTGACATCCCACTACGCCCGCCGCTGTTTCGATTGTCAACTGCACCGTTACACATTGCTGTAATATCTGGCAAAAAATTATCAGCTAAATAGGTGACATATTATTATAGGTGATGCAATAATGTCCGCGGCAACGGAGCAGGAGCGGGCGGGATATTGAGGGGGGGGGGGCTCTTCTTTCTACATGTATAACGATAATGCAATCAGTTGTAGACATTGCAAGTAATTTTCAACGGGAAACATTTTGTCGTCGATTGCATTATAAAATAGATCAAGTTTATGACAGTACATTGTGTAGTTGCAAAGCCAATACCACAAACGGAAATGAAGTGAACAGTATCTGGTTCGTTAAAAGTAGTTATTTCTTATTAAATAAAAAACGACTGAGATTGCCCAATTCGTCATAATCGAAAGGTATTTGATATAACCTTACAGCAGAATGATCGCGTATCCTCACCATATACAAATGTTATCTTAGTATTAGGGTTTAAGATGCCTTCCCATGTATAAACTGGAATTAATTGGACTAAAACATATTCATAATTTATCTGTCTAAAATTTGCTTCAAATCCTTCGCAAAATATTTTAATGGCAAGGGCTTATCCTAAGTTGTAAATATCTATTTAAGTATCCTTGTCTGTCGTCAAAGCTAGACCAACAACGAATATCCATTTTTAGCTTTTATTTGTCTTTAATCGCTGTCCATTTATCCCAAATATATCGTAGCCTAAGTAAATTATGGGATTATCCTCTGTCTGTTTGTAAGTCTCTCAAATTCTTTATAATTTGATCCCACAATCGCAAGCCATTCTGTAACGATCAACACACAACAAGCGCTCCCTGTGCGCGTGACGTCAGTCGAGCAAACAACACGCCGATATCCTGCCAGCTTGGGATACCCTTTTCTATTTTGTCCCATGTCCACCCCATGTGTTATACGGGAATTCAGTAAGACTTTGTGTCTCTAATTTCGAGATAGACCAAAATTTTAATACTAATTCTGTTGGAAATTAGTGCTCTATGAATACTGTCATGGGAAAGTATCTTTAAATCCAGGTACTAGTATGATAGGCAAAGAGTCAATTTCTTCTCTGTTTTAGGGTTCGCTTTAAATATGTCTAATTTTCAATGAAGGGAAAGAACGCCATTTGGATTTAATGATCATGGCTTTATCTGTAGCCTAATCCATTTTATAGTCTGTCGAAAATGGCGAATCACATATTCGCGTGGAGACAGTGTCAACATGAATTCAACACACATTTCCTTTTACCGATTTCATTTTTTTGACGTCGTGGTCTAGGTCACGAAACTCCTTTCCCTTGACTAAATTTTGATCAGATTTCAATCTTTATTATTCATCCTCAAATTACAAAGTGGCATTAATGTTTTCCTCATAATCAGATTTGAACGTACAAAGATGTCTGCCAATGACCGTCCGGAACCACCTGAGTGCAAGTAGAAACCTCTCTTTAAACCGTGGGTAAAACACAAACAAACCATCTTTATTTAACATTTCGCGTGTTACACTTGTTGAGAACATAGAGTACCATGTTTATTCTTTCAGTTAATTCTATCCAATCTTTCCCCACGTACATCATGGACATTTTCAGACACCATTAAACACGAGTATTATATATATTTTGGGGCTAAGATGTATGTGAAGTCTACAATAGTATAATTGATAGTATTGAGCTCGTTGAAATTAAGTTATGTTGTCGTCGATTAAGAATGATTGTCGTGTTTATGTCTTGCTACATTAAATTTAGACGAAATGCGTACGTAACGTTTTATGTTGTATATATTTTCTAGTCCTTCCATCACCAATTAATGATTTTCGGCAAAATCCATAACTATTCATTTCAATAACAAAGTCATTAAATACATCTGAAAACTTGTGCGTAACTGCGACTGTATAAACAACCTATACTCGGATTCAGAACCATGGCCAAGCCGTGTCCTCAGACCAGACCTTCTATTGTTTTCATATTTAATAGAATAGTCCATTTCCAAGAGTACCGAAATGTACTTTAAAGGAAGGAAAAAAATATCTGAATTCGAAATATGAATTTCCCTAAACAGGTTCCAGCTCGGGGGCCCTTTCCATTGGTCAGAGGGGCTCTTTTGTCAGGCGAGGGGCCCTTTTGTCTGCCTATAGGGCCCTTCTAGGGCACATTTCATTTTTCTCATCTGTTTTAGCACTATTCTCCCGTTTTATTTGTTCAACTTTTTTGATGTTTTCGCGAGGAGGCTGGCGTCTCCAGCACCTCAGCTATAAAACGCCTTTGTCTTTACCGAATGTATATTAGTATCCACTTTATGTATAATATATGGCGTATAAACCTTGGAGACTTATACTTCAGGAACTGGATAATAGCCACAATGACTTAATTATAGCCCCCAATGAAGACGGAAATAACACCAGAAATTAAATTTTTATTATTTAATAATACGACTCGAAGGTCGCTAAAAAAGGAAAAGATAATTTTCTATCGTGACATCATCCTACTGGAAATATGGATTGCGTGGCTAATATTTAACCACTTATGAAATGGCCCACAAATTGAAAGTTCATTTCAGCAGTAAATGTTAACAAGTTTTCAACAATGTAATGTTAGTCGACGTAATACATTCATAATTAAAACGGGAATCAAATTTGCTCTCCAAATCAATTTCTCTTCCGAAAGATGAAAATTAGAGGAAATTGATTTGGATTGAGAACACTTAAAAAAACCGGAGATGCAAAAATCTTTCAACATTTTGATATCCATCCAGAGATAATTATACATGCATATGATTACCGCCCCAGATCAATTATTTAAGAAATTTTGAAATTGAAAAAAAAAATCAAGGAATTTGAAACCGATAAAGGAAAATTATTAGTTTTTATACTCGATAAGTCTCCCCCGAGAGGCGAAGAAGCGGATGCAAACACGTTTCCCTGCTATTTCAGTCCGTGAACAAAGCAACTTCAAAGTGGTCTAATGTAGCCAAATTAAGGTGACTGACTCAGATTCCAATCGATCGTTTATGTTGAAAATCATTGAAAATCAGGTGAGTTCTTCGTTTCAGTCGGAAGGATATAAATCTATAAATACAGACTATAAAGTTCAAAATTTTGTAACAAAGGGGCACAGCTCTGTAGGTGAATATCGATTTCCAATAAACATATAGATTATTGTAGTCTATATTGTATCAACAAGAAACGTGAACGAAGTATTTCAGTCATGCCCTGGAGCTATCAAAAAACCGGGAAAAAGTGTCCAAAAAAAAAAGACTTTTTATATTTCATACGTACACAGTGCATACCCACATTTACAGTTTCCATTAGACCCAATGGAGAAGAAATATACATTAATTTTTACACTCGATTCAAGACCACAATTACAATCGAAATCAACTTATGCAAACTTCCACTCTTTGAGATAAACTAGTGACAAGGATTATCTATGGGTAAGAGTAAGTCAGTTGACTATCAATAATACAAAAAGAAACTGACCAGGTGCTGAAACAGAAAGAACAAGCCAACAGTGAGGCTGATGTCCCCCGCCGAAATCCCAAAATAAATAGAAGACACATATTAATTAATCGCACATTTATGTTTTTCAATGGATCGAGCAATCAAACTGTACACGAAGTGTCATCCAAAAGTGTTTTATAAAGAAAAATGCTAAAACCGACGAGAAAAATGAAAATGTACCCTAGTTAGGGGGACCCTAAAGGCAGACAAAAGGGCCCCTCTGGCCAAGGGAAAGGGCCCTCGTGTCCAAGTCAATCGTTTCTATACACTGTTACTGTCGAATCGATTACTAAATGAGAATGCAGTCATTGTATTGGCATAAAAATCATAAATCAAGATGAACCTAAGTTATCTTGTCCCAAAGTATCAACCAATCACATTGCTTATCTCTGCTTACCCTAAGCGGAAAATGCTCATCTTCGAACTCCATCAAGGCATTGACCTAATAAGCATATACACCAAGTTTGAACATTTTAACTCAATTAGAAGGAGAGTTATTGTGTTCTCGACTACTCTCGACCAATCAAATTGCGTATCGCTCTGCTTACCTTGAGCAGAAAATGCTCATTATCGAACTTAGTCAAGGTATTACTGTAATGAAACTATACACCAAGTTTCATCACTCTCACTTAATTAGAACTAAAGTTATCGTGTCCCAAAGCATCAACCAATCAAATTGCTTATCTCTGCTTACCCTAAGTGGAAAATGCTCATCTTCGAACTCCATCAAGACATTGACCTTATAAGCATATACACCAAGTTTGAACATTTTTACTCAATTAGAAGAAGAGTTATTGTGTTCCAAAGTCTCGACCAATCAAATTGCGTATCTCTCTGCTTACCCTAAGCGGAAAATGCTCATCTCTGAACTCCATCAAGGCATTGACCTAATAAGCATATACCACAAGTTTGAACATTTTAACTCAATTAGAAGGAGAGTTATTGTGTTCCAAAGTCTCGACCAATCAAATTGCTCTGCTTACCCTGAGCGGAAAATGCTCATTATCGAACTTAGTCAAGGTATTACTGTAATGAAACTATACACTAAGTTTCATCACTCTCACTTAATTAGAACTAAAGTTATCGTGTCCCAAAGCATCAATCAATCAAATTGCTTATCTCTGCTTACCCTAAGCGGAAAATGCTCATCTTTGAACTCCATCAAGGCATTGACCTAATAAACACATACACCAAGTTTGAACATTCTAGCTCAATTAGGAAGAGAGTTATTGTGTCCCAAAAAGTGTGACGGACAGACGGACAGACAGACAGACAGACGGACGAACCCATTTTAATAGTCCCCCAACTTTCTTCGAAAGGCGGGGGACAATAAGTAAGGCGCTTTGCAAACCAGGTGAACCAACATGGAAAAGAACCTGAACAGACGCCTACGCATTCGGAACAAGAGAAAACGAAAAGTCTGTCACTGGTTAATGTCTAAGGAGTAAGAAAAACCACAACCTTACAACCAATGACAATATTACAATCCACGTCTTCTGTTACACACATTGATAAATGTTGGTGTCCGGTGCCCTCCAGACAGGCATGTGAGTATATGATGTAAGGGGACTAAATGACAACGATTTATCCCTCGAATGACGATCACCAACCGACCGACCGAATCTGAAGTTTTATATCAAATTACCTTTAGATCCCCAAAACAATACCTGAATTAATAGGATTGATTTCAGAATAAAATAATGAAATGACATAGTTTAAAATTTAGATTAGATTAGATTAGACATACATCCATTGCACCCAATTAAACAGTTTCACCACGGAAAGCAATGTTGCGCTGGATGCAGGACTGAAAGTTGATGTTCACGTGTTCCATTATAAACTCTTAAATGCAAGATACACAATGAATATCTTCAAAATTTCATTCTAAATACTTTATTCTGAGTGAAGTTATCACTGTTTGAAGTTTTGACAAGATGTCACATTGATTGTTTATTATCGTAGCAGCGGTACTTATTAATTATACATATAGCTCATTGTAGATGTAAGAAAGTTGTAAAAGTGGGATGAATCGGCACTTCTTCGTGTTCTAAAGTGCATAAGCCAGGTGAGTGAAATGGGGTTTAACATCCTACTTTTCTGCTCCAAACTGGGCAAACGCCATACAGTGTGCTATGAGGGAAATTTTCCTTATATCGAATTCCAACTGCCAAGGGATCTTGTACGTGCACACCAATGTGTACACGGGACCTCAGCAGGGATGGATTCAAGGGGGAGGGGGCCTAATTTTCGACAGTGCCCTTTCGTGCTACTGAAAGTGCCTTTCAACTAGCTTTTTTGCTCGATTTTGAGGCTCTCTTTCTACGATTTCCGAACGTTTAGACGAAATATTGGCTACAGATGCAAAGAAATGACGGATGGGTGGGGTCTGAAAATTAACATCGTCTAATGTTGTTCGCAAATACACTTTTTAAGACAGTTGTAATTCAATTGCTGGTTTCATATATAGCATATACTGCATGTAGCCTATGCCCGTCTTCATTATCCTGGATGGAGCCGAATAGTAGGACGTTAAACTCTATTTCATTCATTCATTCAAGAAAATGAGACAAAATCTAACTCTAATAAACTAATAAACAAACAAATGGTGCTAGGGGTTCAATAGAAATGGTTCCACTACTGATGCCTTCCGTCATACTTCAGGCACAGTAGTGGCTTTTCCTACAGAGTTCCTTTGCGCAAGTTTTGTAGTCAAATGACTACAAAAAGTTTACTGGCCTATAGCTTCCTTAATTTACACAGACACTAACCCAAAACTGTACTGCACATAGCTTAACATATAATAAATCAATTCCCCATTGAAATAAAGGTGAAGCCTTACCGCATAATTAAATGATTTGATAAAATCAAATCCCTTCATGAAAATTCTCAAGTTCTGAAATTATAATGGCCGCCCAGTCAAATAGAGCATGCGCAATCCAACTCACGTGATCATACGCCCCTTCCATACATGGCATATGACCGTAATTATATGCTAATGACCTTAGCGTGGGAAAATATGTCAGAAACAATAATAGACTGCGTATTGGGGAGGTTGGGCATAAATTTGTCGCTCAAACCTGGACAAAAACTGATAATAGATTTTATTGTTCAAAAAAAGGATGTAATTGGCGTCTTTGACATTTCAGCCGAGATTCTCTTATAGTATCTGTGCTGGGTCAGCGTATCGTAGGCATTGCCTTATATGGAAAAAGATGGGCGGAGTTAAGGCGTCGGGGTATTTGGCGAGATTTCAACTGGCCTGTGTCATGGCTGCCTGCACATTACAAGAACACCGCTAAGAAAATGTAAAACGCATAACCACAAAGAAAAACTGTTCGGTAACTCTTCTAGTTGTTAAGACTTCATTATGTATCATAGGATTACTTATTTTAATACAAACTGTAATGACAATTGTGCGTTTTAACCTATTTGAACTTGCGTCAACGGTCTTAGACTGTACCACTTGTAACGATAACCAGCTATAGTTATCGTTACATTATAGTAACTAGGGGTTCAATAGAGTGGTCAAGAACGTTCTTCACAGTGTCAATATTAATCAACTAATAATTACGCCGTTTCTAGTTCCAAGTAAACATTTTTAGGATTTTCATTTTTTTGGTCATAATATTTCTGGAAATTTGTCCAGAACCGAATCATAATCCATAATCTGAATTGGGTCACGCACTTTTAAAATAGAAATGGAAACTAAGAAACAATGACGATTAAAAAATTTTGGCACGGACTCATCGTAATTCTATTTCGGTCGCTTAGTTTCTATTTGTGGCCATGATGACATAAGGGAAATAACCTCCTTTTAAGCTGAATTAGTTCCCTTTGTATAGCTATAAATAGAAATGTGAGCTTAAACAACACACTTCTAACCAATAAAATCGAAAATTTGTGCTCATGTGACTACAACTGTCCAATTACCGTTAAGTGGGGATTCCCCATCAGACTTCCCTTTATTGAAAATTTTAAGGAAATGTCGATGCAGTTTTACAATTTACAAATAATATTTGATATTATTTAGGCATTTAAATCAATATTATATTTGGATAAGGGGTAAGAAAAAAGTTCTATGTTGTTTCTACTGCCAAGTACATTTTAAAATTTTGTGTTTTATATCAGCAGGAAAAAAAAAATGTTCATGCTCTTACTTTTGCACCAGCTAACTCTTTGCTTGCCAATTTTTACTTATTTTGACCTTTTTAAAGTTTCAGTTTGACACAAGGATGTTATGATATACTATCAACTATCTATATTTTGACTTTCTAGCAGACATCAATTTGTAGCACTGACAAGAGAATCTGACAAATGTTATGTCAGTATTCATGAATTTAGAAATGATAACTGCCATGAGGGCATGAATAAGCAATTCAATGTGTGCCAATAATTCACTGCCGGGACCGCAGTAACTCAGTAAGGATCTGGGGCCTATTTCACGAAATTTTAACTAAGATAAGATCCCAATTTTAGTAATTTGATTGGATAATATTAGATTGATTTTAGTGCTTAGCCAATCAAAATTGAAGTATCTACTAAAATTGGATTTTATTTTAAGTTAAAATTTCGTGAAACAGGGCCCTGGCTAATACTGGTCTCCCCTTACCAGTGGCATAGGATGAAGAGGGGGACAAGAAAAAGCATCTGAATTGTTTTGATGGGACGAAAAAGCAAATTCCATCACATTGGCTAGTTAAGCCGTCTCATATCTCGACCTTGTATGTCTCAAGATAAAAAGTGGCACTTGGCCTATATGTAGTTCTTTTTTGGCCGTGTATACAGATGTGAAACACACAATACGTCACCAAGCAAAAATGTCAATCTTCTTCTTCCGAAACAATGATTGATTATTGTATTTCTGACATGGGTACAACCAAATTCCCTCTTTCAAATCGAAGCATTTGTAGCTAGCAGGGTTGAACAGATATCGTGTATAGCTGCCAATCAAGATATGGGACAGAAAACCACAAGTTAAGAACCTTTAATGGTCAAGCATGACTAATGCACCGTAATTGTAAATAGTCTGTCCAATTTTACTACAGACAATATTTGTAGATTATAAACGAAAGTTGTGTCATTACATTGGGCTGGGTATGTTTAATTATCCTAAGTACAAAATTAGCCCTATTTTTAAGATGTCACATGTATTAATAAAGAAACTAAAGACATTCAGTGGTAAATAAAAACTAACACATCAGTATTATCTCAACATTTTTAGCTACGTTCTAGTAGCTACACTTTGGCGTACACATAAAGAACGTTACCCTTATTACCAGTTGTAATCCTATGAAGAGCAGGTAGACAGACTCTGGCAAGAATATTTTCTCTCATAGCACACTCGAACACTCCTGAATTAATGGCTTGTAAATTATGTTTGCGAATGAAGTCATCTAAACGACAGGAAAAGCAGTCTTTAAATTAAACATATTATTGATACAAGAGCTAAATCTGCCCATTGCAGGTCTTTCTTTAGGCCAGAAATGTTCTATAAACTATTAATTAGACAAGCCCATAATCAACTGTTGTAGCAAGAACGGCCAGTTCTTTATCTAAATCTTACATAATGTATCGTTATATTTTGTTTTAAAACTTTAGCATGTTCGCTTTGGCTGATTCATTTTTTCATTCTTTTTATAGAATTACAACCTTCGAAAACCTTTTTAGGAGAAACCCTCTGATATCATCTATTTACTTATTTATACATATTGTCCTTTATTCCAGGAATTCTAAAGAGTGGGTTGTTATTGATTCATAATTAAAGGGTGGGGGAGATGATCATTACATCTTTTGAACCATAGAAGAAAAAAACCAATGCTGTTACACTCATAATGATCCACTCTTAAAGCCCCAATAACACTCTTGTTGAAACTGAATAATATGTCCCAATCTTCATTCTGGTCAACAAATTGTATTATTTTACAATATTCCGATTAATTGATGATATAAATTTCATCTTAGCACACCTAATTTAAAAGATAGGCTGGCACTGCCAGGCAGGATACGCCCACATTTTTGAGAGATGGATAGAGAACAAACAATACCGAAAGTGATTTTTCCTACATCATTAAGTCCTGTATTTCATACTGTATTGGGAGCATCCATTTTGTTGGTCAGTTCCAGTCTGATATTCATGAAATTCGAAGCCGACAATGATTATGGTTTGACGGTACACAACCTAGAAATGTTACTTTTCGTCAAAATCGGATAAGAATTGTGACCTGTAGAGAGTCCACAACCATGATATACCATATTTTTACACTATTCGCGTACAAACGGTGACCATTTCGTCCTGCAATTTTGGTACGATTTTCACGAAAATCGAACTCAACCTTCCTTACGATGCAACAGTAATATAATCAGAGTTTTTTTTTTTAAATCAGATAATAATTGTTCGAGAGATAGACAGAGAACAAGCAATACCGAAAGTGATTTTTCCTACAATCAAAGGCCATAATTCATTAAGTTACAATTTGATATGCGCAAATATCGAAAAGAATAAAGATCTCTAGGTTATAAACAAGCATTTCAGGTTTCATCAAAATCGAATTAAAATTGTCACCTCTACAGGGTCCACAACTTTGATATACCATATTTTTACACTGTTCGCGTACAAACGGCGGCCATTTTTTCTGGCAATTATGGTCCAATTTTCTCGAAATTCATACTCAACCTTCCGTAGGGTGTAACGGTGATAGAGTCAAACGTTTTTTCAAATCGGATAATAATTGTGACCTCCAGAGGGACCATAGGCGATTTTTCGGACAATCAGGGGCCATAATTCAGGAAGTTATGATCTGATATGCGCAAATATCGAAAGGAACTAAGATCTTTGGGTTATAACCATGCATTTCAAGTTTCATCAAAATCGAATTAAAATTGTGACCTCTACAGGGTCCACAACCATGATATACAATTTTTTAACAGTATTCGCGTACAAACGGCGGCCATTTTGTATGGCAATTTTGGTCCGATTTTCCCGAAATTTGAACTCACCTACCTTACGGTTAAACGGTAATATAATCAACCATTTTATTAAATCGGATAATAATTGTTACCACCAGAGGTACCACAAGCTAAAATAAGGCAATTTTGCGTATAATCAGGGGCCATAATTCAGGAAGTTACGTTCCGATATGCGCAAATATCGAAAGGAACCAAGATCTTTGGGTTATAACCATGAATTTCAAGTTTCATCAAAATCGAATAAAAAATGTGACTTCTACAGGGTCCACAACCTTGATATACCATTTTTTAACAGTATTCGCGTACAAACGGCGGCCATTTTGTATGGCAATTTTGGTCCGATTTTCCCGAAATTCGAACTCAACCTTCCTTAGGGTGTAACGGTGATATAATCAAACGTTTTTTTAAATCGGATAATAATTGTGACCTCCAGAGGGACCACAAGCTAAAAAGGGTGATTTTTCGGACAATCAGGGGCCATAATTCAGGAAATTACATTCCGATAGGCGCAAATATCGAAAGGAACCAAGATCTTTGGGTTATAAACATGCATGTCAAGTTTCATCAAAATTGTGACCTCTATAGGGTCCACAAGCTAAAAACGTGATTTTTCGTACAATCAGGGGCCATAATCCATGAAGTTTTCATCCGATACATGCCAATATCAAAAGCAGCCGAGATCTTTTTGGGATAAACCTATATTTCAAGTTTCGTCAAAATCGGATAAGAATTGTGACCTGTAGAGGGTCCACAAACAAATTGTGGACGGACGGACGTCCGGACGGACAGGGGCGACGACAATATACGTCCACATAAAAATGTGGGCGTATAAAAATTGGAAAAATTCCATTTATTGATTTGAAAAGTCTAACGTAAACCATTTCGAATGTGACTTGGATTTTAAAATATTTTCGAACCTTCTGGACAAGTAAAATAGGTTGTAATAGATAA
The DNA here is from genome assembly GCA_036850965.1 of Patella caerulea. Taxonomy (NCBI): domain Eukaryota; kingdom Metazoa; phylum Mollusca; class Gastropoda; family Patellidae; genus Patella; species Patella caerulea. Next base: position 17,048,727 of record JAZGQO010000004.1, on the reverse strand, counting down.
TTTACACAACAGGTAGGAGATTTAAACATCTAGTACTTAGAATAAGGGTATTATTTATTTTCTCGAGCTGCCAAGCCACCAAGATTGTTATTGTCCCTTTAAAGTAATTATGGTTGTTGTCACATGATTCAGTGTTTATTTTCATACATCCTGGAAATTCCAAAATTATTAGATCCTGTTCAATGTTCATCATTGTAATTTTAAGAATTTTTTATTTGTTATAGAAATGGATGTAAACAATGATTCAAATGATTCTGTTGAGTTGCCTCTGGATACAAGAAATAATATTGTGATAGAGAATGAATTTCAGCATGGTATTAATGGTTTTGATACACAGTTACCAGTAGGAAGAGAAGAGTATGGTAGGTGAATCATGTACTTGACTAAATTTTGGAGGTTAAATGTACAGTTATTATTACCACCATAACTTTTTTTTTTATGATACCAGTACTTTATTTTCTATTAATTTTGAGGAGTCAGATATTGGAAAATATTAGGGTTGGGGGGGGGGGTGTTGAAGGGGGCGGGGGAGGAGGTAGCATGGGAAGTACAAAGGCCTGCGAGTAGGCCTATCTTAGGCTTGGAGGCCCCTAACGAAGTTAATGTTCTCAGATTGTGGACCCTATTTAGTCTTAAATTTACATTTTTGATAAATTGTAGTTACTATATATATATATATATATGTCCTCTTACTCATACCTGTATATTATCTGATTTAGTGAACTGTTTAGTTTCTCGTTTTTATATTATTATAGTTATGGATCGTCAGTACCATCCAATAGTAACTATAGCAGAGCAACCCCAGTCAAGAGGTTTTAGATTTCGATACGAATGTGAAGGACCATCTCATGGTGGACTACAAGGACAGAAAAGTGAGCGGGGTAGAAAAACGTATCCTTCTATTAAGGTAATTGATATTGCGAGTATAAATTCTACTTACCTGATTATTTTATTATAACATGCCAACAAATTATTAAGATCCACCTCAAGCATCCACAAGTTAATGTGTTTGAGACAAGTTTATAACATATATACACATATAAGATGATATTGATTTTAGTTGTACTGGACGTTAATATTTTTTGCAGGCATTAAAAAATTCAAGAAACACACACAAATGTGCTGATTTTTTTTTTGTTTGCCTAATAAATTATGCAGTAGAATTATACCTTAAATAGCTTGACACTGCCAAAGACTGTCAATTTATTTCCAACTTTTTTGTGACTTTATTTGCTGAATATCATTAATATCAAACCATTGTTACATTTTATACATGAATCTGGTACAAGGGAAAGAATTTATATTATTATTTGTCATATTTTAATGTGTTGTTTCAGATCGATAATTATCGTAATTCAGCTCGAATTATAGTTTCACTGGTAACAGCTGATGAATCGGAGCCCCCCAAAAATCATCCTCACAAACTAGTAGGTAAAAACTGTGAGGATGGAATATGTGTTATGCAGGTTAAAGATGGTCATGCACCTATACAGTGAGTAATATTTTGAATTGGATGTTCTGACAGTAATGTACAAACTTATTGAATTGGCAGTTGTTTACATGTAATTAAGTTCTCAGCCTGGCTTAGTTCACACATGACGACCTCTTTATTTGTCAGATTATGCAGTTTTATTGTTGTACTATGATTTCAGGTTTCAAAACATGTCAGTACAACATGTTACAAAGAAAAAAGCAGGAGAAGTTTTATTAAAAAGAATCAAGACCAGTATTATTCGAGAGAAACAGATAGCTATCAGAGATTTAAATGCTCCAGTGCGTTTGACACGTAAGTATGCAAACAGTATATTACCTGACTGTAATGATATGGTCCGTCATTATAGAACATTTAATAATGCTTTATGACAGTTATCAGAAATTTAAATCTCTGATGCTTGCCAACTAGTAATGATTGCCAACTATTAATGATCGCCAACTATTAATGAATTTATCAGTCAATAAGCTTAGTTAGATACACTGATGTATTCAATAAATAGTAGTGAACAAAACAACTTGGATATGACAAACAAAATGACTATGATATAATTAAACATATTTAAGGTTTTGATTAAGATTTCATGCATGGTTTTTATAATTTGATTCAGAGCAGCGATTGCTAAATGGGTAAGACGCTGGCTCGCTAGCCTGGAGGTTGGGTCTTTGATCCATGCATTGGCCGAGAAAGTTCAACCAGATTTTCTGGCATGGTTTCCCCTTGTAAGTGATGCAGGACAGAGGGCCTGACAAGGACAGAATCTAGTTGTTCAGATGGGACAAAAAACGTGGTCCAGTGAACGCATTAGTGTGCATGTAAAAGATCCCTTGGCAGTTGGAATTTGATATAAAAGTTGGCCATAGCACACTGTACCGTGCATGCCCGTCTTCATTAGCTCAGTATAGGGATAGAAAAGTAGGATGTTAAACCACATTTCATTTTCATAATTTGAAACCTGTTGTTCACAATATTCATGATCGGTTTTCTGTTTTAGCTGAAGAAGAACAACAAGCTGAAAAAATGGCTAAGGATCAGGCTAAATCTACACAGCTAAATGTTGTTAGATTGCGTTATCAAGTTTATATAGAAGATCATAATAGACAATGTGTTATACCTCTAGAACCTGTTTATTCTACTCCTATATATGATAGTAGTAAGTATAATAGTATTGACACTATATATCCCGACCTGGAACTAACATTTTCAACTTAATGCCGGACAGGCACCAGAGGCTTTGTGTCTGACAAGTCTGAATCTGTGCCTGACATAGTCTGGCCCAGATACCTTATATCCATCCTTGGATATATCGTTGAATCGTTAATCGTGATTTCTCTTCTCAAAATATCAATTATTTATTTTTTCTGTTGTGTGCATGGTAAATATTGAGCTGGATTATGAATCATGATACAAATCATATCGGAGCACCGGATATGCAATATGCATCATATTGGGACTGCATTGTCAATACCCGGCATTGAAGTATATCATATGATGGGCAGAGGAGGCGGGGTAACAAATTAGTATGATTTTGGCTAAGCAATTCCACTCTCTAAATTATAAGGAAGATAGCCTTGAATGTTAGGTTAATTTTTTATTGAAGTGTAATTGGAGTAATTAAATATTGTTGTAATTTACAGTCTAACCAGTGGTTGTGAAATATTTGATAAATAGTTGAACTCTTGCTAAAATTCTTTTTTGGGGGGGTCTGTATGAATCATATTATTCGAAGATTTGCATATTCTGTATCATAAAGTGAAGTATTTTTGTCTGTTTATAGAATCTCCAGGTGCTGCCACATTAAAGATCTGTAGAATGGATAAATATGGAGGATGTTGTACTGGTAATGAGGAAGTCTTTCTACTATGTGAAAAAGTTCAGAAAGGTATTCAGATTTGAAATCTTTTCCAGGAAATAAAATTTATTACATACAAATAGTTCCCCCAGTCAAAATGATAAAAAGTAGTCTTGCAGCACAGGTTACACTAAAAATAAAGTAATCTGAATCACAATTGACCACGTGACCTTTCGCCTATACGGCATATTTCCGAGTTCGGTCTATTCACGGAAAATAATTTGTGCTACGTTATTTTATTATTGACATGTGCTTACAAATATACTTTGTTATTTTTATATATTGACAAGTGTTTACATTTATGCACCGGTCAATAGGAATCTTGAACTACCCCCCCTCAAGGGTTCACCCCGGATTGTCATTTAGCTCAATATTTTAGGGTCAAGATTCACCCCTCAATGTACTTGAAGCCAAGACACATTCACTGAAGATTCACTTTCTAACGCAGGTCCAAAAATAAAAATTAGTTCAAGATTCACGCAATAGTCATCTTGAACTACCTACCCCAAGCATGGTATTTTTTACCTTCGAAAATTTATCGTCCTTTTTTACCAGCATTTTAACCCTTGTGCGTACACGTCGCACGAAAAACGTTGTCGGTAACAAGGGGTAATCTCAGACCCCAGACATAAAAAGGTTTTTGGATGAATAATTTCATTCAAATACGATCAAACTACAGCTTCATATCAAGACTGAACAATAATCAATCAGGCTAAATCAAAATATTTCAGGTATTATCAGTGACGATAGGAATTATAGGATTTTTTTGAAACCATACAAATCTAAAAAATATCGTAATTGTCATGTTCCATCAGTAAGAATGATTTCTAATACAAAGCTAGCACCGATTGCAGAACGGATTAGACACCTGTAACTTGCAAAATGTTGAAAGGAAAGGGGGGTGGGGTCCACAAGACCCCTGGTAACCGACAACGTAATACTCGAAGTTTCTTGTCAAATGATGAATGTTGCCACTGCCTTACATCCATTCTATTTACAGCATTATACTCGAAATTAAGTAGATGACAATGTATAAAATTCTCGCTAGACAATTATGAACCAATTTCTCACAAACGTTAAGTATATGGTCGTGGGGTCCAAAAATACCCCTTGTATACGCACAAGGGTTAAAAAATATTTTTTTACGAACCGATCTTTTTCACCATTCGGGCAAAGACATTTTTTAGTCCAATTATTTATCTGTAGATTAAAAAAAAAATTGTGTTGATATCTATAAAAGATCATTTGAATATGGCACTTTTAAAAACACATAAAAAAAAGCCACGCCATCAAAAAACCGGGCCGTTTTCTTCAAAGCGAACATGACGTCACGGAGAGCTGTAAATTTGTGTTCAACTCGAAATACATGTATTATCAATTTAGGACATCTCCTGATCCAATTCTGCTTTTAACGATGTAAAATTTACATGTGTTTATTTTAAACAGAAATATCATTAAATGAGGAAAGCACGCAAGGGTATGCAGGACTAGGCTGTTTTAGACACAACATTTAAAGTCACGTGACTGTACACCCTACTGTAAAAGTACTTATTTTAATAATATATGTTTATTTTAACTTTTATTCGCAAATTTCATAAAAACGACAAAACGGTACATCAACGGCTTGAACTAACTTACATTGACTGATTGAGCATGGTCCGTAAGGCGTAAGTTGAGACCAGATTATCATTCATTATTCTAGACATACGTGCAAGCTCAGACTTGGACAATGGAGTCTATATCAACCGGAAACACAATCAAACAAATCAGCAAATTTATGTACAAATAAATTAGCTTACCGCCAAAGCATACACCATTTTGTAGCTACGATTATCCAGATTACCCCGAAAACATCATAAAGACAATCGCGTCTACAATTAAACAGGTGGAATTTCGGTATGACAGCCAACGAAAACAGACGGAGGTTCGTCCGTTTTCAGAAAAAAAACCCACATTTTTAAAAATACAATATTTACTGAAAAATGTGTTGGTTGAAGATTCGACGTCTATTTGTGTTCAGCAATATTATATTTTGTTCAAGATTCACCTTTGGCAAATTCACATGGCGTCGAATAGCCGTCGATGCTTGAGGGGGGGTAGTTCAAGATTCCTATTGACCCGTGCATTAAAATAATTGAAAACGAACTTATTTGTATTTGCTTGTAGTTTTTCTCTTTACTAAATTAATTTTAACTTCCGTTTGTTTGGATAAAAGCAAAAGTAGATTATGCATTATGCAAGTTGCCAAAATTTGACTATAAATTTAGATATTGTATCGATATATGAATACTAGTATAGAATAACAACACAGGCTTTGTTTATTAGAAGTTTCAGCTATTATTATAATATTATGCGGAATAGGCCTACGTTATGCAATTATTGACGTGAATAAAGTATGCATAAACCAACATGTCTGTTGTTCAAAAGACAACTATCCGTTAGGGGATGCCTTTGGCCGGTTGATTTCAAAATAGATTAAGAATCCTGATAGCGCATAACATACAGGTTATGGTTAAACTATCACGCACCGTACATTTCTATAAAAGCATCACACAATGTACGATTTTAAAAGAATGATACATTGTTTAATGGACACCATTCTATTTATTATTGTTAGACGATATATCAGTAAGATTTGTGGAGGTAGATATTAACGGAGATACTACATGGGAAGAGTTTGGTAATTTTGGTCCACTTGATGTTCATAGACAGGTAAAAATCAAATGTTTTTTATTTCTATACCCCCCACCCCCACCTTCCCCTTTAGTCTTTTGGATATAACGTTTTCAAACACTTTTTTGATATAACCAAATGGAGGCCACAGATTTGTTGCCTGGCATCACTACCTCCTAAATTTTTATTGAATTGCCCAAAACATGTTAGTTTTGCTTCATAATAATTTGAATTATCTATGCATTTATGAAATATATGTATATTTTGTATATTTCAGTTTGCCATTGTATTTCGTACGCCACCATATAAAAATCCTAATATAGATAGAGCTGTCAATGTCTTTATAATGTTGCAGAGAAAATCAGATGGAGAACAGAGTGACCCAAAATCTTTTACATATTATCCCCAAAACCTTGGTATGAAATAATTTATGTCAGAAATTATATGTCACCCATACACTCAAGCATTGTGTATTCTAAAATAGCAATAAGTTGGTGTCACTGAGATAACAAGTATTAATTCAAAATGATGTAAAACCCAAAAAATGAAATGAAATTATGGTCTTATATTTCTGCACCAATATGGTTTGTTGTGAGGGAAATTTTGCCCGGACAGTAGTGTTTCAACTCATAATTCAACAAAGCCCAACTGTCAATTTTACATGTACACAGGACCCTTTTTTTATACGCCCACATTGAAATGTGTTCGTATATTGTCGTCGCCCCCGTCCGTCCGGCCATCCGGCGTCCACAATTGCTTGTGGACGCTCTGCTTGTGGACGCTCTACAGGCTAAAGTTAATATCCGATTGACTTTAAATTTATACACAGTGTTTAAGGTCATGAGACGAAGAAGCCTATTGTTTTTCAGCGATTTCCGATAATAACTACAAGAGTTATGGCCCTTGATCACTTCAAAAAATCTTGTGGACGCTCTAGAGGCCAAAGTTAATATCCGATTGACTTTAAATTTATACACAGTGTTTAAGGTCATGAGACGAAGAAGCCTATTGATTTTCAGCGATTTCCGATAATTAGTGCCAGAGTTATGGCCCTTGATCACTTAAACAAATCTTGTGGACGCTCTAGAGGCCAAAGTTAATATCCAATTGACTTTAAATTTATACAGTGTTCAAGGTCATGAGACGAAGAAGCCTATTGATTTTCAGCGATTTCCGATAATTAGTGCCAGAGTTATGGCCCTTGATCACTTCAAAAAATCTTGTGGACGCTCTAGAGGCCAAAGTTAATATCCGATTGACTTCAAATTTATACATAGTGTTTACAGTCATGAGACTAAGTCATTTATCGATTTTCAGTGATTTTCAATAATTGCTGCCAGAGTTATGGCCCTTGATCACTTCGAAAAAATCCTGTGGAAGCTCTAGAGGCCAAAGTTAATATCCGATCGACTTTAAATTAACACACAGTGTTTAGGGCCATGAGACGAAGAAGCCTATTGATTTTAAGAGATTTCAGATAATTATTGCCAGAGTTATCTCCCTTGATAACTTCAAAAAATCTTGTTACGCTATAGAGGCCAAACTTATCATCCGATTAGATTGATACACAGAGTTTAAGGTGTTGAAACGAACAAGTATTTTGATTTTCAATGAAATCTGATAACTGAACAGCTAAATCCATGATATTAAATGTTTCATGTATATACTAATTGTTAGCGTGGGGTAACACTTTATAAAAAGCAATCAAATTCTAATGATTTTCTGATAATTACATAATAAGCTGTTACTCTTAATCAGTTTTTAGTGTATTACAAATGTTTCATTAGTAAAAAAAAGTAAAAATATGCGACAACCCTTGTTGACTGCCCGGACGATTTAGTTGCTGTGGGCGTATGTTTCGTTGCCTGGCAACCTATCTTTCATCCCGTCTGAAAATTGATACACTTTTCCTCCAGGCTGAATACAGTAGAGGAACTTTCTCTTTAGTGAACTTAATGTCTTACTCAATGAATCACTCATATGAGACTCTCTCTCTCTCTACCATATTGAAGTCAATTTTCATATAGTAAAATCAGCCTCCAATGTTAGGTTTAAATTGTAATTATTTTGAATATATTGTAATATTTAAAGGCATTCATAACAGGATAGAAATGTAATGATTGTATTTTATATAGATAAAGATGAAATAAAGAAAAAGAAAAGAAAGAAAATCCCCCTAGACAGTTCCTACTCTCAGTTTGGTGGGGAAGTGGATGGTTCTAATGGTGGGGGTAGTAATGGTTATGGTGGTGGTGGGGGACAAACTGAATATGGTTCCAGGACAAACCAGTCTAATTGTAAGTATGTTATAGTCTATATTCTTATTTTGTAGTTGCTATAATTATCCTGCTATTGGAATATCACAGTGGACTGGTTCCAGAAAGAGTAGGCATACCTCATCTTCAATAGTAGTTTAGACAAGGTTTTAAACAAACTTTTATTTAACCTGTAAAAATTTTCTTGCTTATTCTCTTGAAAAGAGAGGGACATGGGGTTTAACGTTCACTCGCCACAAACTAGGTCATTTCGGGACTAACATGGTTCAATTTTATTTCAATATTTTGCGGGGGGTCTTTAGCAACTGGTGTGGTTTCGATTACCTGGTTGTACGTGATGGGTTTTCTCCAAGTCCTCCGGTTTCCTCCCACTGCTAAAGACCCCTGTGTGCACACAAATTTTTGAAATAAATTTGAACCATATGTTAGTCCCAAAATTACCTAGTGTGTGTCCAGTCAATGTTAAATCCCATTTCTCTCGTGCTCTCCCTTGATAAAGACTTATTTAAAAACCAAAACTGCTTGCTTGTACTGTTCAAAAGCTTTAATTTCAAATTTTTAAGTTTTTGAAATTTTAAACAAAACATCTTTCGCCTTGAATATTTATCAGTCATTAGTTAGTGTATAGAAAATGTATTTAGTACTAGTATGTTCATTGTTTTTTGTATTGTAGCTGTAATTACTAATCAATCAGCACTACCTACCACTGTTGTACAAGGTATGTTAAAGTTTTATTATTAGTTCATCAGGCCAGCATCGTCCACTTCAGATCACTTGTCTGTCAATCTATACTGGGTGGTAGAGTTGTTTATGCGAGTTCTGTATGATCCCCAGCTTGTACATGACAAGGAGTGGGAAACCTGCCTAACCTGCAAGAAAACTGTGTCAAGATGTCATTAAACCTCATTTCTTTCTATCTCACTCAATCATAAAACTCTTCTTTAGAACAAAGGATGTTATTCCAACTGAAATTCATATGTAAAGGTGAGGCATTAAGATTTTAATTGAGGCTAACTAGGATATGCACTTTTATAATAGAAAAACATCATTACAGTGAACAGTTATGATATGTGAATTTCCTTTCTTTTCCAGCTGCAAGGGATTGTTACGATAGTAATCCCAACAGTCCTTACTCTCCATATTTCCATGAATACAGTTCAAACTTAATGTATGGCAACCCAGATCTGGCTACAGACAGTGAACCGGTTTTACCACACAATTCTATTTATGCTACCAAAGATTTTCCTGAAGAACATCAAGATATTGACGATGTAGATGGACTGTTTGAAAGAATGAGGGTAAATGACATTGTAAAACCAAAATCAACAGCACAGGTTTCACCACAGGCTTCACCACAGGCTTCACCAAGAGGTTCAAGCCCTAAACAAGCCACTACAATAGAAACATATGCTAAACAAGTTGATTCACAAGCAGAGTACGAATCCTCAGAATTTAAAAGTGTTGAAAAAGCAGGTGATAATCTTTTTCTTCAAAAAAATACATCATTGATGAGAATGGCAGGAAAGAATAAGCGTGTTACAGTTTAACAGAATTTCCGCTTGCAACACTCACCACAGACTTGACATTTTTGAGCCATATCTTGTAAAAAGTTGAAGGGGCATCATGTTAGATTAGATTGAGAGTTCACAGTTCTTGCTATAAAAGTTAAAAAAGTTTAGACTAGCCTTGATCATCATTACTTAAGTTGGAACATTAAAAAACAAAGTTTTGATTATCAATTTTTATGTTTAATCATCATTCACAAAATGTATTCCTGTCTGTTAAATATTGCAGGCTAGTGATGTTGGTTATTGTCTGAATAAGTTAATTAATTTAGATAACATTTCAGGCCTAAAGAAAGAATGTATGTTTTTAATGGAATTTGTTATTATTGTTTTTCAGTTGAAACTGAATCTATGAGCCTGGATCAAAAAGGTGAAGCTGTAAAGATTATAGAAAGAACTGTAACAGCCATGCAGGATTATGCTGAAACCAGTGATATTAGATATCTATTAATAGTACAAAGGCATCTTGCCTCAGTACAAAATACTAATGGTGATCTGTAAGTAACTGCTTCAAACTTAAAGCGCCTATAGTTTTCTAAGGCAGTACACAATTAATACACATGTACAGTAACGGTAGTTTTAACAAAAAGCATATACATGTAGCAGCAAATTTATTAAAATCTCTCAATCTTAACTTAAGTTATATATAAAGTTCAATATACTTTCTTTTGATTTCATTCTGCCTATTTTTCTTTGTAAACGTTTGTCTAGGTTTCGGAGTGCATGGGTATTATATGAAATTTTAAAAATGAGAAAGCTCTTTTATAAAATTATCTGACAGATGCGTTTGGACAGCAGTTATCCTTATTAGTTTTCTGTGGTAAACATCTGTTCTACTGAAATTGATAATATTGATGAGTATTTTGTGTTTGTTTATTATAGCCCAGTTCATCTTGCTGTTATAAATGAACAATTACCAGCTTTACAGAGTTTATTAGGTGTTATGGCTACATTACCAAACTGCCATGTTAAAGTCAATTCATTTAATTATCTTAGACAGGTATGATAATACAAGTTTGCATACTTCATTTTTCTTTTACTGTCATAGTTTATTGTCTAAAAGGGCTTTGCTGTAATGTATATTTTATGAGGGGGGGGGGCTGTGGCTCAGTAAGTAAGGCGCTAGTTATGTAACCTATGGGTCCCAGGTTCAGTCCTTGTGTTAGCAGCAAAAGTTTTTCAGGATAATCCGATGTGGTAGTAGTGTTACCGCCTTATCAGTGATACATGGCAGAGGGTCTGACAAGGACATAGCATAGTTAATCAAATGGAACTAAAATCTGTGGTCCTTTCTACATATTTGCATTCACTTAAAAGAACCCTGATATATGGAATTAAATTGTTGTCCAGTCTTTAGTTGCCTCATAGTACACTGTATGGCATATGTTTCTCATCATTAGCCAAGTCAGTGCTGAAAAGTTGGACATTAAACCCCATTTCATGCATTCATTAGTATTTTAGGGTCCAATAACAATACCCAAGTTTGTATTCTGATAAAGTCTTTTCCAGTAAATATATAGAGAATCTCTTACAATTCATTTTTGATATCGAAAAAGGCGAATGGAAGATTTCATTTATCACCCAACCTTTTCAATCCTTTTTAAGTTGATGTAAATTTAGCAATAAATTGCTGTCCAGAAGAGTGTAAAAGTTATTACTAACACGATATCTACAGTAGGATATGTTATTGAGTGATATGTGTATATATTATATATTTTTGTGTTCTAGACACCTCTACATCTAGCCGTTCTAACTAAACAACCAGAAGCTATAGAATTATTATTACAACATGGTGCTGATCCAGCTATGATGGATCGGGCTGGTAATACACCTGCTAATCTAGCTGTACAGTATAACTCTATTCCATGCCTAAAATCATTGTTAAAATATGTTAGACCTGGTGTAACACCTACATGTCCTTTTCCAGAACTCAACTACATGAATTATGAAGGTAATATTCATTATAATAGATTATAAGAAATTATTGTGGTATAAACAATATTTTATTTTGAGAATGACATTAGTATGGCAAGCCAAAGCGGAATTAATTGCAAGACTGTTTTTCTGTATACAAACAGAAAAAATCGAGTACCGGTATATAACAATTTTTTCATCACCTTCCAAGCATTTTTCACGTGTCAAGACATTAAAATATACATGTTAAGACGGAAAAATTCACGTCTTGACGGGTTTTTTTTTTGTCTTGACATGTGAAAAATGCCTGGAAGGTGATGAAAAAATTGTTATATATTCGATTTTTTCTCTTTCCATACAGAAAAACGATCTTGCAATTAATTCCGCTTTGGCTTGCCATACATTAGTATAAATATACAATACTGATATAATGGATTTAAAAATTTAAAAACAAGTAGAAATTTATATAAATTCTTCTCCGTATTTTTAGAAATGATTGTGATATGGTTTGAATTGTAGCAAATACAGACTCTAATTTACATCCTTTTTATACGCCCAGATTAAAGTTAATATACAATTGACTTTAAATTTATACACACCATTTAAAGTCATGAGACAAAGAAACCTCTTTGATTTTCACTGATTTCCAATAAATAATGCTAGAATTATGACCCTTGGTCAATTGTTGTTGCTAATGATTTCTGGGTTGTTTCTAACTGGTAATCAGATTTTCATGTTTAAATGTTCTCATTACTGACAAAGAAAAAATATGCAACAAAACTAGTTGAATGCCCCAAAGATTTAGCTGCTGTGGGCGTAAAACATAAAAATGATTTTTGTGACAATGCTGTAATAGTTCAAATTCCAGCCTGCATGTGAAGCACCATCAGGATTTCAGAGGTGGAGTTTGTGTTAGAGAAAGTGTGTGTAGTCACTTCAATAAGACAGAAAACTGCATTAGGTCCCAATACAAGTAAAACAAATCATCACAGTTGGATTTTGAATATGAGTATGCAGAAATGATTTTGTCCAGATAAAGTTCTCTCCCTTTGCATTTGTTCAGTCTAACACAAACGACATACACCAATCGAACAATGTTTGGTAATTGATTGTAAGAATTTACAGAAGTGATGGAACATTTTATGTGTAATTTCTATCATTTATTTTATCAGGTTTTTGTCCATCTCATATCGCAGCACAGAATAGTAGTGTAGAGATGTTAAGATTGTTATTTTTTGGTCGTGCTAGTTTAAGTTTACCAGATGGTAAAAGTGGTAGAACTCCATTACATCATGCTGTAGAAAGCAATGATATATCTGTTGCTAGCTTTCTAGTCATGGAGGTAAATAAATATATAGATTTGTTCGTGAATGCTTCTATCTTTTTGTCTTTACAGAACCATGGGTCAAAACCAGAGTTAGTTTAGCTAGTCGTAAGGATGAAACCAGTCATAGTCATGAATCATTTATTTGAAAAATGATTGCCCTTGTCAACAAAACCTTGCAATAACTACAGTCCATATTTTTAAAAGATTTCTTTTCAAACTCCAGGCAATTGGTTGAATAGGCATAAGGATAGCTATATTGATATTGAGAGTCTTGCATCTTATTTGCATTGAAGAGCAATGGCAATACAGTATTACATGACAATGGAACATAATAATTTGACACTTCCATGATGTTTTACAAATTCATTCTGTCACCAAGTTTTGTAGAACAATTTTTCGTTTTCTTCTTTTTTTTCTTGTTTAATACTGTGAATATTTTAGGCTGAAGCTGACGTAAATGCTCAATGTTTTGATGGTAATACACCGTTACATATGGCATGTGGTCGTAATCTTGTTGGTATGACAGCCTTACTGATCTCTGCTGGAGCCGACGCTAGTATAGAGAATGAAGAAGCCTTTGATGAAGGTTATGGATCAGAGAGCGGTGATGGGACCCACACTAGTAGTCATAGAGATGGTGATAAACGTGGTATGAGACCAGCCGATTATGTGAAAGATAATGAAAAGGTAATATTTATAAATAGATACAGTTAACCTAGAGTAAAACAAGAAAACAATGCATAGTAAAATTAAAGTGATCAAAGGGACAGCAATGTTAGTGTCTATTGAATGCTTTCGAATGGACATCAAGGTTACTGCAGATGGAAATTAATGTGCCCGGAAGCGTATCAATATGACTGCATGTTGAAATTAAAGCAAATGAAAGAGCATCTGCATAACTGCATATTGAGATTAATGCAACCAAACGGACATCAATGTAATCGTGTATTAATTGCATATTGAGATTAATGCAACCAGAAGGGCATCAAGGTAACTATGCATTAATTTGAATTACGTTATCCATAACTACATATTGAAATTAATACAACTGGCAGAACATCAATAATGCACAGGAAGTCATTGCATTGTAACACATTAATTTCTATCATGCATTCAGTTCTTGTATTATATACTCTTTTGAGTAAACATAATTTTTGATGACACGTTATAGTTTCTGCCAGCCCTACTCAGAATTAGACCTATCTGAAATCATAGTTCTATGATGGTTATTTTGATAATTATATTTCATTTAGAGGATTGGGTGATCAACTGTACTTTAGATCATAAGGTCAGTCATTGAGTCAAGAAGTATGGTATTGATCACAGACTTGTAATTTAGAATTGTGTATTACAGATATTAAAAGTATTATATGGTGATAAATACATAGAGGAGACAATTGAAGATGATGATGATCTAGAACATGATGGAGTTGATGAAACTACGTCAGCAGCATCTACTTTTAAATCAACTGGTTTAGAAAGTGGTCTTGGTAGTTATGTTTCAATGCCTGCTAAAGGTATGGTGGGCCTGTATTTTCATATATTTATTAACAAAACTAAATTAAATTTTAATGGGGTTTCTTCATTCATTTTTAGTTATAAACTTTTTAGTGAATTGGAAGCTTTAAATTAAGTGAAAATAGTTCATTAATCACTTTAGAAAATTACATTTTCATACACCCTCCCATTATCAAATCATTTTATCAAGATTTATATTAATTTTCTACATTTTATCTCTTTCAGGTGATATGGATAAATTAGATTTCAGAGTAAGATTACAGTTATCTCAGTTATTAGACCCTGTTAATCCAGGTAAAGATATCTTCTCCTTAGTGGAGACACTGGGTTTCCCTCATCTTAATAATGCTTTAGAAGGTATCAAAAATACAGATACCAGTCCAACCAGCTTTCTTCTCGATTATTATGAGGTAAGTTTGAACCAATCAAATTTAAACTATATCTTTTTTATGCTTCTGTTTTCTACAGTAGATAAGATCCATCATATTTTAAGAGGTAGTGCTGTTCATTCAGATAAAATTAGGAATATTTCTTCTGATAACTTCATCAAATTTGAAATGTGAAAAATGAGTTTTGGTTTTAAAAAGATTATTTTAACTTGTATATTAGACTTGGAGCATAATTTGGGGGAAAATACTTTGGTTCAAGACAAAATCTCCGCTCCAACATGTCAGATCTTGTCTGGTTAATAACCTGAACTATTTATTTAGAAAAACATATTTCCGAATTGTGTAGATTTGTTCTGCCATTCAGATGTGATGTATAACAAAAAGTCTGCTGGTGCCTATTGTGTATTTTCAATTTTTTTCAGACGTCAGAAGGAACAATACAGAAATTAAGAGATGGTTTACAAAAGCTGGGTAGAAGGGATGTCATTACTATTATTGATAATTCTATTCAGAAATAGCATAATTCTTCTCCATATACAGTACACTCAAATTCTATATGTTTCATGAACTGTAACGTGTCAAATTACAAGCCAATGATGGCAAGATGACTGATCGGTCATAGCTGCTAGAGAATTATTCTGACACATGGGAAACATATTGATGAAATAGTGACCATGTAAAAATTTAAATTCATCGTTAGGGCTAAATTCTTCTCCAAAGAATAGCAAAAATAACCAAGTTGTATTGATAATATATTAAGCTCCTTTCCTTTAAAATGTAGTTGCATAACATTTACGTTTGCAGTAATTTAATATGATAACATAAACCATATAATCTAGACATGCTACAATTATCTGGTCATTATTGGCTTCTGTCATTTATAAAAACACTCTTCAGTTGGATGATCATGTGCATATCATTGAGACATGTAGAATGTTTGGGTTGCTGTATTCATGTGTAAATATTCCACAATCTGAACAAATTATATATTAAGGGATCAGAAACAAACTGTGCTAACCCATAATTCTGGAAAATTTGGATTTTTTTATTTTGATAAAATATGGTATGACTGTATAGTTTATCATTTCATATAAAATTATTTCACTCAAAATGGACAAGCTCGGGCAAATGGACATAAATGCTTTCTTAGCCTGACATTGTGGATGCTCTAGAGCAGTGGTTCTAAACCTTTTTTTGCCAACAGCACACCTTGGAATACATGAAAAATTAGTAGCACACCTGGCTAAAATATATATGAAAAATATTTAAAATTTTGCAGATGACTTACAGTTGTAGACACATAGAGTGACTCAAACTAAATAAAGAAAATGCAGCTATGAACTTACAAGTCGACACCAGTGAATACCCAATTGTGAACACATGGGTTTTTTTTTTTTGCATTTTCACATTTTTTTTTGGCATTTTCTTAGTGTGCCGTTCACAATTTCGTGGCATGCTGGTTGCGAATCACAGCTCTAAAGGCTGAATTAATCATCCAATTGACTTAAAAGTAATACACAGTGGTTATGTTTATGAAACAAAGCCTAACAAAGAAATAAAATATGCAAAGTATTTATATTTTAGACATGCCTTCAAGATTAATCTGCCAGATCCCTTTCTCAGAAATCATTCATGTGGGTTAGATCAGTCTGTTTCATATTTTATCCACTATATATGATTAATTTGATGTATAAAGATATATTGTTCAGTGTCAAGACTTCAATGTAGACTATTGTATGAGAGTTAACTCATACAATGGCAGAGTTGATATTCTCTTCCCCAATTTTGTAAATTTATTTCGTTTTAAGAGTTTAAACTCTCTAAATATTAAGCGCATTTATATGAATAAAAAAAAGAATATTTGTTTCTGATTGATATTCATAAAAAGGTAATATGCCTTGTTTCTTAATTTTTACATACGTAGTTAGGATAATCAATTATGATATGTTACTTCTAAAGAAATGTACTTCTGAAATGTGAGTTCTGACAATATTGACAAGAGAATCTTGTTCTATTTCAAATCTGAAAACACCTCCATTTCAAATACCACATGAATTAGTTGCAGGTGAATTGTGTAGTAGCAGCCCAGTCAGTCAGTACTTGCAGAGCACAGGAGATCTTTATTATTTATTGCAGATAAATTAATCAATTTTGGTTTGTGATTTTATTTTGTCATACTTACAAATAATATTTGGTGGAAAGAAGGTCTTAACCCATTTATAAATCAAAACTGTTATATTGTAGTTTTTATTCATCTGTCTTGAATAAATCTGAATATATATGATTTCTTTTCTTTCTTTCATTTGTTAATAAAAGTGTGTAGATTGTTCATAAATGAAATCATAACTAAAAGGATATTTTGCATCAATATCATAGGAAATGTTTGAAGTGTAGATATGTTACATTAAAATAAAAATTCATTCATGTCTTTTATTGCACCTATTGTTGATTTTCTATATTATATTATATTTTGTTATATTTTGCCATATTATTTTTTCCATGTATTATGATATATTTATCATCTTTATAAATGTAATTAAGGTCTAAGCTAACAGTAGATGAAATTTATATTTTATGGAAAAAAGCTACCTTGTGTAAACTTAATATTTCTTCCTTCATGTTTTTGAGCTTATCAACCCATTTATTGTTTACAACATATGTGCATATGAAGTAATCTACTAGTAATCATTTTAGGAAAAATAGAAAAATCTGTGTTTATGGTTAACCTACTTACCCATTTTTTTTTTTTAATCCAAAGTTGCTGAACCTAAACAAATCCCAAGCTTAAAATTTTGGTATTGTAGTCTGAATCACCATTATTTGCAAAAAACATACCCAGTTACAATAATATTTAGCTTGGAAAAAAAAAACACCTTACCATATTTAGAATAACATAACAAAGGCTTTAGAATCGCATCTAGGAAAAAAAGTCACAGGCAAATAAGTCACAGGTAAAAAAGTCACTGGTAAAAAAGTCACAGTAAAAAAAACACAGGTAGAAAAGTCACAACTTATATATATTGTATTGTAGAGGGGGTATATCTTTGATCTTTTAAGTTATTTGTCTTTGAGTTTAAGTTGGATGGAACATTAGAATTAACAAAGAGTATTGATCTAGAATGTTGAATGAGCTAGAATGTGCTAAAATATCTGATGTACTGATATGTCAGATGTGCTGATATGCCATATGTGCTAATTGGTCAAATGTGCTATGATATCAAAATGTGCTGATTTCTAAAGACTAAAGCAGTCTGGTTAAATCTGTGTGACGAAAGGTTAAATATGTATGTTATTGTTTATATTGTTATTGAATTTGAGATGTAATAAAAAAAACTGTGACTTTTTTTACTGTGTTTTTTTACCTAGGCAAATTTGTGACTTTTTTGCTGTGACTTTTTTTCTGTGCACCTTAGAATCCAGGTTTTTATTTAAAGATTATAATATAAATTGTTGATTTGATTGAACTTTATGTTTTGGGTTATTTTGTGAGATGGTGATCTGTAACATATCTTTACAATTTTGTATTGTATTGTATTTTACCCAATGGGGGTTATGTTGTAAGTGACTAACATGTCTATCACACAGTCTACATAATATACAAGTCATTTTCTTTTAATATTTGTGGTGTTAATAATTTCAAATTGAAATATTGTAATATCCATTGTGTTTTTCATGCTATAATTAACATGATAAAGCTGAAGATATAATTTAACATATTTGGGTTTATTATTTAGTGTTATGTATGATATTGTTTTAAAATATGGACATCAGTTAAGAGTCATTATCCTACTTTTCTAATTTGCAAAAGAAATCTTGTAATGTAAATATGTTTAATTTTCTGTGCCGGATAAGAAGAGATATGCCAGTTCCGCTAATTTCAAGTGACCCCAATGCTTGCCCTAGCCTACAATACTTCTTACCTATCAAGTTTTAATCTAATACCATGTTCATTGGAATCACAAGTTGAATGGGGTACATGTATTTTATCAGATGTAGCCCTCGTAACGGGATGTTAACCAGTGACAGTCAGAATTTTTCACGTCCAGTAATCGGGGTTGGATTATAATTCAGTATCAAAAATTTCACATCGTCATGAAATAAAATATACCAAAGGATGAATTTGGAAACACGATGTGAACTATAATGTAATATCCCTAAGTAGATAGTTATTTGGGTACCATGCACTGTCTGTTGCTCTGCTACTATATTGGTAATGTAGACATTTTAATCATCAAATGTGAAATTGGCACCTTTATACCACCTATATTTGAGCAACAGCGGGCTGTTTTTTATACGTCCACATTCATAATGTGAACGTATTATGCCGTCGCCCCTGTCTGTGTGTGTGTGTGTGTGTGTGTGTGTGTCTGTGGTTCGCCTACAGGGCGCAATTCTTCATGGATTTCCTTCAAACTTGGTATACTTATTCCTTATACTCCAAGGAAGATCCCTATTGTTTTTGGTGCATGCCCGACCCCCAGGGGCAGAGCTACGCCCATTTCTAGTATTTGTTTGTTTGTCGTCTACAGGCCACATTTCATAACTTATAATCTTGAAACTTTGCAAACACATTCTTTGTACCCTAAGGAACATCCCTATCGTTTGGGGTGCATGCCCAACCCCCAGGGGCAGAGCCACGCCCATTTTCTTTTCGTGTGTCTTTGTGTCGCCTACAGGGCGCAATTCTTACTGGATTTTCTTCAAACTTGGTATACGTATTCCTTATACCCTAAGGAAGATCTCTATTGTTTTTGGTGCATGCCCGACCCCCAGGGGCAGAGCCACGCCCATTTCTAGTATGTGTTTGTTTGTCGTCTACAGGCCACATTTCTTAACTTATAATTTTGAAACTTTGCATATACATTCTTTGTACCCTAAGGAACATCCCTATCGTTTGGGATGCATGCCCAACCCCCAGGGTCAGAGCCACGCCCATTTTCTTTTCCTGTGTCTTTGTGTCGCCTACAGGGCGCAATTCTTACTGGATTTTCTTCAAACTTTGCATACTTACTCTTTATACTCTAAGGATGATACCTATCGTTTGGGGTGCATGCCCCCCCCCCACCCCCCACCCATCTACACACACCCAGGGGCAGAGCCACGCCCATTTTCTTTTTGTGTGTCTGTGTGTCGCCTACAGGCAGCAATTCTAACTGGATTTTCTTAAAACTTTGTATACTTACTCTTTACACCCTAAGGATGATCTGTATTGTTTTTTGGTGCATGCCCGACCCCCAATGGCAGAGCCACGCCCATGCCATGTATTTATTTGTTTGTCGTCTACAAGCCACATTTCTTGACGTATCATCTTGAAACTTTGAAGGCTTATTCTTTGTACCCTAAGTAATATTCCTGTCGCCTACAGGCCACAATTCTTAATCGGTCATCTTGAAACTTAAAATACTTAACCCCTATACCCTAATGATGATCCCTTTTGTTTTGGGTGCATGCCCTAAGGCTGACCACTATTATTTTTGGTGCATACCGGACCCCCTGGGACAGAGCCACGCCCAATGCTTTTGTGTCTTGTGTTCGCCTACAGGATGCAATTCTTAACAGATCCTTTTAAAACTTTACAAACCTATTCCTTATACCCTAAAGATGACCCCTATTGTTTTTGGTGATTTCCTAACCCCCAGGGGCAGAGCCATGCCCATTTTTACTTCGTGTCTGTGTGTGTTGTCTACAGGCCACGATTCTTAATGGATCGTCTTTAAACTTGGGATATGTATTCCATATAGCCTAAGGACGTCAACTGCATGTCCTGACTCACACAGGCAAGACACGCCCAATTTTTGTGTTTGTCGTTTACATGCTGAATGAATCAGCTTGGTACTTGGCTTATGTATTCCTTATAGCCCGAGTGCATCCACTATTGATTTTGATGAATGTCCCGACCCCCAGGGGCAGAGCCACGCCCACTTTTTGCCTTTAGCGTTAGGAAAGCACAATTCTGAATGGATTATCTTGGTATACTTATTCCTTATACTCTAAGGACGGCAACTATTGATGTTGGTGCACGACCCTCAACGCTAAACAAACCAAACGCCTAGCCTTCTTGACAAAGTACCATATCAATCAAAGCAGGAATGTGGACGTATATTGTAGCGTTAGCGTTATGTTTCTCAGTAAATTGGCAAACGAGCTAATCACCCAGTACCACAAAAAAACACCTGTTTAAAAGTCACAAATAATATCGTATGCCAAAATATAATCCTGGTTATATCAAATGTCAAATATTAATGGTCTTTTTCCCATTGATGTCATATAATTAAATGACGCACTGAAAACGACTTTCGAAGAAAATAATAGTAATGTGGTTAACTAGGCATGGGACGCCACAAATACCGTGAAGCAGATTCACGCTAATGATTTTTCAATATGGTTGATTTGGACACTCAGAATACAATATACAATTTAGCTATGTGATTATCGTTGCCTTTAGCATTAACTGGATTTGCGATTAATAATCTACTTCTATAGAAGTATATAACACAAATGATTAAGGTGTAAATTACATCATAATTGGATTAAGCCTAATATCGTTAATCCAATGTTTATGTACATGTATGATAGTATGTTGCTAACAACATCAAGGTAATTTGTGTCAGTATATATAAGGTGGTCAAATGGTCATTACTATATCACAGTTCTTCTTAGAACAGCAACCAACAGTATAGCTGACCGCTTATATAGCCTAATAGTCAACATGAGAGAAATCGTTCATATGCAAACTGGCCAATGTGGTAACCAAATCGGTGCTAAGGTAAGCAAACTGTTTAAAGACAAAAACTATATTTAGGAAATCTTCTACACCATGATTCCAGTTAAATAGTAATACAGGCTGCGTGCCGCTGTGTACTTGGTGATGAGGTTGTTCCATTTTTATTTCCTGAGTAAACATAGAGGTTGCACTCTGCTTCCAAGGCTTTGAAAGGTGCATGTAGACTGCAGTGTAACTCTCAAATCTGTGCATAATGGCTTATAGAATACAATTGATAAAGACCTGCAATTTCCAATCTGATGGGACAAATTGTTACGCATTTAATTTAAAATAACTTCTCTTTTTTCCTTTTCTTTTAGTTCTGGGAAGTAATCTCTGATGAACACGGTATCGACCCCACTGGAGCTTACCACGGCGATTCTGATCTTCAATTGGAGAGAATCAATGTTTATTATAATGAAGCCACAGGAGGAAAATATGTGCCCCGAGCTGTTCTTGTCGATTTGGAACCCGGTACTATGGATTCTGTACGATCAGGGCCTTTTGGACAGATCTTTCGACCTGACAACTTTGTATTCGGACAATCAGGTGCCGGTAACAACTGGGCTAAAGGTCACTACACCGAGGGAGCTGAATTGGTTGACTCTGTCCTTGATGTAGTCCGAAAAGAAGCTGAAAGCTGTGATTGCCTACAGGGATTCCAACTGACCCATTCTCTGGGTGGTGGAACTGGTTCTGGTATGGGAACCCTCCTCATCAGTAAAATCCGTGAAGAATATCCCGATAGAATCATGAACACATTCTCGGTCTGTCCTTCGCCTAAGGTAAATATATTCTCCTTATTAAACTCAACCACAAAACATACAAATGTACAACAGAAGCTGTTACCTAACTTAACTGGACATCGTAAAGAATTATTCAGGCGGATATACAAACCGTTCAATATAATGTAGTAATACGCTTTTAAGAAAACATTCAATTAATTAAACATGGTTGTTGTCTTCCAGGTATCAGATACAGTTGTTGAACCTTACAACGCCACCTTGTCAGTTCATCAACTGGTAGAAAACACCGATGAGACCTATTGTATTGATAACGAGGCTCTCTACGATATCTGCTTCAGAACACTGAAGCTGACCACCCCCACATACGGTGACTTGAATCATCTGGTGTCAGCCACCATGTCTGGTGTGACTACCTGTTTACGATTCCCTGGGCAACTGAACGCTGATCTTCGTAAACTGGCCGTCAACATGGTACCTTTCCCACGTCTGCATTTCTTTATGCCTGGCTTTGCACCCCTTACTTCTCGCGGTTCCCAGCAGTACCGAGCTCTCACTGTACCCGAACTCACTCAACAGATGTTTGATGCCAAGAACATGATGGCCGCCTGCGATCCTCGTCATGGTCGTTACTTGACGGTTGCTACCATGTTCAGAGGTCGGATGTCCATGAAGGAGGTTGATGAACAGATGTTGAATGTTCAAAATAAAAACAGCAGTTACTTTGTTGAATGGATTCCCAACAACGTCAAATCAGCGGTCTGTGATATTCCTCCAAGAGGTCTGAAGATGTCAGGAACATTTATTGGTAACAGTACAGCCATCCAGGAACTATTTAAGAGAATATCTGAACAGTTTACAGCCATGTTCAGGAGAAAGGCTTTCCTCCATTGGTATACTGGTGAGGGTATGGATGAGATGGAATTTACCGAAGCTGAATCTAACATGAATGATCTGGTATCCGAATATCAACAATACCAAGATGCCACAGCTGAGGAGGAAGGGGAATTTGACGAAGAAGAAGGCGAAGGTGACGAAGCATAAATTACCCTCAACTGAACTGATTTATGGAACTAGGTCATAGCAATTATTCGATCTTTCGAAGGTCCTAGTTAAACCATTCAGTCAGTTCTTTTCGAATTACAGTATTTGATTAACTTCGGTAAAATTTAAATGAATGACATTCAATGTAAATTATTAATTATCTATTTATGTAATTATTTAGTTCATTTAAATGCCGACAATAAAACCAGGTATCTAAACAATTTGAGTGACAATTGAAATTAAATGAACACTCTGTCAATTCAAAATGATTACTGTCTGCATCCCTCATCTAAAATTCCCGTTGCTCAACATTTTAGTTTCTTTTTCATTTTCAATTTGTATTTTTGACAGTTATAATTAATACACGTGTCATGATTCAACATTCGGTCACGATTCAAAACGACGCTGGGGTTTAACGACCTACTACGGACAAATGGAGAAATGAAATTGGGTTTAACGTCCTACTCTTCTGTACCTTACCCGGGCTAATGGAAGACCATACAATGTGCTACGAGGGAAATGTTTGCCCGGGCCTAATCTTATATCGAATTCCAACTGCCAAGGGATCTTTTACGTGCACGCCAATGTGTACACGGTACCTAGGATTTAAGTCCCATCCGAACGACTAGACAGCTGTTCTTGTCAGGCCCTCCGTTCTTCATTACTGACAAGGTGAAACCACGAAGGGAAATCGAAATGAACTTTCTTGGCCAATGCAGGGATCGAACGCCCGACCTAAAGGCTAGCGAGCCAGCGACTTTCTCGGCAAACCCTGAGGTCGATAAAATGGTTTATTCACTTGGCCACATAAAATAGTGTTATGAATCAACATTCATTCACGATTCAAAACGACCCTGGGGTTTAACGACCTACTCCGGACAAATGAAGATGGAAGTACGCTATGCAGCGTGCTGCTATACAAACGTTTGCCCGGGCAACGGCAGCTGTTCCTTGCTAGCCCCCACCCGAACCTAGCACCTGTATCTCTGACAAAAGGCGAAAACACACCGGAAAATCTCGAGCAACTTTCTTGGCAAACACTGGGGTCGAAAAAATGTTTTATTCACGGGGCCACATACAATAGCACATCGTTTTAGAATGTTTTATATCCAAACATTCCTCGATTCGACGCTTCATTGAGCCACTGAGGATGAAATACTAGAAACTTGATGGACTGTGGGTCATACTCACATATGCTATGGAGTAAATGTCATTTTAAAACATAAATTCAACCACTAATAAATCATATAGCATTCTTGTAATACAATATTTTACCGCCATTTTAAATAATTGAATTTTAAGTGGTATATTGTATCTACATTTTAATAAGCTGCTGTACAACAAACTGCCCAATATGAAAAAGTAAAAGCAAATGAACCCATGTGAGCTTATAACATAAAACAATAAGTGAACAAATGAATGAAATTGTTTAACGTCCTTCTTTCCTGCAATGTCGAAGTGAAGAATGACAATGTGCAGCCATCTGTGACATTCGTTTATACTGTGTTTTGTGTGAAATGAAAGCAGTTGTTCGAGAGAAGACTATTTGGGTTGAAATGGTCATGGATACACAGTATACTGGATACTATAATTAACGAACTAACTAATTTAGTATTTATTTCAATCGTCTGTGGTGTTGCATAACGAGGCCTTGAATAAATGGGGTAATTTATGAGATAAGGTTAGTAAAAGGGGTTAATATGATCTTGAAACATATAGCTCTAAGGTACTCTTAGATAAAAGTAAGTTGACAATTGGGTCATATCGGATCTTATTCAAAGGACTCGCAACGACGAATGATTACAAGATTTGTATGCGAGTCACTACTGTAACTGAATTGAAGGAATGTTACATTGGTGCATTAGTAATACTAATGTTACCATTAAGTCATACGATAAGCCACTAATTTATTAAAGCGAAACGAATCCGAAAATTGTTGCGAATCGTTTAGCTATTCGTGTCTGTACAGTTACTTACAGTCATATATTCGAATAGGGTCTAAAATAATCCGAAATTAAATGGGGGTTAACGTCCTGTTGTTTTCCAACTGGGCTAATAAAGACGTACATACGTCATACGGTGTGCTACGAGAGACATTTTGCCCGGACAAGGAATCTTTTACGTGCACGCCGATGTATACACGGGACATCGGGTTTTCGTCCCATCCGAACGACTAGATAGCTGTCCTTGTGCCCGGACTATGAATTTCAGTAGTCTGATATTAGTCACATTTGTTTCTATAGTATTCTTCAGATTGAATAGAAACACAGGCACAGGTTAAATTTAAGCGGCGTGTCCCTGCTTTTATTTTGGAAATTTATTTTTTGATTGTCTCTGGGAATAATAATTATTTGTTTGTAACTTCTGTATATCGTGTAATATAGTTCATCTTTGTTAACTTGTTCGCTTTAAGGGGTTTTAAAATATTATAAGCTTCGAGAGCTGATCTCTTGGAAGCAGTGTCGGATTAAAAATCAAATTGAGAGATGTCCTTTACTATTCCTCTAAAGAGGACCCTTCCCACCCCTTTAGTGTGTTTGGGAAAAATCCAAAGACGATGAAAGTAAAGTGTTAACAAAAATATTATACACCTCGCCCAGAGACCTCGAGGTTTTAGTTGTCTATCTGCCTAGCTCATAGATAAATCCGACACTGCTTGAAAGATTAAAATGTAATTATTATTTTCAAAACTTACCTCAAATCACTCCTCTGGGTTGAACATTAATATATATAAAGGGTATCCATATCATGCTTTGAAAATATGTTTAAAGGTACAATTTTAATATCAAATGCCTTTGTTTCTAAAAACTTTAAATGTAGGCCTATATTTGCAGTTAACAAGCTTCAATAGCTAGAATAAATGTACTTAAACGGATTTAATTTTAAAAAAATGGTCAGTCGAGGCTAATCTCGATTAACAAAGGCCGTTGCCACGATAACAGTCAACCTATGCCACATCTTGACAAACCTTCGGTCAGAATAAAGTATGTTCAGTGAAATTTTCAATATACTATTCATTTTGTATTATCTATTTTAGAACAATTGCAGCAAGAACGGTCAGACTTTTATCTAAATCTTACGTAATGTATCTTTAAAGAAAATAATTACATATAGGTTTTGTATCATTGCATCATTGTTTTAGCATGGGATTATAGAACAAATTCTTTGTTTAAATAAATTAAATAAAACTTTTTAATGGGTTTTTTTTAATCTTCATTTTAAAACAATAAAACATCCTTTCAGCATAGAACCAGTTTGTAGTTTAAGTCTAATTACGTCTCCTGAAAACACGCGCGAAAAACTTTCTAAGCTTCAAACATCTTCCTTTTTTCTCAGTAAATGCTTGTATTACTATGCGATTTTTGTTAGCTCGTTGAATATCTTTACATTCAGAAATACATGTTTGAGATCGTAACGTTTTGATGTCATCAAGCCCGGTGCCATAAGCTTCATCGGGGAACAATTCCGTCATAAAGCCATCAATGTCGTCACTTTTCACTGCTAAAATACGTCTGATGCGTTCTAGTTTTTCAATTTCATTTTTTAGCATCAGCTCCTCTTCGAGCAACTTTCTGATATTCTTATGTAGACTGTGGGCCTCTTTGTTTTCAGAGTCCAACTTTTCAAATTTCTCACGAATTCCCACGTTAGTGATTTGGATTACTTCCGTTTCTTCTTTCACGTCTGCCATTCGAATTTCGTATCTTTTTACTTTCTCTTCCATCTTTTGATTGTGACCCATCAAATAGTGAATACATCTGGAATTTACAAAATAAAACTAAACAATTTGTAAGTTATGCGTCTACTATATAATAGGGGCCAGAGAGAAAATGTAAGATAATAATCTAAGGTATTTTAGATCCCAATAATATCTATGACGGGATTTTGTGTACCAGCTTTAGTACAACATCTGTTCGGTTCGGCCACACAGACTCCTTTATTATCATGTATAAATACTGTTGAATACAAAAATATTGATCAATTTTATATAGAACACACTGTAACAGTTTACCGCAGATTCTTTCATTTTACTTGTCAGTTCCTGGTCTACTCCTCGCAAAACGCGTAACAATACAACACGTGCTTATTGTATCCGTGTGCTTTAGCATAAATGTACAATCATGATTTTTGCGGATTGATTATTTAGCAAGACGTGTGCCGAACGTTAGAAAACTCATCATTGTGTTTTGTTCTAATAAACCGGATGTATCTAAACCGCCGACTCGATCTTAACCCTGGAACGTTCAAAGGGTGGTGGATTCTGGCTCAATTTTTTTGTGGAAGATTATTATTACGCTAATCCTCTTACCTATCATGATCTTCTATTTGTTGTATATGTTTCTTTATTTCTCTGTCAAGTGAATTCCTATGATTTACTTCTGGTAAAACTGCAGAAATATAATTATATGTGCGTAATTGCCCAAGACAAATTGGCGATGTCTATGTTTATATCTCATCTTGTTGTTTAATTAATATTTATTTGTAATTTAAACTTCGACAATGTACCTACCTAAACTACCATCGCCGAAAGACATCTCATTTACCGGCGTCCTTGACTCATCTGGAGTGTTGACCAATTTTGCATTTTTCATTTTTCTAAAATAGGGCAAAAAAAAAAAACAAAAAAAAACACCTTTGAGATAGAAAGTGAACAACCATAAATCAACATCATGATTGATTAATCATAAAATATAAGAAAAGTAGTTCAAAATCATAAATTTATTGGGTTCTTCGGCAGTAAGGGAAAACCGGAGGACCCGAAGAAAACCCGCGAGGTTGGAAAGATGACCATACCCCTCCCTTGTCACACACACAAGCGGAGAATAGATCGAAATTATCATTGGACTCAATGACAGACCTTATGAGGTAAAGCGAAAACTTTAAATCATTCGCTCCCTCCCGTCCTAAGTTTAGCGCTGTTAATATTTCAGGTTATTTCTGGACCATTTCAACAAAGTATGGCTTCGTGTGCTGGAGGTGAGAGTCTAGGAATGGGGGATGGGTTGTGCATAAAAAAATTTAAAAAAAAAAATACACTTACCGGTTCGATTTATGATTTTTCGCCTTTTTCATCTTGTGCGTATTATATTATAATTAGATCTATTTAGATTTAATAATAGTGCAGTGCTGAAAAACACAACCTGCTCCACTGAAACTAGGCAATTTCTTTCTTATGCCGTCAATCAACTATGACGTCATAATGCACAATCCAACTGACGTTATTCCACCCAATCGCCCTATTCAAGTGCATTTCTTTCATTATGTGTATCGTGCCTTTAGATTGGAATACGGAAAATCCAGACCTCCGTCCATGTTCCACCGCGGTGTCACATATGTTGAGAAAATAAGAGAAAAGAGAAAAACGAGAATTGCTTTGGGGCTTTAAATATAAAGAAATAACAAGATAAATAAGTCTCATTGTGTATTAAACAAAACTATGTTATCTCGATATTACGTCTAATGGAGATCACTTACTTTCCTTTCGCCAGGCACAAGTTTAATAAGCACGAAATCATTCAAATTCAAGCTGGAACTGGTGTCTTCGAATGACTTAAAATGATGGATCTTGATATTATACCTTTAAAAATTCAGGGCTCGGATGCCTATTTGAGTACTTACTCAATTGTATGTATTTTCTCTACGGTCAAGGTTTTATTGTTATCGTGACACCGTGTTTGTGAATATTATTATTATGCTAATCTTATAATTATTAAAAGAATTGTCTCGTCACGTTAATTTTCCTGAACCGTGTGCATTTTTTAAGAAACAATTGTTAGTGACGACTGTTTCTTGCTCTTGTGGCTGTGTGTTGACTTAAAAGGTCATTCAAATATTTTTTTCTTCAAGTAGCGGAGTGTTCTAGGCTTTGATTTAACTGCAGGTTTGATTGGAAACATTTCAATAACGGAACTTTATACTATAACGTTGATCTTGGTGTTCACGATGCCGATTAGTATGGCGGTATATTAGGGTCAAAATTT
The DNA here is from genome assembly GCA_036850965.1 of Patella caerulea. Taxonomy (NCBI): domain Eukaryota; kingdom Metazoa; phylum Mollusca; class Gastropoda; family Patellidae; genus Patella; species Patella caerulea. The sequence continues at coordinate 17,019,190 of JAZGQO010000004.1, read as the reverse complement.
TACTGTTCTGCTCCGAACTGGACTAATGGAGACGGACATACGCCATACAGTGTGCACGCCATACAGTGTGCTTTAGGGAAATACTGCCTAGGGAGCGGATCTACGACCTGGACTTATATCGAATTCTTACGGTCACGGGATCTTTTAAGTGCACGCCAACATGTACACGGGACCTCGGGTTTTCATCCCATCGGAACGACAAGACACTGGAACCACGCCAGACAATCTGAATGAAAATGGTTGGATTTCTTCCGTCTAAATTCATGTGATCATATATCTGCCACCTGAAGGCCGATTTTAACAAATGAGGTATCGATGGATAGGTTATGTGAAGTATGTTCATCATCAATGCACATGCATGTTTGAACAATGACGTCATCACGACTATGACGTCATTAAAGTGTACTGAAGATAAAACATCGGGAGGGTGGCAGAAATTATTACCAAACTGAGATAAAATTAGATCAAGGACCATTTATTTCATTTCTAAATGATTAGTTAACATGCAAACTAACATCGGTGATGATCAGAAGTCAATACTTCGTGTGTCCCCCACCGTTGGCTTTAAAAGGTGCTTGCTTCCGCTCAGATTTAGGGCGTCGTTGATGACGTCATATCCAAGATGACGTCATCATTCAAACATGCATGTGCATGCGTAATGAGCATACTTCAAATACCCTATCCATCGATACCTCATTTGTGCAAATCGGCCTTCAGGTGGCAGATATATGATCAAATGAATTTACAAACCAAGTAAGAAATCCAACCTTTTTCAAGCGTGGTCCTATTCTTTTGGCCACGACTGTAAGATGAAACAGAATTGATATTTACACTGAACAAATAAAGAAGTTGAATTATTCATTGTCTGAATTTAGAAATTACATGAATGGACGTTAGAAATTATATGAATGGACGTTAGAAATTACATGAATAAAAGTAAGAAATTAGACGATAGCATGTTAGAATTTTGACTCTATTATACCGCCATAGATTACCCCCGCGTCATAGCGAATACCCTCCGATACTGAATTGTATTACTACAGTATATCAAGCTGCAAGGAACCATGCTGTAAAGTCAAACTGTTTTCTGAGCCTCGCTTCGCTTAGCGATATAGAACCCTTGGCAGTTAGAAGAGTCGGCGGAAATAGCACTCCTCAATCGCACGACACACGTAACTATGGAATGAGGTTCCAAAGTATTGTGCTGATGTGAAGTTAGACCGGGTTCTGTACATCGCAAGCATTCGTGTTAAGGTCCAGAGAAAGCCATTGGACATTCTAATAAATAAATAAAATAAAAACAAGCACGAACAATTCAAACCATTAGACAAAATTCAAAGTCCTAAAAAACGATTTAGGCAAAATAGTGTAATAAGGCAAAATAGTGTAATCAGCATATATGGACTTTTTCTGTAAGGACGGGATTCATTATTATACCGCGTTTGAAATTAATCCATTTTCAAAGGACAGGTCCTATTTCGTATCGTTTTAGACGGGGCCATCAAATATATTGGTATTATTACTATTACACATTTTGACGATTCGGCACGACCAAGGACTTCATTAAAAAAGTTTAACAGGTAAATTTATATTTTTAGGTCTGAATCAAATCCATTATGGATAAACATGACATCATATCCGAGATTGGACAGTTCAGTTTTTACCAAAGAATAATAGCATTGACTATTTTATTTACCAATATTCCTGCTGCCTTTTCCATGATGATGATGGCCTTTGGTGGAACCATTCCAGATTGGACCTGTACAGTGTCAGATGAAACTCTGTTAGATTTAAACACTACTAATGTCTGCCTAACGAACGGAACTGAGTGTAATAGAATATATTTAACAGAAATGGAAACAGTTATAAATGAGGTATGCATTTATCAATTCATTTTATTTATTCTATAAAAAGATGGGTTGTCAGAAACCAGCCTTTAACGTTGTAATACTATTTAAAGATTTGAACAGTTTTGCTATCCAGTGTAATTAAAGAAGTTAGCCCAATCTATAGTTATTGCTATTCCCCATTAATGATTTTTTTACTTCGTTTTAGAAAACTTATTTAATGAAATGCCTTTTGGAGACATCATTTAGATATCCATCCTTGAAATCTGCTGTGTTGAGATCACGTCTGAATATCGACATCTAGGCGATAACATTATGCCAGTGTGGAAGCTTATAACGCCCCTCGTTTTCTCCTAATTTCTTTTTTTCGACTTGCATTTTGGCTTGTATGCCGACTTGTCGACTTTTGTATTAATTGGTGTCAGAAAGAAGGCGACACCACGCATACCAAGCCACAGTCAACAGTACGACAGCAAGCCAAAATGATAAGTCGCTAATAGCGCCCTGTATTTATTTCCTAATTTCTTCTTTTCGAGTTGCATTATGGCTTGGTACGTGTTGTTATCTTCTTACTGGCATCAATAAATACGAAAGTCAACAAGACGGTATACAAGCCAAAATGCAAGTAGAAGATAAGAAATTAGGAAATAGCGAGGGGCGCTATTATCGCAGTGTATTAACTATTATTTCTAAATTTCTGTTTTCAAGTTCATTTTGGCTTGTTTAGCGTGCTGTCGCCTCATATTTTGTCGTAACTCCGACTTTCCGACCTTCGTGTTTTGGGGGCGAAAAGTATAAATTATGAATGGTATAGTTATAGGCTTCCATATGTCTGTGTTCAAGTTTGCAAATTTCGTCTTCACAATATCGGTAAAATACGCACTTTTATTGGCCAGCCCTCTGCGAAGATGCGAGTTAACTCCCTTATAACATCCAGAATTGAATACTGCAACTCACTTCAAGATAATAAATTCTCTTCAATATCAAATCGTTCGTTTGCAGATTACTAAGGCGAGGCTATCAGAGAATATCATTCCATGTTATCCATGACCTTTTCCTTTCTGATCCCATACACTCTTTCCAAAAGCGTGTGGACATCTTCAAATAATGTGCTTGTTAAACCGAAAACCAAGACAATTGCCGACAGGGTGGGGTGGGGGTGCTCTGAGGTGCTGAAAATTGACGGACAATGTATACATATTTTTTATGGTCGACAAATTGTGTTTGTAAAGCGCCACTGAGCAATACTCGTGTTGGATATTCGGCGCTATATACATGATAAAATTATTATAATTATAAAATTGATAATATTTTTTAACTCGATTTTTTCAGTGGGATTTAGTGTGTGATAAGAGATGGGTTGGTTTCACCATAACTTCGATACAAATGGCGGGGGTTTTGGTTGGTTCACTCGTTGCAGGATATATATCTGATGTTTTTGGTAGAAAGAAAACTTTATATGGCAGCCAATTAGTGTTGTTCGTGATGAACGTCATCAATATATTCTCTCCGTCGTGGCAGGTTTTTGCTGGACTCAGATTTGTGATCGGTTTAGCACTCGGTGGAATTATGACTGTTAATTTTCCGCTGGCTATGGAATTTGTTGGCCCTCGATGGAGAAGTATCTTGGGAGCCATTCCAGCATTTTCATTAGGTTGTGCTTTAATCCCATTGGTTCTATGGATAATTCCACAGTGGTACTATTTCGAAGTTTCCTGTGCCGTTTTAAGTCTAATTTCACTAGTAGGTTGGTTGTAAGTATACTGTTTTAATAATAAAAAAGGTTACTTTCATTCCATGATGACTTGAGTAATTATATTTGATTGGGAGAGTACATTTTATTCCATGATGCCCTGTGTAATTATATTTGATTAGTATACATTTATTCCATGATGTCATATTATTATATATATAATTATATGGGATTGAGATAGTACAGTTTAAACTGGTTGGTATTCTAGACTAATCGAAATCAGCGAAGTGAAGGCCTTGATAAGGTGTACGGGGTTAAAAATCGAGATCAAGCCTTTTAATATTGAAAATGTGGCAAATCATGGTCGATGTCCACAGGTGTTGTTCCCATAATTGCCGAATTTGGTGATATTGATGTATTTCACAGTTCATCTCAGGCTCGATTGTACGAAAATAACAAAGATAACGAACAAAAGTTAATAAAGTTATCTTGATTATCCAGCTGCTTGGGATATATTCGCATAGTCAGTTGCGACTTTGAGCTTCGATGAGAATAAACATGACATATACGTCATGTTTCAGTGGGCTATGTCGTCCGATTTTACTAAATTACAAATTGCCTACCATATAAAAGCTTCTTTATCTGCAACAGCTTATCTGTTATGAGCATTTTCAATATACGGGAATCTCTTGCAGGTCATCCATTTCACCGCTCTACAGGTTTTTTGAGAATAATTTTATTCAAAAATAAACGTTCTTTCTCGTCTTTACTTGAAGCTATGTTCCAGAAAGTATCAGGTGGTTGGCAGTAAAGGGAAAAACAGATGAAGCTGAACAAATCATTTCTAATATTGCAAGACGAAATAAGAAGCCGATACCAGATATGAAAGTTTTACGGGTTATATATGAAGAAGAAATATTTCATAGCAAGGGGAAAAGCTATTCCTACTTAGATTTATTTAGAACTAAAGAAATGGCTAAACGGACACTGATATTATCTGTGGCATGGTTTGTATGACATAAATTATAAGATCGTTATGTATTGCTTTCTGTTACGAACAAGAAAAGTGATGATACAGATGCTAAACCCCATTACACCTAGCATCAATATATACTATTCAAAAAAAGTAGGGGATATTTGATTTTGGCTAATACTAAAATATGCAAATGACTACGAAAAAAGTCACTATAGAACCTAACAGATGAAACATTTCCAGTTACATGTGACGCCCAAACGCACCAATAGCTACCGCATGGAATGCAGGTGATGCTTGGGATCATCATGGGGGTCCAACCCAAGATTTGCACGACTCTGACGTTGAATGTTACAGTCATTGTGGCATGGAATTCCAGGGTGGAAACATCAGTTTAATTGTTTTAGTGACCAGAAAACAAATTTTGATATGCGTCGGCTTACCCAAAATGAAAGGTTACGTGCCCTTGGCATGCTACAGATCGGCACAACACAGGCGGTTGTGGCGCGGACGATCAGATCAGCGCTCGTCTTCAAACAGACACTGGTGTGAGAGTGAGTGGCCAGACGATTCGGAATCGACTGCATAGGGGTCACCTTCGCGCCCGACGTCCTCGCGCGATCCCTTGTTTGAGAGATAATCACATTCAGGCAAGACGTCGTTAGTGTAGGGATCGTCAACACTGGGATAATCGACGCTGGAGCAATGTGATGTTTTCAGATGAGTCAAGGTTCACTGTTGATTTTTTGGACAGACGTAGGAGGGTGTGGCATCGTCGAAACGAGCGCTTCCAAGACGTTAACGTCATCAGACATGATCGATTTGGGGGTGGTTCTGTTATGGTGTGGGAAGGCATCGCTGTTGCTGGAAGAACGGCTTTACATGTTGTTGCAGGGCGTGTTACAGGCCATGTTGTGCCGTTCGCACGACGTCATGGCCGCCGTTTCATCTTCCAGGATGACAAAGTAAGATGTCACAGGGCCAGGGTCGTTACAGGTTACCTCCAACAACAGAACATCACCACATTACCTTGGTCAGCACTGAGTCCCGACCTCTCCCCCATGGAGCATGTCTGGGAATGCTTGGACAGAGGTTACGTCAACGTCAACAACGTCCTGCCAATGTCCAAGAACTTGCTGCTGCGTTGCAACAGGAATGGGACAATCTGGACCAAAATGACCTTAGACGTCTCATTAGGAGTATGCCACGTCGGATCAATGCTTGTTTGGCAAACAGAGGAGGATTTACCCGTTACTGACTTTGTTGTGATGCTGTGGTAACTTTGCTGTTTGACCCCGGGTATCATTTTACCCTTATAATGGTCAGTCTGTGCCTTACTCAGTCTAACGATCATTTGGAATAAATCGATGAATGTGAACTTTATTTCATTTTGTCATTTGTTTCTTCGTCAGTTTCATTAGGTGACTTTAATAACACTTAAAAATCAAATATCCCCTACTTTTTTTGAATAGTATAATATCGTCTTTAGTTGATTGCATCTAGTATCAATCAAATGTAATATTTAGTTGATATAGTGACCTCCGGTATATGAACAATACTTTTATCATACGAACTAATCATTTTATCTAGCGCTCTATAGAAAGAAAAAGACTTTTTGATACACAGTATTTTTTAAATCATTCATTTTAAATGTGCTTTGTAGCTGTCTTTAAATTTTCTAATTTGTGTGGGTATGGGAATACTCTAGATTACTTAAATTCTAATAAAATACGCACTTCGTCAAACGAATCACATATAAGCTGGAACCATTAAATCATCCTTGGTAGTATAGGTAAACAACCCGTACCGTAAATATTGTTTTGGGTTATGGTCAAAATTCGACGGATTCCCACACAGTGGTTTAATAAAAGAATCAGAGAAATATCACAAGACACACCCGCTACGACATAATCTGGGTAAATGCGAGGCTTTTCTCTATATTTGCTGATTACACTATTTTGCCAAGGCCGTTTTTTAGGACTTCCAATTTTGACTAATGGTTTGGATTGTTCGTACTTGGTTTTATTTTATTTCAGGATGTCGCAATCGATGACTTTTTTCTGTGTTGCATTGGGTGTTCAAAATTTGGCTGGAAATTTATTTCTAAACATGTTTTTATTAACCATCGTGGAGATGCCGTCCCATTTAATTGTTTTAGTGTCTGCCAACACGTAAGTGTTCTCTTCGTTTTAATAAGATCTCAGCTAACATGTTACAATATTTCCTACTGTTTCCATCTCATAAATGTGTTGCTTTTTACAAGCGTAATGGTAAATTCACGTTTCTCATATGACATTCGATGTACATGTATGTCACTGAATTATATATTTTTAATACATATCACAGTAAAAATTAAATTTACTTTATACAATGGAAATGCCCTAAAACATACCCTTGTGGTACACCTATATAATCTGATTTCATCGGTATTACCTTCGTTAATATAAATGTATCTCTATTGTCAGTTAACCCACCGAAAACGTGGCGAAAACTTTAAATACATTGCAAGTTATTGCCTTTTTTCCAGATTGGGTAGAAGATGGTCCGTAGCAGGGTTTTATTATGCCACGGGTCTTCTTGGTCTTGGAGCAGCTTTTGCTACTTTATATGGTAGGTCTACCACACCTTTCTCTTCTGCTAAATATCATTTGTTCTCGAGTATACAGAAATAACACCCAATATCTCTCATTCGTTTTATTATCTTACTGTACATTCTACCATTAATATTATGTTTAGTATAATCCTCTGGGTAATATGTTTTAGTCACGCCACTCTGTGGATATAACATAGTGGTGACGGAAATATAGATTTAGAAAGTCATAACCTAATACATAAATTTTATCTATTTTTCAGCACCAGAGTCATCCCGTGGCTCTATAGTCAATGCCTGTGCTATGTTAGCTAATCTATGTGTGGGTACTAGCTGGACAGTAATGATGGTATTTACTACAGAACAATATCCTACAGTTATAAGGTGAATAATAAGAGTATGTTCAAACATCAAACAAACGAGTCACTATAGAACCCGTTTGTTTATGCAATGATATGTTGTTCAAACTATTCGAGATATGTATTATGTAATGATATAATCTTCTGGCTTAGATGTTACATTGATATTATCATTAAGACCACTTGATATGCAATGATATGGTCTCCTGAGCAGTTTGGGTGTGTGATATTATGTATAATGATATACAATATTCAGACAACTTTATGTTTAATGATAGAGCTCCTGCGGGTGTAATATTTTGTTTTTGGAATTATGCACTTATCGGACCATTATAGAGATTTGATACAAAAACTACCCCCCCACCCTCCCGAGATGATCTAAGCAGTTTTCGGTTGTTACATGTTGTTTTATTTGACGATATGCTTATTTTGGTATTAAATTGTGGTATATTTGCAGGAATCTGGGATATGGTGCTAGTAATATGATGGCACGTTTAGGGGCTATATTTTCATCACAGATCGTAGCGTTAGTAAGTATATACCTGGTTAGTTACCATTGCTAAACAGGCGGATTTTGACAACTGTACATTTGGACAGACATTAGACTCACGGGAAGAATATCGCGATGATATTTGCGCCTTATCAGTTGTAAAATACCCCTTTACAATTGGAATTCGAGTATATGGAAACGCCGCCGTAGCGTTAGTTTCTCTCCAGTGTATCGATAAACGTTAATAAAGAAATAGAATTAGATATGTTAATCTCAAAATAAACGAATTATTACTTAGATGAAGCGTTAAATAGTATTCTTTTCCATTAAACCAAAACTGTGATATAGCTTCTGTCACCAAAATAGGCAGTGAAGCCACGGTAGCTCAATAGGTAAGGCACTTGACCACTATCCAGCGTTGTCGGTATCGTTCCGTTATACTCCACTAACCTCTGGGTCCATTCGTGGGGTTTTCACGAATTCAAGTTACCTACCCTTGACCGTTGGTTGATTCGACGTACCAATTAAAAATCAGTTTACATATTACTTGTCTCGTAACGTCATTGTTTACGTTTACCACAATAATCTTAGTAGCAAACTAGCAATAAAATGCAAGTTACTTCCCTTTGCTTGCCCACTGGAGAACGAGGACGGTCTGGGTATGTGCTCGAATTTGCTAGACTGTCTCCGATCTAGCGTTCTCCTCCTTGATTTTTCCCTGGATTTTCCATCATACTTTACCCTTGCCAGTAATACCGGACGGAAGGGCTGGCAAAGAAACGCGTCTGGTCGTTCGGATGATACGAAAACCCAATACACGTTGGCGTGCACGTAAAAAGAAACCTTGGCAGTTTCTGTACGGGCAAAATTTCCCTCACAGAACAGTGCATGGCATATGCCCATCTTCATTAGCCCCGTGAGGACGTTAAACCCCATTTCAATCATTCATTTAAAATAGACAATGCATACTCTATCTAGCAAATCTGGTACCAAATTAAGATTGCATAGTTTAGTGATTGTTGAGTTCAGTTTCTGTGATCAAAGTCAAATATGTATTATACCAACTGATATCATGTCTGATTTTTTAATACAGCTGATAAACTGTTGTTATATAACTATATTTACTAGATCAATGAAAAAGTAAGATGTTTTCTGATTTTTGCAGGCAGCAGATGGAGCTTATATACCGTATGTTATAATAACAGTATTAATGTTTCTATCGGGTAGTTTAGTTTTAACATTAGGAGAAACTAGGGGTACAGCATTGTTAGATTCTCTACAAAACAGTAAAAAGAAAGAAGAAACAATAACATCTACAAAACAATTACCACATGGTGAGATGTGCATGGAACCAGTCATATCATATCGTCCATAATTTTAAGTGCATTTATCTTAAATACAGTACAAAAAAAAGTTGTATGGATACCATCGTAACAGAATATGTAGATAAGTGTGTCTAATGAACCTACCATTTAAACATGATCAAGCGAACAAACTACGTTAACCAAATCAAAATATTAACATTGGATAATCTCTTGGCTTCTCTTCAATCCGATGAAAAGCGTCAAGGATAAAATTTCGACAAAAAGTATATTATGTGGAGCTGACGGATTTTGACCATATTCCGTTTATATGTTGAAAAATTTTGAATTCATCTTGTTTGTAAAGACTTCTTGTTTCTATAATTGATGATAATTGAGGATGCTAGTGCAATAAAGGGGACACGTAAGCCTACCATTGTTTTAAAATAAAACCATTTGATTTTCTTAAGATAAAATCAATTCTTAGCAGATTTTCTTAACAACTTGTTCATTTTTATCATTCTGATTTCTATTTTGGCAGATTGTGTGAACTGGTATAAATAGCACCTTAATGCACTAACATCCTCAATTCTTGGGACAAGCACTCCCATATTATATAAATTAATCAAATTTAGTTCTAAGCGTGTTGTATATGTAAGTGAACAAATGCTCAAGAAATCAGATACGCAGAGAAACCAAAGATAAATTTTAATAAATATTTATATAAAATGTTTGTGGCTGATTTTGTTATGTTCTTCTCTGAAAACCCAGATTGTTTGCTTCCCTGTGGCATGGTCTTAATTGATTCAAAATAAAATGTGGGGGGAGGTGGCCATAAATTTGGTCTCACACAAATGTTTTTCTCTCTCTAGTATGTGTGATGATCTCTACTTTAGTCAGTAACGCCAAATGCTTTCCTTACTTCCAGATTCAACATTTTGTTTGGAAAAAATTTATCTAGTTCTTTCGACACAAACTAGGTCACTTCGGGACTAACATATGGTTCAATTATATTTCAACAATTCCCGTAAGGTTACATGTAGACAGGCAACACTACAACCTTACAACTGGGAAATCGAAACCACGCCAGTTGACTCAATGACATACCGTATGATACAGCGCGCACGTGCTAGCCATTCGTCCCCCCACCCTATCTTCTACGTTGTGTTGGATGGCCGAATGGTTAGCGTGCGCGCGCTGTATCATACGGCCTGCCATTGAGTCAACTGGCGTGGTTTCGAATCCTCGGTTGTACGTGGCACGGAATTGTGTCGCCTGTCCAACCTCGTGGGTTTTCTCCGGGTACTCCGGTTTCCTCCCTCTGTTAAAGACCCCTACGCGCAAGCGAATTATTGAAATAAAATTAAACCATGTGTTAGTCCCGAAATGACCTATAGTTTGTGTCATTGACCCTTTGTCAATATTCAAGCACTATTAACTAAAAGGGAGAAAAGTTCTGTTTGTTTGGGGTTTTATTTGCAATTTTAAGACGCTTTGAACCCATTGCAAGTTATAGGTGGAATGGAAGTGGGTTGGCACAGACACCCCCTCCCCCACCTCACCATCTATACGGACCTGTTGATCATTGGCTCTTTGCCGATATTTTAGCATTACTTGGCAAGTTTTATTTGGCACACTTTCTTCTTAGTATAAATTTGATATTGGTGTTATATTACTTATTTATTTACATGTTTTTTTTTTACTTTTTTAATCATTACTGTTCAGGCTTAATAATGGAACTCTGCAATCTGTATTATGTAGGTGCAAAACTGTCATGTCCATGATTTCTATTTTCTTTGCAACCCCGATAAAGACAAAACTGTGACACCCGGTCTCTTTAATATACATGTATTATTTCCTTTGTTTATTTTCTGCGGGCTCCTTTAAGATTCTACTTTTTTTCATCTGTCTTTGTTTTGTTCGTGTAAACGAATTGCTCAAAGCTGTTGACGTATTTATTTTCAATACAGCATTTATGAAAGAGATTACTGTGTATACATTTCCTCGCGGCAACAGTTGAACTGATTGTGAAATGAGACAGTCATCACGTCATAAACGGTCGGTCATGATGACATGGTTTAGAATCTCCATGCTCATCTGTAAAAACTAGTAGCATTGTTGTGAAATATACATGACGTACTGCAATCTGTTTATATTTATACTGAATGTTATTGAATAGCCTTTTCTGAGATAAATATTAGTAGGTCTAAACAACCAGAGTTGGCCCCTAACCATTTAACAACAAATGAACAAATACAAATACGGGCATAGCAAGGACAATATTTGTTAGTCTGTCAATAGTGAAGAGGTGACCAGGTTTTGTTATTTATTTAAAGAATTTGAAAGGGTCACACAAAAAGCATTGGCTAAAGCGTCAGAAGCGCTGGTGCAAATGGGGACTCGAGGCGATTGTCTCCCCTATCCCATCCCCGCAAAGGTGGGAATAATGTTGCGTTTCGACGATCTTCTGTGGAACTTGGGGATGTGAACCATGTGTTTTGTGTAACAAGTGTGATGTTTACAGAGAAATACTTCTTTCCATCTCTCATGAAGTATAAAATTGTCTGCTTTATCCTTTGGTGGGATGGGATGATATCACAATTTAATGCTATGCATCAATGAAACTGAACCACGATGTGATTCTATTAATTCATTTTAAAATACAGATCCTTTGATGTTATCCTTTGATGTTGGCGTACCCTTATTTCTAATAATGTACGGGCAACTTGCCAATCTTACATTATCAATACTTCATGAAATATTGGACTCACATTACGTATTTCATTGAAAAGTACATGCGGGATAGTGTCTGTATTTTAAGTTGTTTAATGTTCTCGAGCTAAAAACATTGGGTAATATATTGAAATAACAATGTACAAAGCGTACATTATTTATACTAGCTGCAATATTGGTCACATGTGACGTATTTCATTGAAAAGCATGTGCTGGATAGTGTCTGTATTTTAAGTTGTTCAACAGTCTTGTGCAGGACATTGCAAGACATTGCGTAAAATACAGAAGTTGCACTTGTGCCATCGCACTCGTACAATATCAAAATATTACTTAATGTCTTGCACTCAACCATTAAACTACATAAAGATTGATTTCAAAAGGAGTGTTGGATTACTCTTTTAAAATCTGTGTGTATGTTTGTCTATGTAATTTGGAGACAATGATGGCATCATGCATTGTCAACTGTCAAATTTCCATAATAGCTGACAAACCTCCTCCTGCAAAAATTCCTGTAACCCCTAGGCTATAAAACTGGGAAAAGTAGGACAGGTTGCAATTTGTACAAGAATTATATCTATACATGAGGGGAGAGAGTGAAATGGTGGCAACTCAACACTAACCGGGATAATTTGACATCGACTTATGGTATACTTTTATTAAAATAATTACCTTGAACCCAGGGGTTCATTAAAAGTGGGAAGATACAACAATACCAAGAAATAAAACCCATGTAGTAAGGAAGGCAACCCTGCTCCTTGTATGGTATGTCTACAAACAGGATTGACCGCATGACTAGCCTAGATAAAAGTGCATGCTTTAGGCCATTTGGACACCCAAGCCCCCATAATTCTATATAAAAGATCAGCCAATTATACTGACTGGAAGGTTTAATCAGGATGGGGAATATTAATATAAACACAGACACTAAACCCATAATGTTCATATAATACAAGTTTTATTGTATGTAAATATATTTAATATGCATGGAAACAAAAAAAATGTTTGAGCACAAGTATACACACATCTACATATAACTAAATATATAGTTATTTCTTATAAGGTGATTATGTTTTCTTAAGCAAGTAATTCAAAGTAATTGAACTGCAGTGCCTTTCTCTGGACACAATTGTAATAAACAGTATTTGACAGCTATTAAATTGAGGCAGTTAAATAATATACTTCATCTCTCTTCCTCTTAAAAAGGATATATTATCACATTTATCTACACAGTGTTTTTACTGTCAGGAAAAGGATTAAAATTTTTTATTTTCATCTTTTTCATAAACAAAAAATAAATCAACATGCCAGTCAAGATTTAATCAAAGTATATTTATTATAACTGCCCCAATTTTATAAACAATCAAAAAAACTTCACAAAACAATAATGTGTGTCATTTTCTTTTTTTTTTTTTGAGACAAAACAAAGTGCATTATTTGATAGAAGTTAGAACTACAAGTTAGTTGTTATAAAGGGATGATGACACCCCAAAAACGATTTTGTGGTTCTTTCATTTGTCAAATGATTATTAAGTTTTCATTTCTTCAAGTTCGATTGGTTAATTATTTAGTCTCTTACTTGAAAGTCAACAACTTTGCCATCAAACTTTAAATGAATATTACAAAAATAACTTATCAACAACCATTTCTGGCAAAAAACTTCAAAATGTTTCCATTGGTTTACTTTATCATATCCATGTCTGTGAATTTCAAAAATACAAAAGTTCAACCCACAATGTAGGCATAACCATGATCACTTTTCAAATTCTTAAACCAACAGTAAACAAAGAAAAAACTCATTCATACATGCATGTATATATTCAACAACAAACATAAAGCATTCAAAAACAACCATCATAAAACAAACACAAAGTATAAAACATCACTTTGTTTGGAATTTCCTTGTCCTTTGAACAAACATTATAAATTACCCAGTATGGAATGCTTCAAACTCTCCAAGTCATACTTCTTATAAATAAAACTTCAATATATACATGTGGAACCTTTTCGTTGGCTTGTTTTTGTGAGGAGATGAAATGATTGACTTAGTTTACCAAAAATAGGTATGAATGAAATGATAATTCAAGTCGTGAAAGATAATGATATGGAAAATAAGTCATAACATATGCTGAGTGATGGATGATGAATAAAATAACTCAATATCCTTGCTGACTTTTGACATGTATCCCCTTTCTATTGACCTTATAATAAAATAGATGCAATACTCAAGTTGACCCAGATAGTGTTCACTTACAATGAACAATCCTGACTGATGTATCAATCAATGATATAACATGGCCATGATTATCTAGGACAGAATCTATGATACACTATTCGTTATGAATTAGACACACTGATTATTATCTTTTAGTCAAGGAGACAATGATCATAAGTTTTAATCAAGGACACATTGATCAAGATCTTGAATCAAGGTCTGTGTATATACTGTCCATGGTACAATAATCATGATCAACACATACAAATTGTTCACTAATCATGATTACTAATGTTGAGAATGGTTTACAGGGAAATTACTATAAAATGTTCAGGGGCCTTTTTCACGAAATTTTAACTAAGATAAGATCCAAATTTTAGTAATTTGATTGGACAATATTAGATTGATTTTAGTTCTTAGCCAATCAAAATTGAAGTACATTGTATCTACTAAAATTTGGATTTTATCTTTAGTTAAAATTTCGTGAAACAGGGCCCAGACTACTTACTGATTATTAATTGCAAACTTTGTACATACAATGTTCATGTCAATGATAACTATATTATGTATGTAATGTGATGTAGGTATGGGTAGTAGTTGATATATTTGATAACAGGTACCCGTATTCACCAACTGGTCATTATAAATTTGACACAGGGTCTCAATCACAAGACATAATAATCCTATACCAACCATATTCCTTTACATACTTCAATTATAAGAAAGAGTAATGATTTTTAGCCAAAATCAAGTACTGAAACTTCATTTTTATGATACATAGATCTTCGCTTATCATAAAAGAACTTTTCAGTAATTAAATTATTATGTAAAAAAAACAAACTGTATTTGAAATAAACTCAATTTTGTCCACAATGCTTTAAAATTCGGTACCTTTTTATTTTCCTTTAAATTTTGAATGGAGAAGTGCAATATAACACATGTACTGCATCTTTTTTAACAATAACTTTGCTAAATCAGAAAATTTGAGATCTTTACTCAATCTATGACAATTTCATCTCAATTTTTGTCAAAATAAAAAAGGATTTTATGTAACAATTACTGGTATTAAAAACAAGCATTTCTATTTTAATATATTTGACACTTCTCCTTGACATTTTGACATATAACCAAAAAAAATAAGAAATCTTTCATAGTGAAATGAAGATTTTTTTATACAAATTTCTCAAAATATTTTGTTTTCCTTATTTTAGTAACTTTTCTCATTTTTTTTTTTGAAATTTCTTCATCCACTTTTTATTGAATTATAAATAAAAGAATATTAAAGAAAAACTTAGGATAAGATAACAAAATGAAAACAATTCAAATCAGTGAAATACACACAAAAAAATATTGCTGCCTTGAAAAATAAATAAAAAAGAATATGTATCTCATACTCTCTGTTTCTTCACGCTACTAAAATATATAAACTATATATATACTATTTTAATATAATACACTTTTCAAACTAATGTCTCAACCGGTATCTGACACACACTGCACTGCAGTAGGAATTATTACATTTTTTTTAAAATTAAAAAAAAAATCAATCAAACTACAAAAATTCACACAAGCTTGATAAATAATATTGAAAACTTCATTCTGCAAATTTTGGTTTATAACCTATAAATTAAAATCCCCAAACATATTTTTAATTTTTCATAAACATGCCTGCAAATGACATAAATTAATTTATATGCTTTGCCAGTAGAAGCCTTACCTTATATTGAAATAAACGCTACATGAAAATATACTTTACTTCACTTACACAATGCTGTTAGCATTACATTTATCAACTCCTATTAAATTTCACAAACTTTGTTTATTTTTTCTTCCTTTCTTTTTCTTCCAATAACTGAGGAAACCTTTTGAATTGAAACAGCAGAATGAAATTTTCAACAAATGGATAAATATGGAATTATATATGTATAATAAAAATTAAAATAAACAAATTTATGGTAGAGTCAGAACTTAAGAGAAATATAACAAGAAAGTTTGTTTTATCATCATATTTTGATATTCTTCAATGGACACAAGGGTAATACAAGTTCAATAGTCAAATCCAGAAGAGATAACCTACTTGATGCAGCAAAAATTATCTCCCTTTCCAATAAGCGACATTCCATTTCTCACGAAAGTACCGGTACATTATTAAGGGCTGACGTTTGTCAATGTTTGTCAATGCTCATTCGCTGTCTTATCCATGTAGCAAGCAACATTGGACTGGAGAATAATTTTTGAATTACAGCAGGACATTTTTGATGTGTTAATCACTTTACCCAAATATTAAATTATTCATGAGACATTGTAACATTTGTAATGGACAAGAATACTTCATATAATGATGATATAGTATTAAATAACATTTGAAGGCACAAAGCTGAATTTCAGCAATAACATTCCAATCATATATTAGTAATAAATAATACAAAGTATAATTGACATCAATAGTCAGTGATTTGATGATATCATACAGTGACAATGTACAATTAATTAGCTATTGACGTTAATTAGTTAATAAAATGCTTAAACTACTAGTAGATAAAGTGTATTTAATACAATAAAAGTATATTAAAAGCGATGATGATATATTTTACATGAAGCTTGTATCCAGACTTGCTTACAGCACTCGATCATCTCTTTGAACAATGGCATACCTTTTAATACATCAATGACATTTGTACAAATGAAAAATAATTATAAAGAGAAACGATGATAGTTACTGAGTTCTATTTTTAAGCTTTGAAGGAAGTAACAAAGTGCTATCATGATAGGAAGAACAAAAGACAGATCAAAGATAAATTTAATTGTACGGATATGATTGCACTGCAGACAGATAGATGTCTGCTATAGATCATATATAATTTGAAATCAATAACAGAGAAAGTAGTACTAATAATATACATGTTATTGCTTTGTATTGTAGCATGTTAAAACAAGCATGTACATCTGCAGTTAGGCTTATGTTGGACTATTTCAACCGAATTGTGAATACCAAATATTCAATTGCATTTTTTGCTATGAAATAATTTAGAGTAATAATACTGCTATCAAAACACATTTAACTCCATATCATACGAATTTGTTAGGGCAGGGCCATATTTTTATCATTAAATTATGAGATGGTCTGCTTTTAATTCTCTTCCTAAAGTAAATAATGTGATAGATTACGCAACATATCATTTCAGAACAACAGTATTCCTGATTTCACAAGAATCATTTCATTTTTAAGGAAGTTACAAGAAAATAAATCTTTTATTCATTCAATGAAGACTCAAATTTAAAATTGGAATTTCTGAACACCTTCTCAAAGCAGTAGTTTCAAATATTAATTAAATGTCTTTTGTTAGCTGACAAGTACAAAAAAAAGACAATCCCTTTAAACTTTTTTGTCAGAAAATAATAATGTTGCTTTCATGTATATAGTAGCCTACACTAAAAGAATTAATGTATTACAACTTGTGGATATGACACAATCTTATCTTTTAACATAAAATATAGTTTTAAACTAGATTTTAGAACATTAAAGAGGAGATAGAAAAGTGCATTAACCTCTGTAGAGATAAGGTACCGAGAGGTAAGGCAATGTCATCTGTCACGACACTGACATGGCATCTGACATTGTCAGAGATAAGGGCTCAGTTTTCACAATCACGCTATTCTCGTGAGATGCAGAGCTCACTATAATGGGAGGCGGCAATACTCGTATATCATGTAATGTGGCAAATCTATCCATAGCTTGACACTTCGAGCGTAAAGCAGAGAGTTCCATTTTAACAACATCATTCTCTCTCTGAAGGCGATCAACTTCATTTTTCAACTTGTCCTTTTCACTTTCTAAAATCTCTTTCTGAGAAAGACGTTTTTCGCGACAATTTGCTGCATAGCCTCGATTCTTGAGAGTTCTTCGCCTCTGCTTCAATTTAACTACCTCATCTCGCGTTAACCCCTTCAACAGACGATTTAATTCCTTCACTGTCAAATTGATGAGTTCATCATCAGATATATGTCGTCCTTCAGCAGGAAAGAGTTTCCCTTCCTTCTTTAGCTGTGTCAAAAATATCTGAAAATATGTGAAAAAATGCAACTAGTAAATTTTTAACATAATTGTTTCAAATATCCATCTACTGAGTAGAAAAATCCATAAGACATCAATAAAAAGGAGACAGCACCCAAATTTCAATCTAAGCCCTCATTATATTTTAAATGGTTTCTAAAATCAGATAAAAATTGTATCCTCTAGAGGGACGACAAGCTAAAAATGTGATTTTTCATACAATCAGGGCTTGGAAGTTGTGATCTCAATATGCTTGAATGTCGAAAGGAACCAAGATCTTTTAAGTTTCATCAAAATCGGATAAAAATTGTGACCTCTAGAGCCTTCAAAAACAAAAACTGTGATATTTTTGTACAATCAGGAGCCATAATCCGTAACTTGCTGTCTAATACATGCAAATATTGAAAGGAGCAGAGCTGAGACCTTTGGGATTTAAACTTATATGTAAAAGGTATTAAATAAAAACAATGTAATCACTGATCACCTAAATTAAATAAAATTCAAAATTCATTTAATATTATTCGAATAATGATTTAGAATATTCAAAAACTAAAATCGGTATTCTGTGAATCTAAATCATAAATTCTAACCCTCTAAAGTTGCTTATCTTACATGACATTGGTACAGTTACACACCCTACTATCTTTGATTTACCATTTTCATACCATTCAACCCAAATAAGAAAATAGTACCTTGAACTACATGTAAATAATCATGTAAGTCACTTTGTTAATTACATACAGTACAATAATCTAAGCAATCTACACACCCACACTCGGCTATTCTTTAAAAACACAGAAATTATATACACCCAAATTCGATAAACTTAATAGTATATCTCTATATAAATTCTTAGAATAAAAATTATAATTAACCATAACATCCCAAAAAGTAAGTTTTAAGTAAGAAAATTAAGTTGAGCTTACATTCGACTCCATTGTTTAGAGGAAAACTGAGCAATATGATTCCATTAGTCAGCAAAAACGATCTTATTTATCATATGTAGATCAAATCAAGCATGTGACACACATTCGCCTTCTTCAATGAGTAAGGCTTTTATTAAAATATTTTGAGAAATATGACGGGAAAGTCAGCAAATTTCAAAGTGGGTTATCTCCCCTGCATTATCGAGTGGCGTTATTACTGTGAACTAAAAATGGCTTCTTTCTACCTAAACAAAACTGTACAACACCACATGACCTCATTAATACACGACAATAAATCGTCTCAATAAACAGTTTGCTTTTATATGAAACTAAAGAATTATTATTTCATGTTAAACCAAAACCAAACATAATTGTTGAGTTTATCAATGTAGTATTTGTTATCTCTATTAATCAACGATTGCACGACCTTTAAACCGTTTGTTTACAACTGTATCATGCGATGTAGGTTAATTCATGCAAAAGAAAAGGGTCATTGGTCGAGGACACAAAATAATGCTGTTTGCTGAAATCATAGAAATACTAATGGAACTGTTATGATGAACATAAAATAATGACATCTTTTTTCCTTCATTCAGAATCGCACAAAAACGAAAGTATAAAACCATTATAAAAATAAAGGTGTGCTTTTAATCTTTGCTTTAGGCTACAAGCACAAGATGAAAATAGGCCAACACTTGTCAGCTCCATGTATAATCATGATTTTCACTAGTGATAGTCTGAATAGTTTAAGTTAGTATACTCCAGGTAGACCATATCATAATCTATAGGCCTGAATGAACATGCTGATCCAGCAAAATGTAAAACTGGGTTAGTTATGGGGAACTCAAAGGATCCCGTCTTTTCATTATTATTCATGCTTGCTTTTACTAAGCATTGTACAGTAATTTGACAAAAAAGGATGGTTAATAACTGTTAAGTAGTAGCGGACTAAGATTTTATCATTGAATCAATGCCCTATGTCTGGCCTACATTTCAATATTGTAGGACAAAGACGTTACTGTATGTCTTTTATATTGTGGAAAAGTTTATGTTTATTTCTAAGATTTCTTAGGAAAATTGGTAGTAAAGTTTAAAAAAAAATGGGTAATAAAAACTACTTTTTTCAATTTAGGAGTTGGAAACATTTGTCACAACGATGAATAATATACTGATGGTTATTTGTATGCTGTCCTGAAAATTTTTTATTTCTTCCTCATTCATTCAATAGATCTGAAATCCACACTATTCATCTACAGTTAAAGGTTATTTCATATACAACTCTATTTCTAAATAAAGTTATCAATTAATTTAGCATGTTAAATACCACTTATAAAAGACATTAACATCAAACGATTTTTTAAATCAAGTTTAAATTTTGTTTTATTTACAGAATTTCAATCAATTAAAATTTTAAATCTTTAGATGAAAAAACAGAATAAACAGAGAATGCTATGCTCTGATACAGATGATAAAAGGAAATTAATTATTTAATAATTAGATTTTCTTGATTGAAATAAACAAAAATACCAGACAAAAACTCATTAATAATGAACAGGGTTTTTTTTCAAAAAAAAAAAAAGAAAAACATGGTGTAAAGTGTAGATTGACAACAGATATTGTGAACTTTTCAAAGAATTAACTTCTATCGTATCTTGCAGACATCTTGTGTTCTGTTTAAGTTCTATCCTGATCTAATGTCAGTAATGTGACACACCTTGTATTTCTTCAGTTCAAAATGGCAACATCATATCCTTTTTGAATTCTTAGAACACTTAACTTATAATTTTATTTTAGAATCCCTGCGGTTTACTAGGGCGGCCAAAAACTTCAATAAAAAGAGAAAAAAGAATTGGTAAAATCATTTTAATTGGTTTTATTTTGTGGCTTTAATTACAAAATTTAAAAAAGTCACATTTAGTTTACTAGTTGAATTATAATCTATGCGACAAAACAAATATTTTCAACACTTATTTTAAATACTATTATTTAATACCATACTGTTGTCTATCATTGCCTTCATAACCATTGTTTAATCTAATTTCTCTTAAATATTGTAATATATGTATTAACTTTCTTTTAAAATATCATGAAATATTTGAATTTAAAAATCAACTAATTAATTGTAATTTGCTAAATCATTGGACTATTTCAAACAAATTCCATTCAATGAAAAATAACAGAATTATTCTCATCCTTAAAAAAAGTTTGTACTCAATGAAACCTTTTAGAGAAATCATTAATGTACTTGTTAACACAGCCTAATTAATGATGGCTCAGTTATATCATGGAGTACATTCGTAATGCGCTTGACTGAACTGTATAAGATGCACTAGAATACATTTGAAAGGAATGCTAACACAAGTATTGAAGTAACAGGAGAAAATCAATAGGCCCTAACCAAATGGGGGCACCTAGTCATTCCAAAATAAAATGGTAAGTGTCATTGATATGATTTATGATTCAAATTGTTAGATACTTCATCGTATACATGACATCTCTATTAAATAATTTTTACCCCAAATGATTAAAACATTAGAAATGGGGCGTGTACTTTAATACAAATTGTAGGATACATACAATGGGCTTTGTCAAAACAACTTCGGCAAGTCAGATCTAATAATAGATTACCTGCCCTTGCCGTTTTCATTTATGGGTCACTTTGACTAACTATTGTAAACATTACTTCAAATCAACAACATTTAACTTTAAAATCACAAAATCTACTCCAGTTGTATTCTAAACCCCGTTAAAAGGTATTAAAAAGTATAGTTTTTACGATATTAGAGCTACATTTCATATTTTGCTATGTGCGCAATAAATCCGAACAGGACCACGCGCTCGTATCGTAAACAGGACATAAACAAAGGCACGCTGTGTGGACTGTTGTAAAACTCATTCATACCAACAAGAAATTCAAAGTTTTCCTACCTTTTTGCTCATATTCTGCCACTACTCAATAAATATTGTTAACTTCTCTCTCGATATAAAATCCTTTTGTTGACAATCCGCTGTAGAAATCGCCAATGTTGTCGTTATCTATCCGCGTTCGCTGGAAACCAGAAATTACGTAGTTCACTCCGTGACCCGCTCGTGGTGTTTGGCGCGCTGCGTAACAATCTGATGACTAAGCAAGTACTGAATAACCGCAGATTTTGATGACTAAGCACTTTTGAGAAATTGAGATGTCGCTTGACTGTCCACTTATTACGGCTAGTTTGAATATCCCTTTTTCGGAAAGTGTTTCAATATAGTTTCGTGGAAAAGATTTATAGTTTTGTATAAGGTATAGACGCCTTTATTTCACAGATTTCATTTACCAAATGCATACGTGTATCGAAGAACCACTGAAATATAGCTATCGATTGGTTGACATTATTTTCTGAAGTCCGTCTGTGTTTCATTTCATGGCATTAATAACTTAACCGTTTTATGTGAAAGCAAAGATTCCAAAGCAATGTTTATGAACAGTTCATCGCGGTTCATGTAGACTGACAAATTAACGTAAACAATGAACAGTGACAGAGACTATAGGCCTATATTTTAATTTTAATATCCATGACATAAGCCAGGTTTACATTAATTAATAGGTAAAAAATAATGTTAAAATAGGTAGGCCTAATGTGAATAAGATGTGACGAATCGACGGGGAAATATAATGTGTACCAGAATTCAACCAACAATCTTACCCTTCTAAACGTCTCTGAGGGACGAGTGTTGCACATGGGTAAATCGATAAAGAAGAAATAAACTCCATTGGAGCGACACCCGCTTGTCCGACACATAGAAATGTAGCCTATTTTTTTATTTCGGAATTGGTTCATAATATTATGGATTTCACGAAAAATCAGAGATACCGGTGCAAAAACTATTTTTGTTTATTGTATGTTTTTACTGCACGTGAGGCAGACTGTACTGTTGCGTTTTGGATAATTATTTCTGAAATCTGTCAAACAAATGTTGCGTTTTATGACTTTTACCTAATAAATCGACAATATTGTTATTTCATTTTGAACATTTTTACGAATATAAGCCCAAAACAAAATTAATAAATTATTTATGTTTTCATAAAATTAATGTAAAATACGTAGGGCCTAGGCGATATCGTTATGTCTCAAAAGTTTAATATAGCGACATTCCTGAGATGCATAGAATTAAAAACATTAAAAACATCAGATGTTGAATACATAATATATGGGCTATGTGGGCGAGAAGCATGGGACGGGTCTTAAAGCATAGGGGCAGGTATTAAATGTATGGGAGCAAGTATTAGCGCATGGGAGCAGAAATTTTGGGGTACAAAAACTGAATGGTTTGAACTGGTCTTAAACTGGTAGTTAGAATGTTTATTAAGAACAAAATGCTATCCTTAAAGGTGATAAGGTAATCGATAACCTGTCAGCTCAAGAGACCAGGTGATTATTGGTCAAACATTTGCTAGCTTAAACATGCATTCAAGAGCAAAATTTGCCTATTATAAGTCTTTCTTTAGGCCTGAAATGTTATCTAAATTATCAATTAGACATTAATTAACTTATCCAGTCCAGAATAAAATCTCAATGCCAAGGCTAGCCTTCGGTGTTGGCTGGATTATATTCCCATATGCCGCTTAACGGCCATTGATAATTAAATTTAAAACGCTCATTCTCCGTCCACCCATTGCAAAATGTAGGCGTATCTTGCATGGCAACCGCTTGTTATTATGGTTTAATGGTCGAGAGCGAAACATTAAATTATATTTATACTGTACGAGACGTTAGCCGAATATTGTTTCAATATATCACGCAATGTTTTAGCTCGAGAAAATAAACAACTTAAAATACAGACACTATCCCGCACGTACTTTTCAATGAAATACGTCACACGAGTTAAATATTTGATCAAATGTAGATAATGTAAGATTGGCAAGATGCCCGTACATTATTGGAAAAAATGGTACGCCAACATCGAAGGATGACGTCACATCTGTATTTTAATTTTGGTTAACAACAGCAAATGGATAATCGACATTCATCGAATAAAACAATCCTCCGAGGGTCCCTTTTTTTTTAAAAAAAAAAGTTCATCGATCTGTGTTGATCTACTAAAATAACCAAATAAATCGTATGCGATTCGCTATATGTATTATTTATATTTCCATGGTCACCGACAAATTTTATTCCTTTGTTTTGTTTTTCATTTGTAGAGATGAAACGACCAAGAGATGAAAGAAGTCGTCATAATTATGTCATGCGTGTC
Organism: Patella caerulea; assembly: GCA_036850965.1. Classification (NCBI taxonomy): domain Eukaryota; kingdom Metazoa; phylum Mollusca; class Gastropoda; family Patellidae; genus Patella; species Patella caerulea. The sequence continues at coordinate 16,994,777 of JAZGQO010000004.1, read as the reverse complement.
GTTGTGTGGTTCTGTAAAAATGAAAAACATGCCTTATAATATGTATGTACAATGTATATGTGTTGTATATAGCATTTATGTATATTGTTATAATTATAGGACCGTTTCGTTTGTTTAAATTATTAAAGAAATTAGCAGTCAGCAGGTACATGTCAGTCAGTGCGTTCTATATATAAGTATGAATATACCCCATTCAGCAGTTTACTTATTTACCCATATAAGTAATGCACCATTAACGCACTCATTAGAAAACATTATCATGTGGATGTAACATTTGTAAGCAGTACAAAATTACTGCATAATTACACGAAACCTTTCTTTATATAATAACGGTTAGGTGACATGGTTGATGACGGACCAGGTGTGCAACCATAAAATGTGTACACATAAATTGATCACAGTTGCAATAACATAAAAAAAAACGTAACTCAATCCCCCAGAGCAATTTGACAGAAAATTTTAACATCTTTTATTCAAGTTATCTATTTTTAAACTATTATAACGAGGATAGTCAACTCTTTATCCTATCTCCCGTAATGTCTCTTTAATTTTAAAATATTAATTTGCATATTTATTTTGGTTTGGGTGGCATTGATGTGAAATGTTACATGGCGTTACATAAGGATGCGGGAATGGACCAGGATGGAGATGACACATTTATATGGAATGAACAACAGACGATGATAACTCTAGACATTTATTATAGATGAATAGTGACTAACCTAGTGTGATGCCATTTAAACAGTTAACAGTAAACTGCCTACAGTATTATTATTAAGAATAAAAACAATATAAACAATTTAATTAATGCTATACCGGCATTGAAACAATCTAATTAAAATGCAGATCTGTATTTCGTTTCGTTTTTTATACTTTCGATGGCCTACTCTACATGTTGTGTAGTAAAGACAAGTAAAACGAAAATTTGAACAATAAAGACGAAACGAAATAAGATCCGTGCTTTAATCAGATTGAAATTGAAATTGACTCACTGACACTGTCTAACCACTAATTATTGGGCCCACGGACTAAAATCACAACCCTTATTCTTCAATTCAACTATATTTAGTCCTATAGTATCTATAGGTGAAACTGTATGTATACCCATTTATCGAACTAAAATTTACACACCAATAGATGTCTGCATTCGTATTTTTCAAGGCGAACCCTCTTTTAAAACTAGTACTTGGAGCTGGGTGTTTATAGACCCTATTAGATCTAGGTTAATTTATTAGATGTTGGCCAATCCCATTCTGTCTTTATTACAAAGTTAAAAATGATTTGATACACAGTTTCTGGCACTAAGGGATGTCAGACTGTCGGATGTCGAAATGTAACAGGTATTTTACATCAACTTCTGAGAAACAATATGGTTTCTTCAAATTTGTAAATATATATATTTTTTATTATTTTAAAATAATATGTTATCATTTAAATGTAAATGTACATTCGTAAGTGCTGTGTTAATTTGTTTAAGTAATTCATGAAATGCTTTGATTTTTTGTTTTAAAAAAGATAGATATTATTCAATTAGATACGGTATTTTGATAGACTTGTGCTTACATGCCACAATGATGAACTGACATCAACTCCTTGTATAACATGAGAAAAATCAATACATATGTTATAGAGTTCAACCGGTACAAACTAAACGTGTATCTAGTACACTTTCATTAAGAGAGCTTGAAACTTGAAAATATTTTGAAATGTTTCAAATAATCCGCTTATGTGCCTTTTAATACATTCTAAGTTTCGAGTAATCTCTTTGTTGTAAATCTGTTCATGTTATTTATTTTTGTTTCAATTATAGGTTTTATGCTACCGTGAACGTGATGTTTGTAGTTTGTCTATGTCTAGAGACTGCATTTACCATCATAAATAATAGACTACAGTCTAATCAATACCGTTATAGATAATGTTTTACAAGGAGAAATAATGTCGCCCACAGACCTATAAAGCTTTCACCATCTCATATTTTCTCCTTTCAATACGCCCATAATATTGGACGTACGGGTATATTGTCATCGCGTTCATCCGTCCACATGCCCGCTAGTTATATGGTAGGAACCCAGCCAGAATGCAGAGTGGGATTACTTACATGAATTACATCATTAAAATATAAAATATCAAAAAATATTTCGAATATTCAGCATCATGTCAACATGATATATGACAAGGGGTTCTTACACCACCAGTTCCTGCCAAATAAATAATGACGGAAATGGTCGCCTGTAAGTCGCTAAAAGCAAAGTAAAAAGTCTAGAAACTTAACAAAGAAAGCTAATCTGAAATTGTGGATTAATACTTCAGCTCTAAGATGAAAATGGGTATACCAATTTAATGCTGTTCAAAAATACAATTGTAGATTTCGCGCAATTTTATTTGTTTTTTTTTTTGATGGGGGGGGGGGGGCGAGTGAAAATCTGTCTTCTTTTTTTAAATTGTATGTCTACAGATAAAACTGATACTGGGTACTAACCAAAATCTAAATGAACGCGAGAGGGGATTCTGATCGGACTACGTATGCAAAGCATTAGCTGCAAGGCTGTATGTGAAAGAAAGGGACAGAAATGCCGATAGTGAAGGGGAGCTATGGAAGAATAACGTTGCCATTATTATGTCAATATTCACCGTTCAAAACGCATATATTATGTCAGCAGTAAAAATGAATGCACTAATTGCTCTCATTCTAAATAAGGCGATATGCTTATAACGGAAAAAACTTTTCGACATTTTTTGCTTTGTCTTCGCTCCTTGTTGTATTATTATTACAATATACCAGCCTTTTCTGTCCCAAGTAGCATGATCATAATCGTGAACAAATGTAACAGAATCACACTCCCTGCTTTAAAGGGACAATAACATTCTTGCTGGCTTGGTAGCTCCAGAGAATAAATAATACACTTATTTTAAGTACTAGATGTTTAAGTGTCCTACCTGTTATAGATAATGTTTTACAAGGAGAAATAATGTCGCCCACAGACCTATAAAGCTTTCACCATCTCATATTTTCTCCTTTCAATACGCCCATAATATTGGACGTACGGGTATATTGTCATCGCGTTCATCCGTCCACATGCCCGCTAGTTATATGGTAGGAACCCAGCCAGAATGCAGAGTGGGATTACTTACATGAATTACATCATTAAAATATAAAATATCAAAAAATATTTCGAATATTCAGCATCATGTCAACATGATATATGACAAGGGGTTCTTACACCACCAGTTCCTGCCAAATAAATAATGACGGAAATGGTCGCCTGTAAGTCGCTAAAAGCAAAGTAAAAAGTCTAGAAACTTAACAAAGAAAGCTAATCTGAAATTGTGGATTAATACTTCAGCTCTAAGATGAAAATGGGTATACCAATTTAATGCTGTTCAAAAATACAATTGTAGATTTCGCGCAATTTTATTTGTTTTTTTTTTTTGATGGGGGGGGGGGCGAGTGAAAATCTGTCTTCTTTTTTTAAATTGTATGTCTACAGATAAAACTGATACTGGGTACTAACCAAAATCTAAATGAACGCGAGAGGGGATTCTGATCGGACTACGTATGCAAAGCATTAGCTGCAAGGCTGTATGTGAAAGAAAGGGACAGAAATGCCGATAGTGAAGGGGAGCTATGGAAGAATAACGTTGCCATTATTATGTCAATATTCACCGTTCAAAACGCATATATTATGTCAGCAGTAAAAATGAATGCACTAATTGCTCTCATTCTAAATAAGGCGATATGCTTATAACGGAAAAAACTTTTCGACATTTTTTGCTTTGTCTTCGCTCCTTGTTGTATTATTATTACAATATACCAGCCTTTTCTGTCCCAAGTAGCATGATCATAATCGTGAACAAATGTAACAGAATCACACTCCCTGCTTTAAAGGGACAATAACATTCTTGCTGGCTTGGTAGCTCCAGAGAATAAATAATACACTTATTTTAAGTACTAGATGTTTAAGTGTCCTACCTGTTGTGTAAATTATCCATTACAACCTATTTTACTTGTCCATTTTTACGTTAGACTTTTCAAATCAATTGGTTGAATTTTTCCAATTTTTTAAATTAGGTGTGTTAAGATGAAATTTATATGATCATTTAATTTGAATATTCTAAAATAATACGATTTGTTGACCAGAATGAAGATAGGGTCACATTATTCAGTTAAAACAAGAGTGTTATTGGGGCTTTAACACACCTAATTTAAAAAATTGGAAAAATTCAACTAATTGATTTGAAAAGTCTAACGTAAACCTTTTCAAATGTGACTTTGATTTAAAATATTTTTGAACCCTCTGGACAAGTAAAATAGGTCGTAATGGATAATTTACACGACAGGTAGGACACTGAAACATCTAGTACTTAGAATAAGGCTATTATTTATTTTCTGGGGCTGCCAAGCCAGCAAGAGTGTTATTGTCCCTTTAAGGTATTGAGCACCGCATATGAATGGTTACGGGGAGGTATTTGTATTAAGCTACCTCCCCCATGTCATAATTCCACAATTCTGAACCAACCCGGGGCTGTTACCATTGCCTCAAGTTGTCGGTGAACTATTAACGAATCTTGAAAGAAATTGCAATGGCAGTATGGATGATGTAAAATGCCACTGATTACCTCAAATGAGCACACAGACTTATTATGTCCTGGGGCACATATTGACATAATAAATAATACATTCTATATTTAGTTCTGTATTTTATGCCATGTTTCATTAAAGCTATATTTCGCTCTGCGGCAGCCACAAACGATTTTTAAAGTTTAAAGCTACATTATGTCAGATTTAGACAAAGAAGTGGTCGTCTTGTTATAATAATTTAAACAAAAACTTAAGAAGCTAAAATCACTAAAATAGATTTTAACTAAATTTTAAATGAAATTCTAAATTTCATGCATTTCACGAGGATTGATTGTACACGTAACTTTAAATATAAATTTAAGTTAAAATCGCTTGCGCCAGCGCAGTGCACATTTCCGCTGCGGGTACTTACGGTGAAAGCAACTACGCTTCGAAATTGAAAACGTTTGACAGACTGAATTAACGGTTACAATATCAATGGGGAGAGATGATCCATACGCTGTATCAACGTTTGCAATGGTCAGACAGTCGTAGAGAGATGAAATGAATGAGTTTATAGCGTATTATTTGTTTCGACATGTATTGTTGGGCTGGCCTTGAACTTGGCACTTGATTCGTGACCCTTGGCATTTTATATGCTCGCAGGATTCAATGGAAATAATGTGTGTCGATAAATTAAATCGCTTGAATTTCGTAGTTTTATGGTATTTTGGACAAGAGAAACTATTGAGAATTGTCATAAACATATTATGATATTTGTGACACAAACAACCAATCTAAGCTGTAACTTTTTGTCGTATTTTTAAAGTATTTATCAACTGAATAGCCATTGCTCCCATGCCTAGATTTGGAATGTCATTCCATAGACACTTTCAATGATACTTTGAAAATGCCAAAGTGCCTATCTATCTTACGCATACGCTATATCCAGTATTATAGGCCCATAGGCCTTCTTATACCAAAAATGCCATATTAAACCATTGTACACGAAGATATTTTCTTTAGAAATAGAAGAGTACTCTTTTTTTCCATGACACTGGATATAAAGAAATGATTTTATGTTAGAGTTTAGTTTACTGGGATTTTGAGTGATTTTGATTTTTTTTTTTCTTAGAGTTTTAATATAGACCGACAACCAAATGCTTAAATTGCCTTAAAATAAAATAAACAGGTGGACCGTAGCTGTATTTGAGTTTAAGACGATTTTAAGGAGATTTGAATTTTTGTGAAATAGGACCCTGATTAAAATACAGGGGCTTCCCTTCACAAAATTTTAACTAAGATAAAATTCAAATTTTAGTAATTTGATTGGACGATATCTGATTGATTTTAGTGCTTAGATGCGTCAGAGGTTACAGAGAGGCTTTTGACCCTATGACATCAGATATTTGATTAAACAATCGGCATTGGTGTTGCTGGTGGGTTACCCACAGTTCCGTGCACCACACGCCTCAAGTTCACCGTAACAGACCATTTTATTGGCCAATCCGGCACATCACACAGAACACGTCATTAATAACAACTCCTCTATATCCTAGAAACTATAGAAAACGAAACAAAATAAGACCTGTGTTATAATCAGATTGTAGTTTAAAGCTACAATTTCATATTTTTAAGTTATATTTTTAAAATTTATTTTAAAAAAAGCCTTAAAATAGATGCTATCTATAAACAGTTCTACCTTGTTAAGAATAATCCTATTAATCCTATAATTCACTATTGCTAGTTGAGAAATTGGCAAAAATGTATTTTCAAATTCAAACGTTTGAAGAGAGCTATTGCAGGGGGGGGGGGTAGAAAAACAAGGGAGGCAATTGTGGTATCATTTCCTGTTTTAATGAGTTATAAGAGTGGGAAATAATGCCTATGATCGTATAATAGTGAGTTGACAACCTATTGAGCAAAAGACTTTCTTTGAAAATATCAAATTATCACTTTAAAATATTTTTCATATAAATGAATATAATGAAGATTTCTGTCAAAATAATTTATTCTGATCGAAGTCAGGTTGTTTTGACAAGAATTAGCCAGAATAGTTTCAATTGCTACATATAACAAAGTCTCGATTATCCAGTTGCACATTAGATTATTAAATTGCGTTCTAATTAATTTAAAATTCCAGCCTTCCAATGACGTGGAGAGTCGAGTATCATGAAAATAAACATCTCATGATAATTCGTATAACATTTGAAGTCAGAAATAAGACCCACAATAGAAATATTTAGTTATTAAATAATGCTCTTTAATGTATACATATTAAAGCTTTAAATATCTATCATGAGTCTTTCGAAATCAATATGGATATTATTATTCATGAAAGAGAGGGTTTCGTCCTAATGCATTTGATATTGATAGCTATATATGGCTATATATGGCTATTTTGTTAATTGTTAATATTTTGTTATACTTGTCAAAATTTGGAGCACAATTCGATTTCATGTTAGAAGACGTTTGGTGTCGCCACTGTGTGCTCAATTGGGTGATTTCGCGCCTGATCAGAACCATTATTTGGTATAAACGACCCATTCTTCGTTTGGTTGAAGGTTGGAAGGCGTGCTGAGAGGACAGAGAGAGAGAGAGGGGGGGGGTCACTTAGTATTAAACTCAGTATCTGTGTAGGCCTATCCTCCATAACATTTTTACCCTGTGTTAATATAGACCAACTGCATATAAATATTAATTATTGGCTCAACCGTAAAAAAAAAATATCAAATAAAATTCTCCAAATCCCGTTTAGCTTATATTTGAAATAGAAAATGAAATGAAATGAAAGAGTGTTTAAAGCCCTACTGTTCTGCTCCAAACCGGGTTAATGGAGACGGACATACGCCATACAGTGTGCTTTAGGGAAATATTGACCGGAGAGCGAATCTACGACCTGGACTTATATCGAAGTCTAACGGTCACGGGATCTTTTACGTGCACTCCAATGTGTACATGGAACCTCGGGTTTTCATACCATCGGAACGACAAGGCACTAATAAGGGGGAACCACGCCAGAAAATCTGGATGAACTTTTTTCGACCAATGCAGGGATCGAACTCCCGACCCACAGCCCAGCGGGCCTGCGTCTTACCCACTTAGGGTAGGGTAGGTTGGCCGAATGGTTAGCACGTGCACGCTTATTTCCCGTTTTTACGTGACATGGAGTAGGGCCGTCTTTCCAACCTCGTGGGTTTTCTCCGGGTCCTCCGTTTTCATCCCACTGTTAAAAACTTATACGCGCAAGAGAATTATTGAAATACTATTGAACGGTGTTAATACCGAAAAGACCTGGTTGGGGTCGAGTGGATGTTAAACCCCATGTCCCCATAGCTCTCTCCCGATGTTGTTTTCAATTTTAACACTAAGGCAAGCAACTCAATCTGACAAAGAGCGAGTCGATTGTATCAATAGAATGGTCCCGATCAGGTGCTCAATCGCCAAACTGAGCACATGGTGACCACACCAAACGACATCATAATGATGGTTGCCAGGTAGAAGTAACAAAATTCTAAATTTGTTTGCCGTTCATAATGCCTAACATGTAATATCACTATGAAGTAGACATTTTCGCCTCAATAATAGAAATAAGATGAAACAGAATTGATATTTACACTGAACAAATAAAGAAGTTGAATTATACATTGTCTTAATTTAGAAATTACATGAATGGACGTTAGAAATTACATGAATAGAACTAAGAAATTAGACGATAGCATGTTATAATTTTGACACTAATATACCGCCATAATAAGTAGGTTATTCATGACATATTTAACTTTGTCACATATTGAAATTTGTCATACACTTAGTCATTAAAAATATTTGATCTACTAACAAACAGGATATCCTTTTGATTTCTAGCAAATCTATGAAAACACAAAATCATTTTCTGAATAAGTCCTGTTATAAAGTGAAATAGCCCACCAGGATCCTGCGTATTGTCACTTCCTTCTTATAACTGTTCCTAGATGTCAGCAAAAATAGAACAGATACCCGACAAACGGAATGTATAATAATAAACAACAATATGACATTTTGTCCAGAATATATCTGCCATTCTTTCAACGATTGAATCCCATACCCAGCAATAATGGGTGTAATTACAGAAAGAAGTGAAAATTCTTAGATATGTTTGGCAAGTTATATATTAAATTCGCATTTGAATTTATTTTAGCGCATAAATAATATTTTAACTTTGCTGACGTCAGCAAAGCGTTAGTGGGATACAGACATTCGTAGGCCACTAATTTTATTTTTATACGTCCATATTGCAATGTGGGTGTATCATGTCGTCATCCAGGCCCGCGATAGATTCTATGGATTTTTTAACGATTTTTTTTTCAAATTTGAATTGAAGTGCTAGTAAAAGGACGCACCCTATATGGATTTTCAGAATTCCATTCGTGTATGAAGTAGGCCTAACTAATTCTCCACTTTCCCAAAGACTTGTCAACTCAAATTTGTTGTGTTCCGCATGACCGCATTGAACCATGAGAGGACGAACGCCATTGATATTCAGCGTTCCGCAACCTCCTGTCTGGGAGTTCTTTCGATAGAGGTGGCAGATTTTAACGGATTTATTTCAAATTGGGTGTAAAGCATTGTTTCGCGACGTTCCGTATAGGGATTGTGGTTCTAAAACAGGTCATTTTCAAATTGAGTGTTAAACATTAACACTGTGAGGGGATTAACCCTGTTGATTTTCTAATTGGGTGGGGTGTAAAACATTGGAACAGGAGATGACGAACCCTGTTGATTTTCAACACAGAACTTTCTGTTATATTTATGTGTCCAGAAAAACTAGTGAACACGGTAGAGATTAGATTTTGTGGAGGCATATAGGATCCTGATCAAATCTGGTCAACAGTTCTTCTTACGGGTGGATATATCTGTTTTGAGGCATAGCTACATTTTGGTACGTTGATAAATCCATTAGTCAATTTAAGCTGACTTAAACTTACAAGCGGGTCGTAAATATTGTTAAAATATTAGAACAAAGCAATACCCACTTAAATATTGTTATTGGTTATATCCGTGTCAATATATACACCTCCATGGTTATATCACAGTATGTTTCTTTGTTGTATACAGTGATCTAAAATTACGCACAAATGCTGGATTGCATCGTGCTATGTATAATTAAACTAGTTGGGGTTTGTTTTTGTTTGTTTTGTTTTGTTTTTTTTGGGGGGGGGGAGTACGTGACAAGTTAAAAGTTTGAATCGGGATCTTACAAATGTCTTGAAGATGATACTGGCTTTGTAATACCGATCCAGGTAATGGACACAAACAAAAATAAAATATATCTGGCGTACCTACCAAGTAGTATGCGCCAGGTATTTTTATAAATAGTTTTTAGCACTGACGGGTGCCATGCAACAGGTAGAATATACATGTTATAAAACCCCTGATACCGCTTTTCAGTTTTGTAGGTTTTTTAATATATCCAACCACAGTCGATAATAACTGATCGAGTATAGTTTAAAATATATTTATACGTATTCAAGTCACGTGTACTTTTCCGCGTGACTTGAGAAAAAGCCACAGCGAATTGGTGGAGTAATTTTTCGATTTCATATGCACTAAAAAGTAGCCATTGCCAATGTTCACACATTTACATGCACTGTTTATACTGGGTCAGGTCTAAATATTAAGGCCAATTGCAGATTTGGTCAACGGTCACGAAATGCTAACATGGCTAGTGCTAATTCTAATCCCGTCCATAATTTTCAAGCTCTATATATAGTCGTTACTCTAACCCTAACCCACAATCGTCAACAATCACGAGCCATAACCATTAAAACATTTCTATGGATAATCATTACTGTATTTCTATTGAAGTTTTGTTTCAACAATGCTTTTTTGTCGTTATCAAGCACTGTTGTGTTTATTTTAATAAATTCAAGTAATAAATGCCATTCAATCCGTGACCTAACCATCAATAGCGACCGTGACGAAATCTACAGTTATCCTTATTATTTATTCACCAATTGGTAACTATGATTAAAATGATGAATTTCGTCAAATCATCCAAGTAGTGTTCACCTATTTGCTCACTCGCACTCATTTTTAGAGATGTATAAAATCCCATTACACTTGAATTCAGCTTTGTAGCTACAAATCGTGGAGGACGATATCTTTTCTCGGGTGGTTATATTACCGTGTAAGTAAACCACAAATAGATGCAACTACTATTTGGAAATGCAGCACCAAGAATTGTAATACTACAGCGATAACCGTGAAAACCGGGGAGCACAGAACCAACAATCTGGAAGGTTGGCATTCAAGAGTCTAGAAATGTTTTTGATAAAAATAAACAAAATAATAATGAGATAAGAGAGAGAGCCACAAGCCAGAGGTGACCGGCCAGATAGAGGTCGAAGCGCGGCACTTTAGACCAGTAGGCCATACCCCCCCCCCCCCAATGAGATATGAATCGTCCAGTATGCAGGTGGACTGGAATCACCAAGGAAGGGGCATGAATATGCCCAAATGCAAGCCAGCTCCAGGAATTACAAGGGAGACACGAGGAAGAGGAATTGAATTTAGTCAAGAATATAGACAGGGTGTGTTATTTGCCGAAATTAAACTAATTTGTTATAGTATAGTTATGATTTTATTTTTACTTGGCGAAATTTATTATATAGTATAGTTATGTTTTTATTTCTTATTTGACGAAATTCAATTAATTTTGTTATAGTTACGTTTTTAAAACTTATGCCAAATATGATGCTAAAATGTTGACTAATTAGGGGATTATGAAAGTGTAACTTCTTATCTCTTATCATAGCAATCTATAACACCACTGTTACGTTTTTAATCCATTTTAATCCCTAGGAGCTGGGTTCCCTCGAAGTCGTCGAAAACGACCTTTTTTAATCCGTTACGGCCAATACCTGCGACTTCGTGGGAATAAACCATTTAGACTTTACCTTGCATCTACTATACAAATTTGTAAAATGCGAATGCGGATAGTCTCGTAGAATTAATTCTCTGGGTTATTGCTTTGAAAAAGAAATATCCATAACCTTCGGGCGTTTACAAGGTTTCGATAACTGGGATCCCAGCAAGAAAAATCTCAAAAACATCTCCCCGGTATAGAGCGTCTACAACAATGTGGACCTAAGGACATGAGTGACGACACAATGTGGACAAATCTATTGAAATCCGTAGTCATTACAGAATGCTAAAGTTTATACACAAGAAAAGTTCTGAATTATTTAAATGAGACTTGCTTTGATTGATCAGAGGGAACTCTTTCTAGAAATTGTTCCCCTTTTTTTTATAATCCCTGGTAAATACACTCCGTGGGCAGTGTACCGACCCCTTGTTTTGAGATTTATTTTTTGGATATTGTTAATGATGTTAGATAAGAAAATGATATGTAAAATTTATTACCATTAAGCGTTTAACAATTACCCAATAATTGATGTAAATACCTAGCTATACGTTTTACCGCATATTTCTAAAGCAATATTTACAGGCATTCGCGGTTTCTTCACCATTCACCAGTGCCGCCGATTATATGTGAACTTTCTCGGCCAATGCAGGGACCGGACACCCGACCTCCACCCTTTTGAGAGCCTTGGTGGCTAAATGAGTAAGACACTGGCTCGATAGACTGAATGACGCGGGTTCGCTGCGGGTATTGACCGAGAAAGTTCATCGGCATTGGTGTGCACGTTAAAGAACCCTTGGTAGTCTCTATTCGATATAAGAGTGGGCCATAGTGCAGCTGTCCAGGAACATTTTCCCTTACTGTACACCACACAGCATGCCGTATGCCCATATTCATTATCCCAGTCGGTGCAAAACAGTATGACGTTAAACCACAGTTCATTTTATTTCTTGGTATCATTTGGAGTCGTGTTACTTTCTTTCAAAATAGAGACGATCAAAAATCACAGTCCAAAAAAGGTTCTATTCCTTCAGTATGTACAAAGATATTTGAAATTTCATCGATCAATGCTGCTCGCCATGTAATAAGCCCGCGAAAATGTATTGGTAGGCCTTGTTTTAAATCCACTTGAAACCAAGCCGGGACATTAATTAGGCCTAGGTGTACATTTTAGCGTCGTTTAAGCCGTGGTCAAATCTTTAATATTAAGGGCACCTGTTTACATATCGTGACCTTAACTAAATCGGCAAGTGGCCTTAATATTTAGATCTAACCGGCTTGTTGTCGGCTGTGATAGCGACAGTATGTATACTCCCACAGTCGTTAATATCAAAAACAGCACAATAAATGTGTGATAATAGAAATTTTATTCTGTGTATACTCAACTCATATATTACAGTCGCGATTCTCTTTAATCCGGCAAATTTAAACTGCATTACATTTCATTGCAATCTGAATCAAAACCACGGAGCTTTAGCCATCTGGGATTAGATTCGGTGCAATGGCATTCTTTTTGTAAAGATTACTATTAAGGGAATGTAGATAGAGGATAAATGGTATTTTAAAATAAAAAGTAGATGAAATTATCTATAATACTAAAATATCAAACAAAAAGTCCTCGGTGAACTGCAAACTTAGCTCAGCATTTAAATAAGGCATTTAGCGATAAAATACTGTCTCGCGCTACGTCTACATTCATCTGAGGAGAAAAATGACGTAACAATCCATTACGGATATCATGTTATCGGGTATACTGCCGATCGATATAACATATAACTCGACATCTGTGACAATTCTTTGAGTTCATGGTGCGATGTTCTCAAATCAGTTTAATTCAGCAGCCTTTGATCTAGACAGAGAAGACGTATGATTGTCCTATAGAACAATGAACTACAAAAACATGCTAAACTCGACCAAAGGTGATTGTTCTACCGATATACACATATTAATGGCTTTTTGGGTTTTGAAAAAAAATATGTAGTTCAATTTCTAAACCTTTATAACACGAGAATAAACTATGACATGGTGTGTAGTGGGTCATATTTTAAGGAAAGTCCCTCTAGCAACGTTACTTCCATCGGGTTGGGGGAGGATTTGGAAAGTTTTGAAAAATAAATGGTCTCTAGAGTCTATCTGCAGAAACTCGGCGACATCACTGCCAAATCATAGAAACTAGCAGACTAGACTGTAGAGAGAGACAGGGAGAGATTAACATATGGTTAAATTTTATTTGAATAATTTGCCTGTGCGTAGGGACCACGAGGTTTCACAGGCGACCCTACCTTATCACGTACAACTGGGGAATCAAAACCACGCCCGTTGACTAACTGGCATACCTTATACAATGTGCACGCGCTGTCCCATCTCCCTCGCCCTGTGTGGAAGCCCACGGTGCATACATGTATTAATTCATACCAACATACCAATGAAATAAAAATAAGTTCTCTTCATTGACGTTTTACAACTACGTTAGAATCAACAAAGAACAATTTTGAATTCTGGTATTTCTTCTTCAGTTACCCCCATTATGAAATATTTTGTCTGTAGCCATTGTAAGCACCAGATAGAAGTGTCTCGTGTGGCCAAATAGTTTGACAGGACGTTAATATATATTATATATAATGGCAAACGCGATAGGCTAAAATAAAATACCCTCTATTGTTTACTAAACCGACTTTTCCCCGGCTTATATCGTAAAATCACAAAGCTAACAGAACACCGCAGAATAACGTGATACCAGATATTTATGAGTAAGGTGACTTATGCATCAATAGATGCTACTGATTACTTGCACTTCCGTTAGAGCAATCAGATTACTTATAACTCTGCTTGACGTGATGGTCATCATCGAACATAGTCAATGTGGAGTGATCAAACCCTCCACCTGCCAAGTTTCCAAAACCACGGAGTTAGAACAACTGCTAATTTGACCTTTTTGTTCAATGTCTCAAAATCTAGAATACCTGATCCCGCCAGTGCTGCCACGAATTTAGGAACATATATAATATGCATTTAAAATTCCATGGGTGTTTCTCGATGAGTGCCGACCCAAGAACAAGAAGAAGGTTAGAGCGCTTGGGGGCCTGGTTCAAAAGAATACAATTAAAAATTTAAAAAATAAATACTAACATGCTAAGTCGAAGATTTACTATCATATCGGTGACAAAACCTCTCTATATTAGTGATTTTTCAGTGAAAGAGCTTTTCCGTAATCATCGCAGTGATTATACAAACTGCTGGTGCTGAAGATGCGATATTTAAAACGTACACCGACCCAGATTCATGCTGGTGTACTTATTAATGTAAGGGTTAAAGTCCTTTTCAAATTGAAATTGTTGCAAAAAAAAAATGTTCACTGTTCTTATTGCTTCCGCCTTACTGTGAGCGAGAAAGATGGGTTGAAAAGAAGTCGCAGTATCGATTTCTTTCTAATTTTAGAGTAAGCTGTATTGAAATGTCAAATGTATTTAAGAACGAAGTTTCACTAGAAAATTGTGTTAACTCAACACTATACGTATCCGCAAAAGACGTCAATAACCTGTTTAAAAGAAAACAATTAATTAGCCAATATACGGAATATCAAACAAAAGACTCAGTCTAAATTTTAGACTTTGTCTCAATTTTATATCACTCGATAACTGTGCTGTACACAACGTTGTCCCACACCACCTGCACTTGTATTGTTAAATAAACCATATTTTTGGTTTACAACTGGGAAGAAAGCCATCGGCGACATAATTAATATTGTGGACTCATTAAAACATTAATAATAAGTATGTTGTCTTTGGGGAAAAGTCTTCCGTGTGCATGCGTCAAAACTCCTAAAACATTAAAGTCAAAATATTATTTCTTAGGCATGTTTGATGATTTGAAAAACAATTCCTTGCATCAAAAACACAAATCGCCTGGTTTGCAAGCACAGACAACAGAAGACTGACCGTGTCATTCTGTTTTTAAAAGCATTAAAATTTAGGAAAATATCTAATACTCGATGGACGGATGCCGGCGCCAAAAATCTCTTTTTTGAGACACTGTAATTTTGTTTTTCAAAGACTATCACCCTGAGTGTGCTAGGATTAGGCGGGTGGGGGGTGGGGGGGGGGTAAATATCCAATTGAAATGAAACGTTAAAGATACATTAGTTATGAATTTGATAAAGAGTTGGTCCTTCTTGCTATAATAATTTAAAAATACATGTAGATGATAAAAATAGCGAAACTATTGAAAATTTCAGCCAAATTACTGTTTATTGTTTTGACAAGATGTATGCATATAGTGGTTACCAGCGTACTAATATATTTGCGAATTAGCCTCGCTTTCCCATTTTTTAAAATTAAATTGTAAAAATGTTGAACCGTTCTAATCTAGTTAATACCGCGAGAATCCGAAAGTGGATTATGGTCTTGTGTTGTTAATAAATGAGTAATTAATAATTTAGATAACATTTCAGGCCTAAATAAAGACCTGCAATAGGAATATTTACCCCTTGCAAAAGTTGCATAATGCATGTTTAAGTTTGCTGTATCAACTGTGATAATAAACGCAGGTATACATAGTTCAGCGTGCAATGGGGGGAATTTTACCAGACAGCGGAGTTTCTACCTACCCATCTAATTCTAACGGGGGTGGCCGAATGGTTAACGCGCTGCGCGTTGCATCGTAATATACGGTCTGTCAATGAGTCAAGTGACGTGGCTTCGGTTCTTCGATTGTACGTGATAAGCAGTAGGGTCGCCCGTCCAACCTCGTGGGTTTTCTCCGACCCCTTCGGCTCCTTCCTACTATAAAACAACCATATACACCCAAGCGAATTAATAAAATGAAACTGAACCATAGGCCTATGTTAGTCCCAAAATGTCCTCGTGTGTGTCGAGTGGACGTTAATCTCTCTAACCCGCTAGCTCCTGGTTGTGAGTTAGCGCTATTCTCGTTGAGCCATCCTTTACTTTGAGGCATGATAGTCTTGGTCAATCGGAACACAGATCATTTACTCTACCCTTTAACTAAAATAGAGATCCTTTGTTTTACGCCTCAATTTAAAAGCAATGTGTCATCACTGAGAGGCGGGACTTTTTCATCGGAAGGGTAGTAAGATGAGTAGTCTATTACCTCCAATGCCGGTACAATATTGTGTATAATTCACATTTATTTTCTCGGTGGGAGTGATGCCTCTTTAAGTTGCTCATGTGATTTTTCCGCATTGCAGAAGAACAGAAATGTTGAGAACAACCGACGTAAATTAAGTCCGTATGTACGCATGTATAGACCCATTTTTTTGTGACTATTGATAAGCAATATAAATTACTACTGTGACATCTAATATGAATATATAGACAATTGTATTTTGTTATTTTAAATATATCAATGTCTTGTAAATTGTAGTGTAAAGGTTAAAGATTCAACTGCAGTTTAACAGTTTCTTCCTGTTTCGAGCCTATTGAGTGTTAACTGTTGGTAAATTGCCACGTTATGTTACATGACAGATAGTAACTTACCTATATATTTATATAACAGTAACGTAAACAAGCCACTGCGCATGTTCCATTCAGCATGAATGGGGCCATGACGTTGATTGTGCAAGCTAAACGATAAAGTGCAAACCCGTTGACTTTGCTATTTACTTGGAAACCCCGAATTGTGAAATAATAGTTTATAATAAATGCTTACTATAGCCTGATATTATTAGTGTATAATGTCATAGTATATAAATAATATTTATGTTGTTGATAAATAGATAACATGTATTCGACACACCCAAAGCAATTAAAGAGAGAACAAGCCTGTATCGAACTACTATTCAAATTCTAAGTCTGCGATTACAGGATTTCGGGCAAATATTATATCAAAATACATCTCAAACAAGATGTCCGAGTCGGCTTATTTATTATATGAAGAATGACCAGGAAAAAAAGTGAAAATGGCTTTAAGTGAAAAAAATTAGAAAATAAAAAGAGATAGGATTTGACGCCACCCTTACATAATCCAGGTCATTTCGGGATTAACATATGGGTACTATTTTATTTCAGTAATTCGTTTGAACACAAGAGATTGGACAGACGACCTCACTCCCTGTCATGCACAGGTAGACACGCAAACCCACCCCTGTCAGCCTCGTCCCCTTTCCGAACTCCCAATCCCAGACGTGGATCTAAAATATTTCACGATCGATATGAAAAAGACGCCTACTTATTTAATGACCTCTGCAAAATATTGTCAAATCCGTAAACAAATCTATGTAATCCTGGATGTAAACGTATGAAACGCCACGACCCTTGTAAAATTTCATCAGATGTTTTGAAATACACACCCTACAGATTTTAAACTTTGAAATCAATTTTATCAGCTGTATATATTTAAAGATAATTATCGTTCATACGGGTCAGCAAACAGTTGAAATTATCTCGGTCACCTCGATCCGTGCATACTTACATGTAACTAAAATATTGAAAATGGTTTACAAGAGTCCAAATTCTATGTTATACACATATTAAAATATCAATACATGTATCTTGATTATTTTACTTCAAATACAGATGATACGCCACCCTTTAATGTTGGTGTACAAATTTCCAATAATGTATGGGCAACTTGTCAATCGTACATTATCTATACTAGTTGAAATATTGGACTGGCATGACGTATTTCATTGATAGTGACATTGCATAATACTGAAACAACACTCGGCTAACGCCTTGTGCAGTATCAATATATTACGCAATGTCTCGCTCTCGACCATTAAACCATACTTGACAGTATAATGTATCGTGCACGCGCCAGGCTACGCTTCCTTTGTTTATAACCCGAAACCCCCTCTCATTTATTTGAGATGTTCGTATAGCTAACAAGTGGTGATTGTATAATATTTATAGATATCGCTTAACGATTTTTGCTATTTAATCCATTCAGATATAAATGTACCTGTTTGATATAAAGTATATATTATAATAAGCTAAAGCGCTGTATACTGTATAGTGTATTGATTAACTGCCCTTAGGAACAATTTTCCTTTAACTAATGCCGATTGTTAAAAAAAATAATAATAGGCGAACCACGTGTTTGTTTGTAAACATAAGCGTCCAAAATATTGGGTATTTCATGGAAGATTTCACCTCAACTTCCCCAATATGGTATTTACTTCTTTTTTCCCGGAGATTTTATTAACTACGTACTGGTTTTAAAAACGATATAGAATTATTGGGGAATTTAACTTATAGCTGAAAATACTTCCTTCTTAAATCTATGAAAATAAAATTTCTGTAAAATTTGAATATGAAATAAATTCCCCTATAATGTATTGGAAATGCTTCCGTGTTATTTTTTTGATCAGGGCCCTGTTTCACAAAAACTTAAATCTCCTTAAAATCGTCTTAAACTAAAATTTCGTCCCAACTTACATGTAAGATAGAATAGTTTCACAAAACGATTTTAAGCATTTTAGTTACAATCCACTAAAGTAATATTTTAAGTTAAATTTAATCTTAACATAAAATAGTGGCGTTTCACAAACCTTTAAGGACAATTTTAACTACCCCCCCCCCAACATAAAATCACGACATTAACAAACATTGATTAGAGCTATCTAATGCAACATAATATAATTGGATTATTTATAATATTGTGAACGACCCTGGTCACATAATTTTAACATACAATCATTCACAAAAACAATTCTCATTCAATTTCTTCTAATAGCATGGGAGAGAGATAGAGAAATGGGTATAACGTCCACTCAACACAAACTGGGTCATTTCGGGACTTACAAATGGTTTTAATTTTATTTCAATAATTCGCTTGAGCGTAGGGGTCTTTAGCAGTGCTCGGAAACCGGAGTGCTCGGAGGAAACCCACGAGGTTGAGAAGGCGCCCCTATCCCCATGCCACATACGCTCACACCAGGGCTCGAAACCACAGCCGCAAGCCAGAGGTGACCGGCCCGCTAGAATTCGAAGCGCGGCACTCTAGACCACTAGACCCCCCCCCCTCCCCATAGCATGGGAAATACAGCTATGCCGTCCACCAGTTTATTTTATTGTAAGGCAATTTAAGCACCCCGCTAAACTAAACACTAAAAGAAAATCATTTGTTTATATCCTATTATGGTGTTCTATTTTGGCCACGTCGTGCGTCGCCTTTTTCAATGTTAAGCTATACAGAGAAAAAGGCTTTTTAACACGACGTCGTACTTAAAATATAACATATAATTTGGGTATTATAGAAATATATTGTTTTATAAAGGATACTAATGGCAGTTCTTTGTGTCCAAAATAAATTACTGTATATAAGATAAAATACCAAACGGTAAGTAGGCCTAAACTGCAAATGAATTCTCCTGGTACATGCGCATTTCGTCATCTTAGGAAAGTCGACGTGCGACGCGACGCGAAGGGCGCTACGCGTCGCCTTTGAAGGGCGACGTCGTGTTAAAAAGCCGACGCCGCTCTTTTTTTCTCTCTGTAGCTTTACATTGTTATATAAAGGATACTAATGACAGTTCTTTGTGTCCAAAATAAATTACTGTATATAAGATAAAATACCAAACGGTAAGTAAACTGCAAATGAATTCTCCTGGTACATGCGCATTTCATCATCTTAGGAAAGTCGACGTGCGACGCGACGCGAAGGGCGCTACGCGTCGCCTTTTGAAGGGCGACGTCGTGTTAAAAAGCCGACGTCGCTCTTTTTTCTCTCTGTAGCTTTACATTGAAAAAGGCGAATAGAGCACCATGCTATCCAGAGTCATGGAAAGAAGAGCACTTTATCTAAAAAGAAAATATCTTCGTGTACAATGGCAAATTTCTTGGTTTTAGAAGGCCTTAAGGCCAAATAGTCCTATTTGAAATAAAGAAATTTAACTAAAGTTTAATAAAAATTGCATTTTAAGTTACAGTTAATCTTCGTGAAACACTTAGAATTTAAAATTTCATTTTGATTTTAGTTAAAATTCATTTTAGTGATTTTAGCTTAAAGTAGCTAAGTCTCTAACTCACTATCATTCAAAATCTTCAACATTGTAAACACGCATTATTGGTCAATGTAAATCAACATTGATGTTGCGATCTTGCCGGAAAAGGGTGGGCTTCTGATATCCAATATTTAAGAAAAAATAAACATTTTACCATTGGTACACAAATCGTGTATCACGATGCGTTTCAGCCCCAGTTCTAGCAGGAGTCTTGAGAAACGAGGCTAGAAACATTGCACCAAATCAAACGGCGTATGTAGACTGGGATAACCAGACATTTGCACCCGGTTGAAACTGCTGGCTTATTTCACGGAACATAAATGATTTGAAATTAGAGTAAATTGAATGTAAATCAGTTTATATACATTCATATTAATAATAAATAATAATAATAATAATGCACATTTGTAGAGCGCCAAATCCATCCAAAAGCATGCTCAAAGCGCAATGAGACAATGGTTATATACACAGTGAACAGAAAGTCTAATTCTCATAGCATTCTCGAAATAAGTGAGTCTTTAGTTGTGATTTGAAAACAGTCAAAGTTTCACTATTTCGAATTTTCAATGGCAAACCATTCCACAATTTAGGAGCAACTACACTAAAGCTTCTGTCACCAAAATGTTTCAGTTTTGAGTGTGGAACGACAAGCGTATTCTGGTAGTAAGAACGCAAGGACCGGTTTGGTTGATATACTGTTAGTAGTTCTGATAAATAGCTGGGTGCAAGATTTCGTAGACATTGGTATGTGAGGCACAGAACCTTAAAGTTGATGCGAGCTGAAATTGGGAGCCAATGTAAGGATTTTAGAACAGGTGTTATGTGAGATGATGTTTTGGTTCGTGATATGATCCTGGCTGATGTATTCTGCAGTTTCTGTAATTTGTAGAGACTTGAATGATTTATCCCAGACAACAAACTGTTACAATAGTCTAATCTTGACAGAACTAGTGACTGTACTAGAGATTTGGTGGCATCAATTACAGTATTATATCCGTTGAGGCCCATTTGTGTCAATTTCTAGGTCCCAAATGTTTGCGATTTAGCTCCTTTAAGTTTTTGTGTAACGGGGCCCTGGACATTAGAAAAAGATATTCATAATATAACTTATGTAGGCCTTTATACTCGGGTTAATACAATTTTTGTTTACCCAACCGGCAAACAAAGTCTCTAACTCAATATCATCAAAAATCTTCAACATTGAAAACACAAATTATTTGTCAATTTAAATCAACATTGATGCTGTGATCTTACCGGAAAAGATGGGCTTCTTATATCCAATATTTAAGACAAAATAAACATTCTACCATTGGTACACGAATCGTGTACCATAATGAGTTCCAGCCCCAGTTTTAACTAGAGACTCGAGGGACGAGGCTAAACACATAATTGAACGAAATCAAACGGCGCATGTAGACTGGAATAACTAGACGCTTTAAATTTGTGCTTGATTTAGACTGCTGGCTTATTTCGCCGAACATAATTGATTTGAAATTAGAGTAAAAACGGATACTATTGAATGTAAATCAGTTTATATACATTCATATTACAGAATTATATGCGTTGCGACCCACTTGTGTCAATTTATAGGTCCCAAATGTTAGCGATTTAACTTCTTTAACTGTTATTTCGAAGAAAGTATGAGGTCATCATTATCATCTATCTCAAATTGAACAAAGTATAGAAAACGGTCATACGTCAATGTAAGCCCGTATCAGTTTTCGCTAATACTAATTGGTGAATATGCATATTAAATATAATTGGGAGATTAGATAAAGAACTGGCAATTCCCCCTATAACAGTTCAAAACTAAATAATGTAAACGGAATTTACTGAAAATTTCAGTCGGATTGATCTACTATGAACCGAGAATTTAGCGTTTGAAGTTTCTACGTAGCCTCGATCATCGTTACTAAAGTCGGTTCGAGAATAATCGGATCCTAATCCAGTAAATATCACAGGCTGGCGACGACATCGAGAGTTGATTATTGTCTGGATAAGTTGATAACTACTGTCTAACTGATAATTTAGATAACATTTCAGGCCTAAAGAAGGACCCGTAATAGGCAGATTTTGCCTCTGCGTAATGTATGTTTAAGTTAGAAATTCTAACAGTTTAATCTCTGTTGTTTACATTCTTGTTGAATAATTATCAATTTAGAAATAGACATTTAAAATGTAGACGTCTTCATAAATGCGGTCCCGATGTGGAGACTTGTGGGATTTAATAAATTTGCAGATGACGATAACAGAGCATGTTTTAACTAACAGTATTGCTACTTTAAAAATACATTATTCAAAATTCATATAAATAGGTAATGCGAAATGAATATATTGAAAATGTCATTTAAATTGCTTTATCCTTACCGAAGTTATCACTGTTTGTAGTTTTGACAAGATGTATACATTGATTGTTTATTATCGTGGCCACGGTACTAGTATATTCGAGACTAAGATTCGCTTTTCCATATTTTTATTAAATCATTAAATGGCCGAACCGTTTAAATCTAGTTAAAATCTCAATCTTCCGGTGGCATCAAAAAAAGATTATGGTCTAATTAATAATTTATAGAACATTTAGCCTAAAGAAAGACATGCGATAAGCAGATTTAGCCCTTGAATAACCCAACCTTAATTTAAGGAGACGTGTTTTTATTTTGTAATATTCACAGTGATTTCCAGTTTCCACAATGCTAAGTCTGAAATTCAAACTCCGCATTCCAATCCCCCAAATAAATTTATATTATAGCGTTTTCTATCCACAAACACCATGGCATAGACAAAGTTATCGCCATTGGGTTGACTTAATAACATTCGGTTCCAACTTACATTTTAAAATGCAATCTAAGATGACCTATAACCCTCGCCCCAACCACCACCCCATCCCCATAACTAAATTTCAACGTGGTATATGCGATGTCTTTAAATATCCATGCCTGTAGAAATTTATGGGAAAGTACCCTCTTCTTTTATAAGGCTAGCACCTGTAGTATTACGGAACATATATAGATCTAAGTTTCTATTTTTAGCAGGATATCAAACGTGTCAATAAAATGTATACTTTAAACTAACTACTGTTATGACAATGAATCAGGTTGCTAAGTGTTATACATTGCTCTATACATTTGACACACCTATACACGTATATATGATATATAGGCCTACGTGTAAATAAAGTAAGATATTTAACTATTACCACACTATTTGATTTTTTATTTGCCATTCATTGTGTGACAAAAATCAACAAAAGTTTCAAAATTTACTGATTCGATGCATACAAGTAATAAATGAGTTCAAGATGTCTTCAGGTGCTAGATCACAAGGCATGGCGTATGTCAAAGATAACGTCGTAGTTTCGATCCTATGGGAAAGTAGGATAGAGACGGGCTTCTGTCTAGCATCCTAGGTTTTCACTATGACCCATGCGCGAATTCATGAATAAAATATATGTCCCCCGCCCTCTGTTTTTTTACGCAAACATTCAAAAGTTGTGGTATAAAAGTTTCTTAAATCCAACATGGAGTCAATAATGGCCCAATAGATATTATTTGATAATATTCAATAAGCTTGTTGCGTTGAAATCGAATACAGGAATGCTAGATATGTAAAGAATGTACACATATTCTACATGTGTGCTATTTGCTGATATGGGAAACTGCGTTTCATTTAAACATACTGATGTGTATTCGACCAAAGAGTGTAACCTTATAAGATATATTATTTATTTCTTATGTAGGTATTCAGTACGTGCAGTTAAATTATCCATGTCATCCAAATATGGGTAAACAATATATTTAATCAAATATGAAGGGGTTTTTTTATTTTTATTTTGAATAGTGAAAGTAAATACTGTTCATCCAGTTACCAACATTACCCGAACCCTTACCCCAACTGTCACCTCCCAACCCCGCGCCCTTCAGACTCCCTCTATACTCGTTCCCCTCATTTCATAATGAGATGCGCTATCCCAAAGTTTGGCGCGGAACCTAAATCAATAGAAGTCGGCTCATACAATAAGTATATATAAGTATATTATGCCACTGCAAATGCACCCTATATTGATAAGCTATGACGTAAATAAAACCATGTGATATGTTACTTGTACAGGAAATTATAATCACTTGTTTCATGCTGAGATACTTCATATAAATAGGTTAAAATATTTTTAGTTCTTGGTAAAGTTTGTCACGCCTTTTAAATCTATTCAATTTAAGGATATATTTTCTGAGAAAATTCAATCTGCCCATTGCAGATCTGCAATAAAAAGCGAAATTAATATGACATATAACAATTTAGATTCCAAACAGTACGGGGCACTGTGGGTAAATAGATAATCAATGAGAGAGAGGGAGAGAGCGGGAGGGAGAGATTGGGCTTAGCGTCCACTGGACACAAACTAGGTCATTTCGGGACTAGCCGCTTTGTTCAATTTTATATCAATAATTCGCTTGCGCGTAGAGGTCTTTATCAGTGAAGGGAAAAGAGGGACCCGGAGATGACCAATGAGGTTGGTTTGGCGACTCTACTGCTAGTCACGTACAATTATGCGGCGGCAGCGTCATGGTATGGGGTTCTTTTTGTGCACATTGACGTTCTCCTCTTGTTGTTGTCAAAGGGAACTTAAATACAGGGATCAGATTTTGCAACCTGTTCTCCTTCTGTTTATGCAGAGACAATGCTCGACCCCATACGACAATTGCTATCCAGAATTTTTTAAGAAATGCCGGTGTCCAAGTCCTGGATTGGCCGTCGCTTAGCCCCAACCTTAATCCTATTGAACACATCTGGGACGAACTGGGTCGACGTGTTTGTCAGCAAGTGAATCCACCACTGACGTTGCAGGACCTTCAACATGCTCTTGCTGAGCAGTGGCGACGTCTTCCTCGGGTAGTGTTTACTAATTATGCTCTAAGATCCATGTGACGCTAGAGGAGGCCACAACCGTTACTAAACACTTTATTCCGATTGTTCTCGAAGTCTGTGAATTTCATTTTCGGGGGTACTGTGAAATCACGAATGTTATCAATGTCAAGGACTTTCGGCGAGACGTATTCACAGAGCAATATTCTGTGACGTATTCTTGCTTTCTGTTGACGTCAAAGTCGTCTGTGCACAACATAACACTAAAATAGTTGCCTTAAACCAAATATTAAAAATCTAGTCCCAAAAATCCCGAGTGTCAAGTTTTTAGTTTGTCTGAGTATATTTAAACTTAACACAAGGTACAGTTTTATGGATGCACAATTATGGATACAAATTTTAAGCGTAAGCCGTAGTGCTGCTATACGAGAAAAGTTTCGCTCAATCTACACTGTATGCCGTATGTCTGTCTTCACTAGCCCAGTACGCGCAGAATGAAATGAAATGGAGTTTAACGTCCTACTGTTTTGCTCCGACTGGGATAATATTGAAGTTTTAAGGGGTGTTCACGATTGCTCACTAACTGAAGTTGATATGGCCAACCAGAACGGCGCACCGTTCTAAGCACCTAATCCACTATCGGAGTGATGACGTAAAAGTCTGTCTATTTTAAATTACATGTGTAATATGAAACATAATTTACTTTAAGCACCTGTACATTAATCAGCAATAAATTTCCAAACCTCTGATTATCCGTGACCATATTTCTTGAGAAATATATTATAATACATACTTGACCCGTGACTCACCAGTTTATTGTATCAAGAAGATCGTGATTTAGTATGAATGACAAACAGTTGTTTATTTACATTATTTAATAATAGCATAAGCATCAGCATGAAAATGCATTTCTGTTATTGTGAATTTATAATAATTTTAAAGATGCCCCCTCCCCCCTCTTGTACGAATGGTGTGTGATTTGGATCAAAACATATTCAAACTAATTTATCTATCATCCCTCTCAAAACTAACCCGTGCCTCCTTGTTTGATGCGTGACTTTATGAGGAAAAATACATTTCTATTTTGTATTTGTTGGCACTGACTGTCCAATTACCATTGATAAAAAAAATATCGATGACGGGGTAAATATTTGGATTATATGATGCAAACTTTTTTTTGGGGGGCGGGGGGGGGGGGGGTGTCGTGTAATCACGTTTGGGTCTATCAATGTCCCCATAACCGCTAGCAAATAAACTCATACCGAGCCCTCCTTATTTTGTTCGAGTAATGAGGTTACCAGTTAATGATGCCTTTACATTTTGTCCTGTGTTCGGCACAGGTAATACAGTATTATTTTAGTAAGATTGAGTGTTTCTAATATCCATATATATGCCATAGTTTTATTGTACATAACTACCCTGTAAATACTTTCGTGGGAATGCATCTTTAAGGTACACATAATTGCAATAACTATAAATCGCGATGATATTTTTAGGAACATGATATTTAATCTATTAAATATGCGTTATGTAAGAGCTAAATCTGTCTATCGTAGGTCTTTTTTTTTTCTTTTTCTTTTTTGACTCTAAATTATATAAGTTATTATCTAGACAGTTATTTACATGAAAATCTCATAATTAACAAACTGAGTCATCGGAAAGCTGCGATATTATTTTGATTTGAAAACATAGCCATTTAAACCTACATTATGCAAGAGCTAAATCTGCCTATTTTTAGTCTTTCTTTGGACATGAAATGTTATATAAACTATTAATTAGACATTATTTAACTTATCCAGACCACAATCACTCCTCGATGTCAACGCTAGCCTGCGATATTTGTTGGATTGTGATCCGATTTGCTGCATAACTTTCCTTCACGGTTTAATGATTAAACGGATAAACAAGGCTATGATTTTGTCGTACATGTACCTACTTTAGTAATGATGATCGAGGCTAGGCGAAACATTTCTTCGCTTAATTCTCGGTTCATAGTGGATCAATTTGACTGAAATTTTCAGTAAATTGACTTTACATTATCTACTTTTTAACTATTATAGTGAGAACTAAAAACTCGTGATCTAATCCCCCATAATATATCTTTAATAGTTACGGCTAAAATGGAAGTCGATACTTTGTTTATTATCGTAGCAATGACAATAAAGACTACGCTATTCTTATGAAAATTTGACGCATTAATGACTTTCTCAGAATTAAGTAATTTGAGTGAAATATTAATACATTCATATTTAATTACGTATTTTCTAAAATTATCATGGCTTTAACGACGGGCTCTTTATCTAAATATTACATAATGCATCTTCAATAAAAATTCAGTTTGGTTTCTGAATTTACTTCTACCAATTAGGCAAATGATATTTGGTTTCTTAATAAGTCTACTAAGTAGAGTTTGTTTGTAAATCTACCTCGATTTTTGGACATTGAATTAACTGAAACAAGATGACTAGTCACTTGTTTTGTTTGGAAAAAATAGGGAACAAACAGTGTCACTGGTCCTAATAGCGTGGCCCTGTTTAGTGTATATTGCTCACTATTTACTAGAAGATTTGAGATATTTTATGATTAATCTCTGGTTGCAAGATAACGGCAGAATGTTGTTTGTTGGCGAAAGTATTGGAGATAAGACCCCAACCCTTGCTCATTGTTAAGGGATATATGAAAACGACAGATGACCAGGGAAGGCCCAGCTAGAAAGTTGTGTCAAAAATAATATCACTTGTCGAAATCGCCACACTGTCTGAAACAAATCCGGCTATTCAAATCACCCAACTCAGTACAAACAGTACAACCTGGTATATTTAGAAGAAATGATTATCTTTACTTTAGAGGTCTACATCAAATGAAAATACTGGAGTCTCGGATTACTCAACACAGAATATGACCTTCATATTCTGCATATATCCATTATTCATTGTGCAAATATTAACTTTACGATTCGGGGGCATGTTTCTGTCAAATATTTCAAATAATCTTTTATGGAAAGCCCAACAAAAATGTAAACAACCGTAGAGACTTGAAGTATGTTTGCTCTGTTTACATTATACTGTGTTTTATTTGATATCAGACTACTGTTTATACAAAAAATTACGTCATTTATGCCGCTGCCTTTTTAATTGGCAAAATTAAAGATGCCTTCCCGCGTACATACTGTGTGATTTGGTGATATATTTGTTTCAGATGACTCTCAAAACATTTAAGAAAACTATCCCGTGAAACAATAATCTATGTCAGCACCATCCCTGCTTGTGAATTGTTTGAGGTATAATCCATTTATAGCTTGTATTTGTCGTTAGTCGCTGTCTATTTGTTAAAACCAGTTCAATTTTCGTCAAGGTCGCTGAGATATAAGGTTAGGCGAGACTGTAGGTTAGGGTTAGGGTAGGCCTACCCATTATGGTTAGGGTTGGGATTAGCACTAATCCTGTTTCATCCTGTGACATTTGACCTAACTTGAAGTTGTTCCATATCAAATAGATATAACCGCAAAATGAAAATCAATGGATCAAACGCGAATAAACGGTGTGGTGGTACAAGGCAAAAGTACGGCACCATGTCTGTTGGCAAAATGAAGACCAAATAATTGATATTTTTGGTCCAACGAAAGACAGAAAATACCTCCATTAAAGTTCCGATGCGTCATTTGCATTTTTCTATAAAATATCGAATATCTCATATCTGATATTCCACTGGCTTCGTTCTCGGCTAATAGTGGATCAATTTGACTGAAATTTTCAGCAAATTACCGTTATACTATCTAGTTTTTAACGTGAGAACTGCCATTTCTTTATCTTATCACCCATAATGTATCTTTGATTAGGAAATCAAAATCAAAATACCAACGCTTATAGATAATGTTCCGGTATAGATTCAATCGGTTTTTTTAAAAAAAAAAGCATATCAATAAATGTTACGAAGACCACAAAATGGTGACGGGCTTATTGAAATTTCAATTCCACATATCTTTGTAAATAATATACGGAATTGAATCGTCTTTTGGGACTAATATTCTTATTAGAGATTCAACTTACACAATATTGTAATTTGCAAGTGATTCCATGCCGCTAAATTAGTGCATGGGGACTTTAAAGCGGGAATTTCCTATTTTCCAAGAAAGTCAAAACATATTTATTTCTATGTCTTTTGCTTAATAGGTTGCCAACTCACTATTATACAACCATAGACATTATTTTCCACCTTTACAAATCCTTCACAACGGAAATAATAACACAATTACCTCCCTTCTTTTTTCATTCCCTCCATGCAATAGCTATCTTCAAACGTTTGAATTTGAATTTGAAAATGATATTTTTGCCAATTTCTCAACTGACAATAATAGTGAATTATAGGATTAAACGGATTATTCTTTAACAAGGTAAGACTGTTTATAGATACCATCTATTTTAAGGCTTTATTTTAATATATAATTTAAAAATATGAAATTGCAGCTTTAAGTTACCTTAATTGTATTGGCTGCATGTGCATCGTCGATTGATAAAAGTGCTAAATATGTGTTTTAGATTAAACCATTCGGTATTATGGCCTAATTTAAGAAAAGCGCTAATATAAAAAAAAAATAATTTTAACGCTGACATCATTAGTTAACTATGTGTGCTACTTATTTTGTTATTTAGGAAAATTGTAGTTTATTTTAATGGGGAAAAAATGTCGGTCAATACAACCTTGTTAGAGGTTGTTATGACATAACCAGACTGGCCACGTGATCTGTGATGTTTGTAAATAGTTGTGTTTAAAGTTAGGTCTATACACTTGATATTTGATGTAATATTATATTAGCTGCAAATAAAGAGGTACTAGGATGGAGGGGGTGGGGTGACTTCCATTATACATACACACTTATTATCTTAGGATTGTATTTTTCGCCAACTCCCATCTGTGTCATATTTTTGTTAATACAAGAAATTTTTGTTTGGTCGGTACCTTCTTTTTGTTTTATCCCAGTACAAATTTCTTTGTTTAAAGAAGTGTTTATGTCCGAAACTTTATATTAAATCATATTCATTTCGACAGTATTTAACTTATTTCAAGCCCTTGAAAGTGTCATAAATATAATAGACTTTAAAGTAGCTAAGTCGCTATTCTCTGGCATCTAGAAATGGACACAATAGGTCGCAACGCATATAATAATGTATTATGAATGTATATGAATTGATTTACATTCAATCGTTTCTGTTTTATTCTAATCAATTATGTTCACGGAAATACACAGTCTTTGGCGGCTGGGTATTCCAGTCTACACCAGTAGTATTCTCCTGCAGGGTATTTTTAGCCTCATTCGTCGAGTGGCTTTATTACAGATGTCGGCCGAAAGCATTCTGACAAGCGATTTGTGTGTCAATTTCAAAATTTTCATTTTGTCTTAGATATTTGATATCATAAGCCCATCTTTTCTGGTTAATCTTGTTAAGCAGCCAATGGCATTGATGAAATTGTCGTTATTTTCTCATCGGTCCATTCACTTCATTATGGATGGATTTAGTTTACCTGCTTCTTCGAAATTATTCATTTTCTAGAAATGAAATGAAATAGGGTTTAACGTCCTACTGTCTTGCTCCTAAACTGGGCTAATGCAGGGATGGACCACCCGACCGCAAGGCTAACGAACCAGTGTCTTACCCACTTTGCCACGTGATCCGCTCATTTTTCTAGAACCTGGAAGATTAAATTTGGGTGTATAATATAATATGGGGCTTAACGTCCTAGTGTTCTGTTCCGACTGGGCTAATGAAGATGTACATCGGGTATATACATTTTAAATAATATGATTTAGATGCAGAAAATAAATACAAACTATATATTGAAAATTATAAGAAATGAAATGAAGGAAACACAGGATGAATGAAGATATGAGAACAAAGGCAGCATAAAATACACTGATCAATTTTTTTCTCAATTTTGGTCTACTTTGATGTCATTCTGAAAATTTAAATGGTTCTTATTTATTTTGACCACACACCGTTACGTCTGGTGTTGAAAAGTCCTTCCAGATGATTTAATCATTATCTTATGAATTTCATAATATTAGTGTTGTGTGTAAGTTGTGTGTATTTGCTATTATGTAACAAGTGACCAAATTTAGTATAATGGGCATTAACTTTCGCTTGAATTTCTAAATTAATGTCTGGACTATGGATATGGGGGCGCACTGACGGCGAAGAGCACAGCAGAAAATTTCTAAAACTATTGCCATTTCCTGTAATCTGAGACAAGAATCCTGATCTAGAGTGCGCTCTGAATCCCGATAGTGGCTTGTGGGCTCGGGGGCTTTTGGCACCAGTCCACCCACTAGATCCGCCCTTGTATAATATATTACAGAAAGTAAGGTCAAATGCGATACCACTGTCTACTCCCCAGACAGCACTCGTGATAATCCCAGTCCAAGTTGTTAGAACCCCGCTGAACTCGACTAAAAATACCCCACTACCACGGAGGGATATAAATAAACAAAATTACCCACACCTCACCGTGTGTCATTTTCCAAAATAGAGATTAATAGTAATTAAAAATGGGTTATCTAAAGTCGTGCAGTAAAATTCAAGAACATACATTCTTTTAGATTTCGACAATCGTTGTTAAGTGGTTTGTTGGGTATTCTGTGTCAAGGTTTTATTGCTTTACTTTGCATACATTGTATAATTATGCAAGATAAAGTTTTAATTGGATTAATAAACATATTTGTATATGTAAGTATTACAAGGGCGAATAAATTTGATAGTATCACGTGAATACAAGCAAATATATAATATATTACCTATATAATAAATTACAACATAAACCTTGCATATTCAAATGTGTCAGTTCTTAGTGACGTGCTCACTTGATATAAATAGTTATGGGGCGATGTATTTATGAAATTGTCCTTATTTTCTAAAGTGTTAAACTATTGTTAAACTTATAGTCAGGTCAATATACAGTTTAACTCCCAAAAAATTGCGACAAAGCGTTTCTCGACTGATTCTGACAGGGTTTAGTGTACTTTATAACATACTAAAAGTTTACCAAAGTAGGACCCTCGGAAAAGTGTTTTTTCAAGATGGCGTCAAAAATAATCAGCGAAACGTCTTAAAAAGATCATAACTATGTAACTATCAACTCAAATTTGATGATCTTGGTGTCTTTTCCTAGGTTTTTCGGAGCAAGGAACACATTAAGATCATTAAAATTGGTGTTGGCATAATATGTCAAAAATGGCCGCCAACACCTCCAGGTGACCGAAAGTCCATAACTATCGACTCAAATTTGATGATCTTGGGGAACAAGGAACACGTCAAGAGAACTTTGGATATCACTGAGCTGTCAGAAATTTATACAACGATTTGTGATTCCGGGTTATTGCTTTCATATAACCTTTGGCCACAGCAAACACAATCTAAAATATCAGCGTGAATGACAATTCATATTACAATGTTATTTTAAAAAAAAAAAAAATATCATGTAAGATTTAGATAAAGAGCTGACCGTTCTGGCCATAATAGTTCACAATAAGATAATGATAATCGAATATATTAAAAATTTCAGTCATATTCAGACATGACCTAGTTGTGTCGAGTGGACGTTAAATCCCATTTCTCTCTCACACACACAACCCGTCATTCGTGCTTAAGGATTGTCTTCGGTGGATAATTTTTTAAAAAACCCGTGTGAGGGACTTGCGCGTCGCTCGCGTTTGTCCGGAACCGTTAAAGATCCTACCGTGGGTTATAGACAACTCAAAAAAATGCATTCTATTCAAAATTATAATGTCAAGATTGCACTTCTCGGTTATAAATTCCATGGAAAATATTTTTTAATATTCTTGTAGCTTTTTCTATTAGGATATTACATTATAATATATAACCGTTTTGATAACTATTGATATAAATTTATTGTTCTTTGTTCATCATGCATCAACAAGGGTCCATTAATTTTATGTTATTATTTTCAATATTTTTTCTGACAGGATAACAGAATGTTGATTTGTTTGATTTCTTAATATCATATCATATCATATTGTGTGAAATATTTTGCTATGGGCGTGTGATATATTCTTATCTTTATCTTTAACATTTAACAATATAGCTGAGAGGAAAGATGCGAAATCATGATTCATCCTTAAAGCAAGTATGCGGTGGTCAGTGTGGGCGGCCATTACGTAAAACCCTTAATTCATAACGACATGGCCTTATCGACAGAAAATTCACCCTGGAGAACTGTGTTACTCGATGTTAATAACAATGTCAATGGGTATGAGTGACATAATGCCTAGTATATTATAACACTGGCATTACTAAACCTCATTGTGTAAATCAGCCAGATTGCAAAATACGTTAAGACCAATTAGCAATCTTATTAAATATGTGTTCTATTTAATCCCCAATATAATTAGAAGCATTAAAGATACATTATGTAAGATTTAGATAGGCTATTGAAAATGTCATGCAAATTACTTTATTTTGAGCGTAGTTACCAATGTATGCATTGGTTATTTACTACCGTAAGAACGGTGCTGGTTGCTCGAGGCTTAGTTCCGTTTTTTTAAATTAAATCATTAAATTAAAGACCTGCAGATTTAGCTCTTAAATAATGCCTCTTCAAATAAAATGTAATTAATTAACGATGACGTCAACAACATATTATAATTATACAGTGTAATGTTCAAATATTATAATTTCGCCAGGTTTTTATTTTGTAAACATGACTAGTTTATAGAGAACTATATGGAATGATTGTTGTTTTAGTGTTACATGTATTTATGAGGGTCTTCTTGATCAATGTATCTTTGAACAACTTAATTACGTCCATCAATTCGAAACCGAAAAAAACAAACAGCTGTGACCTTGAGCATCATGTCTATGGAAAACATGTTTTTATATTTACCAGACCACTACGTTCTATCATATATTTATTTTTCTGGCTGGTATCTAATAAATTAAATGTTCTTTTAGTGGGCTTTTTGCTATTGTTTTTCACTTTTGCTATTGTATTTCTATCGTTCACTCAAAACCCACATGTGTAACCTTGTTAAATATCCGCCATAAAAATATGTGCTGCTTTTAATTAGTAGGCGTAATTGTTTTAGTATTTATCGAGATGGTCTTTCCTCGACGTCGCATCAATGACGTCTTTCAGTAATGTCCCAGAATTTGAATCTGCAACATTACATAAATAAGTCGAATATACCTTTTTGTCCTCCCGTGTTTACGTTATTAAGTTTATGATTGTGGCAATAAATTGCCGCTGAGCTGATAAAATTAGATTTGTATTGCATCAGATTCTACGTCAGAAATGACATTGCCAACCTCATAATCGCGTGTGTCGTCTGCTTCTTGGAGGTGTTGTTCTTTCAGACTGATGAGTCCGCGTTCCATAGTTTAGCTCCACACTACGATTCACGCGCTCCTGTGTATGTTCTCCAAGAGCTATATTACAGAAGAAAACAGATATGAGTGACCTTGGCGTATATTTTCATTCATGTCTGAAGAATCAGATCAGCTTGCGTGGGCGCCGAACAATTCAATGAAGATAAGATTAACGTCAGACGCTTTCCTTCGTCTGTCCAGGAAAACAGTCATTGACGTCAATGTGAGAGACATAGTGGTTTTTTTAAACCAAAATGTTGTTGCCTTGTCCTTTAAACCTTAATCTTATATTTTTAAATGAACTCGCCCGGTAATAATTATGTCATGTTTATGTTTTGGTGATCTTGTTATTGTCGTGGTTCTTTGTTTTGTGTGTTTTTTGTACAGTAAAGTACAATAAAAGGGATATGTTTTCTTGTTGTTAACCTACGGAAGCTACAATGAGACTGTTTTATGAGGTGGGGGGAGGCTAATGTTTTTACTTAGTATCTTGAAAATCCAACTTAGCATCTTAAAATTTGTGTCTTTTATATACCTACAACCGTCATCGCAATTGTGCTTGTCATTCCATACTAGATCTTGGTTCTGAATTAGGCATGGCAGAAACATTCCGAATTCAAACGTTATTTACTGTTTAATTTTGACTCTTGGCATATCGTGACAGTGTTTATGTACTGGTGGGTACTATCCGATTTCAAATGTGAGCAGTAATTGTTAAACTTTAATCGACTTTTATGGTTGTGTTACAGTTCATTGGTTTACTGCCCTGGAATAGAGTCTACTACACTCGAAGCAACACACATTGATGCATCGTGGATGTTGGGCCTAAGTCTCTGTCAATCTGAAAAAAAAAACAAATCTATAATTCGGCCGCCTCGGGGGTAGTGCGAGTGGCTTTTCGCCCTATGACGTCAGACATTGATTAATCAACCAACGTTGACTTCTCTAATGGTTTACCAACAGTTCCGTGCATCACACGCCAATAACTCGCCGAAACAGACCGTTTCTTTGGCTAATCCCACACCTCAACCAGAACGCTAATATAATATAACAACTCTTCATGATCTTGGTGTAGTAAAGACAAGTAAAACGAAATTTTGAACTATAAAAAAAAACAAAACAAAACGTATTGGAACCTGTGTTTTAATAAGATAGGGTCTGCGTATGACTATTATCATAGCAAATAATTTTTTCTTTTTCAAAAATACGTTTGAAATAATAAAAAAAATAGGTTGCCAGGCAACGAAACATACGCCCACACAGCAGCCACATCGTCCGGGCAGTCAACAAGAGTTGTTGCATTTTAAGTAATCATCAGAAAATCATAATTCAAACTCACCCATAACTACGGTGTAACTGTGATATAATCAAACGGGTTTTTTTTAAATCAGATAATAATTGTGACCTCCAGAGGGACCACAAGCTAAAAAGGGTGATTTTTCGTACAATCAGGGGACCTAATTCAGGAAGTAATGATCCGACGGGCGCAAATATCGAAAGGAACCAAGACCTTTGGGTTATAAACATACATGTCAAGTTTCATCAAAATCGATTCAAAATTGTGACCTCTATAGGGTCCACAACCTTGATATAACTTATTTTCACACTATTCGTGTACAAACGGCGGCCATTTTGTCCGTCAATTCTAGTCCCATTTTCACGAAATTCAAACTCTCTCTTCATTACCATGTAACGGTGACATAGTCAAACGGTTTTTTTTTTAAAAACGGATAACAATTTTGACCTCCAGAGGAACCACAAGCTAAAAAGGGTGATTTTTCGGACAATCAGGGGCAGTAATTCAGGAAGTCACGATCCGATGGGCGCAAATATCGAAAGGAACCAAGATCTTTGGGTTATAACCTTTAAACGGTGATAAAATCAAACGGTTTTTTAAATCGGATAACAATTTTGACATCCAGAGGGACCACAAGCTAAAAAGGTCGACTTTTCGGACAATCAGGGGGCATAATTCAGGAAGTTACGATCCGATTGGCGCAAATATCGAAAGGAACCAAGATCTTTGGGTTATAAACATGTATTTCAAGTTTCATCCAAATCGGTTCAAAATTGTGACCTCCACACTGTTCACAAGCCAAAAAACGTGATTTTTCGTACAATCAGGGGCCATAACCCATGAAGTTACAGTCCGATACATGCCAATATCGAAAGGAACCGAGATCTTAGGGTGATAAACCTATATTTTAAGTTTCATTGAAATCGGATAAAAATTGTGACCTGTAGACTGTTCACAAACAATTGTGGACGGACGGACGTCCGGACGGGAGGGTGGACAGGGGCGACGACAATATACGTCCACATGAAAATGCGGGCGTATAAAAAAAGAAACAGTCGGGCTAGGCTATCGGAAGAAGTATATTGTCACATTATAATATATCTTCAGATCAAAGTATTGTAATAATTTTACAAACTAAAATTAAAGGATTAACAAAATCTCTATAGGGTCAAAGTCCACACCTACTATACGGGCCCGGGTGTTGTCTATTGAAAAATACAAATTTGCCATGCGATCAATGAGTGAAATTAGCTTGCAGGCTAATTATGTTGAAACATTATCTGGTTTGTTAATGAAAAGCATTAAATTTGATCTAATTTGGGTTAAATTTACACTGTATGTAATTTATTCTATACAAATTAAAACGGGAGTGTCAAATCAGTAGGATCCGTGTTTTGTCAGCCCAAGGGGCAATCTCTGGTGATGGGAAATAACTCTGTTATACAGTGTGTATATGCCAATCCCGAAAGAGTTGTCACCCCACAATTTATTATTTTTTTCATTATCAATCCAAATGAATATAGTATTTTAGAGAATGGCAAAACATTGAATGTTGTTTAATTATAGGTTTTATCAATGTGATTAAAATAGAGATCTATATATATAGCGTTTCGTTTTTTTATACTTTTGATGGGCTACTACATGAAGATCTGACCTTTTGTGCTGGAAGATCGCATCAGAGGTCGTATGAGCGGTTTTGACTCTGCGACGTCAGACATTTTGTTAACCAATCAGAGTTGATGTTTCTAGTGGGGTACCTGGCCTACAGTTCGGTCACCGCACGCCAAGAAGTCGCCGTAACAACATTGCCGGATAACCCCATACATCAACAAGCAAAACTCATTCAGATTACAACTTGTAGTTAGACACGTAAAACGAAATTTTGAACAAGCCTCACGTTTAACTGGTGTATGCGTATATTTGACGATGCCATGATCGTGTATTATAATTATAGATTGTAAACAAGCAAATGGTGATTATAATAAGCCAATGCCTTAACCAAGTTCGGTATTTATTTTCTGTTTAGACTTGGTAGTGATAATTTTAATTTGATTTAACCACGCCTGTAAATCTAAATCGGCCAATGCAGGGATGGAGCATCCGATTTCCAGGTCTTACCCATTTTCTGTTAAAAGTAAAAGTTTATTTTGAAATTTAGCAGAGATAAATTTGCTTTGTAATATTAGTAATAATTGTAAATGTTTTCGCCGCCATTTATTTTGAAAATTATGTATTTTAACTTTTCTAGCAAATCGATCTGCTCATGTCAACACCTAAATATTCGCGCTTTAAATTCCGAAAATAACCCAAGTTTTATCATTTTTAGAAAATATTTTCAGGACAAAGTGAAATCACACAAGTTGTTGTCTCCCTCGCTTATTGTTCATCACTACGCTATTCGAAACCAATAACTCTATGGTGGAGAAGGATTCGAAACGTGATATTAAACGAAGGTGCTTCGAATGAGCTGTACCGGAAGTGTTGATGTGGAAGGAAAAAAGTTATGTCCCTTTATGAAATAGAATATCGATGAATCACTTATCATTTTTAAATTGGTCAAGAGTGTGCCAATTAACTATATATTGACAAGCGCAGTTTTATAAATATTATCAATTTTCCATTTTCATAAAATTGAATAAAGTGTTTGGTAGATAAATATAAAATGTAGTTCTAGGCGTAGTCTTTTGTTCTTGTCGGAACTACTTTACCACCATTTTTAGTCAACTGCTTCCGTTTTATGAGAGAACTTGTGTATATTTATCTTCAAATAATAATTTGAATTAAAGACATGAAAATTCCAAACGTCGAAGGCTGTGGGAACAATTATGTTTTACCAGATTAATTGTACTTGGACTATTCGAAACGTTTTTCATAGTTTTTATGGTAGTTGAAAGAGTCGATATATGAATGAATGAAAGTGACAGTTCGTTTGGCAAAGTGAACTCTCACAGTGACAGTCTCAACTGACTTTTTCAATATAGATTTTTGATATTTGAAAAACAATTAAATTTAAGTATTAAATTCGAAATCCTAAAATGACTAGTGAAAAGAAATTTGCCACTCCTCAAGAGGAAATATGTTACTGGCGAGATCAGGCACAGAAATTCAAGCAAGAGTGAGTTTCATTTAAAATTTAGTTGACCAAATTTGTATTATTTCTGTGTTGTTTTTTTTAGAGACTGCATCTTGAATTATAACCAACCTTTATAATCACAAATTCAGTTCTAACTGGTAAAGACATTGTCATTGATTGATTAGAAGGAATCAATCAATATATTAATAATCTTATATTACAATGTCATCCTCCATCGAGCACGACCTGGTCCTGGCTAGTCCCAAATAATACCTGACAATATAAATTTGTGCAATGTGCTTGTGTTTCATAGTCATTTGGGTTGTAAAATCAGACCAATTACATTAATTGAAGTCTAACACTAACAAAATGTCATTATAATTCTAAATTTAAGGGCGTTGCCATGTCTAAGATTTGCACTAACTTTTCAAACTGTAGCCCCGTTTACATTTGGCCGCGATAAGCGTGCCGTACTAGGTACGGTACCAGGCCGCGATAAATTTTAAGAAATGGAGCCGTTTACATTACTCTAAAATAACCGGTCTCAGAACCGTGCCAAGCGTGCCAAATGAGGAACTCTTCACAGAAAAGTTAATTTCAGCCCCTGTACAAATTACCCTGGTGAAAACAATTATGATTACTGATTTAGTTTGAGCAGCCATTTTGACAGAACTCTCAAGGTTTGAATCGAAAAAAGGTCAAGGTTCACTTGGCGCATGCGAAACAATCCGTACTCAGACCGGTAAGCGTTTACACTACGAAAATTTGAAGTGAGCCGTTCTTAGTACGGTTCCGAGACCACATTACTTCAGTTGGCCAGATTGGCACGGTACTCGGTACGGCACGCTTGTGTTTTACCCGTTTACACTACAAAAAAATTAACCGTGCCGTACCAGGAACGGTACCTGGCACGCTTAAAATTTGTAATGTAAACGGGGTTTAATTCTCGGTGATTCTTTAGTACCTGCCTCCTTACCCCCTAAACGTAAATCCAAGAAAGAAAGAAACATTCATTTTACCGGATAGGTCAGGATAGTTGGTCAAAGGGAGGGAATTCCTGACCGGTAGCACGTCATTTCGATCCCGCTTCATTTCGGACTCAACACAAACGTCGTTTCAGACTCCGTCAAGCGACTTTTCGGACTCTGATTAATAATTAAAAGACTGTAGAAAATTTATGTAATACAGCTTTTTGTTTTTTCGTTTTATGTGAGACTGATAGTCAATTGATCAGCGATTGTTGATGTTGTGATTGACACTGCTAGTTATCTTTTGTTTTGTTTCATTGGCGAGTATTGAACTTGGCAATAAAATAATGGTGAAAAATTTGTGTATATTTAGTACGGAATACTTCATTGTTTTTCTTTTGCGAAACGGAATAATTGCACTCAACACATGGCCGCCATTATCAATGATTGACAACTCACGTTTTTCATCATCCACCAAAGAACCGCAAGATTTCTTTGCACATACTACAATAACATTGGGATTATCACTTAATCAGCGTTAATTATCCTGCTTTGACTTTGATCGTTGCATTTCTAATATTTTCCACAAAACTTTGCTTTGTCCGCACTAGTTTATAGTTTATCAATTGGTATTGCCAAGCGGGAGGAAGGCATGTCAACATGTAGTAACTATACTTGTTACCTTAAACTGTGTTTAAGGTAACAATTGGTACAGTATAAGACCCCTTACACTAGTTCAAATAGGTTCAAACGCACAATTGTCAACACACATCATTACAGTTTGTAGTAATTCTATCACAAATAGTGAAGACTTGACCATTAAAATAGTTACCTAACAGTTTTTCTCTGCATAGCGCTGTTTTTGTTGTAGGCCTAATTACGTATTTACGCAACTTGTGACCATGACGGTCGGCCAGTTGAAATTTCGCGTAGGAGATGGGTTTCATCAAGTCATATAATTATGCGGTAAGGCCTCACCTTTATTTCAATAAGAATGGGTTTATTATATGTTAAGCTACGTGCAGTACTGTTTTGAGCCAGTTTATTTGTAAATTAACCGAGCTATAGGCCAGTAAACTTTTTGTAGTCATTTGACTAAAAAACTTGCGCAAAGGAACTCTGTAGGAAAAACCACTAGTGTGGCTGGAGTAAGATGGAAGACAGCAGTAGTAGAACCATTTCTAGTCAACATGCAGCTCACGGATTATTGTTAACAATTTCTAGGGACTTGTAAAAAGAGTGCATGTCGTGTAAATAGTTATTTATGTTGTATGTCATTTTCAAATAAATTCCTTAACATATTATTGGTTTTAAACAAATACATTACTTTTACGGGAAACGGTGATTATCCAAAGAACCATAAGTGCAATTAATGTTTTATCGTTTGGTGGAGCCTTTTTACTAACCATGTGTTTCATGTTAATAAATATTTTCTTTCGTGTTTTAAATTAGCCTATTTTTAACAAATTCATCAGCAACTTTTTATATGCATAATATAGCGATACATGTATAAAGAAGTAAAACGTTCTTTTCGGAAACATTCAACATTGGAAATTTTGTCGTGTAGGTTCGTAATGAACGACTCAACATGCTCAAGGCCTACAATTGATGGCGAGCGGTAAATTATATAATTTAACATGCATGTTAATTTTTTGGGGCTATTAAGAATAACCATGGCGTCCACGGCATATTATATACATGTATTGATTTGACAGTTGTGTTCAACCTTCCTTTCAACTTATTCCCGAGTTCGAAGCATCACCTACCCAAGTCCAAAATGTCATATACCCAAGTCTGAAACGTCAAGGCCATATTTTTTGAGTCAGAAATGTCGTGAGTCTGAAATGACGCGGGACCGAATTCACCGAAATGAAATGTAATCTTCCTGACCTTGGTTAATAAATGATATTTTGTACAATTTTTTACGATTCGAAAGGATCTTTTATGTAAACCAATGAAAACAAAGAAAAAATCCAAGTTCTACTCAAGCAATTTTGACAAACTTGGTGTCCAATTGAAGCTTAGATTCGTACAAACATTTCTACGGTACACATTGTGATTATTATATGAAATGGATTTTTTTTCAGACCTGATTAAATAACAACCTATGAATTTTTTTTGATTTTCTGAAATTTTGGCCTTATTATTGACACCATCATGAAAAGACACTAGCATAATTTTATCAAACTCTACCTTAGCTATTTGTATGTCAAAAATTATTTAATTTCGGATCAGGCAAGACTGAGAACTTTTTAGATTTGTGACGAAAATTGATCATTTTTAAGCTGATTTCAAAATTGAATATCTCTAAAATT
The DNA here is from genome assembly GCA_036850965.1 of Patella caerulea. Taxonomy (NCBI): domain Eukaryota; kingdom Metazoa; phylum Mollusca; class Gastropoda; family Patellidae; genus Patella; species Patella caerulea. The sequence goes on along the minus strand of JAZGQO010000004.1, from coordinate 16,952,463 downwards.
ACAAGATATGTGACCAAACTACACATATAGCTTGAATCACAGCTTCAGATGTCTATTTAAAGATAATACCAAATATGTGTAGATCAGAGTTTGATAAATGATATAAAATTAATTGCGAAGTTACCATAGGTTAGACATGCCAACACCCTGAAAAGATTTAGATGGTGGCGTGACTCCACAGGAAGACATTAAAAAGGGTTTACTCACACTGTCCTACTTGTCTGAAAATGAATCTGACAACGACACTAGGCGCTACACAAAACAAACTTTATGCAATTTTTACTTTACGTGCATGTAATTGTAAGCCTTTTCATTTGGGAGCAGAGTATATCAGTTTAGTGTCATTAAAAGTTAATGTTGAGCTCTGATAGTCAGAACATGTCTTATAAGCTTCTTGAAAATTTGAAAGAGTCTTATTTAAGTAAAGCTGATACAGTAGATACAGGATATTGGGAGTGACATGCTAAACTTAGGTGTTTTAAACATGAATGAATCAAAAACTAAATTGTTTGCAGAAAGTATGAGTTTTGGTATACATACGGTTGTGCAAAATTCTTAAAGGTAATCATTACCCTATACATTTTTTCTGGTATGCACTCTTGTTTTATCAAAAATTTAATTTGTTTATTTCAGACTTGAAGAAACGAAAGAAGAACTTGAAGAATTTCAAATCAGTAGTAAGGAATTAGAGGATGAGATGGAAACGCAGTTAAAACAGTTTGAAAAAAAGAATACAGATCTTGAATCAAGTAATTCTAGATTAAAGCAAGAAACAGAAACCTTAAGGGTAATTTTATAATGTGTTCATACGCCACTATTTTATGATGTGTTAACATGCTGCTACAGGTAATAAAGTGCAAAACTAAAATTTCCTAGTATTATTTATGTTGGACTATCAACATACAGTTTAACTCAGTTTAAATTTATCCCAAATTACTTTATTCAGTGTTCATAAAGACTTTTAATTTAAAAATATTAACTCTGGACAGATTAGATCTGATAAAATTTCGGCCCATTTATTTCTCATTGAAAAAAATTAATTTACGCTTAAAATTCAGTTAATAATATAATCATAATTACGGGATTTTATCTCCAAAGTGATTAGCTTATTTAGAAGATCAGCTTGGTAAATGTCTAATTGTGTACTTACTCCAGTCCAAACAATTTGCTTAAAATGTTGTGTGACATCTAATATTGAATTTTTGTAATGAAAGTGAATTTATTTTTATATAGGATAAGTTAGAATCTCTTCAAGCTGGTAGTCATAGAAGAATATGTGAGTTAGAGGATGAACTAGACCAGATTAGAGTCATGAAAGAAAATTTTCAAAAATATATTCGTGAAATTGAACAAGCTAATGATGATTTAGAAAGATCTAAGAGGTAAAATGTCATATTTTTTTTTCATTGAATATTTTAACGAGCAATATTTATTTGTAGTTAATTGCCAAATACAGTTGTGTCCAAAAATAAATCAATTTTTCTCTCCTCAAAGTTATCATTAGAAAGGATTATTTCTTGTGACATGTATCTAGACCAATCACTGCAGATGAAATGTGTGTGCCAAGTTTGATTTTGTACATGTATACCAGCATTATTACTATCTGTCATCAGGTTAAAGAGAACCTAACACACAGACACTTGAGCGAATTTCTAATCTTTTTATAAATACTGTTATATCGCCCTTCTATTGTAGTAGCAATAAATTTTAACTCCTCTATATTATAGAGCAACAGTTGTATCATTAGAAGATTTTGAAGCAAGACTTAATCAAGTAAGTACTTCTAAAAATTTTAATTATTTTTTGTAAATTCTATATTGGTATCATAAAGAGTAATGAAAATTTAGGCGATGCAGGATACATGGATGAGGACTTGGTTATTATTGAAAATCTTTTAAAAAATTGATTTATTTTAACAGGCAATAGAAAGGAATGCATTTTTAGAAAGTGAATTAGATGAGAAAGAAACATTAGCAGAAACAGTGCAAAGATTGCGTGATGAAGCCAGAGGTAAATACATCATATTTTTAATGTGTCGAGCTTTTACATTATTATTCTCTTTTCCTTCCATAAAACATAATATTTTAGTATCCTATTATTCCTATAGGCAGTCGTTGAATGGAGAATGAAATATATTTCATGCAGACAAATCTTGATATTTTTCAAGTGTAGTTCCAATTGAGAGCAAATCATATGACATGTATCTGCTGCATTAGATCCATGCCCAATTTGAAAGATAGCTAACATTTAAATATTGAAAATTATCAGACACTAGAGACAAGAGCCATGACTCATTTTTTTTAGGGATACAGGATCTGTCGTTTGCATCTTTCTCATAAAAATTCAACCAAGAATATGTATCGACAAGCTTATGTATCATACATTTATTCTCAAATGTATGTGACCCTGACACTGGATAAACCAAGTCTTTTTGATATAAATCTTTCTGCCATATGAATGACTAATGTAAACCACATTCCATATTAGCACAGCTTGAATAAAACTCAATGAATTATTGATAAAGATATAACATTTCAGATAGCACTTCCAATGCTATAGAATATCATCATATTTTCCTGTCTAATGAACTAGGACATGGTGCGACTTATTACAAACTACTCGAAATATGGATTTCTCTTTGTCTGATATGTTAGTTTTGTTACCCTCCAAAATTGGAAGAGAAATACAAATAGTCTTGTTGCTGAAAAGCAGAAAACTAACATGAACATTTCAACTGAACGTGACCTCCCGCTATAACTTGTTAGGTCTACATGTAGTGTAGGCCATTGAAATTATAAAGACCAAAACGAAATATAGATCTGAATTTCAATTAGATTGCTCAGTGTGTAACTATAAACGTAAATTTGATAAATAGTTGTAAAACTGTATATTTGATAACAGTGTGTGTGTATTTATCAATATTTTATTGTGACTTAAGATTTATTTATAATTTTTACTACAGATTTAAAACAGGAACTTCATGTACGTGAAGTAATAAAGAGTCCAGAAGCTGGAGCCGACACACCTCAGGAAAAACTGGCTGATAGTGGGTACAGTTCGAAAGTAGTTCACAGTGATCCCGCTACACCAACAACTCCCACCACACCCACCTCATTACAGGGGAGAGGTACTACCACACTCAAAGAAGTCTTTAAAGCAATCCCATATGCAAATTAGGGCTATGTCGATATATCGATACACTAATATGTATCTATACTGCCAGCGATATTTATATCGATACGTAATATGGCTGTATCGTTGAAAAAATTCTTCAGTTAATTAAGAAAGACCATCTTGACATGGTTTGTCAATCGAGAGTCTTCCACGTCCCGTATGAATTCCATGTAGGCCTACCGCTAGATATTATATTATAATAATAACTGGATCAAACATTGATAGACCAGTTGTAAATTTAAATCTTTATTGAATATAATCCCATGATAGAACACCAAATCGGTTGCAAATTAGGTCAATAAACCAGTTCTGAATAGCGCCTACCATTCTGATTTTTTTTTTTTTCCATACACATTCTGACAAAGTTTAATTTAAAAAGTTTAATTTAAAAAATATTGTCGTTCTTATTGAAGCTGCTATATCATAATCGTAAATCGTACAGATTTTTTTTATTTTAAAGTGCTTTCAAGTATTGTGGTCACGTGACAAGTGTATCGCGTGTCTATCATTGGCGAATGAATAAAAACTTTTGCAAGTTACGTGACTAGTTTTGGGATAGATTACCGGTAAGCTACAAATTGTGTTATGAAGAAATGCCATGGTGCATATTAGCTTATTTTAGCTATGCTATTCTCTGATACTGACTGTATTAGAAAAATGCTAATATTTTAGATCGACTTATGAAACAGGAACGTCCTGTTTCATCCAATTAAGGAAGACAGTAATTTATTCTGGAATATTACTGACGTAACTTCAAAGATGGTATATGAATTAAATATGGACAATTTTCAAAAGGTGTAATTAACCCATTTCCTACGGGACCTCACTTGCCGGTTCATTTAAAATGGATTTAGATGGTCTGATGCTTACACATCACAAACAAACGTCTTGTAACATAGTTTGGGATTATTTTTGGCATAATTTGTGATGTCACCATATCGCAATACGTATCGCGTATTGGTTTTACCGTATCGTCAATATATATCGTATCGAAAATGAATTGTATCGACACAGCCCTAATGCAAATCTGATTTCTTACTATATTAGATGTATCCTTTATATCCTTACATTGTTTTAGAAATAATACTTTCATGTACTGATGTTAGTAATGAGCTGTGACATAATTTAGAAACAATCTTTCTGTATTTGATAAACTTAATCTACAAATTTGCTGTGGTTCCTCTCCTCTTTCTTGGCAAACTGAAACTAGCTAGTATAAAAAATAATCTCATCATAAACATTTTGATTGCTAAAAAAATGCTCATTTCATTTGCTTCAAATGTTTTAATTGTAGTTTGATAGATAGCTTTTTTTGGTATTGCAAATCATAAGCAATTCATCTCATTGGCCTTTAGATATAATATTTATTAATGACTGTTTTCTCTTATATTGTTACACCTTTTTTTTACAAATAAACAGAACCAAACACTGTCATATATATATAAGCCCATACAAAAATAATGTTCTTGTTGGAAATAAAAGACCCCTTTGCTGTTGGAATTCAAAATAAAAGTAGGCTATTGCACACTGTATGGTGTTTGTCCAGTCGGAGCAGAACAATAGGACATTAAACCCCATTACATTTTGAAAATAGATAAACAGACCTGTCATGCGGTCCTTATCTGTGAACCAGAGTGTGGGTTTTTTTTTATATGGCCTTAATATAAATTATTTATATTGCAGGTCTTCCAGGTATAAATGGGAATCTACCCCAGCCACTTACACCATCTGCACGTATATCTGCTTTGAATATTGTTGGTGATTTATTACGAAAAGTAGGAGTAAGTAATTTTATATCTACATTTCAATTTCTAAAAGTATTTTGAAATAATTTTAATGTATTGAGTTCTTTAGTTTACAAAAGTATTGATGTAAATGAAAATTGTATTTGTCCATTTCAAGATTGCAGCCGAGCATGACATTGATTTCCTAAAGATCAATACTTGTATTACTACATTCAATATTACTTTTAAGGATTGGCAAGATCATAATTCTGTGGGAAACAATAACAGCAGACAGGATGTGTTGTATTTTAGTTAAAAGCATATTCCCTTTTTGTATCATGTTTCGTATAAGTCCATAAATAGATTATCAACTGTTTGCCAAACAGAAATAGGAACTGTTAAAAATTAACTAAACAAAATATTTCAACATGTCTTGTTATTTCAGGCCTTAGAATCCAAACTGGCATCTTGTAGAAAATATGTAAAAGATCCACCTCGTAGTGGTAAACCTGCACCTGGCAGTCCATTAGATTCTCCTAGGTAAAATTTTTATCTTACAAACAGTGACATTGGACATTGTTCTTAAAAAAAAAAGTATCATAAAGCACCATGTAATGAGTGCTGTTATAGTGTTTAAGGTCTTTGATATTTAAAATATGTAAGTATTCGAGTTGTCATTATAATATTTCATTTTTGTATTGATCATTTGGCATTCAATATTGATTTTATCATTGTCGTCATCATCATCTTCATCATCATCATCATCATCACAACTTTACATGTAGCTGTAGGTATATATCGTTTTATTGTAGCCCAGGACTCTACTGTAATCTTTTCTCTTACCAAGGTAAAATGTAATCAAATTGAAGATGCTGATTTCTTCATCAATTTTCTCAGGTCTGACACTTCTCGAGGATATAGGTCTGCTGCAAGGTGCCATAGTCAGAAGCATGTTAACTGTGCTCGCTGGTCTTATCATGGGGGTTCAGTGAAATTCTGATCAAATATTTTCAATATCACAAGCCTACTAAGGTACTAAATTAGCAAATATTGAGAGACTTTTTCCCCTTCAAGTTCGGAATTTTGTTTGATAAATATCTATAGAGTTGGGTTTTTTCTCCCTCTTTTAGTTTGTATTTTAACTTGTATTTGAGAAACTTCCAGTTTTATCAACCTTTTCTCATTTGGTGATAAGGTATTCTAGTTTCTACATATTTCTTTAAAAAAACTCTAGACAGAATTTCTTGAACCTCATTATGATGTTGTATTTTTAACACTGGCTGAATGTTTTATATTTACCCTAGAGCATATCTTATTTCCAGCTTAACCAGTGTCTATTCCACATTATTATAGTGAACCAATGTTGATGTTTTTATACACCCACATTGAAATGTGGCTCTTTATTGTTGCCCCCTTGACTGCCTGTAATTGCTTTTGAACACCCATGATTGACTTTAAGCATAATGTTGGTATTCATGAGATGAAAATGCCTACAGAGTTTCTACCATATCAAATATCCAAGGCAATGGAGACAGTATCATTTTTATTTAATTGCTCTGCTATCTCCAACCTTGTCTTAGACTTTTTCTTGTTGATTCGGGCATTAAGCCCCTCGAATGAATGATCGATTGATTGCTCAGTCATCTAAACTACTGTGGGTGTAAGTTTTGTTACGTTGCAACTTAATTTTAGAAAACCATTTAGATTAGAAACAAAAACACAATTAGGTATATAAATTTTTGCTTATTTTGCATTTAGTATTTTGTGTCTTAATTGTCTTATATCATATTAATATGAAGATATTCCTCTTAGAGTAATCCAGTAGTCAGTGCTATGCCTATGTAAGAAAAGACAATCTAGTCATTTAAGCCCAGTATCCACTTTTAAGGCATGGAGATGCATGACAATCATTGAAAAAAATAATTTCTTTGATTAGCTTTTTCTAGTCTTATTTGAATGATACATTTTTTTCATATCTACTTTGATTTTTATATTGCCTTCACTTATTTATATATAATATGCACTTAGAATAGAATAGTAGTACATGTAGATTGTTAATGATTATTACCAAATATGTACTTGTATAACAGATTGTCAACGTGCATGATCATATTATGGAATTTTTGTGATTTTAAAAATGGCCTATGGACAGTTCAAACAACTTGCTTTGATCCAGCCCCATGAATAATTGAACTATATTTACATGAATGGTATTACCAATAATCTAGTTACAAACTCATTATAAGTTATGTAAGCCAATAATAATAATACACGTATAAGTACACTACACACAGAATATACTGTTCTACCAAAGCTGGTTTCTAAGGTATCTCCTGTCAGATTGAAAGATTTGGTGGGATTAGCCTAAGCCAGATTATTGGATAAAAATAATAATTTATGGTTTATTATTTTGTGTTTTTCAGAATGAGACGTTTTAATCGTGGTGGGTCAGTGCAATCACAAGGCATGAAGATCTCATCTTAGGAAATATTAATATTATTGTCATGACATATTTCTCTTTTCTAGTCTTTTACTGAGGCATTTATCATATTATATCTTTATTTCTTTCAAATTCTGTAGAAAAGTTATAATAGTTGTGCCTTTCTAGTTTATAAACCTATTTTATATAAACTACATATTAAATAAATTTGTGCAAGGTACTTGAAGTGAATTAAAAAAGTTACTGGATTAATATTACTTTTTGAACAGTAGGCCCTCCTATTATTTAAAGGAAAATAGATAGTGTATGCAAAACTATAATTGAATTAGATAGATGAAGATAAAGTTGATTATTTTCCTTGTTCATTAATATTCCTGATACATATATCAACAATATTGTTACAGTCCATAATATATTTCATTAGTAAAGAAATAAATAGATGTACAGTCACTGGAGACTCAAAGTGTATATTATCTGCTTTAGTTCAGCACATATACTATAGGATGTTGCCAAACTTATGACCATTTTAATTCCATTTCTATAGTTTAATGAAGTGTTCACAAATAATATGTAATTAGTGCCAGTGACATTAAAAGGGCACAAGCTTTATGGTTATAATTCTTGACCCTGTTTCACAAAAAAGGAAGCTTAAATCACTAAAATAAAATCAAAATTTTATGCATATTGCCTGTTAATTATTGTTAAATTTCAAAAGTATTTTCCAACCTTGAAACTAAATAGACATTGTTCCGATCCCTAGATTTAAAATGGAAAATGTGAAAGTGCCATACTCTTTATTGGTAAGACTTATTTATCTTTATTTGAGCTTATTGATATGGCTTTTTTTGGCTAATAATCTTAACCACAAAAACACATAAAAGTGTATTGGGGCCATTTTATTCTGTTAATTATTTAAAGATAGTATCTTTTAGACTTGAATCATTAGCAGCAGTAGTACCATTATTCCAAATAGATCTAAATGTCGCAATAGATCTAACAAGTAAGCACTAATCAATGTTTGTTTATGCTGTGATTTTAAGTTAGGAGAGGGAGACAACTGTCCTAAATTAAAATTAATTTTAGTTAAAATTGTCCCTAAAATGGTTTTGTGAAAAAGCACTATTTTAATGGTGTTTTGCTCAAATGCTTAAAATCGTCTTTCGAAACTCACCCATCTTAAGTTAGGATGAAATTTTAGTTTAAGACATATTTTAAGGAGATTCAAATTTTTGTGAAACAGGGTCCTGCTTTGTTGTTTTCTTAGAAATTTCATGTGATCAACCCAATTCAACACTGTAATCTTGACTTAAAGTAGAGAGTCCGTTCAACGAATTACATAAGTAATACTTAAACAAAATAGACTTATAGAATCAATATTTCTAGACTGGAGTTGTATGTTTGCAGCATACCTTGTTAATATTTCATAGATGAGAAAGAGAAATACTATTTTACAGAAAGCTTTTTATGTAGTTAATTTGTAAATAATGTTGGTTACTGTACTATATTGTACATACACTGTATATTGATATTATTATTACTGTTGAACCACTTATGATCTGTATTGGATGTTAGTCAGATATAATGTGTACATCAGTACCAATGGTCTAACCTCAATTATATTTAACCCCTGAGATTTTTAATTTTATTTTGTTAGTTCTTATTTAGTTTGTAGTTGAAGCAACAAAATGAAAGAATTATTGATCAAAATCAGCTTTAGTTTGTAGTACTACCAATACATAATGTTAGTGCGTAATTTTTAAGTAATATGTTGTTTCAAGTTTCATATAAATTATTGTCAATGTAATAATTTTTGGCATAATCGTTGGATTTTCTTTTTTCAGAATTGTGTTATTATTTAAGGTACAGTTAATAAATAAAACAACAATTTTGATTGAATAAATGAACAGCCTGATGATAGAGAAGTTATGAAAATACTGTGTGCCATAAACTGTGATATTATAACTGTCATCATTAATCAAACAGTGCTAGTTTGTGTTTTACTCAATACTTATTTTAGGATTCAGATTTAAAATCATGAGTGAAAAAAAAAAGGTTTTAAGGGTTATTTTATTTTTACATACAGCAATATCAGGATATAAATACCTACTGTATAATAAGTTCTAAACAATCCAATCTTTGCTCATCCTTCTACATTCCTAGATAATAAACTGTAGAAACAGTATCAAAATTTGTTCAAAAAAATATTAAGGAGTAATTAAAATTTAAAAAGATAAATAGATATATAAAAATAAGCATGTATTATTTATTTATACTATTACCTCTTACGAAAAGAACTTGAATATATCCATATCGGTGTTAGCTTTTCGTGCAATCAAATTAACTTATTGATATTTTAGCTTACCATACTTATTTATTTGTTTAACTCAACGCTATTGAATTTCATATTATTTCAAAAACAAAGCACAGAGGCAAAAACAGTTACATATAACTAATCAGTGTGCTTCCGATAGTTGTCTTATTATTGCCAGTCATCTGTATTTGGACATTACATGTATTCCAATTGCTAGATTTTGTACTGTAGTGAAAAGTATTCATTGTATATCCTTATTTGTCTGAATCACTGCCTGTATTCTTTAAAATGAGATTTGAAAATGGCCAATTGTATATTGAGTAGAAGTAGATTTTTCAAGATGTTCTAATTTACTTTGTTTCTTTTGTTTTCCGTCTGATTACGTCATTATCACTTGAGTACTAGATAGACTAATGACAAGTACACATTTTGAATCCAATTACCAGTAGGTCAGCAATTTGCTTAATTCTGCTTGCTTGGTTGACAAATATCACCATTAGATATTCAAGATAAAAGCTGTCCATTTTCATTAGTATCGGTAGTAGCCCTCAATTGTAATATTTGAATAAGGCTGTCAATTTGTGGGTGTGAAATAGCTTTACTTAAAGTGCGCTTCCTCCGAAGAGATATCGCCAACAAGGGATATCCAAAAAAAGTGACTGTTAAATATTTAACATGCATTCAGAATATTTTAAAATAATATTCATCTTCGGTTAGTGTCACAATGGCTTTTGTTTATTTTGTAAATGAATGACAATGGCTTTTGTTTATTTTGTAAATGAATGACAATGGCTTTTGTTTATTTTGTAAATGAATGACAATGGCTTTTTTGAAAATGAGAAACTTTTATGTCAGCATGCAGTATGGGATTTTATGCTGCCAGCTCACTTTTTAAATTGCAGAGAAATTGCAGTAAACCGGAGACAGAAAACATCTGTCTTAGTTGCTGCTCATTCTATGTTAATGCCAATAAAAAAAAAAGTCCAGAAGACTGCAGGCATCAAAATAACAACATGCTATGTGCTGCAATTATATTTATGAAACTATATGTAAATAATGCTTAGTGAATCATATATATTATACTCCTGTACTATAAACATCATGTATATTAGCATTGTAAATAACATTTTATATTAAAACGGTAGATATTTAGTATTAGACTGAGACAGATTAAGGTATGGCCGCATAGTAGGAATCCTGCTAGAATTATTGTCAGTTTCCACCAGATACCACCCATGACAACATGGTAGTTTTATGAGTGTCAGTTTCACTGATTGATGTCCAACATTTGCGACAGCATGAAATCATCACTACGGTACAACCCACGACCCCAAAACTGCACAGTAGCTATTGCTTAATAAAATGTTAAATCAGATTTGTAGTCAGTCACAGTCAACTCCATTTCGTTGCTGGACATGGTTATGACAAGATGGAGCACAACTGAATAAATATACTGTCACAAAAACATCTAAATCATGGTGTCATATTTCGACCGATTAAAGACAAACCAAAAAAAACAAACATTTTATTCTTGATGGTGATCTTGTAGTGATTATCACATTAGTGAATATATCATAATGTTACCTTTGTGGTTGTAGTATGGTGGACACTGTCCTAAAATGAAGCTTTAACTTTAAAATCCATTCTTTGATTTCATTACTGCTGATTAATATTTCTAGAATTCCAGTTGCTGTTGAATAGAATCAGAAATTTAAAGTCCCAGTAGTCCTAGTCACATATTCTTCTTTTATGCAATAATAATACAGGGAGATTGACACTACAGATAACCATAGTAGTTACAACTTTTTGATATCACAATTCTTAAAATATTTCTGGCAAACTGTTTATCAGAAATTGTTTTAAAATTCTTTCCATGGGAAACTCAAGAGATTAAATACAACAGGTGTCAAGCACTGGGACTATGGGCACTTTAAATTTAGCTAGATTGTATGCAAAATATAATAAAAATTAATGTTAGAGGCTATGATGATTTGCGTTCAGATTTTTATAGAAAAATATTAGTGATAATTGATCTGTTACAGTTTTATAAAGTTTAGAATGCTGTCTCTCTAAAGTGAATAGATATTGGTTATTGGCCAGGTGTGAAATATATATACCGGTATATATAATATTTAGTGCAAGATCATCATAAGTTTTGGTTGTGCAGTTAATGTGTTTTGACAAATTTATCCAGGCGCGGATCCAGAGGGGGAAGGGGTCCGGGCCCCCCCCCCCCTGCTCAAACTTGAAAAATTTATATGCGATTTTATTGGCGATTCAGACCTGTAATTTTGGAATTTACCTTCCGGAAATACATCAGAATGAATCAAATTGAATCTAATTTACCAAATTAATTGGTTGAGCGCAATTAGTTAAGCAATTATAAAAACTAGACACACACACACACACACCCCCCTGCAAAAAATCCTGGATCCGTGCCTGTTGTCTGAGAGGTATAAAGCTTGTTTATTTGGATTTATTTTATTTTTGTTTATTTAAAATTTTATAGAGGATACCAGGATAAATAGTTGTAAAAAGGTGTATTACAGAAAATCATAAAAATTTCCCTTAAAATTAGTTATTTTCTATGTAGTTATTGTTAATGCACAACATCTAAAAACAGTTACTTTCTGTTGGTGTACCATAGACTACTTGGCTTTATGTTTAGGAACCATTGGCAATATAAACCAAAACTCTTTTGATGCAGTATTCTTAAATCAGCAAATATGTTACGATTGAACTTATTAGTTTTTCAATTAACGGTAAATGGGTGCTCTGTTTATCTGAAATGTACTAGATAATTGTTTTCTCTGTATTGATTCAGGGTAATCAAAATCATTTACTTAGTAGTTTTATTTGGGTATTTTTAGACAGATTTCTGTGTGTTATCTACAAGCAATGTTCCCACTCCAGAATGGTAGTGTCAAAGATATCTATTTTCTTTATTTTCTGTATAAGCTCTGTTAGTATTTTGGGAATTTTCTCAAAAGACAATCCTTAATTAAATCATTCTTTACAATCCAGTAATATTTTCTGCCTTATGTAACTTTGATATTTTTGATTACTGTATCCACTTACATTTTCAATAAAAATACCAAGACTGAAAATTTATTTGAATTGATTTTTTTTTTATAAAAATATATTCAGAAAGTCCTTATATTACCATTATTAAACATGTTTGTATCGGAATAACTTGGAAACAAAGATTTATAAAAATGACAATTTCTGACTTTTATACGCCCACATTACAACTTAGTGATGTCATCAACATATGACATCATTATTCAAATTTGTTTCCTGTTTCTGTTGAACTGTTCCTTTGAAAAAGTTAAAATTTATTTGACGAAACTAGTCAGGATAGTGGACATGTATGATGGTTTTAAATGGCAGTTTTATATATTTTAACCACTACACTTATGCTGTTTATGTATCCAGTTACCTAGTAATTGTGATCCCATCAGAAATTCGTTGGAAGATTGGTTTGAGGATGCCTACTGTAAATATTTGTGGATTTTCAACTTGTGTATAGGCACCTTAGTATCATCATATTTTCATGTGATAGATCACCTTTCTAGAAAATGAAGAACTTACATGTTACCAACGACAGGGCAACCATTACAACTTAGTGATGTCATCAACATATGACATCATTATTCAAATTTGTTTCCTGTTTCTGTTGAACTGTTCCTTTGAAAAAGTTAAAATTTATTTGACGAAACTAGTCAGGATAGTGGACATGTATGATGGTTTAAAATGGCAGTTTTATATATTTTAACCACATTTTCATGTGGACGTATTATGTCGTCGCCCCCGTCCGTCCGGACGTCCGTCCGTCCGTCCACAATTTGTTTGTGGACTCTCTACAGGTCACAATTCTTATCCGATTTTGACGAAACTTGAAATATAGGTTTATCCCCAAAAGATCTCGGCTGCTTTCGATAGTGGCATGTATCGGATCAAAACTTCATGGATTATGGCCCCTGATTGTACGAAAAATCACGTTTTTAGCTTGTGGACCCTATAGAGGTCACAATTTTGAACCGATTTTGATGAAACTTGACATGCATGTTTGTAACCCAAAGATCTTGGTTCCTTTCGATATTCGCGGCTATCGGAATGTAATTTCCTGAATTATGGCCCCTGATTGTCCGAAAAATCACCCTTTTTAGCTTGTGGTCCCTCTGGAGGTCACAATTATTATTCGATTTAAAAAAACGTTTGATTATATCACCGTTACACCCTAAGGAAGGTTGAGTTCGAATTTCGGGAAAATCGGACGAAATTTGTCATACAAAATGGCCGCCATTTGTACGCGAATACTGTTAAAAAATGATATATCAAGGTTGTGGACCCTGTGGAGGTCACAATTTTGATTCGATTTTGATGAAACTTGAAATTCATGGTTATAACCCAAAGATCTTGCTTCCTTTTGATATTTGCGCATATCCGATCTTAACTTCCTGAATTATGGCCCCTGATTATACGCAAAATCGCCTTTTTTTTTAGCTCGGAGGTCACAATTATTATCCGATTTAAAAAAACGTTTGATTATATTACCGTTACACCGTAAGGAAGATTGAGTTTGAATTTCGGGAAAATCAGACCCTGAAATGATGCTAGGGATAGAATATTAAACAATTAAACGGCAAAGATAGGTTTCCGGGAAACCAAACATACGCCCGCAGCTGCTCAAACGCCCTGATGGTCAACAAGGGTTGTCGCATGTTTTTCTTTTGTTGGCAATAGGGGGCATTTGCATGACAATTTCATACGAAACATTTTATAATTTTCATTGTTTGAGGGTTTACAAGGTTCTACAAACTAAAACAAGAACCTTATTTCTGGAAGTAATAGAAATTGTTGGGGGATCACGTGGCCTAGACGCTGGCTCGCTAGTCTGTAGGTCGGGTGTTCGATTCCTGCATAGGTCGAGAAAGTTCATCCAGATTTTCGAGCGTGATTTCCCCCTTGTCAGTGATGCAGGACAGAGGGCCCGACAATGACAGCTGTCTAGTCCTTTGGATGGGACGGAAAACTTGTGCCTATGAGTCTTTAGCAATGGGAGGAAACCAGAGAAAACCCACAAGGTTGGACATACGACCACTCCTTGTCACATACAACTGGGGAATCAAAAACCCTCCAATTTACTGAATGACAGACCTTACAATGCGCACATACTAACCATTTGGCCATTCCCCCCACCAGATCCAACAAAGTGAAACAAGTAATTAACGCAAATTTGCTGTGATTGACCCAGCATATTGTACTCAAAAAGGAAAACAAGTCTCCTGTACAAGTTTTTGTCCCCCGCCTTAAAATGGGTTCGTCCGTCTGTCTGTCCGTCACACTTTTTGGGACACAATAACTCTCTTCCTAATTGAGCTAGAATGTTCAAACTTGGTGTATGTGTTTATTAGGTCAATGCCTTGATGGAGTTCGAAGATGAGCATTTTCCGCTTAGGGTAAGCAGAGATAAGCAATTTGATTGGTTGATGCTTTGGGACAAGATAACTTTAGTTCTAATTAAGTGAGATTGATGAAACTTGGTGTATAGTTTCATTATAGTAATACCTTGACTAAGTTCGATAATGACCATTTTCTGACCTGGGTAAGCAGAGCTATACGCAATTTGATTGGTCGAGAATTTGGAACACAATAACTCTCCTTCTAATTGAGTTAAAATGTTCAAACTTGGTGTATATGCTTATTAGGTCAATGCCTTGATGGAGTTCGAAGATGAGCATTTTCCGCTTAGGGTAAGCAGAGATAAGCAATTTGATTGGTTGATGCTTTGGGACACGATAACTTTAGTTCTAATTAAGTGAGAGTGATGAAACTTGGTGTATAGTTTCATTATAGTAATACCTTGACTAAGTTTGATAATGAGCATTTTCTGCTCAGGGTAAGCAGAGCGATACGCAATTTGATTGATGGAGACTTTGGAACACAATAACTCTCCTTCTAATTTAGTTAAAATGTTCAAAATTGGTGTGTATGCTTATTAGGTCAATGCCTTGATAGAGTTCGAAGATGAGCATTTTATTCTTACGGTAGGCAGAGATAAGCAATTTTTGGATGACACTTCATGTTCAGTTTGATTGGTCGATACGTTTGAAAAAAATAAATGTGCGATTAATTAATATGTGTCATCTATTTATTTTGGGATTTCGGCGGGGGACATCAGCCTCACTGTTGGCTTGTTTCAAGTAATGAAACATTTCAAAGTAATTAATGATATTAAGAAATTTATGGAACTGTGAATCATATTTCCCAAAGAAATGGGTTTGCTATCATACTTTTTTGCACTAAGATAATGAAGATAGGTAGCCAGGCAATGAAACATACGCCCACAGTAGCTAAATTGTCCGGCAGTCAATTAAGGGTTGTCGTATATTTTTACTTTTTTGGTAATGAAACATTTGTAATACACTAAAATCTGATTTAGAGTAACAACTCATGTAATTATCAGAAAATCATTAGAAGTTGTTTGCTTTTTATAAAGTTTTGCCCCACGCAAACAATTAGTATATGAAAATTTAATATCATGGATTTAGCTGTTCAGTTATCAAAATTCATTGAAAATCAAAATACTTGCTTATTCTAAAACCTTAAACTCTGTGTATCAATCTGAAGATAAGTTTGGCCTCTATAGTGTCACAAGATTTTTTGAAGTGATCAAGGGAGATAACTCTGACAGTAATTATTGGAAATCGCTGAATATCAATAGGCTTCTTCGTCTCATGACCTTAAACACTGTGTGTAAATTTAAAGTCAATCGGATATTAACTTTGGCCTCTAGTCCTAGCGCATCCACAGGATTTTCTTCAGTGATCAAGGGCCATAACTCTGGCAGTAATTATTGGAAATTGCTGAAAATCAATAGACGTCTTTGTCTCATGACTGTAAACACTGTATAAATTTAAAGTCAATAGCTGAAAATCAATAGGCTTCTTTGTCTCATGAAGTTAAAGGCTGGGTATAAATTTTAAGTCAATCTGATATTAGCTTTGGCCTCTAGAATGTCCAGAAGATTTTTTGAAGTGATCAAGGGCATATTTCTGGTAGTTATTATCGGGAATCGCTGAAAAACAATAGGTGACGACAATCTACAACCACATTTGAATGTGGGCGTTTAAAAATGGAAAATTGGTGTCTTTTGTGGCAGGTTTTGCCTTGACATCAGTGCTACACAGCCTACTCTTATCGAACTATCCGTACATCATGACATGGAGAAACCAGACTGGAAAATCTGATTCTGATGCAGCTTTCTTGGCCAACATTGGGACCTTTGTGGTTAGTTTAGCCAATGTAAACCTGTACATTTCCAAATTTTTTAGACTTATTTTTCTCAAATCTGTGGGGTTTTTTGCAAGTCTTAAATGGGAACCTTGAACTTGTCACATTCTAAAGAAGATTATAAACCAGTGACATAGTCAATTCGATCAACAAGGTTTATTTTGATCTGTTTTAAGCTTTATCTCCTAATTTTATCAAGGTTCTTTAAATCTTAATCTTTTTGAAACTGAAAATTGAATTTATTCTGTCTGTTCATAATTATTTCATTTAATTCAAAGTAAACTAATTCTTTATGAATTGATACATTACAAAATCAATCGTCTAAAAATACCTGTCCACAATGTTTTAAGCTTTTTAATTCTCAAACATTTCAAATTTTATTCATTGTACAGGTACATTTATGTTGATCAAATGATGTATATTCAATAAAATAATCAATGGATTTTTTCAGCTTTTTGGACAAATTATAAGGGGCTTTATGTCTGGTATATCAATTTGAAATTCAAAAAAGAAATCTTTTCTATTAATCTTTATTTCTTTGTTATTGAAATGGGTGAATGTGTCAGAAATTTACCTGGTCCCTGGTCCATAGTACATACATGTAACAATTTAATTACATATTTCATGTTTACAAAGCCAACAATTATTAAATTTGAAATTATATAATTTAAAGTGATGATTTAGAGTTTATGATGCAGATTTTATGCGACCAGAGCCTGATTTAGAAGTCATTAGTCTCTCTACCATAGAACGAGCATATCGCAACCGACTTGATATTTCTTTAGAACAACCAAACTTTTCGACAAGACTGAAGCGATAACAGCGAAAATCTCGCTTCTCATCAATGTAGGTAACGGCTCCCATCAACGGACATAAAATAACTTTTGTATGATCTTGAAAAAAGTTTATCTGAAGGGTGCCATTACTTAAATGCAATACAATAGCACTTCTTGTGCGTGTCCAGGTTCTAAGGTATGGTAACCTGACCATCTCATCAGAATCTCTTGGTACCATATTGGCTCCGGCCTTCAGGAGATGTTCATTCATGTAATTGCGGAAATATTTTAGGAGAGTTACTTTCTTGGTTAAACTTTCTGGAAAAACTTTTAGGGTATGGTAATGTTCTGTTCCATCTCTTTCAATATAATGTACATTTTCTCCGTTGGCTAGCAAGATGAGTCTTGATGAATCGTTGAAAAGCACTCCTACACTATTATCGCAGAGCTGGTAACCAAGGCCGTATTTATCTGAATAATCCACCCATTTTGACACCCAATAAATAGGCATAGCTGCTGGATCCTCAGCATCATCATCTACAATATTCGGCCTTTCACTAGGTTTCGAAGCAACAGCTGTAGATAGTTGTGTGTACAGATCAGACAACCAGTAGTCAAGAGGTTCATCACTTTTTCTTAATGCTTCAGATTTCTCTGTTGATTCTCCAGGATCTTTCTTCTCTTGGTCTTTCTTAGGATCAGAAGTACTTACAGGTCGAGATTCTATGCTGTTGATGTCTGTAAGTGGTTTACGGGAAAGTCCCTCAGATCGGGCAATAGTATCAAATCTAGGTGCCATGGTTAAACAACTGGTTGGTAGGCGAGAAGGGAGATAACCTGAGGTGAAAAATTCCTCATCCAAAAGTTGCACAATGTTTGGTCTTTCACTTGGATTGCCCTTCAGCATCTTATTGATGAGATTTTTTGCAGGTATACTAAGTTTGGAAGGCACATGGTATCTGTTATGTTTGATCCGCAGATAGGTGTCTTTCAAGCATGATGTTTCAAATGGTGGACGTCCAACTAATAATGTGTAGACTATACAACCCAAAGACCAGATGTCAACTTCGTAACTATGACCAACTTTTCCCAAAACCTCTGGGGCTATATAATTTGGTGTGCCACACAATGTTCTCTTTCTTTCGCCATCATATTCTAATTTTGTTGCCAATCCAAAATCACCAATTTTTACCTCCAAATCATCATTCAGAAATAGATTACCTAGTTTCAAATCCCGGTGTATAACGTTTATATTATGAAGATACTGACAAGCTTCAATGGTCTGCCTCACAAAATATCTAGTTTCTGGTTCTGTTATAGACTTTCTTCGTTTCTGCAATTCCATCAAAGTTCTTCTCCTGCACAACTCCAAAAGAATGTAGACATTCGCAGAATCTTCAAAAAAGCTTTGAAATTGAACAACATGTTTGTGATTTAAACTTCGATGGATGCTGATTTCTTGGGCCATCTTATCTTTTTGGTGCTGCTTTACTAATAAGGTTTTGGGGACAACTTTTCCCGCAAATATAACTTTTGTGTCCAAATCTGTCAATTCGTAGCATTTTGCAAATCCTCCCTTTCCAAGATACCGCCCTTTCATGTATCTTTTTCCCGTCGCTGGGTCGATAACGATATCGGGAATTTCAACATCGTCTTTACGTGCACTACTCATTGTTTCTATGGTTTGGATTTATCTGTTTCATGCAGCTATTTAAATCTAATTCCCTTTCTCAATTGAGTATTTGTTTGTCCCGCAAATGATGAATTCAAATATTTAGTCTCGACAAACCAGTCTTTCAGTAATACAGTATGACCTAGCTGAAAAAGGCTATTTTAAATTCAACGCGAGTTATTTCCCCATTCGTAAACGCCGGGCTCTTTTTTAAATTTATAAAACATCAAACATTTTGATTCTTTTATTAGTGATGCTAATAATACTTATTAAACGGTTCGTTATCTCAAATTGTCCTTTACTGTGGCATTTAAAAATCGCAAATGGCTTAAATTCCAGCTTTTAAAATAAAGCAAAGTGTTCCGAATGCATGGTTCTACCAACGAGCACCATGACACACATTTATACTCTTTACACGTAAAAGAGTTCCAATGGCGGGAAAGAAATAGAAAGAAAACATAAACTAGTTTAACTAGCCACAAATAGTTGCAGTTTATTGATTGTTGAAGTTGATTGTTAATATGATCTATTCAGACAAGCCAGATCCCGATGGCGTTGGCGATTTTATTACTGAGCAGTCAGAAGAGGCTGACAATCACGTTTTCTGTCGGTCGTCAAGTGATTATCAAGAACACAACGATCGCTTTAAGTTCAAATTAAAAGACCGATCGTTTAGTCGACAGTATGCACATTTATATTCAGAAAGACTAATGACTATGAGGCCGAAATTATCTAAGGCTGCACAAGATAAATGGGGTAATTTTAGTCTCACATGAATTTGTTTCTGAGCAGACCTTGTTTCAAAGTAGGTGTGTGTGTGGGGGGGGGGGGGGGAGGGCTGGTGGGCCTTGTTACTTGTATCAATTATACTGTCTGTCATTGACTGGTTTGGATGAGTAAACTGGCGTGGTTTCGATTCCTTGGTTGTACATGCTGTGACAAAGAGAAGGTTTGTCTGTCCTACCTCCTGGGTTTTCTGTCAGTCCTCTGGGGCTCTGGTTTCCTTCCACTGCTAGATGGTTAGGCCTACGCCACATGCAAGCGAATTATTGAAATAAAACTAAACCTTAATATGTTATTCTCGAAATGACCTAGTTTGTGTCGAGTGGACATTAAACCCCATTTCTCTTTCTCTCTTTAAATAGAACATTTAATGTGACTCATTGAGTAAGACGCTGCTTACTATCAGAAAATCCAGCGGCTGAGTAAGTTTCCTGTGGTGATTTTCCATGCAGTTTCTCTCTTTGTCAGTCGTGCAGGACTGAGGGCTTGGTTAGAAACAGTGTCTAGACATTGGAATGGGATGAAAAACAGGTCAAAATTCAGCCTCAGATAACTCTGTTACTCAATTATTCAGTATACATGATGGCATGTCTGTTCCAACACAATATATCGTTTAACCGATGTTTGGTGATTCACCGTCTAAAGATTTGCATATTGAATCGTAGCACTTGAATGCAGTAGCCTAGTGTACGTGACCGTTTGAATTCTATTATTGTCGAGGCAGAATTTACCTCATGGACTATTTCATGCCCATCTTTATTAGTTCGGTCTGCACACATAAGTAGGATGTGAAATCCTTTTTCATTCATTCATTCATTCATTCATTCATTGTACATTGGCATTCATATTTCATGTAAACACTGCATGTAGTTAATAGGTTTTTTTTTAAAAAAAACTTGCTATGTCTGAAGTACTAAGAAGAAACCCTATTAAAATTCAGAGTCGCAAATTAATTTAATGCCAATTTATGTGCACTTGTAAACATTCTCAAGCTAATAGATGTTAGGTTTTTTTTTTCGAAATTACAGGGTCTGTTTACTTATGATAGGGAGAAATCTATAAATTTTTACACATACTAGAATTTATGTTTAATTTTTAGGTTTAGAATTCCCAATTAGAAAATTACATGAACTAGTACATGGTGAAAAATGTATTGTTATTGGTACACTGTTTAAACATATGGAACTTAGACCAAGTATACTCAAGGAAGTCAGTGAAGAGGTAAGAACTGGGATAGGTTATGAAATTAAGCTTTATGTTTACATTATGGTATTTAGCTCATCATGGAATAGGGGTAGAGATCATGTGCTGAATAATTTTTTCAGATTTACCATTATAGTTGCTATAATTTGTCCTTCTTCTCAAATAAATTTCATGGTTCACAGTCACGCACTCCTTGAAAATCCTGGAAAAATGAAAATGTAATTTCGAGTACTGAACAATTCTGGAAAAAAAATATTACTCCTTGGAATATTTGTGGTTTCGCTATATATTTTAAGATATAAAACTGAACATAGTCAACGTATGTTTCTTCAAAAGTTCACGAGTTCATCACCGTAAATAATAATAATAATATCTTTATTCGTACTTAATTGTACACTTTAAATGGAAAAAGAAAACACAATGAATATGTACAACAGTTCATTAGGTATTTACAGTTAAAGCTATGTAACCATTCTTATGAAATACACAAATTAATAATCAATGATTTCGTCAATGTTTGGGTCTTATTTTGAGTCTTTGAACATAATAAAGTCTCTAATTCTATTAGATTCCATAACATCGTTTGCATTATTATGTTCAGTGTCACATTTATTAATCGTATTTAATATGTCATTTACATTCATGTTGCTAATATTATATTTATCAACATTATATTTGTAACATATATAATTAATATTATTACAAATAGTAGATTTACTTCCATGCAGAGCACACATGTGCGTGCATTCATTTTTACTTTTTAGTATACTGCTGATAAATTTCATACATCGTTTGTGAAGCTGAACTTCTATTGTAAAATCATTGCAAATTAAATGTAGCAAGGCATTATGGGTGCGATTCGGTACATTGATCAGCCTCCTGACACTCTTACGCCAAGCACAATAAAATCTCCCTATGGATTTATGCGTTATGTCCCATAAAGGGCATCCATATAGAGCCATGCAGAATGTCTTAAACAAATTATAATTTATACTTCTCTGAGTAAAATTAAAATTCTTGAGAGTTACATTTACTTTAGTTAAAAAATTTCTAACACATTTCTCAATAAAATTATCTTTTGATTTACAACATAGAATATTACCTAGATGAGGTTCAGTGTTAATAATCGGCACCTTTTGACCATCGATATTAATATCTTTACAATTGATAGATTTACCATTTAAAGGGAAGATAAGTAATTTACTTTTATCAGGGTTAAATTTTAAACGGTATTCTTTAAATATTCATTTGCTATGGATAGCAGCATAGTCAGATACTGTCTACTTGGAGCTACAAAAGTGACGTCATCAGTATGTGCAATAGCCCCAACATATACATGGAATTGTCTTTGGGATTTCATTTATAAAACCCATACTGAATATATAGTAAAATGTTAACCAAGCATTAAAAAATACATTATGATGTACAGGAACTCAGGAAACTGGTAGAAAAATCATGTAAAACTCCTGGAATTTTAAATGTTGATCATTTCCTTTCAGCAACATGTGATACATTCACACATATCATTATTATGTGTTTATGAAATCAGAGACATGTTTAAGTCTCAGAATAGCCCTAAATCTATTTGCTATTCAATGTTAGTTCTAGACTTATTATTACCTTATTCAAAATATCAAACCTAAAAATTTGTTTGTAACCTTATATGCTAATTTTACTATTAGAAATGTGCCATTCGACTTAGTTGAAAGTTCAGTTTTGGTGGCTGTTTGTGGTGCATAGGAATGTTGAATTTTCCAAATCAGTATCTTTTCTGAATTTTTTTCTTTTTAAATTTGTTTGATATCATTGAATTGTTAGTACAAAGTTGATTCTTCTATTTTTGCTTACAGAGAGGTGGTTTCAGACCAGTTAAACATAAAGTTGAATATCATGCTTATATGAATAGGAACATAATAGACTTTAAACATAGTACTTAGCCACCGTTTAATTTTATTTTTGAAAGATTTTCCATGTTACAAGCACCTGTGGGATTTAATGCGCATAATGTAGATTAGATTTGATAATCCAGAATAAAATATATTCTCTTGTCTTAGGTATACCATACGTAGGAACTGTATTATTACCATATCACCAAATGCAATTAAACCCTATTTCAGCATAATTTGATGCCTCAACCAATTCGATCAAAATACACAGAAGAAAATGACATACTCATATTAGAAGATGAACTTCAAAGAATATTTCTTATTGGAGATATAAAAGCATCAACATCTGTTACAGGTCAGGTATAAATAGATCTGCTACGGTTGAACATCTGTGTTTGCAGCTTCTCATATTTTTTTTTAACAATTAAACAAACGCATCTTATTTGGTGTTGGGTACCCTATTGTCGTAGAATATTAGAACTATGTATGGAAATAACAGTCCCGATAGATAGAGAGAAATGAGGGTTTAGTGCCACTGAACACAAACTATGTTATTTTGGCATAATTCCATTTTATTTCAACAATTTGCTTGTTTGTAGGGGTCTTTAGCAGTGGGTGAAAACTGGAGCGCCTGAAGAAATCCCACAAGGTTAGACAGGTGACCCTACAATTCAATTCAGCAATGGGCCAAAATATTGGATATTATTTTTCAAATCAGTACTATTATTTCATTTCCAATCCATGTCTATACATGAAAGATTAACCAAGAAATTTAAAACATCATTTACAGGACCTGTTATAGCAGTATTTGGTAAAGAACCAGAAAATGATGCAGGAAAGTTTTATGTTGAGGAATATTGTTTTCAACATTTACCAAATCAATTACCAAGACCAATTATAGAAAATGATAGGTACTTTTCACATTTTCATTCATTTTTTCTCCTTGTGTAAGCTCAAAAATCCATTCCATATTTTAGGCACACACCCACCTTCCAGAAATTATTTTGTGCATGTGTTTAAAAATCAAAATTATAAAATATAGAATGTTTAGTGTCAAAATATTGATATAAGAAATTGTTTATGCATTGTCAACATAGTTTATGCATATTGTAACAATTACTGTTTATTTCTGAGTGACATTTCGACTAGGCTTCTCTAGTCATTATCAAGGCAATGATAAAATTTAAAAATATGACTAGTCAATATATACATGTACACAACAATACTTGGTTAATGCTGATAAAACATAGATCTCCCTTTATTTACATGTACCTAAAGGGAATCTAAATAAATTGAGGATTATAAGCTAATAACACCATTCAATAGACCAATTTAACTGAAAAATAAAAACAAATTTACTAATTGATTAATGGGTAAGTTGTTATTGAGTCTATACAATGATTAGTAGGTTTTAAGAATGTCAAACCTTAAAAAAAAAAAATGGAATTTGATAAATGTCGCTCTGTAATGAGCAGTAATTGTATTCCTTGTGACCTGTATAGTCTCGTTCATATTGTAACAGTTTGACCTGCTCTGTTTAGAAGTAACACCATTTTCACCATTTTTCTACGATTTATTAAATGCAACCATAAGATAAATACCCAACCATTATTTACAATAATCTGGTAACATTAGTTGGTTTTAAGAATGGGTCTTGTGGGTGGTGGGAGATGGCCATAATGTTATATTCTAATGTTCAGACCCGATTCAGACTTTGCAGCAAAGAAAAACCTATAGATAGACAGATTATTACAAGCCATAAGATGATAGATACCTATAAAAAGACATATTACAAGCCATAAGATGGTCGATTAAACATGGACGTCATTTTGTACAAACAGACATGGCCTCCATTTCGTACAAACTCATAAATAATCATGTAACAACCTGAAAAAAAAAAACCTTTGCTGAAGGTCAAGTTGGCGTTTTTTTCATGAGCAGTACATGTTGGAGGTTACACATAGGACGACATCGGTAGTACACTACGATAACATCTGAAAGAACACAAATGTTACGCCACCAATGTGCGAATTGTAGTGCTCCTATGGTTAGTCGGATAACCGTAAACTGTTAGAATTGGACGGTTAAACGGTTCGAATTGAGCGGTACGGTTAATTGGAGATGTCCCCATTAAATGGAGTTATCTCCCATTACAGACGTCTCCATGACGACAGAGCGCCATTTTGAAAATTGAACAATGTATGTCAACTTGAGATGCCCTGTTACCCCAATATTATAACGTGTATGACCTGTCAATGAGCAGCTGTTTGTTTTACAGGAATTTAATAAAAAAAAAAATGTTATTCTCGGGTTTTAAATATTATTGTTTAAAAATTACAGGAAGTTAGTTACTGAGGTCAGGCGCTTTCTTCTTTATAACTATTCCACTTTATTCCACGATGTATTTATCTTGAAATCAGAATATTTCGCCAAGCAGTCGAGAGGTACGTGTTGCTGGTGGACCGGTAGAAAACAACCCACGTCTTAAAATCTCGATAATCGGGGGAAGGCAAGGCAAGAACAATTACAAAATAATCATCCTGTATTAATGCGACATCATTACTGTCAAAAATCTACCAATCTAATTTTAAGAAGCCGAAGAGAATTTGTGTCGGTCACGTATTCGCTCAGTCAGTTAGTGCAGTTTTCATGCCGTGGCGTGTGATACGGTTCGACTTTTATGAGTTGAGTTACATTACATCTTGATCACAGGCAAGAACAATTACAAAATAATCATCCTGTATTGATGCGACATCATTACTGTCAAAAATCTACCAATTTAATTTTAAGAAGCCGAAGAGAATTTGTGTCGGTCACGTGTTCGCTCAGTCAGTTAGTGCAGTTTTCATGCCGTGGCGTGTGATACGGTTCGACTGTTATGAGTTGAGTTACATTACATCTTGATCACACACAAGCGGTAGATTATTCTAGTTGCCTGATTATAAGTCTTTAATAATTTCAATAACAATATAGTAGTTTTATCAACAAAGCACCGAGGGTGGAGATTGGAGTTGTGGAACTGGTGAAATAAACTCGATCACCAAATAGTACAACACTTCCGCCATGATAATCTCTGAATTCGATGATTGACATCTGTTTTCTTTTAGTACTTTCAAATACTTACAAAGAGGAAAAACACAGGATTTAACTTATAGAGGAGCAAAGCTATAATATTTGTCGATACCGGTAAGCTTATTACTTGATATTGACAGACGTGTACAATTATGTATTAAAAACCACTTGCTTTTAAATCATCATACGGCGATGCGAGTGGTAATTTAATGTTGAAACTTGATACCAAACGGTTAATTGTTAGTAACCGGTTAATATCCATGGTTTTTCGAATAACAAAAAGTCCTAACCGTATGAGCACTAGCGAATTGTGCATGGAGTGAGACAACTGCTGCAGTGCATACATCTAGTTAATCGAATAACATGATAGACACAGTTTGAAACACAAACATACAGACATTACCATAACATGGAGATCATATTAGCATTTTAAGCAGTAAATTTAAGGTTTTTTATCAAGTTGTCACCATGAGTTTGTACGAAATGGGAACCCATGTTTGTATCCACCATCTCGAATTTCTGTCATATGGGATGATAGAAACTATTTTTCAAGATCCGATTCAAATTTTTCAGCAACGAAAACCTACAAAAAGACATTACCTGCCATATATATGAAATAAGCAAAGAGATCGAGTAAAATGGAGGCCATTTTGAATTTCCACTATTTTGGAATATCCAGACTCTGTATCATTAAAAACTTTTTAAAAGACACCACACAAGCCATCTTTGACATATTTTAGGGGACTATTACGCCAAAAAATGCTTTTGTGGGCAAAATTTAGAGTAGTTACCTTTAGGGTGCATGTACAGGGTGTTAGAGGAGTCTCATCCCCCAAAATGTTTTCACACATGATGAGAAGTAAGTACATCATACCACATCAATTGAATAGGTCCTTGTGTAGCAGGTTGAAAATTTTCAATTTAACAACCCCCCTGATATATATATAATGAATCATTTCATTATATATTAGAAATCTATTCTGAATCAAAATCAAAGTAATGTACAATTAAACCAGCGTAAATACGATTATCAGGAAACATCTAGACCATGAATCGTGTGTAACACTTAACTTACAGCAATGAGGTGGTAAAGGGTTGGAAAGGATTCATGTAAGGTCATGAATTTATTATAGTACACCATACAATAACCCAAAATTATTGAAATCAAAATAGCGCTACAAAGATTATTGATTATTGGTCATTAATGCAGATAAAACTCTGTAATGTGCAACAAGCTTATAAGTTATTGTCATTTTAATTTAACAAAATTGGCATTGAGATATAATTTTACATATCTTTATTTCAGGTATATAGCATTTATATCAGGTATTGAAATAGGTGGTAAACAGGAGAAATTATTTCAACTGCAGTTGTTTATAGATTTAGTGACGGGTCAGCTAGGTGATGAAGGTCAGCAGAAAGCTACTTCACAGATTGTTAGAGTTATTGTGGCTGGTAACTCACTTAGTCAATCAACTCAAGATAAAGATAGTTTAAATAAGGTAACTAACCAGGGCTTCAGGTATATAGCATTTATATCAGGTATTGAAATAGGTGGAAAACAGGAGAAATTATTTCAACTGCAATTATTTATAGATTTAGTGACGGGTCAGCTAGGTGATGAAGGTCAGCAGAAAGCTACTTCACAGATAGTTAGAGTTATTGTGGCTGGTAACTCACTCTGTCAATCAACTCAAGATAAAGATAGTTTAAATAAGGTAACTAACCAGGGCTTCCACTTCAAAATTTTCCCAACCGGTCATTTTTCTCACGGAGAAAGTGGTGCTATTTTAAGCACATAATAAGAAGCCAAAAACTACATGCTATCGGAATGTCGATCGACTTTAATTGGGTCAAGGACAGTCACACAAAAAATCAACCTCACATCGACATTTATATACCCACCCACCTATCCCCCTAATAAATAAAAGAACACATGTAATCAATTATTATCATTTAGTTATTTATACATTCATAAAGTATAACAATAACAAGATGCATCATTTATCGAAAGTACAGTATTTTCTTAATTTGTTTACGACTTCACCCGTATATACTCGTCAGTTTCTACAGGATTTCCATTTCTGTAAAGCACGTGCCGGTTGAAATTCTCATTAATTCGTCAAGGTTTTTCATGCTCAAGGAACATCGTAACTTGGTTTTAATTATGTTTTGGTGCTAGAATCCCGGTTCTCAGTGGCGTACGTGACATTATTCGGCGGTTGACTATTTTCTCCATACACTAACTAACTTCCAAAAAATTGTCAAGTATTATTCGCATTATGATTGACTTGCTTTATTGTCTTCAATAAAGGAAAGAACACATTTATTCACATCTGCATTATGAGATTCGGAAATATTTATCTTTTTACCAACCATCTTTTAAACTTTCCTATATTCAAAGCATGAAGAGAAAGAGTATGTTTATCTGCACTACAAATGGTAGAAAATGTATTTTAATGACAATCAACTACAAAATTTAACTCAAAATTTGTTTTGGTTTGAGAAAATCTTCTGGAAAAATGA
Organism: Patella caerulea; assembly: GCA_036850965.1. Taxonomy (NCBI): domain Eukaryota; kingdom Metazoa; phylum Mollusca; class Gastropoda; family Patellidae; genus Patella; species Patella caerulea. The sequence goes on along the minus strand of JAZGQO010000004.1, from coordinate 16,923,600 downwards.
GCTAAAATGGGTGTAAAAAGATCATTCCCACATCATAGTTTTACACATTTTACCACATGCTCCAAGAGATACACTGATCATGATAGTTTTCTGTTGTAACTAATACCATTTTCTTCTGTAGTTTTTATACGTCCACATTCATAATGTGAACGTATTATGCCGTCACCCCTGTCTGTGTGTGTGTGTGTGTGTGTGTGTATGTATGTGTGTGTGTGTGTGTGTGTGTGTGTCTGTGGTTCGCCTACAGGGCGCAATTCTTCATGGATTTTCTTCAAACTTGGTATACTTATTCCTTATACCCCAAGGAAGATCCCTATTGTTTTTGGGGCATGCCCGACCCCCAGGGGCCGAGCCACGCCCATTTCTAGTATTTGTTTGTTTGTCGTCTAGAGGCCACATTTCTTAACTTATAATCTTGAAACTTTGCATACATATTCTTTGTACCCTAAGGAACATCCCTATCGTTTGGGGTGTATGCCCCACCCCCAGGGGCAGAGCCACGCCCATTTTCTTTTCGTGTGTCTTTGTGTCGCCTACAGGGCGCAATTCTTACTGGATTTTCTTCAAACTTGGTATATGTATTCCTTATACCCTAAGGAAGATCTCTATTGTTTTTGGTGCATGCCCGACCCCCAGGGACAGAGCCACGCCCATTTCTAGTATGTATTTGTTTGTCGTCTACAGGCCACATTTCTTAACTTATAATTTTGAAACTTAGCATACACATTCTTTGTACCCTAAGGAACATCCCTATCATTTGGGGTGCATGCCCAACCCCCTGGGGGAGAGCCACACCCATTTTCTTATCGTGTGTCTTTGTGTCGCCTACAGGCTGCAATTCTTATTGGATTTTCTTTAAAACTTTGTATACTTACTCTTTATACTCTAAGGATGATCCCTATCGTTTGGGGTGCATACCCAACCCCCAGGGGCAGAGCCACGCCCATTTTCTTTTTGTGTGTCTTTGTGTCGCCTAGAAGCCGCAATTTTAACTGGATTTTCTTAAAACTTGTATACTTACCCTAAGGATGATCCGTATTGTTTTTTGGTGCATGCCGGACCCCCAATGGCAGAGCCACGCCCATTCCTTGTATTTATTTGTTTGTCGTCTACAAGCCACATTTCTTAACGTATCATCTTGAAACTTTGAATGATTATTCTTTGTACCCTAAGGAACATTTCTATCATTTGGGGTGCATGCCCAACCCCCAGGGGCAGAGTCACGCCCATTTTCTTTTTGTGTGTCGCCTACAGGCCACAATTCTTAATCGGTCATCGTGAAACTTAAAATACTTATTCCTTATACCCTAAGGATGACCCCTTTTGTTTCGGGTGCATGCCCGACCCCTGTGGGACAGCAACACCCATTTCTTGTATTTGTTTGTCTGTCGTCTACAGGCTGCATTTCTTAATGTATCGTCTTGAAACTTTGAATAATTATTCTTGGTACCTTAAGGAAGATCCCTATTGTTTTTGGTGCATGCCCAACCCCAAGGGACAGTGCCACGCCCATTTTTTTTTTGTCTGTCTGTGTGTCACCTACAGCCCACAATTATTAATTGATCGTCTTGAAAACTTTTTTTTATACTTATTCCTTATACCCTAAGGCTGACCACTATTATTTTTGGTGCATGACGGACCCCCTGGGACAGAGCCACGCCCAATGCTTTTGTGTTTTGTGTTCGCCTACAGTATGCAATTCTTAACAGATCCTTTTAAAACTTTACAAACCTATTCCTTATATCCTAAAGATGACCCCTATTGTTTTTGGTGATTTCCTAACCCTCGGGCAGAGCCATGCCCATTTTTACTTCGTGTCTATGTGTGTTATCTACAGGCCACGATTCTTAATGGATCGTCTTTAAACTTGGGATATGTATTCCATATAGCCTAAGGACGTCAACTGCATGTCCCGACTCACACAGGCAAGACACGACCAATTTTTGTGTTTGTCGTTTACAGGCCGCAATTCTGAATGAATCAGCTTGGTACTTGGTTTATGTATTCCTTATAGCCTGAGGGCGTCCACTATTGATTTTGATGAATGTCCCGACCCCCAGGGGCAGAGCCACGCCCACTTTTTGCCTTTAGTGTTAGGAAAGCACAATTCTGAATGGATTATCTTGGTATAGTTATTCCTTATACTCTAAGGACGGCAACTATTAATGTTGGTGCACGACCCTCAACGCTAAACAAACCAAACGCCTAGCCTTCTTGACAAAGTACCATATCAATCAAAGCAGGAATGTGGACGTATATTGTAGCGTTAGCGTTATGTTTTTTAGACGCATTGAGAATTTACCTAACTTATGTGCTTTTTTTTGATAAGATAACTGAATTTTACTGTTCTACTATCAAACATCCATCATTGATAATCAACAAAAACATAAAAAACAATAATCGTCTATTTACAACTGTGTAAATGCTATTGTATAACATCGATCATGAGCTGACATGGCTTCTATGCATTAATCTGTACAGGCCATTGAATTTTGTAGTTACTTTGCAGAGGCTCTATCCATGTTTGTAAAAGTGTTTTTAGAAAATGTGCAAGGTTTAAGGCATGTAGATTTTGGTCCATTTTAAAACAACAGTCAGAACAAGCATATATATAGTCGAGCTCAGTAAATATGTTTAGATAATGGCTAATCAGAAAACAACTAAAGCATAATTTTATATTTATTCACAAATTTTTATGTGGGTGTATAGTATATTGAAATCACCCCTGTCAGTCTGTTTAAATTTGTTTGTGGACACTTTACGGGTCACAATTTTTAACCAATTTTGATGAAACTTGTTTCCTTTTGATATTAGTATGTATTGGACCGTAACTTCAAGGATTTATGTCCCCTGCAGAAATATCAGCCTTTTAGCTTGTGGTTAAGCTTAGAGGGTCATAATTTTTATCCTATTTTGATGAAACTTTAAATGTTTGTTTATAAAACAAAGATCTTGGTTCCTTTCAATATTGGTTAGCATCAGACTTCCTGGATAATAGTCTCTAATTGTACTTTAATTCACGCATTTTAGCTTGTTCTCTGTCCACCACTTGCAAAATGTGGACGTATCTTTGATGGCAACTGATTGTTTTATTCACACTTTATTAATACATATATATTTTATTTATCATTAACTAAATTGTTCTTTACATGTACATGTGTGTAATATCCTATCATTATTTATAATAGTGTGATTTGCTTGATATAGACCAAAGAATAATTGAGAAAGCTTTCTTTTTTTCCAGGCAAAATATCTGACAAAGAAAACCGCAGCAGGAAGTGTTGAAGCTATTAAAAGTTTGGATGATGTACTAGTGCAATTAGCTGTAAGGGTTTTTTTCTTCTTTTTATTTTTATACGCCCATATTGAAATGTGGTCGTATATTGTCGTCACCCCCGTCCGGCCAGCCAGCTGGCGTCCAGGACACTCTAGAGGCTAAAGTTAATATCCGATTGACTTTAAATTTATACACAGTGTTTAGTTTACGGTCATGAGACGAAGAAGCCTATTGTTATATCAAGGTTGTGGACCTTATAGAGGTCACAATTTTGAACCGATTTTGATGAAACTTGACATGTTTGTTTATAACCCAAAGATCTTGGTTCCTTTCGATATTTGCGCCTATCGGATCGTAACTTCCTGAATTATGGCCCCTGATTGTCCGAAAAATCGCTTTTGTTAACTTGTGGTCCCTCTGGAGGTCAAAATTATTATCCGATTTATAAAAACGTTTGATTATATCACGGTTTCATGGTAATGAAGAGAGAATTTGAATTTCGTGAAAACCAGACCAGAGTTGACGGATAAAATGGCCGCCGTCTGTACGCGAATTGTGTGAAAATATGTTACATCAAGGTTGTGGACCCTATAGAGGTCACAATTTTGAACTGATTTTGATGAAACTTGAAATACATGTTTATAACCTAATGATCTTGGTTCCATTGCATACTTGCCCATATCGGATCGTAACTTCCTGAATTTTGGCCCCTGATTGTACGAAAAATCACACTTATTAGCTTGTGGTCCGTCTGGAGGTCACAATTATTATCTGATTTAAAAAAACATTTGATTATATCACAGTTACACCGTAGTTATGGTTGAGTTTAAATTATGATTTTCTCATGATTACTTAAAATGCAACAACTCTTGTTGACTGCCCGGACGATTTACCTGCTGTGTGGGTGTATGTTTCGTTGCCTCGCAACCTATTTTTGGAACTAGGCCTACTTCTTTGATAAATTTAACGGTGTGGTTACTTGTATAACGGAATTTGTACAACAATATGCTTGCATTCGTAATTCTTGCAACATATGACAGATCATGACTGACATTATATAATTAATTACTTGGGTTTTGTTCCCAACTTTTCAAATATGAGTGAAGTCTGTGTCACCACAGGCCTGGGACTGTACAGCGCAGTGGACGCTTACGGCTAGCCCCCGGATCCATTCACTCTTTTTGAAATGTTTATGTTTGTGGTCTCTTAGTATGATGTCTTGTCTGTATATCTGTTTTTGTGTAGAATTGTGTGTGGTGCAGTCCCCCTGCACTTACTAATATAATAATGAGTGTATTATAAATGTTTCATTACCAAAAAATATAAATATGCGACAACCCTTGTTGACTGCCTGGACGATTTAGCTGCTGTGGGCGTATGTTTCGTTGCCTAGCAACCTATCTTTGAAGTGATATATGTGCCTAATTGACAGGGTAAACACAAATTCATTGATTGAAAATGTGCATCAATAGCGCACTCTGAGTTCGATATTCAAATGACGACATTGCAGACGACAGATTAATTTATTCCGCAGTTTGTGTCTGTAATAGTAGTAATACTCTATTTTCCTTGCCTTGTCGTTAGAAATATGATACATTCATCTTAATTCCTGTCTTGTGGACCGGCTCTAACTTTTCCCAAATTTATGTTGGGTAGAAAGCTTTCTACCACAGAAGGAGCAACATCTGGCAACTTCTTGGCCAAAAGCATGTATGAGGTTCACAATGGAAAACTTGAGATACACAAGCTGGAAGTAAAGACAAGTAAACATACAATTTTCGGTCCTATATTTCAACCTAAACCGACCTCTCAACACCTGCATCCCTCAAAATCTTGAATATTCACCAAAACCTAGCAGAAATTGTTTTTTGAAACCCTTTTCTTCGATTATACACCAAAAACTCAACAAAAATCACCATGAAAAAGGGAAAGGTAGAGAAAGACAAAAAAGTAAAAATCTCTCTCGTGGCACCTCATATTGAACAAATTTGTGTATTTATGTATATGAATGTCATCTGGGAATACTTATGATTTTTAGTATGGGATGTATTTCAGTCCTGTGTAGACGTAGATATCATGGCTGGAGAATTTGATCCATCTAATCATACCCTACCACAGCAACAGTTACATCGATGTATGTTTCCACAAGCTAATTCCTATCAAACCCTACATAATGTAACTAATCCTTATGATTTCTCTGTCAGTGGCGTAAGGTATGTGTATTTACACTGTCTACATTTAGCTCATATTCTACATGTCTTAATCAGTGCATGATCGTATAATCAGCAGATCACTTTTTATACGCCCACATTTTCATGTGGACGTATATTGTCGTCGCCCCTGTTCGTCCGGACGTCCGTCCGTCCACAATTGTTTGTGAACAGTCTACAGGTCACAATTTTTATCCGATTTCAATGAAACTTGAAATATAGGTTTATCACCCTAAGATCTCGGTTCCTTTCGATATTGGCATGTATCGGACCGTAACTTAATGGGTTATGGCCCCTGATTGTACGAAAAATGACGTTTTTTAGCTTGTGAACAGTGTAGAGGTCACAATTTTGAACCGATTTGGATGAAACTTGAAATGCATGTTTATAACCCAAAGATCTTGGTTCCTTTCGATATTTGCGCCAATTGGATCGTAACTTCCTGAATTATGGCCCCTGATTGTCCGAAAAATCGCCCATTTTAGCTTGTGGTCCCTCTGGAGGTCAAAATTGTTATCCGATTTAAAAAAACGTTTGATTATATCACCGTGCCATGGTTATGAAGGTCGAGTTCGAATTTCGTGAAAATCGGACCAAAATTGACGGACAAAATGGCCGCCATTTGTACGCGAATAGTGTAAAAATATGTTATATCAAGGTTGTGAACAGTGTAGAGGTCACAATTTTGAACCGATTTGGATGAAACTTGACATGCATGTTTATAACACAAAGATCTTGGTTCCTTTCGATATTTGCGCCAATCAGATCGTAACTTCCTGAATTATGGCCCCTGATTGTCCGAAAAATCGCCCATTTTAGCTTGTGGTCCCTCTGGAGGTCAAAATTGTTATCCGATTTAAAAAACCGTTTGATTATATCACCGTGCCATGGTTATGAAGGTTGAGTTTGAATTTCGTGAAAATCGGACCAAAATTGACAGACAAAATGGCCGCCATTTGTACGCGAATAGTGTGAAAATATGTTATATCAAGGTTGTGAACAGTGTAGAGGTCACAATTTTGAACCGATTTGAATGAAACTTGACATGCATGTTTATAACCCAAAGATCTTGGTTCCTTTCGATATTTGCGCCAATCGGATCGTAACTTCCTGAATTATGGCCCCTGATTGTCCGAAAAATCGCCCTTTTTAGCTTGTGGTCCCTCTGGAGGTCAAAATTGTTATCCGATTTAAAAAACCGTTTGATTATATCACCGTTTCATGGTTATGAAGGTTGAGTTCGAATTTCGTGAAAATCGGACCAAAATTGACGGACAAAATGGCCGCCATTTGTACGCGAATAGTGTGAAAATATGTTATATCAAGGTTGTGAACAGTGTAGAGGTCACAATTTTGAACCGATTTGGATGAAACTTGACATGCATGTTTATAACCCAAAGATCTTGGTTCCTTTCGATATTTGCGCCAATCAGATCGTAACTTCCTGAATTATGGCCCCTGATTGTCCGAAAAATCGCCCATTTTAGCTTGTGGTCCCTCTGGAGGTCAAAATTGTTATCCGATTTAAAAAACGGTTTGATTATATCACCGTGCCATGGTTATGAAGGTTGAGTTTGAATTTTGTGAAAATCGGACCAAAATTGACGGACAAAATGGCCGCCATTTGTACGCGAATAGTGTGAAAATATGTTATATCAAGGTTGTGAACAGTGTAGAGGTCACAATTTTGAACCGATTTGGATGAAACTTGACATGCATGTTTATAACCCAAAGATCTTGGTTCCTTTCGATATTTGCGCCAATCGGATCGTAACTTCCTGAATTATGGCCCCTGATTGTCCGAAAAATCGCCCTTTTTAGCTTGTGGTCCCTCTGGAGGTCAAAATTGTTATCCGATTTAAAAAAACGTTTGATTATATCACCGTTTCATGGTTATGAAGGTTGAATTCGAATTTCGTGAAAATCGGACCAAAATTGACGGACAAAATGGCCGCCATTTGTACGCGAATAGTGTGAAAATATGTTATATCAAGGTTGTGGACCTTATAGAGGTCACAATTTTGAACCGATTTGGATGAAACTTGACATGTATGTTTATAACCGAAAGATCTTGGTTCCTTTCGATATTTGCGCCCATTGGATCGTAACTTCCTGAATTATGGCCCCTGATTGTCCGAAAAATTGCTTTTGTTCGCTTTTGGTCCCTCTGGAGGTCAAAATTATTATCCGATTTAGAAAAACGTTTGACTATATCACCGTTACATGGTAATGAAGAGAGAGTTCGAATTACGTGAAAATCGGACAAGAATTGACGGACAAAATGGCCGCCGTTTGTACACAAATAGTGTGAAAATATGTTATATCAAGGTTGTGGACCCTATAAAGGTCACAATTTTGAATCGATTTTCATGAAACTTGACATGTATGTTTATAACCCAAAGATCTTGGTCCCTTTTGATATTTGCGCCCATCGGGTCATTACTTCCTGAATTATGTCCCCTGATTGTACGAAAAATCACCCTTTTTAGCTTGTTGTGCCTCTGGAGGTCACAATTATTATCTGATTTAAAAAAAAACAGGTTTGATTATAAATACCAAACAAATTCTAATGATTTTCTGATAATTCCTTAATATGTGACAACTCTTGTTGACTGCCCGGACGATTTGGCTGCTGTGTGGGCGTATGTTTCGTTGCCTGGCAACCTATTTTAATTAAATATTGAAGGTTTTGAACAATTACAACTTCATTGAATGCAGTGGTATCAGGTGTTCGAGTGTGAAACCATAAGATGTGTCATCGATTCAAGTGGCATGATTACGATTCCGTGCTTGCCACCAGTCCAACCTCATGGGTTTCTCTGGGTCCTCTGATTTTTACTGTTTAATACAGTGAATTATTAAAATTAAATTGAACTATGTTAGCTCCAAAATGATCTAGTTCGTGTAATCGTTTTGAGTGGACATAAACCCCATATCTCTCTCTCTTTTACATTGAAATATGAGAAATGTTAGTGAGTCTACTATTGACATTAAATTTATGTGAAATATTTTTGAAAATGTACACATCTGTATTGTGAAAAATAAATTTATAACTCTGATAAAATTTCTTAAATTTACAACAAATTGGAATAAAAGTAAATTCATTCTTTGATAAATTTCTCAAAAATTTTGCCTAAACTTGTATCCATATTATGGTGAAAATTGTTGTTTATGCAAGTTTTGTTGTTTTTATAGGATATTAGGCAGTTCAGGTCAACCTATAGATGATATATACAGATACAGTGATATAGATAATAGACTAGATATGTTAGAGAAAACATTAGAATGGGGACATGTAGCACCCACTGCTCCAGATACTTTAGGTAATGTGTCAAAAATACCATTATATAGTGCCAGCCCCTGAAAGTTGACCATTGTCCAAAAAATATCATGCAGCAGAAAATTAAGAGAGATTAGGCCATGCAGTAATCTGTTTTACAGCAATGTTTTGTGAATGAAATTCTATATTTAAAAACCATGTAGTATTGTTGGACATTACAGTTTAAAGATGCCTTCCCTGCATACAAACTAGGTGATTTGATAGAAAAACATTCAAAATAATTAATCTATCTCAAATCCCTCTCAAAACATTATATTCGCGTTGCAAGGAAATTACCGCATCTATTTTTAGAAGCCAACTTAATTGAGGGAGCCCCATTTTCATTTTCAAAATGTATTTGTCATATATTTACTGTCCATTTGTCACACATTGAAGCGTAAGTAAGTTCTTGGATTATCTTCTGACAATTTTTTTTTTCCGCCATTTAATTTAAACCCCTCAATGTTCCCAAAACTGCCTAACCATTTGATCAAGAAATGATAAACACCTCACAAGTGAAGTTGACAGAAAATAAGCTGCCAGCCTAACAGTGGCAGTCTGACATGTTTGCTTACCTCGTAGGTGTTTTTCCGTGAAAAAAGTATTTTTCTAGTAAGATTGGGTGTCTGTACTTTGCATAAAACCAGATTTGCAATACCTTTATTGGAAATAACTATCCTATAAATACTTTTGTGATGATGTATCTTTAACTACATTCAAATTAATTCCAAATCTGAAATATGCTTTTGAGTGTTCATTAGTTTATTTCTTACTTGTGATTGTATCATAAGGATGAGGGGAAGGGGAAGTTCATTCTTTTTGCCTCTACTCTTGTCGTGATCTTGCAACTGACAGGTTGGGTGATTGCTCAATTAATTTTAATGACAATTTTAGGTTGTTATCCATTTTATAAAGAAGATCCATTTATTATAAGTGAATGTCCACATGTTTACTTTGCTGCTAATCAGAAAGATTTTGATTCAAGAATACACAAAGGTACGTATAATTTATATTTGCATCTGACTTTTCTAAAGTTATAACGATAAGATAAATCCACATCTTCAGTTGTATTACATATTTTGCATAATCTTAAGTAAATGTCACAAACTAATTATTATTATTTAATGCATTTTTAACGGATCTATTTAAAAATGTTCTTCAGGTGCTGATGGTCAAGAAGTATTATTATTGACAGTACCTAAGTTTTGCGAGACAAGTACATGTGTATTGGTCAATTTACGTAACTTGGAATGTCAACCTATCACTTTTGATGCCAATTTTTCAACTGATATGTCGGCTGATTCAAGTCCCGAACAGGACAAATGAAATGAATAAACTATAAAATCTATATGGAAAAGAAAGTGGTAGAAGGAAAAAAATATATGCTGCAAATGAAGGGTTATACTAACAAAGTGAAGAGCATGGCCACATTATGGGCAGCTGGTTTATACACATATTGAATTGTGAATAGTTATAGTGCTACAAGTGAAATAAACCCAACTTCGGAAATACCACTAATTATTATATTTGTTGAAGAAATATTATATATGAACCTTTCAGATAAACTTAAAAATTATTGTTAACAAGTCTGTTTAAATTGTTGTATATGCTTGATGTGATGATGGGATTGTGTGACAGCACTATTGATTGATCAATTGTATAATTTATGGGTATGTGATTCTGTTCTTTGATTTGTCTTGTATTTAAATGCAGACAACTTCAATTCATAAAATAATGTCAGTTGGATCTGAATCTCACAAGGAAAAAGTAAGGTGCAGAAAAGATTTAATTCTCGGAATTATGGTGTTAAACATAGCCCAATTATTATCCTCTATATTGTAGCTTTAGCTTCTAATATCCAAACTATTAGTATTACTATCAGAATCCATTCGATATCAGAATGTCTGAGTCAGTTTATCTGGACGTGAACAAAAAATTCTTACTCAAAAGTCTTCAGAAATGCATATTTTTAACATTTAAATCCTTTGACATAATTTGAATGTCTAAAGAGATAAATGAAATTGACTTATATCATGATTTGTTAATCTTTTTACATTTTATACATCAAATGAAATTTAGTAAATAAAAATACTCTCTTGTACACATTTTGTTGTTAATTCAAGAAATTGGACTGATATTTACTATTGTTGTTTAGGTTGATATTTAGCATGAGTGTAGGTATATTTCTTATGCTCAAATTAGATGTTTTTATACACCCACATTTTCATGTGGACGTATATTGTCGTCGCCCCAGTCCGTCCGTCCACAATTGTTTGTGAACAGTCTACATGTCACAATTTTTATCCAATGTCAATGAAACTTAAAATACAAGTTTATCACCCTAGAATCTCGTTCCTTCTGATATAAGCATGTATCCGACTGTTACAATCCGATGGGTGCAAATATCGAAAGGAACCAAGATCTTTGGGTTATAAACATACATGTCAAGTTTCATCAATATAGGGTCCACAAGCTGAAAACATGATTTTTCGTACAATCAGGGGCCACAATACATGAAGTTTTGATCCGATAAATGCCAATATCGAAAGCAGCCAAGATCTAATTGGGATAAAGCTATATTTCAAGTTTCGTCAAAATCAGATAAGAATTGTGACCTGTAGCGTGTCCACAAACATAAGATCTAGCACTTACCAAGACTTTAGCCAAAAGGTTCCATTGCCCATGCGTAACCAGGAGTTTGTTTTTTTATGTGGTAGTTTATTCAGTAATTTTCGTCATTAATTGAGAACCGACCCAGACCCAGGGGTTTATTAACATTTATCTACCAATTACTCTCCTTAATATCAGATCGCTCTCCTTAATTTCTGAAATCACTCGTCTTAATTTCTAAAGCATTCCTCTTATCGAAACTGGGAGAACCTTTTAGGAGAGCCATTTTTTCAATTCGTTGATTAAGGGGAGCTTTTTTTGGCTCTCCTCTGAAATACAAAAAACATCGAATGGATAATGACATCACATTCTTGCAAAGAAACCTATTTATTTTCAACAATTTACAATAATTGCTTTGGGGAGATATGGTTCTTGTCAATTTGGTCACAGGCTTAAGTTTTAATCTGACTGGCATGCAGTTTATGCGTAAGGTTTATTTTTTATGAGGTGAAGAATCCTATCCGATATAACTGTTGAGACATTTGTCTTTGATCAGTTAGAAAAATAGGTTGCCAGGCAAGGAAACATACGCCCACACAGCTGCTAAATCGTCCGGGTAGTCAATAAGAGTTGTCGCATATTAAGTAATTATCAGAAAATCATTAGAATTTATAAAGTTCTGCCCAATGCTAACGTTAAGTATAGGAAACATTTAATATTATGGATTTAGCTGTTCAATTATCAATTTTCAAGAAATTCACACTCAACTATCATTAATGTGTAACGGGGAAATAGTCAAACGTTTTTAATTCGGAATAAAATTGTGACCTCCATGTAGGGTCCACAAGGTAAAAAAAACATGATTTTTCGTACAATCAGGGGCCATAACTCAGGAAGTTACGATCCGATATGTGCAAATATTTAAAGGAACCAAGCTCTTTGGTTTATAAACAAACATGTTAAGTTTCATCAAAATCGAATTAAAATTGTGACCTCTATAGGGTCCACAACCTTGATAAAACATATTTTTACACTATTCACGTACAAACGGCGGCCATTTTGTCTGTCAATTTTGGTCTGATTTTCACGAAATTTGACCTCAATCTTCATTACCATGTAACGGTGATATAATCAAACGTTTTTTTAAATCGGATAATAATTTTGACCTCCAATGGGACCACAAGCTAAAAAGGGTGATTTTTCGTACAATCAGGGGCCATAATTCAGAAAGTTATGATCCGATGGGCGCAAATATCAAAAGCAACCAAGATTTTAGAGTTATAAACATTCATGTCAAGTTTCATCAAAATTGGGACCTCTAGCTAGAGTGTCCACAAGCTAAAAACACGATTTTTCGTACAATCAAGGGCCATAATCAATGAAGTTACAGTCCGATACATACCAATATCGAAAGGAACCGAGATCTTAGGGAGATAAACCTATTTCGAGTTTCGTTGAAATTGAATAAAAATTGTGACCTGTAAAGTGTCCACAAGCAAATTGTGGACGGACGGACAAACAGGGGGGCGTATAAAAATAATCCAAAATTTATTTAACAAGTACTATTCTATTTGACCAGAATTCGGTTACAAAACCATTGAATACTTTAGATTTGCTTACACAGGCTAGAATAGCAGAAAACGTATTTGCGGTGGTTTAATATTCAAAACTTTCTCCGGGAGGATGAGGCTCCTATAGCCCGCGACGATTGACTGGTTGTTTGGAATTCTGGGCAGCCAGGTAGGCTATATTGGACCAAATTGAAGTTGCTGTATTCACAGGCTGGAAGAGCAGGAAAACGCGTTTGTGGCAGTTAAATTTTCTGCCAACAATCCCGTCTAATCTAATATATTTTCAATTTTTTCTTTCTCTTCCCGCCAATTTTTCAAGAAATATGATATATGTTTTCTATATATTGTATCAATCAAATTGATGTATTTAATTTCCAATAACTTTTGCCTCAGTTATTTCGACTGGTTTTCAGACTCATAAGAACTGTTTTATGGTCTGAAATAGTGTTTGGTATGTGTTTTATTTCTGTAACAATACATGGTTCTGTAACAATACATGTACTTGACATGGTTTTATCAATATACGTGTATACTCTATCTATCCTTGCCGCACTGCCTGTGGAGAGGGAGGTTGGGATGGCCTAGTGCCGCACTTCAACCTGTAGCTGGCCGGTCACCTCTGGTTGCAGCTGTGGTTTCTATCCCTGGTGTGAGCATATGTGGCATGGAGATATGGAGAGAGAGAGAGAAATGAGGTTTAATGTCCACTCAACACAAACTAGGTCATTTTGGGACTAACATATGTTTTAATTTTATTTCAGTATTAATTCGCTTGTGCGTTAGGGGTCTTTAGCAGTGGGAGGAAATCGGAGTGCCCGGAGGAAACCCACAAGGTTGAGAAGGCGCCCCTATCTCCATGTAACATACGCTCAAACCAGGGCTCGAAACCACAGCCGCAAGCCAGGTGACCGGCCAGCTAGAGGTCGAAGCGCGGCACTCTAGTCTACTAGGCCATCCCACCCCTACCCCCCGGGCATGGAGATGGGGTGCTTCTTAACCTCGTGGGTTTCCTCTGGGCACTTTGGTTTCCTCCCACTGCTAAAGACCCCTGTCCACGTGGACGTACTATGCCGTTTAGTTTAAGGAACACCATTTACTTTTGACATCGGTCATCTAGTTTATGACCATTTAGTTTAGTTTTGATATTGGTCATCCAGTTTCATGAACTAGAAAACCAATGTCAAACTAAACGGTAGCACAAACTGGGCGTTATTTGATGAATCTTGATGGTATTTAACACTTTCTGGATAGCAATCTATTAACTGATTATGTGTATTAGATTATAGATGGTAAGCTCAGTTTCTTTCCCTCTTTTCCTCAAATCTGAATGATACCCAGTCCCTAGTGATAGTTTGGATCTAGTTCATGTACCCTCATCTCCCGTCTCCCCATAAACATTGCAACAGTTGTACTCCCACATGAGTCCCAAATAGTAGGCCTACCCATATGACATGTCTTATCAAGACCATATAGGTCCCATATTGCACACATATTATTTTAGATAATTTACCCATATAGAACCCACACAAACCCATTTAGTACCCATGTGGATCCCATATTATGCCCATATATCATTTATTTGTACCCCACATGAGTCCCATATACCCATATCATATTTCTTAACATGGCGATATAGGTCCCACACAGGCCCCATATAGCACCCATATTATTTTAAATGAGCTACCCATATAGGCCCCACACAAACTCCATTTATACCCATATGGATCCCATATGGATGTTGGTCCGATATGGGCTCCCCATCATGGCCCCATATTACATGACACATGGTACCCATAAATGAATGTTATCAGGGCTATTATCAGGATCAGGACATTCTCTCCCTAAATGGCCTTCTGCTTTACAGTTATGGCAAATTTTTCTTTACAATACAAAACTTGAATTAGTCTGAATTAATATAGCTTTAATTCCAATTAATCCTTTACACCAACAAAGACGGGATCGTTGGGAGAACATTTTGAAAATTTAACTGCTGCTATTCCAGCCTGTGAATACAGCAACTTCAATTTGGTCCAATATATAGTCAACCTGGCTACCCTAGAATTTCAAACAACCAGTCAATCGTCGCGGGCTATAGGAGTCTCACCCTCCCGGAGAAAATTTTGAAAATTAAACCACCGCAAATACGTTTTCTGCTATTCTATCCTGTGTAAGCAACTCTAAAGTATTCAATAGTTTTGTAACCGAAATCACACTCTGAATTCCAACCATCCAATCACCCTGTTGCAGTTGCATTCACAAGTAATAATCGATGCCCGAAAAATGTCGCACAAGGTAGAGAGGTCGCAGACAAAATGTTGTAATCAACAGTCAACTCGTGGTATTCAATTAAAGGGACAATAACATTCTTGCTGGCTTGGTAGCTCCAGAAAATAAATAATACCCTTATTCTAAGTACTAGATGTTTAAGTGTCCTATCTGTTGTGTAAATTATCCATTACAACCTATTTTACTTGTCCAGAGGGTTCGAAAATATTCTAAAATCTAAGTCACATTTGAAAAGGTTTACGTTAGACTTTTCAAATCAATTGGTTGAATTTTTCCAATTTTTTTAAAATACATGTAGGTGTGTTAAGATGAAATTTATATCATCATAATTGGAATATTCTAAAATAATACGATTTGTTGACCACAATGAAGATTGGGACATATTATTCAGTTACAACAAGAGTGTTATTGGGGCTTTAAAAGAAAAGTGAAATTAGTGTTTTATTAGGACTCGATAACAGTTAGGGAAGCAAAACCAGAAATGTCCAAAGCAGTTTTACGGACAGCGGTCAGTTTTCTTTAAGAGGCGAAGAAGCGGAGCTGACCTTGTATGGACCCCCCAAGAAAATTTTGGAATATTTACTGCTATTCCAGTCCTAAAATTAGTGTTTTATTAGAATTCGGGCACTTTATTTTGTCAAATTTGGGGGTGTGGTCCCAAGTATATTCAGACCCACCACCCGGAAAACAATTGGGAGGGGGGGGGGGGTGCTGGAAAAAGTACGATAAAATCTTGTCCGAGTGTAGTGCCGGATAAAACAATTGTCGAAACATTTTGGATTTTAAAAACGGAAATTACTTCCATTCAGCCGTGGAAAAATGAATGAATGAATAAATACATTTTATATTGAATTGTAAGCAGTCTATATGATGGGAAATAAACAATAAAGTATTTGTATTTCTTTCGAGTGGAAACTTCGAGGGTTTACGTACATTTACGGTTTGAATGAATGGATAAAACGCGCCAATTTGAAACAAATATTCAGAATATATTTTATAAAAGCATTTCCAAATTTATTTACATATGACATTCGATTGTAAAAATACACCCAGCTACATGTAGTCTAAGCGCCCTTATTAGTTTTGCTTTTCGTTAGCTCATTGGCATGAGCATTTCGCAAAGAGTGTCAAAATATTCGGGCATTGCTGATAATTAATGAACTACTTCATGAATGAATGATACTACTGTATCAATCATTAGACAATAATATAACCAATAGTCACAGCGTGTCAGCTTTCATTAATTAGTTTTATAATCAAATTAGAATTGATAATCAGATAATCGCCTTAGAAAAGAAAACGTCACTCCGACAGTTGAAGTCTAATAATTTACGTTGCCATGGTTATGAACAGATGGGATTGATATACAATGTAGTCCAAGCATATTATGTAACTTAATCAATACTTAACATGTGCGGTTCACACTGTGCCTTCGAGGTCTAAGGCGCAAGTTAATGTAAATCTCAATAGGAATAGACTTATTTTTTAAAAACATTCTGAACAAAATGGTCGAGTTACATTTTCATTTTGTCGGTGATGATGGATTCTTTGAATCTAAATGTATTTCCAACAACGTTCTAACCTATGAATGTCAAAGGTGTTTTTGTTTATTGGAATATAAGAAACAGTATCACCGATGTCCAGTACAACTGGATGTAGAAGATGAAGGATTTTGTGATGATGTGGAAAGACTTGCTAGAACTATACGGCGATTGAGAAAATGGTATGTGCATGAATGGAGAGACGACGATGATTACGTTTAAGATGTTAAATTTTAATGAACAATTCGATGCCACAAGTGGATTTATTTAAGATAGCGCCATCTTAAATTCTGTTTTTAAAGATAATCGGGTGTGTGGTATTTACAAAGATAGTGTACCTTCATCAAAAAATATTTATGCTTTCAAAACATGGATGTTGGGCACAAATTTGTGATAAACAGATGTTCAAGAATATCACTGTACAGACAGTAGCATGCGTGTCTGGAAGACAATTTATCATCGGAATTTTAAATTATCACAGCATTTTAAATAATAATTGCTGTCAATTGTGTATTGTACAATACTACTATGGATAATGCTATTATAATAGTATATTTGTATGTAATGCATTCTTAATATATTATGTACCGGTCCTATAATTTTGTTAATAATTATTTGTTAAATTTGATACAATAAATGTTATTTTACAACTAAAACTAGGATTGTTTAAATTCATTTTTGTGGAAGACCTCGAGATCCTGCGATACTTTCTCGAAATCCTCTAATAATTTTCTCGAGAATCTCCCATCCTGTGTAAATTTTCCAGAGATCTCGGGTATTTTTAACGTAGTCACAGCGCATTACAACCTGTCCTTTATATTAACAATATTACGGTTACCTCCAGCAAGTGAAAACTGGATTGGGGAAGGCTGATAATTTACTTTGCCTGATTAGACATACTTCAAGCAATATCATTTTTGCCAGCAGTAATAATTGAAAAATAACAGGGTTGATCAGACTTTAATTTTGCATTTAATACCTGTTATTTATCATAAGACCACCTTTCCTGATGCAAGTCAAAATGCAATCAACTATAACATTTCTGGAGTTTTATAAAGTAGATACAGTCTGATAAGAAATATAGATATTTTATTTACATATTTACAAACATGTTGAATTCCTCACAAATAAAAATATGGTGTCAAATGAAGTCTCAAGAAATCATACAAGCGGAGAAAAAAGACAATATTAGCAAACATAAATGTAGATGTATATATTCATTTTGAAACAAGTACATGTAAAGGCAATTCCTTGGAATTTTTCCCAGGTCAAGTACATGGTATATATTTTGTTAGTTAACACAATTGATAAGGGGAGGTAAAAAAAAGTAATGAGCACTGATCACATATTCTCAACTTTTCTCACGTGGCTCCATTTGAAATTCATCTCAACCTCATATTTACCACAATTCCATTCAATATTTTCAATACTTTAAAGATTCATATCTGGAGCACGAAAAACTATTCTGGATTTGCAAAGCAATTTATTTCACATATTAATGCTTCAGTCAGTTTTTTTATAAGTAACCATTGCATCTACTTTATGTATCGTCGTAGTAAATGAACGTAATCGAACTTCTTCTGAGTTAACAACAAAATGAGGTCCTGATTCTCCCCAACTCTCTGGTACATCTAAATCTTTATCTGTGTAAACCAATATATCAAACGAACCTGAAATCACACGACAATATTGTGATTCAAAATGAAATACAATGCACATGTAATACAAATTCTAATGATGTTAGCAAAAACATAACGCTAACGCTACAATATACGTCCACATTCCTACTTTGATTGATATGGTACTTTGTCAAGAAGGCTAGGCGTTTGGTTTGTTTAGCGTTGAGGGTCGTGCACCAACATTAATAGTTGCCGTCCTTAGAGTATAAGGAATAACTATACCAAGATAATCCATTCAGAATTGTGCCTTCCTAACACTAAAGGCAAAAAGTGGGCGTGGCTCTGACCCTGAGGGTCGGGACATTCATCAAAATCAATAGTGGACGCCCTCAGGCTATAAGGAATACATAAACCAAGTACCAAGCTGATTCATTCAGAATTGCGGCCTGTAAACGACAAACACAAAAATTGGTCGTATCTTGCCTGTGTGAGTCGGGACATGCAGTTGATGTCCTTAGGCTATATGGAATACATATCCCAAGTTTTAAGACGTCAAGACGATCCATTAAGAATCGTGGCCTGTAGACAACACACATAGACACGAAGTAAAAATGGGCATGGCTCTGCCCCTGGGGGTTAGGAAATCACCAAAACAATAGGGGTCATCTTTAGGGTATAAGGAATAGGTTTGTAAAGTTTTAAAAGTATCTGTTAAGAATTGCATCCTGTAGGCGAACACAAGACACAAAAGCATTGGGCGTGGCTCTGTCCCAGGGGGTCCGTCATGCACCAAAAATAATAGTGGTCAGCCTTAGGGTATAAGGAATAAGTATAAAAAAAGTTTTCAAGACGATCGATTAAGAATTGTGGGCTGTAGGTGACACACAGACAGACAACAAAAAAAAATGGGCGTGGCACTGTCCCTTGGGGTTGGACATGCACCAAAAACAATAGGGATCATCCTTAAGGTAAAAAGAATAAGTATTCAAAGTTTCAAGATGATACATTAAGAAATGCAGCCTGTAGACGGCAGACAAACAAATACACGAAATGGGTGTTCCTGTCCCATGGGGGTCGGGCATGCACCCAAAACAAAAGGGGTCATCCTTAGGGTATAAGGAATAAGTATTTTAAGTTTCAAGATGACCGATTAAGAATTGTGGCCTGTAGGCGACACACAAAAGAAAATGGGCGTGACTCTGCCCCTGGGGGTTGGGCATGCACCCCAAATGATAGAAATGTTCCTTAGGGTACAAAGAATAATCATTCAAAGTTTCAAGATGATACGTTAAGAAATGTGGCTTGTAGACGACAAACAAATAAATACAAGGAATGGGCGTGGCTCTGCCATTGGGGGTCGGGCATGCACCAAAAAACAATACGGATTATCCTTAGGGTAAGTATACAAAGTTTTAAGAAAATACAGTTAGAATTGCGGCTTCTAGGCGACACAGAGACACACAAAAAGAAAATGGGCGTGGCTCTGCCCCTGGGGGGTTGGGCATGCACCCCAAATGATAGGGATCATCCTTAGAGTATAAAGAGTAAGTATACAAAGTTTTAAAGAAAATCCAATAAGAATTGCGGCCTATAGGCGACACAAAGACACACGATAAGAAAATGGGTGTGGCTCTGCCCCAGGGGGTTGGGCATGCACCCCAAATGATAGGGATGTTCCTTAGGGTACAAAGAATGTGTATGCTAAGTTTCAAAATTATAAGTTAAGAAATGTGGCCTGTAGACGACAAACAAATACATACTAGAAATGGGCGTGGCTCTGGGGGTCGGGCATTGGCTCTGCCATTGGGGGTCGGGCATGCACCAAAAAACAATACGGATCATCCTTAGGGTAAGTATACAAAGTTTTAAGAAAATACAGTTAGAATTGCGGCTTCTAGGCGACACACAAAAAGAAAATGGGCGTGGCTCTGCCCCTGGGGGGTTGGGCATGCACCCCAAATGATAGGGATCATCCTTAGAGTATAAAGAGTAAGTATACAAAGTTTTAAAGAAAATCCAATAAGAATTGCGGCCTGTAGGCGACACAAAGACACACGATAAGAAAATGGGTGTGGCTCTGCCCCAGGGGGTTGGGCATGCACCCCAAATGATAGGGATGTTCCTTAGGGTACAAAGAATGTGTATGCTAAGTTTCAAAATTATAAGTTAAGAAATGTGGCCTGTAGACGACAAACAAATACATACTAGAAATGGGCGTGGCTCTGTCCCTGGGGGTCGGGCATGCACCAAAAACAATAGCGATCTTCCTTAGGGTATAAGGAATACGTATACCAAGTTTGAAGAAAATCCAGTAAGAATTGCGCCCTGTAGGCGACACAAAGACACACGAAAAGAAAATGGGCGTGGCTCTGCCCCTGGGGGTGGGGCATACACCCCAAACGATAGGGATGTTCCTTAGGGTACAAAGAATGTGTATGCTAAGTTTCAAAATTATAAGTTAAGAAATGTGGCCTGTAGACGACAAACAAACAAATACTAGAAATGGGCGTGGCTCGGCCCCTGGGGGTCGGGCATGCCCCAAAAACAATAGGGATCTTCCTTGGGGTATAAGGAATAAGTATACCAAGTTTGAAGAAAATCCATGAAGAATTGCGCCCTGTAGGCGAACCACAGACACACACACACACACACACACACAAACACACAGACAGGGGCGACGGCATAATACGTTCACATTATGAATGTGGACGTATAAAAATAGAAAAAAGATTTCCTCGTGGTCATGAGCAGGAAAACTTTGATTTGTAAATTGAGGTTAGTAAAAGACCACTAGAAATGAATGTTGTCTCCCTATCCCTGTCTCATCCTGCTCTGTTGACAATATATATATTGCAAAACACTACAGATTTGACTTGCAGTACTGGCAAATCATAATCTAGCTGAAATATGAATTTTGGCATGATTGTTGGCTGGATATTTACAAACACAGGAAAATCAACAACATCCTCATGGCCCGAAGGCCATAACAACTTTACTTTATGGCACAAAGGATAAAAATCAAATCAGTACACCATTATGGCACATAGTCGGGTAAAGCCCAGTCATCTGAACAATGTCAACATTGATGAAGTCTTGTTGTTCGACCCCACATGTAGAATGAAGAAGTGTCACCTCTGGCAGTGGCAACTATTGTTAGTTTCAGGTTGGTAATGTGAGGGTATCTAATGTTTTCTACTCTGGTACTCATGACAAAATACAACAATGGTGTAAGTTTTTAAAAACACCATGAATGGTCATTTGTAACATTCCCATTCCGTCAAACACAATTTATTCTGTGTGATTTGTGTTGCCTTTGTGACTGTGAAAATAACATTCTCATGTGTTATGACGCTGATCTAATTTTGTTACATTAAATATTGCCAGGTTAAATCGTATCTATCAAACAAGATTAATAAACATTATTTAATAATAAATTTTGATAGTAGTCCTGTTAGAATTAATGAGTAATAATGACTGGTGCTAAAATCCTTTCTCATTCATAATTTCTGACTTTATACAAGATACTTACACGCTGTTTCAAGAAGAGGTAAAAACGTAACAGAAGCAGTGATCTGTCGTATAACTGACTTAATTCCTTCTTTTATTTCCTTCTCAGATTTATTTCTTTTCCTATATATAAATAATATAAAACTGTAAATCACATTGTTATATTTCCACATAATATTAATACAGTGAATTTTTGTTTGCATTAATTTCCCATTTCAGAATAATAAGACAAAAATATTATACCCAATACTTGTTGATTTTAAAATGAATACATACGTATCAGCTGTAACTGTTTTGTCACATTCAATATCAAATTGCCATCTTTCCATAACTTCATTTGTATGAACACTTTTAACAACAACAACTAGTTTCTGCACTGTCATATTCATCAACCATTCTGAAATAATAAAAACATGGTAATTTGCAAACTCAATTCACATGTTTATACTTGACAGACGAACAGGTGTACACCAATTTTCTTTCCAACCAAACTTTCTTAATTTGGTGTACACCAATTCTCTTTTTAACTCAACTTCCTAATTTGGTTGTTCCAAAGACTTGTCTCCTAGTTGAAGAAATGATTCAAATTTATTCAAGTTGGAGAAAAAGTTCAGGCGATAAATTTCAGTAATAGACATTACATCTGTATATTCTTGAAAACAACACAAACTAATACATGTAGTTCAAACTCTTTATGTTGAAATTAAATAGGAACTGTATTATACTAAAATCTATCTTATAGTATTCACATATGATTCAGAGGAACTGATTACAAACTGGATATAAGTAGAATTTTGAAGGCTTTTATCTCTGAACTATAGAAATCAACATTGTCATCAACAGAAATTGGATGGGCGACTTAGCTGAAAAGATGGCAGCAAAACACAGCGTAATAGTCATGCCCTTACAAAACATGCGGAAAAAATTAGGGGACAATCCTGCAACTGCGGACAATAACAACTAAAACTGAACTATAAAATATATTAAACTAATCAATTATTCATAGGATAGATGTCAATAATTACATCTGACTTTGGAGTGGAACATATTTATATGCATCATAAAGTTTTTATTAGAGATTGTGGTTTAGATTTCTTTCTTGACATATGTACCTCTAATTTGAGTAATAACGTTATTAATGTATTCTTTTAATTGTTCATCTGTTGATACTAGTAGTGTCAGACCATAATCTTGAACTCTGGTAAAAGATTCTGGAGGATAAATGCCTCTTTGATATAATATACTGTTTATACCATAATCTGAAAACAATAATAAGACCATATATTATACAGTATTCAAAAAAAGTAGGGGATATTTGATTTTTAAGCGTTATTAAAGTCAGCTAATGAAACTGACGAAGAAACAAATGACAAAATGAAATGAAGTTCACATTCATCGATTTATTCCAAATGATCGTTAGACTAAGTAAGGCACAGACTGACCATTATAAGGGTAAAATGATACCCGGGGTCAAACAGCAAAGTTACCACAGCATCACAACAAAGTCAGTAACGGGTAAATCCTCCTCTGTTTGCCAAACAAGCATTGATCCGACGTGGCATACTCCTAATGAGACGTCTAAGGTCATCTTGGTCCAGATTGTCCCATTCCTGTTGTAACGCAGCATCAAGTTCTTGGACATTGGCAGCACGTTGTTGACGTTAACGTAACCTCTGTCTAAGCATGTCCCAGACATGTTCGATGGGGCAGAGGTCGAGATTCAGTGCTGGGCAAGGTGATGTGGTGATGTTCTGTTGTTGGAGGTAACCTGTAACGATCCTGGCCCTGTGACATCTTGCGTTGTCATCCTGGAAGATGAAACGGCGGCCATGACGTCGTGCGAACGGCACAACATGGACTGCCAAGATGTTGTCCCAGTAGTACTGGCCTGTAACACGCCCTGCAACAACATGTAAAGCCGTTCTTCCAGCAACAGTGAAGCCTCCCGTCACCATAACAGAGCCACCCCCAAATCGATCATGTCTGATGACGTTAACGTCTTGGAAGCGCTCGTTTCGACGACGCCACACCCTCCTACGTCTGTCCAAAAAATCAACAGTGAACCTTGACTCATCTGAAAACATCACATTGCTCCAGCGTCGATTATCCCAGTGTTGACGATCCCTGCACCAACGACGTCTTGCCTGAATGTGATGATCTCTCAAACAAGGGATCTCACGAGGACGTCGGACGCGAAGGTGACCCCTATGCAGTCGATTCCGAATCGTCTGGCCACCCACTCTCACACCAGTGTCTGTTTGAAGACGAGCGCTGATCTGATTTGCTGTGATGACACGATTTCTCAAGGCCAAGGTACGGATAAATCAATCCTTGAGTTGTCGCCCTTGGTCGACCTGAGCGTGGTCTGTCCTGTACAGATTATGTATCACGGTATCTGGACCATAGCCTGCTTATGACAGACTGAGAAACATTCATCGTCCGCGCCACAACCGCCTGTGTTGTGCCGATCTGTAGCATGTCAAGGGCATGTAACCTTTCATTTTGGGTAAGCCGACGCATATCAAAATTTGTTTTTTGGTCACTAAAACAATTAAACTGATGTTTCCACCATGGAATGACTGTAACATTCAAAGTCAGAGTCGTGCAAATCTTGGGTTGGACCCCCATCATGATCCCAAGCATCACCTGCATTCCATGCGGTAGCTATTGGTGCGTTTAGGCGTCACATGTAACAGAAAATGTTTCTTCTGTTAGGTTCTTTTGTGACTTTTTTCGTAGTCATTTGCATATTTTAGTATTATGCCCCCAAAATCAAATATCCCCTACTTTTTTTGAATAGTATATTTATTAGATCACAAAATTACATTAATACTATGGACAAATGTCAGTGATTTGTAAGCTAATTAAAGTTCAATCAAGATACATGTGGGTGAGTGCATGACTGGGGTGATAGCAGATCGGAACCTGGCTGATTGGGCCATACATGTATTTGTACCTGGCTGGGACAACACTATTGGGTAACTGGAATTCTGATCAGGGTCATACATGTAATTATGACATAATATCAATAAGAGTACTATCGCCAAAATACCTGTTATGACTCTTTGGTTTAACTAGGTCAAGCCAAATTATTTTACTAGAGCAATACAATAATATACAATTGATAATGTACATGTAAACTTGTTTTCTAAAACAGGTACATACATGTACCGTACGTAAGTTTAAAAAGCTTAACATTTTGAATGTTCTTCTATTCTATAGCAACAAACCATTTCTTTTCAAAAAATTCATATAACATTTGTATGGACTACTGTTAGTTCACTTAAATTGTTTAAATAAAGCTGAATTACTAATTATAAGCTTTTATAGCAACTATTAGTATTTGTCTGGGTCTATAATCTTTTTAGTCAATGTCTTAAGTACATGTATCTGTCATTTACTCGTTTTTATTACCTGACTAGAATGTTGTACCTGTAACTCTGAAACCAGAAGTAGTAGGCCTACGTCACCAGGTCTATGTTACTCCCTGGTGCGAGCTACCCATATACATCAAATTTCGGTCATCGTGGCCCTTGGGACAGCCCTAGTGTAGTTGCCAACAGTGAACAGACAGACAAAAGATAGGCTGGCACTGCCAGGCAGGATACGCCCACATTTTCGAGAGATGGACAGAGAACAAGCAATACCGAAAGTGGTTTTTCCTACATCTTAAAGTCCTGTATTTCATACTGTATGGGAGCAGCCATTTAGTTGGTCAGTTCCAGTCTGATATTCATGAAATTCGAAACCGACAATGATTATGGTGTGACGGTACACAACCTAGAAATGTGACTTTTCATCAAAATCGGATAAGAATTGTGACCTGTAGAGAGTCCACAACCATGATATCGAATCGAATTAAAATTGTGACCTTTACAGGGTCCACAACCTTGATATACCATTTTTTAACAGTATTCGCGTACAAACGGCGGCCATTTTGTATGGCAATTTTGGTCTGATTTTCCTGAAATTCGAACTCAACCTTCCTTACGGTGTAACGGTAATATGATCTAACGTTTTTTAAATCGGATAATAATTGTGACCTCCAAGCTAAAAAAAGGGCGATTTTGCGTTAATCAGGGGCCATAATTCAGGAAGTTACGATCCGATATGCGCAAATATCGAAAGGAAGCAAGATCTTTGGGTTATAACCATGAATTTCAAGTTTCATCAAAATCGAATCAAAATTGTGACCTCCACAGGGTCCACAACCTTGATATACCATTTTTTAACAGTATTCGCGTACAAACGGCGGCCATTTTGTATGGCAATTTTCGTCCGATTTTCCCGAAATTCGAACTCAACCTTCCTTAGGGTGTAACGGTGATATAATCAAACGGTTTTTTAAATCGAATAATAATTGTGACCTCCAGAGGGACCACAAGCTAAAAAGGGTGATTTTTCGGACAATCAGGGGCCATAATTCAGGAAATTACATTCCGATAGCCGCAAATATCGAAAGGAATCAAGATCTTTGGGTTACAAACATGCATGTCAAGTTTCATCAAAATCGGTTCAAAATTGTGACCTCTATAGGGTCCACAAGCTAAAAACGTGATTTTTCGTACAATCAGGGGCCATAATCCATGAAGTTTTGATCCGATACATGCCAATATCGAAAGCAGCCGAGATCTTTCGGGGATAAACCTATATTTCAAGTTTCGTCAAAATCGGATAAGAATTGTGACCTGTAGAGAGTCCACAAACAAATTGTGGACGGACGGACGTCCGGACGGACAGGGGCGACGACATAATACGTCCACATGAAAATGTGGGCGTATAAAAATAACAGTGAGTCACATAAATTAGTAGATATCCATAAGCCATATGATGGATTGTAAAAATGGTTCCACCACTATCGTTATCACCCGTCTTGCTTCCAGCAACAGTAACAGATTTCTAAGGCCTTCCTTTGAACAGGCTTTGTTATGATTTGATGACAAAAATGTTACTGGCCAATAACTCCCTTAATTTAAAATTAAACAGAACCTAAATTGTACTGCACATATCGTCATTAGGTAGACGAAGTGGTAGCGTCAAATTTTTATATTTGAAGATTTGGATTGTTTTGGGGGGGATTTTTATGCTGCAGAATTTAAATCTTCCATTCAAATTGACAACAAAAGTCTGCTTTCATGAGGACTTGAGTAACACCTGTGCGTATTACCTTCATTTAACCCATCTTTCTAGTTGACGGCCATATTTGAAAGGAAACCGTACAGGTACAGTGTCGTAAGACGTGATATTATAATGTCATCATCGTCTGTCCAAGCTTAGCAACTATCAACGACAAAGGTGTGTGACTTTGCATTATCTTTAAAATATCCTCACTGGAACTTGACGATAAATTAATATGGAACCAGAAGGTGAGAAAATATTACAAGCTAATGATCCCTTTATCCATGCACCATCATATTCATTCCACGATTTATGGTACTCTGCGGGACGCTTATGGTCAGGTTAGTTAGGATTAGGAGTACTGTCCGTAGAGCCATAAGGGTGTTCCCTGCCAAGTTAAAATCATGCTGAGTGCTCATCTGCAGAAACTACGACTTTTGATATCTTTTTGAGATGGAAGGACGATTCTAGAGAAAGAGTACCCGGTAGAAGTCTATAGAAGGAAAGCGACAAAGGACAGAGATAATGTGGAGAGGACACTAGCGCAACGTAAGAACGTCAAGAATAACAGAAATAAAGGTTTGCCACACGAGTCAGATAAAGATAGGCTGGCACTGCCAGGCAGGATACGCCCACATTTTCGAGAGATGGACAGAGAACAAGCAATACCAAAAGTGATTTTTCCTACATCTTTACCTCCTGTATTTCATACTGTATTGGGAGCAGCCATTTAGTTGGTCAGTTCCAGTCTGATATTAATGAAACTCGAAACCGACAATGATTATGGTGTGACGGTACACAACCTAGAAATGTGACTTTTCATCAAAATCGGGTAAGAATTGTGACCTGTAGCGAGTCCACAACCATGATATACCATTTTTTTACACTATTCGCGTACAAACGGCGACCATTTCGTCCGGCAATTTTGGTACGATTTTCACGAAATTAGAACTCAACCTTCCTCATCAAAATCGAATTAAAATTGTGACCTATACAGGGTCCACAACCATGATATATCATTTTTTTAACAGTATTTGCGTACAAACGGCGGCCATTTTGTCTGTCAATTTTGGTCCGATTTTCCTGAAATTCAAACTCAACCTTCCTTACAGTGCAACGGTGATATAATCAAACGTTGTTTTAAATTGGATAATAATTGTGACCTCCAGAGGGACCACAAGCTAAAGAAAGGGGGATTTTGCGTATAACCAGGGGCCATAATTCAGGAAGTTACGATCCGATATGCGCAAATATTGAAAAGAACCAAGATCTTTGGGTTATAACCATGAATTTCAAGTTTCATCAAAATCGAATTAAAATTGTGACCTTTACAGGGTCCACAACCTTGATATACCATTTTTTAACAGTATTCGCGTACAAACGGCAGCCATTTTGTATGACAATTTTGGTCTGATTTTCCCGAAATTCAAACTCAACCTTCCTTACGGTGTAACGGTAATATAATCAAACGTTTTTTTAAATCGGATAATAATTGTGACCTCCAAGCTAAAAAAAAGGCGATTTTGCGTAGAATCAGGGGCCATAATTCAGGAAGTTACGATCCGATATGCGCAAATATCGAAAGGAAGCAAGATCTTTGGGTTATAACCATGAATTTCAAATTTCATCAAAATCGAATCAAAATTGTGACCTCCACAGGGTCCACAACCTTGATATACCATTTTTTAACAGTATTCGCGTACAAACGGCGGCCATTTTGTATGGCAATTTTCGTCCGATTTTCCCGAAATTCGAACTCAACCTTCCTTACGGTGTAACGGTAATATAATCAACCGTTTTAGTAAATCGGATAATAATTGTGACCTCCAAGCTAAAAAAAAGGCGATTTTGCATATAATCAGGGGCCATAATTCAGGAAGTTGCGATCCGATATGCGCAAATATCGAAAGGAAGCAAGATCTTTGGGTTATAACCATGAATTTCAAGTTTCATCAAAATCGAATCAAAATTGTGACCTCCACAGGGTCCACAACCTTGACGTACCATTTTTTAACAGTATTCGCGTAAAAACGGCGGCCATTTTGTATGGCAATTTTCGTCCGATTTTCCCGAAATTCGAACTCAACCTTCCTTAGGGTGTAACGGTGATATAATCAAACGGTTTTTTAAATCGAATAATAATTGTGACCTCCAGAGGGACCACAAGCTAAAAAGGGTGATTTTTCGGACAATCAGGGGCCATAATTCAGGAAATTACATTCCGTAAGCCGCAAATATCGAAAGGAACCAAGATCTTTGGGTTACAAACATGCATGTCAAGTTTCATCAAAATCGGTTCAAAATTGTGACCTCTATAGGGTCCACAAGCTAAAAACGTGATTTTTCGTACAATCAGGGGCCATAATCCATGAAGTTTTGATCCGATACATGCCAATATCGAAAGCAGCCGAGAACTTTTGGGGATAAACCTATATTTCAAGTTTCGTCAAAATCGGATAAGAATTGTGACCTGTAGAGAGTCCACAAACAAATTGTGGACGGACGGACAGGGGCGACGACATAATACGTCCACATGAAAATGTGGGCGTATAAAAATCAAAGAAATTAATGCCACTGACAGAGATGAAAGGTCGTTGCAAAGGCGGGGTGTGAGCTAAACGGTCCATATGGTGTGCCGAAATCTCGGAAGGAAGGCGTCAGGTACTTTTCCAATTGTTTTGGAATATTGCTGAACTGATGAAACAAATGAACTGGGTACACGCTCACATCTCGACCAATAAATGCCCTACGGCTAGGAAGGACAACTCCTGACAGACAAAAACGGTTCTCTATAACTTGCCAGACGAGGATGGTGAAAGGATTCTCGTTTACCAAACCCTTTTCTTACATACCCTAGGCCTAGGAATTTCACAGAGATTGTTTGGACCGTTTGCAATAAAGTTGATGAGACTGGTGTAATGGATATTGAGCACCGGGAAGGATGGGTGAACAACTTGACAGTCAAGGACGCCACACTGTGATTCCTTTCCTCGAACACATCAATTAATTTCCTCGTACAGAATCGCACTACTGTAGGAAGGACACGAAGAATGAGTACCTCAACTCAAACTTGACCATATCCTTGATGTACTCAATGTACAAAAAGATACATCCTGAACTGTCATGTGATTATACTACGTATCAGAATGTATTGAGATCAATGAATCTAAGCTTCCACCAACCTAAAAAGGACTTTTGTGGGCTGTGTGAGACCTACATGTACTATTCCGGCATTGAAGAAAAGGGTGCAGAATTACGTGAAAAAAAAAGACTAAAGAGGTTCCAATCTCGTTCCCAGAGGCAGCCGCGGAGCCGAAGGCCTCTGGCACATTAGACCATCCATTTTTTCCAATTTGTTTCGAACCTAAGCCCCGCCCATTATGACCTCTGATTGGTCAATCTTTTTGGTTCGATTTCTCGAAGACTAGAGGTCGGATCGTCGTTTCGTTTGTTGTAAAATGATCCTTAAGTAAAAGTCAACTCGCTGACATAAAAATTGGATCCTAAACGAACAAATTCAAGTTTTTGTAAAGATCTATTTTTCTACGCGTGGGTATATTTTTGAGTGATTCGGCCATCCAGGCACGTAAAACCAGGGGCGTATGACGCAAATAAACGAGAAATTTCGCGCGTAGTAATTACATGTCATTTTCCGGGAAAATGGCTACCCCTATTCACCAGAGAAATTTCTTCAAAAATTTTTCTGGTTTCGAGATTGAAGAGGTTCGTAAAACAAAGAACTCTTTGAAAGTGAACCCGGACCCATCTATTGTACTAGCTACGTTTGATCTACAGCAGGTAAAATACTTACTGAAATCGAACCGATGTGAGGTGTTTTACAAGAGGCAATTGGCAAATTACAATTTTACAATTTATGATGTCAAAACCAAGAAATGCAATGCCTGGCATGAATGCATGGCGAAAAGTGGGTCTAACGAAATAGCGTCTTGTCTGTTTTATTTTCTACAAGAGAAGGACCCTGAGGGGGTTTCGGATAAATACATTTGTTTTGCGACTTTTGCTCTGGCCAGAATAGGAATATGACTTTGCTGTCTATGCTCCTCTACTTTATTGCCACCGCAACGTCTGTAGTCAGTATAAATTTTTTTGAACTACATCACGGCCAGATTCTTGTCATACAATGTAGTTCAGTGGAACGAGCGTTGCGTCGCCACGACACTGTAAATCTAAATAGTGAATTGGCACCCATTGTAAAATCTTCAAGAGCAGCATGTACCATCCTCAGGGAAATAACAACTGAAGAAGTCCAGAACTGGAAGGAACTTGAAAGTTTGCCAGGCCAATAATGGTAAACTTGAGGACTGGACTAATGTCAAGTCTGTCATGGTCAGCAAAGATCGTCTGAATTTTCTGCCCAATTTAAAATGGACGTCGAACTAGAAATAGTACAAGCGCTTGATATCATGCCACTTTGAAAAAATAGATAAAACTGTACGATAAGATTTCAGTGTTCCACTTTTCACTATATTTGTAACAGAAGTACTTACTGTCTGGTTCATGGTAAATAATAAACGGATTTCTACGATTATGAACAAACTACTCTACTTTGGTTATTATAAACTTACCTGTGTGTTTGAAATGAACTCCCGTTAAATAAAATCCATTGTACAACTGTATATTCAAACGAAAAAAAAGGGTTCTCTCTTGAAAAGTCATTGTTTTTGCTTGTATTTTCGTCTGTGTCCATCACAACATTGCATATGGGCTAAACCATTGTAATATGTTGAAAGGGGCAAAGGTTGACAATTTGTGACAACCACGTGATCAAAACAGTGCACAGCCTTTTCGGTCGTTTGAGTTTGGGCAAGAAAATAGCAACTGAAGACAATGACATTAATTCTGAACCAACTGATTGTCAGTCTACTAAATTTTATTTACCGATTATACTAATACTCGTAAATACATGTATAATATTGCTTTTCACCCCGTAATGTATATTATATATATTTTTATAAAACATATATTACAGCCTAGTCAATTATAGACACTTTATTTCCTAATTTTAATTGATCATATTTCGTATGAAAAAAGTCCACCACTTCTCAATAATTTCCATATTTAAGTCACATTCAGACTGTTCATATCATTAATATTCCTGATTAAATTCATTTTTTGTTCATCGAAATCGGAACTTTCTTGATACGAACAGTTCAGGATGTCTAAACATTGTTTATCGTCTTTATAAAAATGTATTTAAAACAAAAAGATCACACGTCAGAAGAGGCAGCGTAGATTGCGTGTATTATTGGGTTTTGTGTGTTAATTATGCAAAACTTGGGAAAAACTCGTCCAAGCTTCACGGCACCAAATTTAACCATCTGTGTAGCACACAATAACTCATATGACATGGTACCTTTTACGGTAATAGAATTCAAAGCGTTGATTAACTGCGGCATGATCGCGATCTACGAAATGCCATCGGAAAATTCCATTCTCCGTGGATTTCAAAATAGGTAACAACTGAGAGTACAATCATATGGATAAACTGCCTTATGAATTTCACGATTATAGAATTCTGAACACGCCAGAAATAGTATTCAAAGAGAAATAGAAAGACATGGAACAATCTACCGATAATAAAAACTGATGGGCGGTATGATTTGTTGATAATAATTATTGGTATTTATATATTGAAAAAATTTTATACATATACCTATTCAATGATTCAATGGCCCCGGCTTTTAATTTTGTGGAGGCAAATGTAATATACATCGGATTTTACCTCGGCTACAGCAGATTGCCGAGTTTAATTGGCAGGACTGCTTAAGTTGATCATCAGGAAATATTAAAAATATTCAATGGCCCTGGCTTTTAAGTTTGCGGAGGCAAATGTAAAATACATCGGATTTTACCTCGGCTACAGCGGATTACCGAGTTTAATTGGCAGGACTGCTTAAGTTCATCATCAGAAAATATTAAAAATATTCAAGGGTGAGAATCAAGGCCAGTAAAACAAATGTAATTAAAAAGTTCCAATCGAACTCTCTAACCAAATAATTAATACAAGGCGGAAACAAAATATCTGACTACAGGCGTACAGTGTATTTATGTTTGTAAACGCCCAAACTCATTACTGGGTCTGAGAGAAATAGCTTATTCATACACAAAAGAGCCAAGCACAGTTACGATACGATAGACAAACCTTGCTTTGACCCCCTTATACGAAATGATCTATCCCGATAAGTGACGTAATAAGCTTCCATTTTTTTATTTCTCTATGCCAAAGTTTGTGTCGAGGGGTTCCATTTTACAAGAGAGAACCCTTTTTTTTCGTTGGAATATTCAGTTGTACAATGGATTTTATTTAACGGGAGTTCATTTCAAACACACAGGTAGTTTATAATAACCAAAGTAGAGTAGTTTGTTCATAATCGTAGAAATTTGTTTATTATTTACCATGAACCAGACAGTAGATCCATGCAATAAGTGATGAGATGTGTTGAAAATTTTGCAATTGAATAGCATATCAATTTTGGCCGTGAATAAGACAATTAAATCATGTCTACATATTATTGCAGGGTAATTCCAGCGTGACAGATGGGACAAAAGATAATTTTTTCACAGTAAATTTGAAATCTGGTTATTTCAATACACTTGAAATCATGCAATTAAAAGTATTTTTGACAATCACTATGTCATCCCTTTAATATCCAACAAAAAATTTTTTTCGGAAAAAATTATTACTTAGCATTTTGGGATTATGTTTGATGTGACGGATGGGACATTTCTAGACCACCGTTTAATGTAACCTTGGTACCGGAACATTGATCTATCTCAATTACTAAAATTTAGTTTAACTGACATACCTATGTTAAAATAGAATCATTTAAGTGGATTTAGGTAAAATAGCTATGTTTTCATATTTGTCATTATGCCACTGTGGCACCATCAACACTGTGACAGATGGGACATCAGAATATGTGACGGATGGGACATTAAATATATGCAACAAATTGATTATTCAGGATAAGAATTTAATGCCGACCTTCACTTCTTGAGTCATCCTCTGTTTGCAAAAGCCTTCTGAACATGAAAGAGGCTATATGTAGTTTGTAATGGACTTTTTTCTAATTTGATGTGAACTATTGGTGTCATGATAGGACAAAACTTGTCCATTTTCAGCATTACAAAACCTTCCATTCTAGAGTTACCCCCACATCGTCCAAAACTTGATAGAGACTTCCGTTTTGATTTTTTTGAACAGATTTCTTTTCAAATTTGGTGTGGTGCATTTGGGTAATAAGAGGACTAATCCCATCCTTATTCAGCATTCGGTGGTATGGTATTCCGCTCCAGAGTTACCCCACTTGTTGGAAGACCTTAATTGCCGAAAAGCTTGTGAATGCGATCGAGGCCACAGTTTAACATAATTTTGTTAAGTTTGGTGTGAAGAATTGGGGTAATCAATGGACTAATGTTATTTACAATCTTCTAGGACCTTTCATTCTGAATTTACCTTGTGAATATTATATAAGGTTCAGTTTTTAAAGGATTTTTTTCAAATTTATTGCGAATGTGTATAAGCTTACTGGTATATAAACCCAACTAATTTTGGGTTATGAAGGGTGCAACCTTTTGATCCAGACTAATTGCCCCTTTTCTAAAATGTGTGCACACAAAAGAGGCTACAGTTTTTATCAGATGTTTTTTGTTTTTTTGGGGTTTTTTTTCCGCATAATTGATGTGAAGGATTGGTATCATGAAAGGACTGATCCTTTAGATTTCTAACATACATGTATACTGCCTTCTGTTCAGCAATTATAAAAGTTGTACAGGCTACAATTTTTAATGTTTTATTTTTTTCAAATTTGGTGGGGAGCATTGAAAAGAACGGTGCTGATTTCCAGTATTCTAGGACTTTCTGTTCAATATACAGTTAATATTGCCAATAAAATGTTATGATTTTTATTACTCTGGCCTTCAGATGCAATTATATTGCTTAGTAGATAGTAAACGAAGGTTTTTAAGAATGAAATCTGCAGGTGTCTGGATTTCAGGCACTAAGTTCATTGTGACGGATGGGACGAAAACTCTGTGACGGATGGGACAGCGGGAGATTTGTGACGGATGGGACACCATGAAATCTCCAGTTTATTTATTGCAAAACTAAATCAAGAAAAATACAACCATATATTTACTTTATGGCTTGCATGTAGAAGATATTAATATCATAATTTATTTTTATATCTATCAAAATATACTTTTTAAAAGAAAAATTCATTAAAATTGTTACAGATGGGACAAAAAAATATTGCTAATTTTGTGGTGCCGTTTGTGGAGTATACAGAGTAAAAACCAAAACCAAGCGCTTTTGTCTTTAATTTCATCACATGAAAGTAGCTATTAGTAATAGAATAACAGGTCTTTGAATAATTATATTTATTCTTTTCAAGGCAGGAAAAGAAGGGAAAAGATATGAAATTGATACATATTTTACATCGGAACGTGTAAATACACATATTTTCATAACCGTCCTATATGATTTTAAATCTTTTTGTAAAATTAAACTAGGATATATGCTTACTAATTAAAACATAAAAGTAAATTAATACGAAAAATTTGAAAATTCTCCAAAAGTGGGAAGTTAAGCTGGAATTACCCTGCAGCTAGATCAGCAGATGGATTGATATTCCCATCCCTAACCTGCCTTATGGAATGAGCCAATTAGCCCAGAGAGCTATATAGCAAATTCACCAGCTGAATCATGTTGCTGTTAGGCATTTTCATCGACCTGCCAAATTGATCTGAATTTAGTGGAGATGTCATGTGATAGTGTGGGCCTGTAGACATAACTATACCAAGCCAAGAGGTGATTTGACTCATTTATCGATTTTGGTGGGAGGCCTGTAGCCGTAGGATTGGAAATAGTTCAGCTCTGAACGTTGGTCTCATTACATTCACCCTGAACGTTTAGAGACTGCCCGACTGAATCAATGTCGAAAATAATTTGAGCTCCAGTCAATACTGGGCAACTTATCACAGCTTATCGTTGGGGTGTCAATCCGTGTGGACGCCTGTACATTGGGTATCAGGCGTATTCAATACCAGGCTAATTCATTACTGGTAAAATCGGTGTATTATAGGGTTGGTTGATTGGTATATAGGCTAAAGGAAAGGTGCTAAGTAGTAGCCTACTCATCAGTGCGGATAGAAGCCTATACGATAATTATTATAGATGATTTTGATGATTGGTGTTTGTTTACCTCACTAGAGTCAGTATAAGCAACACAACACCCTGTTAAAAATACGTCCCCTCCTAACGAGCTACCTCGAATGGCACGAGATCTGAACGTACAAACATGCAGTAGGCTAATGGCGAGTGTAATGAGGAAATTGGTGTCGGTAATTGATTTGAATTAGATGGGCATTAAAGATGGATATTGGGCTAATAAGTGGTCGATAAAAACGCCTATTGTCATAGATTTATCAAGATGTTCATATCAAAATTAAAATAAAGAAAAAATTAAAATGGCCAACAAAATAAATATGAAAACAAACCCCTCACACTGATCATAATATAGGCTAAACATTTTTAAACAATGAAGATACCACCTTAAAACACAGTGCATTTTATACTGCAAATTCATACGTATTTTAATTCTGTACAGTGATACTTACTGAAGAATTCAGTTACAAGTTTTGTAGATCCTTTCAATGTTATTGCATTCTGTGTTTTCAAACCCGCCATATTTAAATTCCCGCACCGGAAACGAGAATTACACGAGTGATGTCCCTTGATTCTTTGCGTACGAATCGGGTTTATCTTGGAAACGAATATTAGCAACCGTTATAAATATTTCTTCATAATTATTTTTAATTTAAAAGTATTTAATTAACTCTTGAAATGTTTTCTTAGTTTAGACATATGACAATTAGGAAGAAATCGACAGTGGTAGTTTGAAATAGGTGTGTATTCTTTCGAACTATTTGCATTCGCGAAACTTGATCTTTTATTTACAATTGTTGTTTGGTTTCTTGTTAATCGAATCGC
This sequence comes from Patella caerulea, assembly GCA_036850965.1. Lineage (NCBI taxonomy): Eukaryota > Metazoa > Mollusca > Gastropoda > Patellidae > Patella > Patella caerulea. Next base: position 16,886,530 of record JAZGQO010000004.1, on the reverse strand, counting down.
CGCATGAAATGAATTTTAATGATATACTTTAAGACCCATTGTCTAAGATAAATTTTAAGGTTTATGTTATTTTTTTCTTAGGGGTATTGTTCTTGGGATATGTCTTCTTCTGACTCAATTGTCAAATCTGTTGCCAAAGAATTGTAAGTATTATTAATTTCTTTATTCCACCTGTCGTGCACCTGTTTATTTTATTGAGTGCAATTAAGGCTTGCTGAATCTGAAGGGGTACGTTGAAGCGACCAATTCTGGCTTTCATTGCTGGATTAAAACTATGTTACTATGCCTATAGTCTAGTTATACTATACTATAGGACTATAGCGAATTCTCAATTTAATGAAAATGCGAGGAATGTTATTTTTCAAGTCGAAAAGGCCCACTGCCGGCCACTGCACAGCTTAATTTCTTTGAGTAAGTAATAAAATATTAAAAAATTATGTAATAGATCTAGATCTACTCATTATTTTTAAAATTGTTATTATTATATTATATAAATAAAATATTGGATGAAAAAACCAATATTTTAAAGCCCAAATAACACTCTTGTTAACTGAATAATATGTCCCAATCTTCATTCTGGTCAACAAATCGTATTATTTTAGAATATTCCAATTTAATGATGATATAAATTTCATCTTAACACACCTATTTTAAAAAATTGGAAAAATTCAACCAATTGATTTGAAAAGTCTAACGTAAACCTTTTCAAATGTGACTTGGATTTTAAAATATTTTCGAACCCTCTGGACAAGTAAAATAGGTTGTAATGGATTATTTACACAGCAGGTAGGACACTTAAACATCTACATGTAGTACTTAGAATAAGGGTATTATTTATTTTCTGGACCTACCAAGCCAGCAAGAATGTTATTGTCCCTTTAAAGGAGCTATATCGCTAATATTTGTGTCTGGGGCCTAGAAATTGACACAAAAGTCGCAAGCCATATAATAATTTAATATTCATGACTCTGATTTACATTGAATCGTTTCCGTTTTTACTCTTAATATCAAATCAGTTATATGTTTGGCGAAGTACACCAGAAGTCTCAATTGAATCACAATATATATATAGCGTCTGGTTATTCCAGTCTGTATAGTATTTATTGTGCATGCTCACCGTTTGAGATGTAATGTGGAGTATACCTAGCCTTGTTCTTTGGGTCCCTAGCTGAAAATGGGTCTGAAACGCCGTACATGTATGGTACACGATTCGTACCAATGGTAAAAAAAATTACTTCGTCTTAAATACTGGATATCAGAAGTCCAGCTTTTCCTGGTAAGACCACACCATCAATGTTGATTTAAATTGACAAATAATTTGTGTTTTCAACGTCAAAGACTTTCGATGATATTTATATGTTATTGATAAATTTATGAAACTGGATAATCATACTTTCATTGTAATTACATGTAGGTAAATGTTGCGACTTGAAACACAATGATTATTAGAAGTCATTTAACCCAGAATTATTGATCCTCTGACAAAATAAAAACACAAAAACTAAAAAAAAACTCCCACATCTGATTTTTTTAGGAAGGATTGTCTTAGAACCAGAACATTTTTTTGTATGATCTAATTAACTGGTAGTAGCAGTTGAAATAATTTTGCATTTTATTTTTCAGGAAATATTACTGTGATGTTAAAAGGTTAGAAGATGGATTTGATCTTTCAGGAGTAAATAGTTATCGAGTTGATCCATCTGTTATGATGGTAAGTTTGTGTTTAAACAATACTTTTACATGTAAGATCAGAGATTAATGAATAATGTTTTGTAAAAACTTTATGGAAAAGGCAGCTGTGCTGCAGCCCTGATTAATTTATTAAGTTCATTGACACTACTGACAGATATACTGTGCCATAAATATGAATACGGTTGAGACTTAGTTTTAAGCTTGTCGTTTTAAGTGGGAAAATATTTTGAAGTATTTATAACCACTAGGTTCTTCAATAACTAACAAGTCTGGAATGGTTCTTCAAACTTTTAATTACTGGAACTTATATCTTGCAAATGACAATTCACATACAATGTTTACCTACAGCACATCACAGTGGATGACCTACATGTAAATGTATGTAGCTGCTACCAAGTCAGTATAGTGACTGGCCTTAATGCGATACCTGGTCATATATAATATATATATATGCCTCGCCTTCACATGTGTCGACCTCAACACTCATAAAAATATATTATTATGTACACAATATTAGAGACTATCATAAACTGAATATTTTCATATAATCTTTGAATGGCATTTAGCAATTGAACATAATTTAACACAAAACACAGTTCTAATTTGTATGCTTGATAACGACCAGTGAATTCTTGTTGAAACGTCGTGTGTGTATAATATAGTGATTGTTATCCATAGAACTGTGTTTTGTGTTATGTATATTTTCAATTTTCCCTCTACTGCTGCAATGAAATACAAGAATATTACCTATGATTCATGTTTGCATATATTTACAGTTCAATTATCTAGCAATTTGTGTCTATAACTTAAGACCTGTAATGTGTCATTCTTTGATAAAATTCTGGATCTTCTTTAATTACTTTTTCTATCCATTCCCACTCAGTGAAGCACTCAATCAATGTTCTAGTTCTATGTTTTTCAATCTGGAAATACTGTATAAAAGTTTCTGGATCTTGAAATTGAGCAAGTGCTCTGTATCTTTTACCATTTGGATATACAATTTCATCACATTCTGATGCCTGCCGGGCTTGCTGGTTTTGAAAGTTCATATGTGTCACGTTTTGGCTTTGGAAATGGTCCTGGAATCTTATGCTTGGTTATTTCAGTCCAATGATCTCCCATACTCATCTAGATCATATTCTGAGACCCACATATTAGCTGCATGTGGTTTATTTATCCACTTCATTAAATACTCAAATTCACCATATGAATAACTACTTCTTTTTTGTAAAATTTGATCTATTATTGGTGTATCGGGTTGGGGGGATCACGTGGCTAAGGCGCTGGCTCGCTAGCCTGGAGATCAGGTGATCAATGTCTGCATTGGCCGAGTAAGTTCATCTCGAATTTCCGGCATAGTTTCCCCTTTTCAGTGATGCAGAATGGAGGGCCTGACAAGGACAGCTGTCTAGTCATTTGGATGGGACGAAAAATTGAGGTGCTGTGTACACATTGGCATGCACGTAAAAGATTCCTTGGCAGTTGGATTCGATATACATGTAAGAGTAGGCTGTAGGCAATATTTCCCTCATAGCACACTGTATGGCGTATGCCCGTCTTCCATTAGCCGAGGTTATGTGCAGAAGAGTAGGACGTTAAACCCCATGTCATTTCATTTCGTATCAGGTTGTGGTGTTGTTTCTGTCCATGTTTCCCATTTTGTTTGAACGCCCATCATCAACGGACTGGGTTGTGGCTGCATCCACTAATGTTTTTGCTTGAATATTTTTATCAGGTGTATTCCTGCTCTCTGTTTGAGACTCAATGTCTTTTGTTGAATACGTCCCTTTTTCAACAGGAACTACCGTCACAGAATTAATCTGAGTTGAAGTATTCTCTTAATTGAATAAGACACATCTTTCTTTAAACTTCTGGGAACTAAGAAGATCTCTTGTCTTTCCACTAGAAGATTTTGGGTTGTCCTTGTGAGCAGCTTGGTTTTTTTCCATGTCAAGGTACATGTAACTGAGAAAAGATTATGTCCATTTTCACATCTCCACAGATGAGCTTCTGAATATAAATCCGTTACCTTAAGTATTTCTGCTAGTTTACTTGGGATCACTTGGTTCGGGGTTGGCTACCCGCTTGACTTGTTAAGAAAGGTTTCCAGGATCTTGCCCAAAACTGCACCATATACATGTATAACCACTAGGTTCTTCAATAACTAACACGTCTGGAATGGTTCTTCAATCTTTTAATTACTGGAACTTATATCTTACAAATGACAATTCACATACAACGTACATGTATACCTACAGCACAGTGGATGGCCGACATAGTGGTGACCTTATGAGTGGCCTTTATGCCTGGTCATTTATTTTCAACATACAGGTATGATACCAAACAATAATCTGTAAGGTAATTATTTTATTCTGTTTACATGCACTTGCAAATGTGCTTATGTCGATCATATCAGCAGCTGGGGCGACTGAATTTAGAGCCTCATTTTCAAAACCATGTTAACCCTTTTGTTAAACTTAAACCATGTTAGTTTTGAAATGACCTACATTTAGTGGATGTTAAAAAACCATATCTGTCTCTTTCTCTAATATATTAAAATTCGTCCTCTAAGTTCCTTTTATTCAACTTGTTGTAAGTATACACTGTAATAAAAGCTTATTAATGGTTCATGTATCTAGATCCTTTTACCTTTTGAAGTAGTCAACTAACTGCTACGACTGTATTGGACAGTTGATCTTAAGTGTTTTCTAGTACATTCATGTAGAACCTAAGCTACTGATAAAATAGCATTTTTATAACTGATAGTTAATCTGTACATTACCGTACATGTAATTTTGATATTTGATTGTTATATAGGTCCACATGGCAATAAGGTATCCATTTTTCATGACCTTAAATTCATGGATGTTAATGGATATTATATTAATTTCCTAGCAATGTCTGCTAATATATTAAGGTGCTGCTCACATCTCAATTCTCTTAATTAAATTGGCTAACTCTTGAACAACGAATTAAATATAACACTGGGATACTGACTTATAAAATTATGAATGGAAAATGTCCACATTACTTTCAAAATTATTTATGTTTACAATCTTCTATGTCCACTACAACTCTCTGTCTACGTTCGGAAACAAAAAACTCATTACATCTTCCAAAATGTTGTATCGAGGCCGTGAAAAGGACTTTTAAATACAAGACTAGCTTACTCTGGAATTCATTACCTCAGGTACTCAAACAATCTAATGATATATTGAGTTTTAAGACGGGACTGAAAAGGGAACTAAAATCTTAATACGCAATTATTTTCCTATAGTTTTATACTCCCTTTTCATCTTTAATATACATATGTAAATATTATATTAGTTCATTTTATTTTAATGTGTCAGTCACATTATTCTATATCCATGTTACCTTTTCATATATTGATTTACATCATAATATTCTTATTTTCATTTTCTCACATTATCATTTTGTAAATATGTTATTGTAGTTTTATGTAGTAGACAGATCCCAGGGAAGATTGCCTTGTGCAACTTGGTCTCTAATAAAGTTATTATTATTATTATAATATCACCCACACAACTTATTGGTCACTTTAAATCAACATTGATGTTGTTATTTTACCATGAAAGGATAGGCTTCCAATATCCGATATTTAAGACAATATGAAAATTTTAAAATTGGCACACAAATCGTGTGTCAGAATGCTTTCGGGCACCATTTGAAATAAAGCGACTAAATGAATATTATCTCACAGAAGAAAAACAGAGGTGTAGACAGGAATAACCAGATGCCAAAGCTTGACATTCACATATTTTGACAAACACATCTGATAAAAACAGAAATGATTGAATGGAAATCAGTTCATAATATATATTATTATTACAATATTATGCATTATGACCCATTTGTGTAGGTACCTATGGATAATGTTCGAGGTCATTAAACTTGGATAATAGAGTAACTGACAAGTTACTCTTTGAAGCAACAAGTATGAAGAAAAGCCACCTGTTGCTTTTACAATATTGTATTTTTCAAGCTATATCATACAGGTGTAGGTACATTAAACCTTTTGCCAATAACTTTTAAAAGCAGAAATAGTTTGAAACCACTATATACATGTATTATGCTCACTAAATTCTGATTCTACAGTATTACAATTAGGTTAAATTTTATTTACAATGTACAATTTATTGCACAATTAAATGCGTTTTCTGAATTACACTAATCAAAGGGTTTCTGTTTTATTAACATACATATATCTATCAACATGTGATCTTTTATGTGTAAATTATATGTTCATAGAATTCTTATAAACTGAATTATTCAAAAGATATGGTTCAAAGAATAATTATCATGTTACAACTTGTTCAAATAATATTTCCTTATAAGAATTAAGATTAATATATTTGTAACTTTAATTGGACCAGAAAATACTTGTTCATATGTGCAAACATTATTAAAGCCACAAATCTGATAATTCAGGAAATCATTTATTACACATATTTGAGTTATGATCATGTAAAATTGTATATTATTGTGTTTTCTTTTGGTATGTTCAGTGATACAGAAAGCTTGTCAGATATTTATTGCTTGTAGGTATTGATCTGTTATTATAGTTTGAACTGTTGGCAAGATTACAAAATACGAGTGGTTGATAGGCACAAGTTTTATTATCATTACAATACAAGAGGTCTTCGTTTCTTCATTATTATTGACTACTACTTCTCGTTATTCATATCTAACTAACTCAAGAGTTAAAAGAAATTAAATACTAAGTGAATTTCTCAGTGTATATACTATCTTGATCTATGCGTGTGAATAGATTATTACCCAGCATCAAGAAATCAATGGTGTCTAGCAATATTGTAGTGTTGTTATCGTGATTGTGAGGTAGACTCTGTCACTAGGAGGGGATTGGTCGATATACATAGAGATTAAATATACTGATCTGTTTGAAGATTAAACCAATTTACTTGTTTTTCTTTCCAAATTAATTAGATCAAAAGTAATTCAAATAACATTGATAATAGGTGCTGTATTAGAAGAAAAAAGAATAAGCTTGTATCCTTTGCGAAAAAAAAATAATTTTAATGGACTTGTAATACTAATAGATTTGGATTTATGTGATAAAGATGACTACTGTTAAAGTAAGTAATTTGGATGTACCTCTATATGCCATGGCATATTATAAACAGAGAAATAACTTTGGTTTTACTTTATTAAAGTACCTAACCCAGTAAAATTGCATGAGATAGGCATTAAAAACAAGGACCACAATGAGATTGTGTATTTTGTTTACTGATTATTATTGAAAAATCCCGGAATAAGAATACATGCAGTATATACTATATAGTAATACATGTATGTACTTTTGGCAGGGTACACTTGCAGTATATGTACCGTTATGTACCGTAAACTAAATTAGTAGCCACTGAATCTTTGGTTAACAATAATATTTTTTCTGCAAAATAAAATGTAGGCTATAAGCTTATTGAAGTCTATGGGGTTAAAATTAATGTATCAAAGAACTATCTAATGGTTGATTTCATAGAATTGTGACCTGCATACTCCAGTTCAATTACTAAATGCCATTGTAACAGTTTGATTGTAACAGTTCTTTTGTTTTATAAATTTGTATTGGATTTGATAGTCAATGCTTGCCATGATTGAACACAGATGTACTACATGTACATGTAAAACAATAAATAAAGTTGAACATCTGTTATTTTTCGGACCTACATATTTTAATTAGCATTCTTAATTACAGTATACGTGGTGTAGATTAACTAAATAATGTCAACAATGGGTATATTTTGTAGTAATGTAATTAATATTGTCAATAAGGTTAATCCTGTAAGGATTATCAATAACAGCCTATAATTATATGTAAGGTGAATACCTGTCTGTAACACATGGTTATGGAGTATTATGGACGTTGGTTGTTTCAATAATCGATCTGTGTCTGCTTTTTGATATTACACTTTCTGTTTCTTACATAATGCCTATTTACTCCTCAAGAGTAATATTATGTAAAATTATAATTCATATCTTCTATAACATTGTCTAGATATTAATATTAAAAATCACAATGTTTTTGGGGGGGTTTTATGTTTGAATATTTCAAATGTCACTGTAGATCTAATAGAATCAATTAAAGTTCATGTAATTGATTGGAAATGTCAAAATGACCTGATAATATTGCCATTTTTTTCCTATGATGCCAGAAGCAACATGGCTATCAACAATTACAGTTGTTAGTGTGAATTATAGTTTGTACTGGTACTTCAGTATATGTAATCCAGTATTTCACAGTTGTGTTGAAAGAATGTATTAATATTTAATTTTTATTAAGCTGGTGTTTCCACCCATACATGTAGGTGACTTTTAGATTAATAAACAGGGCATAAAATAAGATTAAATTCTCAGAGCACGGATTTAAAGTCCGCGTAGCCGTGGTCAGCAAATTTAGAGCTGAAACCGGTATCTGTGGACTATTCTGGTGCAGTTTACATAGGAATTTATTTTGTCGCGAGCAGCTTATTTCGCATGAAAACTCAGCACTAGGAAGTCAACACACCACATTCGTTACGATAATACAGAACTGTAATTCAATTTCTACCATTCTTACATCAAAACTCAAATCCCATGATATGAATCCTATCATTAATAAGGGTACTTGTTTACAATGAAAACTAATTACCTAAAATGGACGATCTATTAGTATTATTTATTTGCAAGTGATGTCAATTATTCAATCAAATTAAAATGCACGTTATGTCAATGACGTCATCTCTGTGCTGCTTTAGCCTCCCCTGTTCTGATTTACTAGATTTACTATGCATTCTGACTAGTATTTGTTGATGCTGCTGGCGCTCTGCTGCTCACTCGACTCACCCGAGGACCGACGTAGTCGCGAGTGAGTGCCTGGTGATCTGATCTGTGCAACTGACCACACCACAAGAAGAAACTAAACTTTTCAGAGCACGGTTTTCTTATTTTCGAAGCACAGATTTTTCATTTCGAGGCACTTCGTGCTCCAGGGCACGTTATTTTAGGCCCTGTTAATAAATCAAGCTTCCACATCACCATGATTGACGCAATAAATATTTTAGGATTGTAAATAAAAAGAATTCCCAAAAGTGTAGATCTCAAAATATTTAAGATTGCATGTTATACATGTACCGGTAGTTACTGAAAACAAACTCAAGCAATACTTGTAAAAATGTTAAAAATGTAAGCACATCAAAATACAAGTTTTAATTTGTTTAAAATTTTAACTTCACAGATTTTTTCAGATGAAAAACAAAACAAATATTTATACCAATGCAATATTGTTCAACATACTTAATTTCCAGTATTTTCGTGGTATATCCAGTATTTTTGTGGCATAAATGACGTCAGAATTAGGTAGAAACTGCACAGAATATAAATAAATCCCCACAAGATATTAAACAAATGAAGGCCAGTGCTAAAACAAAACTACCAACCCTAAATAATTACCCACTGCAGACTGGCTGTCAGTGTCCAATATGCCCTGCAATCTAAATGATTATAGTTCTCAAATTTACCAATGGTTTTTGAACATTTTACTCTGAAAATGTATCTCACATCTACTCAACTCTACTCACATTTTAGGTCAAAATTTAGAAAGAGAGTATAAATTATATTATAGATTACTGCATTGATATAATTTTAATGAAATATTTATTATTCTTTATTGTAGCAAAATAGTGGACCTAGGGAGGCACATGTCAAAAGAAAGATCAAAAGGCACATGACAAACTATCATTTTCTGGTGAGTTTAAACCTAACTGTACATTTATTATCGATAAACTTGTATTGATTATTAATGGTGCCCAGTTTCTGGTTTACACAAATATACTATTATTAGAAATCAACTTGCTTAAACATAAAGTATAAGGACAAGTAACTTTAAATTCACTCAAGGCAACAAATAGACCAGCTATAAAAGATAACTTAAAATCAATTATTTTGTACTGTATGTCTATAATATTCACATAAAAGAATTGAATCATGAATAAACATTGGAGCTCAGGATATGTAATATTCTTATATCACTGTTTGTTTAGAGTACACATTTTGAAATAGTTATTCTCCAAATTTTTGGTGATAATTATATACATGTTGACATTAAATACATATGTCTTTGAATTGATGATATTGAATAGGGCATGACTTATCCATACTATATTGAACTGATAGGATTAAACATTCACCAACTGACTTCTATATATATATGGGATACATTTCTTTACCATATATAGCAATATTAGTCTTAGTCTTATTGTAAAAAAAAAAAAAAATCATTGCTTACAGCTGTTCAGACCTAAAATGTCTTAACATACTCAAGTTGTTTTTTTTTAAATGTTTCATAATAATATATATATGAAATTTCGATACTCTCTCAATTTCTTGGGACTATACATGTACCATCTGTTTGTAGTAGGTTAGTCTTTTTCCCATTTGACCATCCATAGGTCAACAAATACTTTAGGTGTGTTCAAGGCCTCCCCCTCTATCTCTCAAATGTCTAATAATACTAAGCCAAAATAAAGTATCCAAATTTTCTTGGCAGGGCACTGAATGGAGTCAGGGTGTCAAATTATTTTCAAAAGAGTATCCCTGTAAACAAGCATATACAATTTTCACTTCAGTACTTAAGTTATTCCAAACTGATCACCCTAGTATACAAAATACTGGCTACGTTATTGCTTAATTAATCTGCATGATATATTATTTGGAATGCAAATTATGTATGTGTTGATTAGACTAAATAGAAATCTATTCTATGATTTCTGTAGAACAAGAAACTTTTAGTATCACTTCACTATATTTAAAGCATGATGTTTTTAATAGAATGAATGGAATTTATATATTTGCATGAATAAATGAAGAATTCACTTTTAAAATAGGACAAAAGCTTATTTTGATTTTGGAAATTGTGTTAAAGTTAAAACACAGTAAAATTTGTACAATTACTGTGTTTTAAAATATTCAAAATAGTTATTCTTATTAACTACGCAAGATGATTTATTTTTGAAGTGATCTCTTTGAAATGGTGATTTGCTATATTTTATGTTTATGTTTTATTTATAATAAAGCTCACCGATCCAGCCTTACCTCTTTTAACAAAGAGAAATAAATCAGCCAAATCTAAAAACAAGAAGGTAGTTTCACTGTGTACTGTATTTCACTGTTTGTTGTAGTTTAGTTTTTAGTGAAGTGTTTCTTTAGATGTTTTGCATTAACTACTAGTTTAATATTAATGGGGAATTTGCTAAGAATATCGATTGTATATGAGTGTATTTAATATATATGCTTTTGTCATAGAAATTCTTAAAGATTGGCATTTAGCCACAACTAAACCAGGATTCAAAAAACAAAATAAATAACATGAATAGAAAACATGTCTGCATCAGAAATGAATATGCATATTCCGCTATCAAAGTTAATAAGTGCATCCTGCCATGTGATTTTTATGTTTATTACTAATTATCATTAGTTAATACACGGATTTGATCATTTTTTGTCTTTTTTCCAAAGACACACTTTAGACCTTTTTGATAATGATTGATATTTGCATCATATAATTTTGTGATCTACTGTTTGAAGCCTGTGAAAAGAGTCTTGATTTTATTATCAACGACTTTCAATTGGTACAAGAACACATCACCATCACTGCACAAAATATGGTTATGTGAAAACAGAATATTAAAGATGTATTATGTTAGGACTAAATTTGCCTAATGCAGATCTATCGTTTGGTGTCAAATGTTATATAAATCATTAATGAGACATTTATTTATATGCCAAGCCTATTATAAACATTTTGGAACATCAGTTGCTTTTAATTTTCAACAGATTTAAACAAGATTGTTAGTTAATCTAATGATTTGATTAAAAAATGGATAATCGAAACTTTACTTATTGTCGAAACAACAGTAGCAATGTCAGTCGAGACTAAATTATTCTTCTCACAGCAATAACTGCTGAGAATGAAACAATTTGACTGAAATTTTCAACAAATTCTCTTTTCATTACCTATTTTAATTAACTATAGTATTATAGTGAGAAATGTCTGCTTTTTATCTATTACATAATACATCTTTAATAGAAATGTATTAATTCCATAATGGTGTATACCCACTTTTTTTGATTAGATAATATTGACCAGAAAATCCTATTGCAAGTAATGAAGCATGTTTCACATTTAACACATATTTTTTGTTCACAATAATTTCTTGTTTTATATTATGTAAGTAAACATTTTTGTAATGATTGGACAGTCAATATATTCTCCAACAAATTCCCCAAGTTTTTATCACAGGCTATATAACTGAGATCTCGAGCAACTGGCGTTTCGGCAACTGGAAGCAACTGACTTCAACTGGATGCAACTGAAAAAGGTTGACCTGATCACCACTTACAATTCAAAGCAACTAGTTCCGGTCAGTTGAAGCCAGTTGCCCATGTTTACCATTCTGAAACTTGTTTCAACTAGTGACGCTACAGTACATGGACTTCTAAGATTTTGTTGACCATGTGATGAATAAATTAACAGTTACTTGTAACTCAAAAACATGAATCCAGGCAAGAAATTGACAAATTCAATGAGACTATTTGATTCAATACTAATCCCATGCACTATTTAGATATTCCTTAATCCAGTACTTTTCCCATGCACTTTTTAAATATTACTTAATCCAGTACTTTTCCTGTGTACTTTTTAACTCCCATAACCTTGTTTCCTCGAGGCAAAAATCTGGTTCAAATAAGTTTAGAAGCAATAACCACACACATGGTTCAAGAACAGAAATTGTTTCATAATTTTGTTGGGGTAATAATACATGTAGCCACTTAAGTTTGTTAAGAGGAAACAATCAAAGCAGTCTGGTTTCTTTTTCATGCAGCATTCTTCCTGCTTGATAAATTGTACCATTTTGACCAATATTATAAATTTGGATTTTAGTTTAGTACTTTCATAAGTAAATGTTAGCATACATGTTGTTGTTTTCAGTCGCATTTGCATATGGATTTGAAACATTATTGGTATATTTTCTTTTTATAAAACTAAATGATAATATAATGATTCTGATTATTTTAATGATTTAAGTCTAAATAGTTTTATAAAATTTCTATTGAAACAATGACTGGATTACTTTACAAGTCATTATACAAATTAGACAGTGATATGTTTGTTAGGTCACTTGAGACATTAATTCTCAGTGTTCAGTCTAGACTATAGACCAATATTTTATTGCAAAGCAATATCCTATATTTTTATCTAATAATGCTAGAGATTCTATATTAAGAAATGCTTGGATTACTGCGATGGATTTACAGATGGAGCTCAGTTTTTGAATGCAATAATTGCAGTAGCCCAAATTTTTGGTGTTCAAAACTAATAGTTAATAATTAAATGGAGGAATAAACATAAATATATGTTATTGTGTATATTTCAGACCCCAAAGATACCTGAATATTTTTATATATATTCTGCAAGACCTCACCTAATACCACGATCCACAACAAGCATAGGTAGTAGTTCAATCAGATCTGGTAAACGAAGGTAATTATTTCTAATCTAATGTTATCTAATCTCCTAACTTCTTGTTGCATTTAACCAAGAAAAGATGAAGTATTTTAAAACTTTGATTTTTTTGTTGTGTAAATTAAAAAGAGTAGGGGCTATTATACATTTATTGAACATAAACTAGAGGTTCCATACTGAATTAACAGAAATTATAACAATTGACGAGTACTGCTACATATGAGTTCTGAGCATAATTGTGTCATAAAATGGGGTCCATGTTTACTTAAATGTCTGCTTGTCTGAAAAAAAAGAAGATGAACAATCATATATTTTATATGCTTCTATAAAACAGAGCTCTCAAATGCAATGTAGTTGTAATATTTCTATCTGTATGTATAAAACAAGCCTCGAAATAGAAGGTCATTAGTCTAGTTAAAAATATTATGATCAATAATCCTAATCCATCACACTACCTATTGGCTTACAATAAAATTGAAACAATGACTTCTATAGTAGATTACAAGTCATTATACAAATTAGACAGTGATTAATGAACTTGGTGATTTATAGATCCCTTGTTAGATTTTTTTTCATTTGAATATTGACAACACAAAAAATAACATTATTAAACTCTTCAAAGGTTTATTCATGCAATTGTTATCAACTTGTAACTAGCAAGTAGGTACATGTTAAGGTGCAAGAAACTTCACATTTCCAGAAAAGTTGAATTGAGGAATCCGTGAGAATAGCCTTGCAGGATTTATGTTTCTGATCAATTTTATACGCCCACATTGAAATGTGGTCGTATATTGTTGTCAACCCATCCGTCCGGCGTCCACAATTGTTTGTGGACGCTCTAGAGGCTAAAGTTAATATCCGATTGACTTTATATTTATACACAGTGTTTAAGGGCATGAGACAAAGAAGCCTATTGTTTTTCAGCGATTTCCGATTACTACCAGAGTTATGGCCCTTGATCACTTCAAAAAACCTTGTGGATGCTCTGGAGGCCAAAGTTAATATCCGATTGACTTCAAATTTATACACAGTGTTTACAGTCATGAGACGAAGATCTCTATTGATTTTCAGCGATTGCCAATAATTACTGCCATACTTATGGCCCTTGATCACTTCAAAAAAATCCTGTGAATGCTCTAGAGGCCAAAGTTAATATCCGATTGTCTTTAAATTTACACACAGTGTTTAAGGTTATGAGATGAAGAAGCCTATTGATTTTCAGCGATTTCAAATAATCTGCCAGAGTTATCTCCCTTGATAACTTCAAAAAACTTGTGACGCTATAGAGGCCAAACTTATCATCCGATTGACTTCAGATTGATACACAGAGTTTAAGGTGTTGAAACAAACAAGTATTTTGATTTTCAATGAATTTTGATAACTGAACAGCTAAATCTATGATATTAAATGTTTTGTATTCTAATTGTTAGCGTGGCCAAAACTTTATAGAAAGCAAACCAATTCTAATGATTTTCTGATAATTACATAAAGAGTTGTTACTCTTAATCAAATTTTAGTCTATTACAAAATGTTTCATTACCGAAAAAAGTAAAAATATGCGACAACCCTTGTTGACTGCCCGGACGATTTAGCTGCTGTGGGTGTATGTTTCGTTGCCTGGCAACCTATCTTTTTGGTTTTGGAGTTAGGTGGGCACTGTAAGTCATACGGATCGAAGATATTTTAGAGAGATGAAATCGATTAACTTTTTGAAGCATACAGTAGTGGTAATAGATCTATCTATTTATTCTCAGAAGTAAGAGTAGCTGGAGTCAATCAAGAAAGCAAACACATGATCCTACAACTAGGAAGGAAGCAGATAGATTAGTTAATGCTGCAGCTAAATTACTGGTGGCTACTGTAAGATTTATTTAATGTCTAATTATATCAATGATAATAAAATTTCCACAAAATAATTCATACCTACAGTGAAACTTATTTTGCATGTATTTTCGAAGGCTGACATAATAAAGAAATCAAGTATTCTTTTTTATGATATTATTGTTGGCTGAAATAAACTTGTAACAATCATTGATTATCTAGAGTGTAACAAATATTACATAATTGTTTTTAGTTGAACTTATTTGTGGTTTGAAGCAAGCCCAAATTTAACTAATCAACTGTGTTCAAATTTCCAAACATTACTCATGCAGACATATATATATATATATATATATATATATATATATATATATATATATATATATATATATATGACTTTCATGCAAATTTGAAAAAAAAAGAATTAGATTATAATATATGCAAAAACACCCCAATGTATGATTTTCATAGAAATATTTAGAACAAAATTTAGTACCTTTCTCAGTCCTTTTATGACATCCTGTGCAACAGGTGATATGTGCAAGCCAGGTTTCACTGTGTGTATGAATCACTGCATCCACCCTGCATGTATCTAATAATGATAACAATTTCTTCACCTGTATTCTATATAAGCAGTCGACTTAAATCTTATATTATCTTAATTCAACCCTATCTTTAGTTTCCAGCCTATCTTTTTTCCCATCCATTTTTTTTTTTTACAGTTAAAAGATTTTTCATCTTTAATCAACCATTCTGTTTTGATATATTTTAAAATAATCATCACTCCCCATTCCCTTTTGCAAAATGTATTTCCCATGCGTTGTGCTTATTGAACCATATTTGAATTTGAATAAAATTTCTCCCTATCTTTTACTAACATACCCATATTGCACGGTGATACTACTATTTCAGGAAACCGTTGAATCTCTTGATTCAGCCCGATCTCCTAGACCGCAAACTGCACCAAGATCTTTTGAGGTACCGTACAAATATAGACTTATGTAAAATTTTTAAAATCTTCATATCTGCATGAATAATTGTTGAAATTTTTGTCATGTTTTTACATTTATTTCTTGTTGGAATTGCCATATTTTGTTACACTTCTATAATTATGATATGTAAATCTGTGTGTACTGTATTTAATTGTTTGAAAAACAAATATTTTGTTATGTAGATATTTGAATTAAATGTATAAGCTTTACATATGTAGCTAGGTCACATTTACACGTAGGCTAAACTGCATTTTCAAATAGGCAAGCTCAATGTGCTCTGAAATAAATTTAGTTATTAATACTTCATCTATCATTTTAGTTCCTACAATAACTACTCCATGCATCTATCCTTTAGTCTTAGTTTTCAACACAAAATAACAGCTGTAAAAGTTCATCTTTAGATTAATATTCTTTTTTTATATTTTCATTGTCATTTTTATGAAGCATAATATTATATATATTCTAATTAGAAATTATGGCAGTGATGGATAAAACATTTTATGAGGAAGGCAATATAATTGTGCATTTCAATTTGTTAGTAGGAAAATCATTTTAAATCAAACACAGCTCTTTAGCTTTAGTTGATATTATAGCACTGTTTGTTGGTAATGTATTTTTATTTCACTAATGGCTTTACTTCACTTTGCATGCTGTTATTTGTATAGAGTGGAACACAGGGAAACCTACTACTGGTAAAAGTTCATAGGTCAGCTGATCATATAAATAAGGTACACTCTTCAATAGTTGTTATATGTAAATCTAATTGCACCTCTGAATTAAATATGGATTAATTCTATCACAATATTAATGTAGCACAACCAAGAATTGTTATGTCACTTATTTCTCTGTCTATTTGTGTTCAATCCTCCCAAAAATTGTATCGAAATGGTTCCCAGTTACAGTATCTATTATTTGACACCTGGTGCCTCATGTGGAAGATGTGTGCTTGCTTAATATTTAATATGCTTTTTGCCCCAAATACTGTGATAGTTATTTAATAGATTTAATGATGGCTTTTTAGCATTAGTGGTGAACAAATTAATTTCTACATTGTTGCTTATTGTAGAAATAGTTATTTATTGCTATACAAAGTGAAAATAGAATTAATGTTTTTATTGTCCCCCGCCTTTCGAAGAAAGTTGGGGGACTATTAAAATGGGTTCGTCTGTCTGTCTGTCTGTCTGTCTGTCTGTCTGTCTGTCCGTCCGTCTGTCCGTCCGTCTGTCCGTCCGTCCGTCCGTCCGTCCGTCCGTCCGTCTGTCCGTCACACTTTTTGGGACACAATAACTCTCTTCCAAATTGAGCTAGAATGTTCAAACTTGGTGTATGTGTTTATTAGGTCAATGTCTTGATGGAGTTCGAAGATGAGCATTTTCTGCTAAGGGTAAGCAGAGATAAGCAATTTGATTGGTTGATGCTTTGGGACACAATAACTTTAGTTCTAATTAAGTTAGATTGATGAAACTTGGTGTACAGTTTCATTACAGTAATACCTTGACTAAGTTCGATAATGAGCATTTTCTGCTCAGGGTAAACAGAGCGATACGCAATTTGATTGGTCGAGACTTTGGAACACAATAACTCTCCTTCTGTTTGAGTTAAAATGTTCAAACTTAGTGTATATGCTTATTAGAATATTAGGTCAATGCCTTGATGGAGTTCGAAGATGAGCATTTTCCGCTTAGGGTAAGCAGAGATAAGCAATTTGATTGGTTGATGCTTTCGGACACGATAACTTTAGTTCTAATTAAGTGAGAGTGATGAAACTTGGTGTAGTTTCATTACAGTAATACCTTGACTAAGATCGATAATGAGCATTTTCTGCTCAGGGTAAGCAGAGCGATAAGCAATTTGATTTGCCAAGACTTTGGAACACAATAACTCTCCTTCAAATTGAATTAAGATGTTCAAAATTGGTGTGTATGCTTATTAGGTCAATGCCTTGACTAAGTTCGATAATGAGCATTTTCTGCTCAGGGTAAGCAGAGCGATACGCAATTTGATTGGTCGAGACTTTGGAACACAATAACTCTCCTTCTAATTGAGTTAAAATGTTCAAACTTGGTGCATATGCTGATTAGGTCAATGCCTTGATGGAGTTCGAATATGAGCATTTTTCCGCTTAGGGTAAGCAGAGATAAGCAATTTGATTGGTTGATGCTTTGGGACACGATAACTTTAGTTCTAATTAAGTGAGAGTGATGAAACTTGGTGTATAGTTTCATTACAATAATACCTTGACTAAGATCAATAATGAGCATTTTCTGCTCAGGGTAAGCAGAGCATTAAGCAATTTGATTTGCCGAGACTTTGGAACACAATAACTCTCCTTCGAATTGAGTTAAAATGTTCAAAATTGGTGTGTATGCTTATTAGGTCAATGCCTTGACTAAGTTCGATAATGAGCATTTTCTTCTTAGGGTAGGCAGAGATAAGCAATTTGATTGGTTGATACTTTGGGACAAGATAACTTAGGTTCATCTTAATTGATGATTTTTATGCCAATACAATGACTGCATTCTCATTCAGTTATGGATTCGACAGTAACAGTGTATAGAAACGATTGACTCGGACAAGGGCCCTTTCCCTTGGCCAGGGGGGCACTTTTGTCAAGCATGGGGGGCGGGGGCCTTTTGTCTGCCTTTAGAGTCCCCCTAACTAGGGTACATTTTCATTTTTCTTGTCGGTTTTAGCATTTTTCTTTATAAAACACTTTTGGATGACACTTCGCGTACAGTTTGATTGCTGGATACGTTTGAAAAAAATAAATGTGCGATTAATTAATATGTGTAATCTATTTATTTTGGGATTTCGGCGGGGGACATCAGCCTCACTGTTGGCTTGTTTAATATATTGATTTATGTAATAGTATAGATATATTAATATTATTACATGCTAACAGGAAAGTAGAAGACCACATACAGCCAAATACAGTTATGATATAAATGGTAGAAAGATCTTCAACACACAACTTTCAGTAAGCTATTTATTTATTCCTTGTATTGTCTCTTCAATGTGCAGTGGCTTTTCAAGAGAAAAAAAATCAAGTGACTTACTTAGTCTAGTATGTTACAGGTTATTGTTACATTATATTGTCATATAATAGAGCTCGGTTTAAGTCATTTGACTAGCCATTGAGTATTCCATGAGTTAGAAGCATATACAGGGAGACAGGTAAAGTGTCGGAAAATAAAGTCTCATAAAACTTATTTTATTTTCTGTTCCCGAAATCTAATGAAACACTAATTTTACTTTCCTTTTAATTGAATTCCCGTGAATTTTGACTTGATTTATTACAGATTAAAATAATTTGTCTGGAGCCAAACTGTTTTGTAAGACATTTTTTGGATGATTATTATTTTGTGTGATTAGAATTCAGGAAGGCATATACGGGTATTTCGGTTGCAAAACCATTGGGCAACTTTAAAACTGCTTGTCTCATGGCTAGAATAGCAGAAAAACGCTTCTGCAGCACTTAAATTTTCTGTGGAGAAGAGTTCCCCATATCCAGTCATGGACTTAATGATTGAATGGGTTTTTTTAGAAGGCTATATTGAACCACATTAAATTTGCTGTATTCTCAGACTGGAATAGCAGGAAAATGCGTTTTCAGCCATCAAGTTTTCAGAGTTTTCTTGGGGAGGCCCCTACACTGTACTCTCTGACTTCGACAACGTCAGATGCTATGGTTTGTAAACAGGATTCTTTCCAGGAATTTCAGGTCCGCCCCTTAACACCCATTGGGCCTGTGCTGGTATGGTTAATTGAGACAGTATTGATAATAATCATTGTTTTATCTTATTCACATTAAGATACATTTGCCACAATTATTCCTCCCGACCGTCACCCCTCAAAAAGAATATTGTGTTGAATTTCATATTTTGCTTAGTTATTAATTTGCAATTTTATTAATATTTTCAGTATTACGATGACAGTGATACAGTTGTAAGGAAACCTCGAAGGTATGTCAGAATTTTTATATCTTATAAATTGAAGAATGGTTATTTATCCAGTCGCATCAGTGATCAAAAATGTGTTTTGAATGAAATAAAAGACAAATTTTAATTCGAATCATCTTGTATCTAATAAAAAAATGTAATAGAAAGAATTGTTTACAATGTTCAATAAAATATTTCTTAGAAGCCAGTCTGCTAGAAGTCCAGTAGAAAGACCTGGATCACCGACACCATCTGATGCTACTACTGATGATACACGCTCCTCATCCATATCAGTTGATGATATGCAACGTTTGAAAACACCAGTCCCACCCCAAACAAGATCTGCCAAAAAGTATAAGAAACGTACATATATTAGTGATAATAAGAAACATGAAGAAGAAGAAGTGACTGTATCAAAGACAATACAAACTCAAAGCACTGGTACTGATATTGATAGTGTAGGTATACAGACAGAGAGGAGGCTACTAGAAAAATATGATCATGTAAGATTTTCAGCTTATTTCAATTTCCAAATGATAATCTATAAGATGTAGATACAAATCACAACTACAAATTTACGTTGATTGATTTAGCCAAGGTTGAAATATAGATGAGAATTGTTAAACATTTTCAAAGTAGTTAGTTAAAGTAAAATTAAAAAGTAATATATAAACTGACATAGTTCCATTCCAGTGCAAAACTGCCGATTGATAATTTACTGTCATGAAATTATTTTATTCTATTTATTTTCTTGTGTATGGTTTTCTGAAACAATCATGGTATTATCTATGTCTTTTCAAAATCTATGAATAAGGGTATATGTATATATGACTCTCATTACAGACTGAAGATGAAGTAAAAGAAGGCCCTATGACGGAATATAAACTCACTGTACAAACAGGAAATACAATGGGAGCTAGTACTCAAGCAGATGCCAAAATTACCTTATATGGAGAGAGTGGTAGAAGTAAAGAATTTACACTTACAGAATCCCAAAATCACAAAATGAAATTTCAGAAAGGAAAGGTAAAAATAAAGTAACTGCTATTTTTTACATAAACTGTTGTACACCATACTTCATATTTATGAGGAACTGTGATGATTTCGATCATTCCAATGAATGAATCCACATCTTTTATAAAACATATATTATTTGTATTTTTAGGAAGACTTTTTTACAATATCAGCCCATCATGTTGGTAAATTAACAAAAATAAAGATAGGTCATGATAGACCAGAACTAAGTAAGTTTTTTTGTGTTTTTATTTTTGATGCAATGTTAATGTGAATGTTGTAACAAAACAATATACTGGAATAATATAGAAAAGGCGACACAACGTGAAGGACGACACATCACGTTTTTTGGGCGACGTCTTGTTCAAAAGCTGAGCTTTACATTGAAAAGCGCAACGTGGCCAAAATAGAACACCATATAGGACAGCACTCTACTACCCACTATAAGTGATAGGATTGCTCCATATTATTGAAATAAAATTGAAACATACTTTAGTCACAAAATGACCTAGTTGGTGTCAAGTGTACGTTAAACCTCATGTATCTCTCTAGGTATGTAGCCTTTTCTTTGGCCAGGGGTTTAAATTTGTGCCAGTCAAAAGTTGTATCCTTTAAGTAGTTTAGTACGTGTTAGAACAAGGGTCTTGAGTCTTGAACTCCAGATTTTGATCAACGTAAATGTAATTAAAATGCATGCCGTACATTTGATTTTCTAGGTTATGCATGGTTTTTAGACAGTGTCACAGTATCTGATATGCATGATAAAAGAGTCTATGACCTACCATGTGGTCGTTGGTTATCAGGACAATATGCAGATAAAAATACTTATCTCTTTTTACCAGTTCAGAGAGAACGTGCTATAGTTGAATGTAAGTTTTAGTAAAATATTTTTATAATCAGTTTATAATGATATTTATACCTTCATTTGCAATATATCAAAAGCAAAGAATTTCTAGTTAGATTTTTAATCTGTACATTTTGAGGAATTTCAATTTATTCCATGCTTATGGCAACTTATGTTGAAAGTATTGCATCAAAGCAGAACTGGTAAATTCTGACTGCTCCCATTTCCGTACGTATATTTAATTTTTTTTAAAGCTTCTATACAAACTCCATATGAATCGACTATACCCAGAGAAAGACCAAGACCTACATCTGTCTCCAAAACTCCTCCCAAATTGGATAAAAAAACATCAAGGAATAGGGAAAAGCAAAAAGGTGGCAAGGCAGAATCAGAAACTGACTCGAGTGAATATACAACATCTGTAGAATCAAAGGGAAAAGGAAACAACAAATCACCCAAAAAACAAAATGGCAGAAAATCAGAATCAAGTTATACGAGTGACAGTGATGCGTCTTATACAGACACGGAAACAGAATATGATAGTGATACTCAAAGTGAAAAGGTGTTTTCATTAAAAGACTCTCCCAGACATAAGAATTCAGAAACCTTGAGAAAAATCAGTAATGATTCATCCAATAAAGCCAACGGTCCAACTTTTACATTCCAATCAGTACAAGGTGAGACAGGTCCTACCGAAAGGTTAAATGGAGAAATTGTATATGGAAGTAATGATGATAGAGTGAAGTCCAGTAAAGATGATAAAAAGAATGATAAAGAAGACAGAAAGAAAGGAAAAGAAAGCAGAAGAAAAAAGAGTGAAAATGATGAAAATGGATATGATAGTAAAAAAGATTATTTGAGCGGTTATAGAGTGAGTTCATTCTTTATCACTTCCATATGAAACCTAAAGTATAAGATCAGTTCTTTGTAAACTCTGCATAATATATATTCTACGTTGCACTATCCTGGTCATTTACAACCATGTAGAATTGAATACAAGTACATGTAGTATAGCCTTATTGAAGAGACATGTATAATAGGACTGTCCCAAAAAATCGAAACATACATACATTGCGATGATAAGCCTTCCACGATTTGATATATCAATATAAGTTTGGAATATTGATATTTCCGTTCTACTTTTATTATTATATATCAATATAAGTTTGAAATATTGATATTTCCGTTCTACTTTTATTATTATTTATATATTTTATATCCATGTAAATATTTAGATGAAAAACATTTGTATCAATTATTGGTGACATCGGAGAATGTCTGTTTTGTGCTTTATAACAATGTACCCATCTAATTGTCAAAGCAAATCATGAAATCATACATAGAGCAGAATGCTAAGATGCCCTGAAAAAGAAACTTGTCACATGCTATATGCTTGCCATTAACTTTTAACATATAAATGCACAAGTTATAATCAAATGCATATATATATCTGTAACAGATTGGAAGTATGTTTTTACATGGCACTTATATACCTGGCTCATTTTTGTAGTTGTCAACTTTTAGTTTTAGTTTATTGTTTAATTTGGTAGTACTTAATAAAATAAAACCAGTTGGTGAATTAGTGTTGCCAGAATAGAAGACGAGCCAGGAATTTCTCTCTTAAACCAAATTTTGCTAAAATACTGGGATTAACCCTACCATTACCGTATATATCAAACCATTAGAGTATTTGTTTTAAATTCTTGTTTCCTTTGTTTGTGTGTAGGCTGGTTTGGAGGCTGCTCAGAAAGAAAGACTTAAAAAACGTGACGAAGAAATGGATGAAGAAAAGAAAGTATTAACCAAAGGTATGACGATACATGAGGCAGCATGGAATGGGCATCTTGAAAGAATAAAACAGCTTGATGAACACTTCCCTGACCTAAAAGAGTAAGTGTTTTTTAATGTCATTTATCAATAAGATGTCTTGAAGTCAAAATGTGTAAATGAGTTTTTTGTGAGCACAATAAGCTTTTAAATTAAGGCCATCTTTGAATAAAGATTGATTTAAAATAATGCATGCAATTATTCAAAATATAATGGAATGCACTCACTGTCTTGCAAATACATTGTGGTGCAATATATAGATAACAATTGGAAACCATTTAACAGAATATTTATATAACTTCTTTGATCTTGTTAACGCTTGGTTAAGTAATGAGTATTCTGTTAAATGGTTTCCATTGTTATGTATATATTGCACCACTTTTGTGTTAAATAGAGGATATTTGTCGTTTTGTCTAAGCATGAAAACGTTTATATTTTCACTCACGCTACGCATTCGTGAAAATATAAGTTGCTTCTCGATGAAATAAAATATGTTATTCACGACAAAACGACAAATGTTCTATTTATTTTATGATTTTACTATCATTTTAGGTAAAACAACATGGACTACTTTGTTAGCCAGTGGAATAACACTTTTATTTCACTGATAAAATGCAGTATTCCACTACTGATCATAAAATAAACATCATTATTTGCTTGATAATGATATCTGTATGTGTTTTGAAACGTAGCATGTTAATAAATTCAGAAGTAGTATATTCATATAAACACAAAACACAAAACTTTGCACAAAACTTATTATTGATATATTAAACCAACAGAAGTTTTATCAAGGGCTAAATTATAGTTTAAAAAAAGGCAAATAGTTTTGAATAAATTCTACAGTCTGAGAACGCTTTGTAAACTTGGGACCAGTAAGAACAAACACAGGATATAATCAAGTCTTCATACTAACCACTCTAATGTCTTATATTCTAGTTCTACAATACAGCATGGTTAATGATAAAAATAAATGTGATAATAATATTCCTACTTACCGATTGGAAACTGTATGTTTTTATTCCATAAATTGTTGAGAAAAATTCCTGGCTGCACTGTCTGTGCGTATAGAGAATGACATTTCCTTACCTGTATTTACATGTACTGTACTAAAGAGACATTGCACAAAACCTATGCAAAGTTACATACATATATTTTGACTGGGTAACAAGCCAAAATTAGATTTTGGGGAAGATTTATAAACTAAGGAACAATTTATTTGCAAATTTTTGAATGGATTGGGGAGATTCCTTTAAATCACCCAATCATTGAATTAACAGCTGTAAGGTGTACAATGTTTAACTTACATGCATGCAAAGCTTTATGATACAGTATTTAACTTATATGTGCCTACCTATTGTGTGGGGCATATTGAATCTACATGTATTTAGGATTAATATGGAAAACATGATGATACATGAAACCCAGTGTATCTCAATCAATCACGCTGATTGAGAGATACAAGGAAGACTCGCGCTGACCACGATTGGCCTCCCTCTCTGTCTAGAAAGCTGTACATGCATAGGATCGGGTGTAACTAGCATCCATAGCGGGGACAGACCACCTCATACATCATACACCCGCCAAATGACTAGATGATCAGAATCCCTAAGATGCGACTCACTGAACATATACATGGAATCTTAACCCCCAGATTTCACGCACCATCATGACTGTAATGAATCGGTTTTAGTGATACAAGAGTTGGATTTATAAATTTAAAACATGGATCAATGTTAATTTAGTTTTTCATGTTCAAAGCTTATAGAAAAATGAGTGCATTTATTACATCAAATATTTGAATATTAAAGATTTAAGTGTTTTTGTTTGAATTTTTGGTTATTGTTTTCTAATATTGAAAAGGGTACTGGGGAAGTGTGTGTCTCAGGGGCGTAAAAATATTTTTTAATCCACTAGCCCCGGGCTAGTAGTCTACTGTCAGACACTAGCCCGGCATCCAGTTCCACTAGTCCGTAGTTGGACAAGGTACAAACTTTAATCGTCAATAATGTACACTGCAGATTGTCACCCATTTGACCACATTAAATGTATTCTTTCTAACTGAACTGTATTCAATAATATACGGGGTACATGAGTCGATGTGGAGTATACAGTTTTTCCTGGCCTCAATCCATATGACGAATGTTTTTCAACTCTACCGCTTATCAAATTACCGCACGGGATACCGTTCCTGCAATACTGTGCCGACGTACGCCAACAGAAAGTGGCCTATATTATTAATTAATGTAAAATAATCAGTTTATAAATGAAGGACTAATTTGATTAAGTCCGAGTTTTGTTCTTGGTCAATTTGAACTAGTTTTTATTTCAATATATCCGATAAATAACGGACAACGCAGGTCCTTATCTATTTCTACGATAAAACTAAAGTAGACATCTCCCATCATGCATTGTAGTCTAGATTGTCACATGACTTTAAATTGCGAGAGGTGGGAAGTGCTTCTTACATCCCCCATCATGCATTGTAGTCTAGATTATCACATGACTTTAGATTTTATTGACTGAGATCTATATTTAGCCCCACTATAAATAGAAGAGGTACAACCTTCCCGTGTTCGCTACAGTCACAGAAAAAACTATTGTTATGCTATGCTTCGTTTGGATTGGAGAAATAAAAATGCAGTATTTCACATCTCATTTATGTAGTTCAAATCACAGAAAAAATGAGCAATGAAAGGGCACTAGCCCCGGACTAGTACGGCTAAATAGGTCACTAGCCCGTAGGTTATTTTTGGTAGTCCCGGGCGTCGGGCTAGTGGATTTTTACGCCCCTGGTGTGTCTCTTTTGTCTTTATAGTTTGTAAAGGGTAGGAGGATATGGAAGGGAACCCACTGACCTCAGTCAGCTGTTTCTTATAGATTATTAATATGTTTCTTTGGTGGAGAATGTATTTTAAAATGTCAACCAAGTAAAAAGCAGCACCTACCTTGCCCCTTTCTTGCTTAGGCGATAAGGCCACACTAGTTTGAATTTTTTTCTTCTTCTTGAACACTTGTTAAAATTTTTTAATGGTGGAAAAACAATTTAAAAACAAAAGGACCCTACTTGTTTGAGCTTCCACTCTTTAGTTTAGTTCCACTCTTTTAAGTTTTGAAATTGTTCGGGTGGATATTTATTATTAGGACCCTGAAGTAAGCCTACACTAAATATGAATTTGGTTTGACGTAATCTTCTCTCCTCCTATTTTATGTGTTTGTTAATTAAAAGCATCCTTCCAAAACACAGGTGACAATGCTAATGAAACCTGCACATGTGCAATGCTCATATACTTGAAGGCAGCAGACGTCAATTTCTATGTTCTATAAGGGAGATAACT
Source organism: Patella caerulea (assembly GCA_036850965.1). Taxonomy (NCBI): domain Eukaryota; kingdom Metazoa; phylum Mollusca; class Gastropoda; family Patellidae; genus Patella; species Patella caerulea. Next base: position 16,859,525 of record JAZGQO010000004.1, on the reverse strand, counting down.
CTATTCGACTTTTATTTCTTCTCCATCTTTGCCTTATTAATTTCTTTTATAGATTTCACATTGTTATTAAATTGTGGATTTTAAAAAATGATTAGATTAGTTTTCATTAGATATTTATGAATTCAATTGGAGCCCAGCCTCTGGTAATAGTCCAAGATTGCATGGTTGGTTGATTTTAACAATATTTAGGCCTATCATGTGGTCTAATTGTAGCCTAATATTACAGAAAGTTATTTCTTGTTTGGTGTGAATTATATGGGTTTCAATATTTATCAAGAGAGAATTTCTTTACCAGATTGTGTAAATCTGGTGAAATTGAAAAGACAACTACATGAACATAATTTTCAAGGGGGCCTATACATTGTAGACTGAAGGCAATGTGAAAAGGGTTCATATCCAACTTCCACACAGGTCACTTTCTTGCTGTTTCAAGCAGCTTTTCATGTGTCAAATTGTCTTTTTATATGCCCACATTGAAATGTGGTCGTATATTGTCGTTGCCCCCATCCGTCCATTCGTTTGTCGGTCCGGCATCCACAATTGCTTGGGGACGCTCTAGAGGCTAAAAATTACTATCCGATTGACTTTAAATTTATACACAGTATTTAAGGGCATAGGACGAAGAAGCCTATTGTTTTTCAGCGATTTCAGATAATGACTACCAGAGTTATGGCCCTTGATCACTTCAAAAAATCTTGGCCAAAGTTAATATCCGATTGACTTTAAATTTATACACAGTGTTGAAGGTCATAAGAAAAAGAAGCCTATTGATTTTCAGCGATTTCCAATAATTAGTGCCAGAGTTATGCCCCTTGATCACTTCAAAAAATCTTGTGGATGATCTAAAGACCAAAGTTAATATCCGATTGACTTTAAATTTATACACAGTGTTTAAGGTCATGAATAGAAGAATCCTATTGATTTTCAGCGATTTCCGATAATTAGTGCCAGAGTTATGGCCCTTGATCACTTCTAAAATCTTGTGGACGCTCTAGAGGCCAAAGTTAATATCCGATTGACTTTAAATTTATACACAGTGTTTAAGATCATGAGACGAAGATGTCTATTGATTTTCAGCGATTTCTGATAATTACTGCCAGAGTTATGTCCCTTGATCACTTCAAAAAATCTTGTGGATGCTCTAGAGGCCAAAGTTATTATCCAATTGACTTCAAATTTATACACAGTGTTTACAGTCATGAGGAAAAGATGTCTATTGATTTTCAGCAATTTCTAATAATTACTGCCAGAGTTATGGCCATTGATCACTTCAAAAAATCTTGTGGATGCCGAAGTTAATATCCAATTGACTTCAAATTTACACATAGTGTTTAAGGTCATGAGACGAAGAAGTTTATTGATTTTCAGCAATTTCAAGTAATTACTGCCAAAGTTATCTCTTTTAAAAATCTTGTAACGCCAAACTTATAATCCGATTGACTTCAGATTGATACACAGAGTTTAAGGTGTTGAAACGAACAAGTAGTTTGATTTTCAATGAATTTTGATAACAAAACAGTTAAATCCATGATATTAAATGTTTCGTATACTAATTGTTAGCGTGGGGCAAAACTTTATAAAAAGCAAACCAATTCTAATGATTTTCTGATAATTACATAATGAGTTGTTACTCGTAATCAGATTTTAGTGTATTACAAATGTTTCATAACCAAAAAAAAGTAAAAATATGCGACAACCCTTGTTGACTGCCCGGGCGATATAGCTGCTGTGGGTGTATGTTTCGTTGCCTGGCAACCTATCTTTTTAAAAAATAAAATGTGTAGGCCCAATTTACATTTAATGCAGAGATTTTCTTTCATGTTGATAAAATTAAACATTTGTTTTGCTTGGATAGATGTGGTTTTAACAGTTGTCAATCACAAATCTGTAACTTGGCATTGATAGAATTTGGAATTTAAGATTCAAAATGAAATGGCAAAAGTTGAGTTTAAACCATATGCAATAAAAAAAAGGGAAAAGAAAACATAAAAAGAATTCTTACCATAAATCAAATGATTAATATTATGTTATTATCAATCAATTAATTAATTCCAGCTTGAATTTCACATTATTATCCTTTAACTCTCTAATTATTTCCTAACAATCGTTTGTCTGACAGACTCTTTTAGTGTGTGAATCATAATACATTTTTTGTTTTCATCAACAAAATTACTACCTAAAAAACACTGTTCAGCCTTTTGTCTGTCCAACCTTCTGTGTTTTTTCTTGGGTTCTCCCAGTGCTAAATACCCCTATGGACAAGCAAATTATTCAAGTAACGTTGAACCAAGTGTAAGTCCTGAAATGACCTAGTTTGTATTGCGTGGATGTTCATGTCCAACTCCATTTCTTTCTGTCTTGTCAGCCATTACCATTACTAAAGTCCTGGATAATTGGCATACATCGGTGCATCTTTGGCCAAGATCTTACTTGGGTTGAATTAGAATTTAAAGTAAGGTTTAATTATCAGCTGCTTACAACAATGCATCTACATTATTTCATTTTTTTTATGTAGAAAACCAGTAGATGGAATTAAATTTTGAATTGCAGAAATATACTTTATTTTCAATGATGAATGTTATTCTATTCACAGATCTACTGATGAGAATGGTATGGTACCTTTACATAAGGCAGTAATTAATGGTCAGAAAGGTGTAACAAAATGGTTGGCATCATCTGGTGTAGAACTAGATGTAGAAACACCTACTAGTTATACACCTATGCATTTAGCTGCATTACATGGTCATGTTAATATTATGATGGTAAGTGCTTGAAAACTTGATCTGTACAAATTCAACAATATTTATTGAAAGAAAAAAGGAGATAGTGCAAAATATATGAAATGGTGTCCAAAACAATATCAACCACCGATTTCAGTTGAAAAAATTGATTTAAAGTATCTATTAGTGTTAGATTTATTGATTTAAACACAATATTGGAAAAGTCACAGAAAGATCATAGATGTATCTTAGGAGAAGTAAATCGTTTAGTTTCAGAACTGTGTATGATATAAGATGTTTCATGAATAAAATCAATGTTTGTAAAACAACCAGAAAACTGGGTCTTACTGTTCTGAATCTCACAAGGATTTAAACCTTCGTTATGATGCATCATAATTTATTCAAAACCACTTGTCTTGGTATTTTGAAGATTTTCTTCTCTAACATTTCTATGTATCTGATATTTGCAGATTCTCCATGCTATGGGCGCATCAGTTACTGGTGAAACTGCAGAAAAACAGACCCCATTACATTTAGCTGCTAGAGGGTAAGATATATGTAAAATCAGTTAAATTGAAATATGTTATATAAAGGAATTTTTGAATTTTTGTTTACTTTTTAAATGTACTTAGATTGATTAAGTCATTTTGTTTTCAGGGGACATTTAGAATGTGTAAAATGGTTGGTAGCTAACAGAGCAGTTTTAACAGCAGAGGATACTTTTGGTCGTAAGCCTGTTTATTTAGCCGAGGAATTTGAACAACATACAGTCGCTGACTTTTTACGAGCCTGTGAAAAGGAATTACAAAATCCACAAAGTAGTTTTGCGCAAATATATGGAAAGTAAGTAGTTTCACTATAATTTTGAAAATAATAAAAAGTATGATCAGTAGTTGTTAATACTGGTAATATAACTGATGATGAATAAGTATTTGTGTACAGAAATTAAATGTTTATTATGATTGCATTTTAGAAACTTAGCAGGGAATCTACCTCCAGGGGACAGCCCACGATGGAATGATGATAAGGTAAGAATTGTCCCATTTTCATGTGGTCAGATTGAATGAGATGTGGTCATATATAGAATGGGTTGTTACTTTTGGTCAATTTTATGTGTCCTTATAAATGTGCAACAACCTTTGTGGACGGTTCAGACAATTTAGCTACTGCTGGCAGCATGTTTTGTTTCCTGGCAAATACATAAATTATTCAACCTAGAAATGCTTAAAAAAATTAGTGAAATTGAGGTCTGTTTATGGTGATTTTAAAATATGATTATGACCAACCAAGCACTGATTTAATATATTGTTGTGTTTTCCAGTCCATTGATATATCACAAAAAGCCGAAGTAGGAAGTGAAGATGAGGAAACTGTTAAAAGTACAACAAATACATCTACATCATCTATTAATCCATATCATGAAAAAGAAATACAGGTAAATATTGGTTTGTATTGCATATTTAAATACAGGCATAACTGAATCTGCTGAAGGGATTGAAGTATATTTACTCAGTGTGGATTTTAATTCAGTGGTTCATTTGGCAAATTGGCTGCATAGTATATTATATGGGGGTACTTCTTAGACTTTAATAACACCACTGTAATTGGCAAAGTTGGAAAGAATATTAATTATTATTCCTGAAGTACATATTCTGGGAATGGAAGTATCAAGATGGCTATATTAGATACCATAATTTATGCCGTAGATTGGAAATACTGATATTCATCACAAAGGTTTTATCTTTTGTTCTGGTTCAATAGATTCCTACTACCGATGTAATGTCTTTTAGGTTTACATTCCAGTATTGCAAGTTCACCAGTTAGGTAGGCCTAATTTGAGGTTTTCCTGTTTCTTGATAAATTAGGATTTTCCTTTTAGTTCTACATCTACGAGAGATAAATTTTCAACAATATTTGTTCTTTTTAGGAGAGACGTAAAAGTTATGATGATCAGCACAATAAAATGTCTGAAAGAGGAAAATCTTTTCTTGATACAATTAGACAAGATATTGAGGAAGATGAAGATGACAAATAATCTTTTACACCATTACTTTATTAACTTAATCAATTATAACCACAAAACACTGCTTAATATTTCAAGCTTAATGAATTTTAATGTTAAATAAACTATTATATATTTAAAATTTCTCTTAATTCTATATTTGACAACATAAAGTTTTTATATAAGTATTCTGTGATAATATTTAACTGCCTCTATACAAGTTATATACTCTACTTGATATATTAATGGTATATTATACAAAAGGTACCTCTACTTCAAATTCTCAAAGTTTTATCCAACTATGAGTTTGTGAAAAACAGTAGGTCTTAAATAGATGTTATATACTCTACACATATTCATGGTATATATATATAAATATGCATTAGGTACCTCTACTACAAATTTTCATAATTTATCAAACTATGAGTTTGTGACGGACAGTAAGTAGATCTTAAATAGAAGTATAATAAAAATCGGTTTTACAAGTTAATATATTAGGTAATGGTTTCACAAAACAATCTTGACAAGTTTTACACAATTCCAGCATTTATAATATTTCTGTTAGATCTTTAGGTAGTGACAAGGTCAAAGTTTTAAGGACATAAAGTTACTATGAATTGATCATGTTATTCAATCAGAAGTTTTATGATACTTATTGGTTTCACAAAACAATCTTTATATGATTTAGACAATATCAGCATGTATAATATTTGTGTTAGATCTACCTGTGTAGCTAGTGACACAAACCCAAGTTTTAAATAAATAAATCTTTTTGTATCTATTATGTTATTCAGTTAAAATATTTGATAATAATAAATATTTAATGGTTTGAAATATAATATCGGATACAGCTGTATACCTGTGATATGATTAGCTTGTGATATTCATCAATATTTAATTAACACCGCACTTTAAGATAACTTGAGACTAATATGAGACAGATTTTTGGAAAAATATTGTATATCTTGGCCCAGGTTTGTAAGAATATATCCATTTCATGTTGAATTTCATCAAAACTTGAGTAAACATGAGCCAGTGATTTTTAATTAGTTCAAATTTCTGTTTAAGAAAAAACAAAAAACACATACCCAATGTCGTCTTTTATTAGTCTTTGGTACTAACATTCAACATCATTGTTCATCCACTTGTATTTTATAAAAAGAAAACACCATTTTCTTTTTTTTAATTCATTTAACGAGAAAACTCATAAATTTATGACCACTTATAGATTGTATTTAAAGTGTGATTAAGGTAATGCTTTAAATTGTGATTGTATTTATATTGTTGATTATAGATATAGCTATTTTAGATAATGTATTTGAAATTTCTTTAATGTAGACAATGTACTGATTCTAGCTATTATATGATTCAACATTTAAATCAAAGAATTTCCTATCTAGTCAATTCAGGTTTAATTTTATCCATCCATTCACTATTTTAAGCCTTTAATTTGAAAAAAAAAATCATTAATTTAGAATTAAAATAATCCAATTTCCAACATTAAGATATTTTTTCTTTGCATGTATTTTGAATATTTAAGAAAAAGAAAACCTTAATGATATTTTATTAGATTTTTTGTTGACTTTTCAAAGATTGCCTGATTACATTTTAAAGTGCACTTAATGTGATACTGATAATTCCATCCATGTTTTAATACTGCATCATGCAATATGCACTCAATTATTTCCTTCTAGTTGAAGTTTTATCTTGTACTTTATTTTAGTGTCATGTATTTTATTGTTATATCTAGATGGGTTTGTAATTTGTTAACTGTGATATTGTATATAAATGTTAATATTATATCTAAATTTACATATTTTTATTGTATTAATTTCCTATGTCTAAACAAAATTTTTTACACCAAACTTCTAAACTATTACCAGTATAAGATTTCTTTTTTGAAATTTATTTTTTTTGCATAGTATTTTTTCACTTCGACAAATCAGTTTTGTTTAGAGTAATAAGTAAATATGATTTTAAAATCAAGGAATCTACTTCAAATTTCTTGCATTTGGTTTACATTAATTTGTTTTCTTCAAGATTATGACTTGAATTATCTGACAAATTTATGAATGTTTTGCACAAAAACATCTATTCATTTTAAATCTCGGGTAGTTAATTTCACTGATTGTTTACTTTCCTTTCCTTAGTGAGATAAACTGTATGAAAAAACTGGGATTTCTTTGCCTTAAATCATGTAACTTCAATGTTAAGCTTACTAATTATGAATGAAGTGGCTTTTCACATAATATATTCAGTACAATTACCACAACTTACTATTATATCAAATTATTTAAAGCAGCCAATAAAATTTTTATGTACACAAAAGCTTATTTTTATACGCCCACATTTTTATGTGGACGTATATTGTCGTCGCCCCTGTCCATCCATCTGTCCGTCCACAATATTTTGTGAACAGTCTACAGGTCACAATTCTTATCTGATTTCAATGAAACTTAAAATATAGGTTTATCACCCTAAGATCTCGGTTCCTTTCGATACTGGCATGTATCGGACTGTAACTTCATGGGTTATGGCCCCTGATTGTCCGGAAAATCACGTTTTTAGCTTGTGAACAGTGTAGAGGTCGCAATTTTGAACCGATTTTGATGAAACCTAACGTATGTTTATAACCCAAAGATCTTGGTTCCTTTCGATATCACTCTTTTTAGCTTGTGCTCCCTCTGGAAGTCAAAATGCTTATCCGATTTAAAAAAAACCTTTCTTTGAGTATATCACCGTTACATGGTTATGGAGGTTGAGTTCAAATTTCGTAAAAATCGAACCAAAATTGACAGACAAAATGGCCGCCATTTGTACGCAAATAGTGTGAAAAGGTTGCAAACCCTATAGAGGTCGCAATTTTCAACCGATTTTGATCAAACTTGACATGTATGTTTATAACCCAAAGATCTTAGTTCCTTTCGATATGTGCGCCCATCGAATTGTAACTTTCTGAATTATGGCCCCTGATTGTCCGAAAAATCGCCTTTTTTTAGCTTGCAGTACCTCTGGATAGGGCTGTGACGATTAGTCGGTTTAGTCGAAGTCGGTTCGGTTTTACCTACAAACCGGTTCAAGTTTCGTGAAATCGATAGTCGTCTAAAAAAATACAGCATGATATATAATAAACCAGTCGCCCGAATATTATAGCATGGTTTTGTTTTTTGATGAAACTTGAAATACATGTTTATAACCTAAAGATTTTGGTTCCATTGCATATTTTCACATATCTGATCGTAACTTCCTGAATTATGGCCCCTGATTGTACGAAAATCGCCCCATTTTTTAGGTTGTGGTTCCTTTTATTATTAACGGATTTAAAATAATGTTTCATTATATCACTGTTTCACCATAGTGAAGGGTGAGTTCAAATTTCGTAAAAATCGGACCAAAACTGCCGGACAAAATGGCTGCCAAAAATACTCGAATAGTGTAGAAACATGATATATCAAGGTTGTGGACCCTGTAGAGGTCACAATTTTAATCCGATTTTGATGAAATTTGATATGTAAGTTTATAACCCAAAGATCGCGGTTTCTTTCGATATTCGGACACATTGGACCATAACTTCCTGAATTATAGCCCCTGATTGTTCGAAAAATCATTTTTTTTAACTTTTGGACCCTATGGAGGTCACAATTTTATTCCGAATTAAAAAAACGTTTGACTATTTCCCCTTTACACATTAATGATGGTTGAGTGTGAATTTTTTGAAAATCGATAATTGAACAGCTAAATACATAATATTAAATGTTTTGTATACTTAACGTTAACATGGGGCAGAACTTTATAAAAACAAAACAAATTCTAATGATTTTCTGATAATTACTTGTTGACTGCCCGGACGATTTAGCTGCCGTCTGGGCATATGTTTCGTTGGCTGGCAACCTATTTATTAATTTATAATTCAAAGGTTAAAACTCATCTTTAAGCAGGATGCGTTATCTTCTGAGCTATTTTGTTTAATTTTGTTGGAGTAGCAGGCTGGGGGTAAAAGCTGATGAGCACTGATGGGGCTTCTGTGGGCGCCTTAGTACCTACACTTGATGGTCCATAGACACTGCAGGCAGTAAACATTAAACTTATATACCAAATCAAGTGAACATACAGTTCTGGGTCTGTAATGATACACAGGCTCAACTCAAAATGAAAACAAGATGACTAGTTATCAAACATCCAACGCCCTTGCACTTATTTGGAAGAAATAAGGAAAAATAACTTCTTTATGCTATTGGTGATCAATATAATACATTTCGCAAACAGTGTCACTGGTCCTAATATTGTGGCCCTGTTTAGTAGATATTGCTCTCTATTTCTGAAAACTAATGACTGCTATTTACTAGCAGATTTGAGATAATTATTATTAAGCTCTGGTTTTAAAAATTAGTCATAACTACATAGCATATGTATATTATATATGACTTTTATGTAATCTGTAGCTGTTTGTATTGTCACAAAGTTTTGAGCCAATCAATGAAAGAATAGTACAATTGAAAATAACCCAATAATCTAGAACAGGCATCATATATACTATATAATTTCATAAGGATTGTACTGCAGACATTTACACTGGCATGAAAATGATTTAGTACAATCCTCACGTTTCCTCCTCTCTGCAGGACTAATAAATCTACATGTATATACATAATTTATTTCAAGTAAGATTTTTAAAATTAATGATGAATAATTGAATGAGCTTTATGAGGCACAACTACAGTAATAGGTTGATGTATGTACAAAGTGTCATGAAGATATCTTGCATGTAAATCCCAGAAATTCCTAAATGGCAAAAGGCACTACTACTGTAATAGGTTGATCTGTGTACAAAGTTTCAGAAAGATATCTCGAATGGTTTATGAGATATGCTCCAGAAACAAATTTATACACCAACCAGCGGCTGCCAGGAAGGATACACCCACATTTTCGAGAGATGGATAGAGAACAAGCTGAGAAAAAAAGAAGATTTTTCCTACGATCAAGGGCCATAATTCATGAAGTTCTAATTCATGAAGTTACAATTCGATATGTGCAAATATCAAAAAAGGTTGCCAGGAAACAAAACATATGCCCTCCAGCAGCTAAATCGTCCGGGCAGGCAACAAGAGTTGTCGCAGATTAAGTAATTATCAAAAATCAATGGAATTTGTGGGGGACAATCAGGGGCCATAATTCAGGAAGTTACAATCAGATATGCGCAACTATGGAAAGGAACCAAGATCAGAGGTTATAAACATCTATTTTAGGTTTTATCAAAATCGAAATAAAATTGTGACCTCCATAGGGTCCACAACTTTGACATAACATATTTTCACACTAGTCGCATACAAACGACGACTATTTTGTCCATCAATTTTGGTCAAATTTTCATGAAATTTGAACTAAACCTTCATTACCAAGCAACGGTGATATAATCAAACGGTTTTTTTAAATTGGATTATAATTTTGACCTTCAGAAGGACCAAAATCTAAAAAAAGGGTGATTTTTCGGACAAACAGGGGACATTATTCAGGAAGTTACGATCCATTGGGTGCAAATATCAAAAGGAACTGAGTTCTTTGGGTTACAAGCGACGGCCATTTTGTCCGTCAATTTTGGTCCGATTTTCACGAAATTCGAACACAACCTTCTTTACAATGTAAGGGTGATATAATCAGACAGTTTTTTTAAATCGGATAATAAGCTAAAAAAAGATGATTTTTCGTACAATCAGGGGGCATAATCCATGAAGTTACAGTCTGATACATGCCAATATTGAAAGGAATCGAGATCATGGGGTGATAAACCTATTATTTCAAGTTTCATTGAAATCGGATAAAAATTGTGACCTGTACACTTCACAAACAATTGTGGACGGAGGGATGGACAGGGGCGACGACAATATACGTCCACATAAAAATGCGTATAAAAACTAAGTCAAATTTGTTTCCATGGAAACACAAAAAATATAAATCCCAGAAATTCCTACATAGCAAAAGGCACAACAACTGTAATAGGTTGATGTGAGTACAAAGTTTCACAAAGATATCTGGAACGGTTAATGAGATACGCTCCAGAAACAACGTAATGATGGACGCACAGACCCTGTTTCAATATCCCTCCCTTACTTTGTTCGGCGCCGAATAATAAACAGTAAAACACAAAAAATGGAAAAAATTAGCAATGACTAAATGTGACAGGTATTGATGTTTGTCAACTGCTGAATGTCACTGGAGGTCATAAGTTCGAACTTCAAAAAGTGTACAATAATAAGGGTGATAATCCACATAGAATTTCGGAAAACATTAAAATAGTTAAGTTTTAAAAAATTATGCTAAAAATTAGTTTGTTTTCCATACAGGCCGAAAAAAAACATTATACATCAAACCCACTGTTATTGAAAAAAAACCTTTTTGAAAAATTATTCAAATGCAAAAATTCTAACTTTCAAGTCACAATATTGTTTCTATTTACATTCAGGCTTACATTTTCTTCATAAACCCTTTGAAGTTGTTCAAATGGGTATGAGGAAGAATCCTATTGAATTCATAAATATTTGGATTTTTTAGCTCAATGCAAGGCAGAGTTTTCAATGGAATCATTTGGAAAAATGCTAAAGAACCTTATCAGACGTCAATATTTTTTGATAGTACACTTTGAACACAGTTATTTCGACATTGTACAATCTGTTGACAATGATTTTAGAAGCTACAATTGCATTGATGCTGCTGAGTGTATTACTGGGCTTGGATAAGCAGCTTCCCACATTATGTAATCTGTACTGCCGACACAATATCGATCAACGGCAGTTTGTTTGGATAATGGTACAATACCATCCAAAGCTAGTCACAGGTAATAGTCCAATCAAAAGGATATAATTAAAGTGTTCCCATGAGTTAAAGTATGCCTAGTTTATTTCTATTCAACTAATTTTACCGATCGTGTCTCATTAGTGACAGTAATTACAAAAGACATGTTTGTTATCAAAAATACTTTTATTTGTAAATAAGTATATAGATATATATATAATGATGAACACAATATAGAATAACCAAATGTAATCATAAATATGTGCTTTGTTATAATATCAACAAGCAATGACATAGATAATGCTTAAAATCGGAATATGAAAGGCAGTAGATTGTATTTTTAATCAAATTTCATAATATATATCAAATGAATCCATAAGAACATGCAATATACATAAAAAAACGAGTTTTGAAGGTGCTATAAGATTGTCAATATGGAAGAAGATCTAATTCTAATTAATTACCAGTAACAAATCAAATGAAACTTTATAAAATTACTAATGGAAAATCATACTTGCAAAGATATAATTAGGAGCTTAAAAGCACATGAAATTAAATTTCACAAAACAATTAAATCAATGAACAGTGCAGATACAACCTCAACCGCCATACAAAATATCAATAAATATCGATTAAATATTTTACATCCTGAAGCATTACATGCTTTTATTGGCAGTTCAAGCATTACTAGAGTTACATGTAAAACTTATTTCAATCAATTCAATTACAATGTAATAAATACAAAACTGTTCAAATATCTGTACTCATATTTTGATTAAGTACAATAAAAAAATAACTATCATTCATGATATTAAATTGTAAAACATAGTGTTCAAAATTTTATTAAGATAATAACATAAGTTAGCTTATCAAATCTCCTAAATGTGAAAAAAGCTAAATATACTTGTACATATGAAACACATTTTGATTAAGTACAATAAAAAAATAACTATCATTCATGATATTAAATTGTAAAACATAGTGTTCAAAATTTTATTAAGATAATAACATAAGTTAGCTTATCAAATCTCCTCAATGTGAAAAAAGCTAAATATACTTGTACATATGAAACACATTTTGATCTCATTTTTGCATGAAATTCGGATCAATATATAAAAATTCTGATTAAGAATGCTGTTAAAAATTATCTCACATCTGTCCATGTCCACCACGGGCTGAAGCTTCAGCAACTTGTCGAATAAACTTTCTGCCACCTAGAAAACAAACAAAATAAATAGGCAAGTGTACAAAGTGAAAGAACAAAAACAATAATAGATGCCCTATATCTGTAAATACCTTTTACTACATATAATTACTAGCTAGCTATGTCTAATCTGTGTAGTAAAAAAGATGATGATTGCTAACTAATTTTGTTGATTATTTCTAACTTCAAGTTCTCTTGTTTGGTTACAAATTAATACACTTTGCTAAATTATCAAACTGTTGTGAATTAGTATTATTATAAAAACACACTATAATCAAATGATAGAAAGTTCTTTTCTTATATCTGCAAAACAGTCATAAGTATCTTAAGATTTAGTTTTTCATTAGTAATTTGATTAGTCCTTCTTCATGCTGTTCTGTAATATAAGTTTTATATTTCATAATTACCGTAAAAATAAATGTGTTACTGCTAGTGCTACTATGAATGTTAATGTTTTAAGGTTACATATAAAGATATTAAAGTTTGATAGCACTGCTTCATAATCCTAGATATTGTTAGTGATGTTAATAATAATAGTGATTAACACAACATTTATTACAACACTGCTTTACTTAAAATGAAAAGACAGATTAATACTAGCACAATCCATGGCAACAAATCAATAATTTCTCTCTTTGTAGGAAACATCTACTACTAATTGGGCTTATAAGAAATCCTAAATTGAATTTGCTGGACGATCTTTAGAAACAGCTAAGAACCAAATTAGAATGGATGCAACAACCAGGATTATTGTCTCAATAGTACCGAAAGTAGCATGTGTGATACTACTAGCAGGTTTGTTAAGTTCTTGCTCTGGGAATCACTACAAAGTTGGTAAAGGGTAACAACCCTGCTGCTGACGAGAAAATGCCCACTCGTGCTTCTGTCACAAAAAATTGTCTTCTGTTAACACATGAACCCTGTCCTTTGAAACAAAGCCGTACGTATCAAAAAAATGGATCTCTATACTATTCTCTATATTTAATATTGGCACCTTTCAACTAAAAAATCTATTTCTTATACTCTTAAACAAATTTTGTTTCAAAAGGCCAATATACTTTGCAAAAATTTCAAAATATTTGTTTAATTTGATAAAAATAATAATCTCATATTAGTATGTCTTTTACAATATCAAAATATCATGCAAAAGAAAAAAAAAGTACACTTAAACATAGCATATACATTGATTTATAAAATGCTAGAAACTTCAGGAGAAAAAAGTATAATCAAAAAAATGTCATTCCAAAAATATAAAATAAAAAAAAAACAATCACAAGACAGATATAATATGACTCAAACCCTGCTTTACTTGATAAGTCTTTTCGAAGAAAGGTCAACATCTATAGAAATATCATAGTCTTAAGGAAGAAAGGTCACCATCTAACAAAATATTATAGTTATTATTAACCTAAGGTTTACAATATACATGTATCTAGGAAAACAATTCTGATAATGAATTTTATCTTCACTGATGAAATATTCAGTTATTGGTTTAAAAGATTCAGTAGACTTTAGAAGAAACAATCTGATTCAGTTTTAAAAAATTCAGGATTATTAGCTATGTATTACTAATTTAAGGAATTGTTCATACATTCAACATTTTGTAAAAGCAAAAAATCAAAATCATTTATAAGGGGGAAAATACATTAAGATCAGATAAGATTTTACTGTATCTATTATCTAAACACATCATTAGAATTTAAAGGCAGCATATGCATTGGTAATGAAATATATTGGACAGAAAAGATATTTTTCTTAATACAGCACTATGCCAAAGCAAAGATTTAAATTTCGAAACAATGGTATGTTCTTTAACTAAAGTTTGTACTAAAACAAAATTATTGGTAAAATTTTTTCCAATATTGTATTTTTCGAGTGCTAAAAGTATTCAACCAGAATCAAACAAACAATTCATAAGATCGATAGGTCTAAAAAACATACATGTATTTGAAAAAAAGAAAAGAAAGGGACTTCTCTGGTCCCTTGTATGCCCATCAGCAGCAAAATAGTCTGAAATTACTGTCAACAAATACCATCGAACAGACACAGTGTGAAATGGGTTTTAACGTCCACTTGATACAAACTAGATCATTTTGAGACTAATATGTAGTTCATTTTTATTTTAATAATTTGTTTGCACATAAGGGTCTTTAGCTGTGGGAGGCCCTGAGAAAACCCATTGGTGTATAAAGCAATCGCAAAAACTTGGAATGGACGAATGGATGTACGTGACAACAATGAACATCCACATTAAATGTAGGCTTTTTATAATAGAAATAATACAAGTGAAAACACAAACCTGGGGAAGTAATGCTTTCTACATCATCAGAAGGAGAAGCAAATGGTCGATCAGGTGTTTTTTTATCTTTCTTTCTATTCTGTTTATTGACATTTTGAAGTATTTGTAATAGAAAGTTTTTATCTTTTCCCTCCTATTAAAACAACAAGAAAATCTTTGAACCTTTTAAAAATTTATATACTGTTAAGTTAACTTTCATTCCTTTTAAAGATAAGAACATAAATTACTACATAGTTATTCATGCAGTCCATAATGGTTAACATCATAATTCTTAAAACATGCATTATGCAAGAGTTAATTGAAACTTTGTCATTACGACAGCTTCAGTAATGATGACCGAGTCTAGCATAAAATTCAATGGCTAATTTTCGATTCGGAGTAAAGCAGTTTGACTGAAATTTTCACCACATTTTGTTTTCATTATATATTTTTTAACTATTATAGCGAGAACTGTCAGCTCGTCATCTAATCTAACGAAATGCCACTTTAACAGAAATATTAATATACATGTATGCAATTAAATAAAATGCAAAATCTCCACACTGCATAATTTCATTGGAGAATTGATAAGATTCTACAACATAATCAAGTGACTGAGGGAAATAACTGAAGTAATTGCCAAAAATTGTTGAAATCCTATATAGATCTCACTAATCAGAACAAAATATTAAGTTCAAGACCTTTTGTTGCCCAAACATTCAAAGGATTCTACAAAGTGATCAAGGGCAAAAACTCTAGAAATTATCAAATATTACTCAATTCATTAGGTTTCTTTCTTTCACTAATCTGAATTCAGGTTAAAGATAAAAGTTAAATATTAACTAACCAGAGCAAGTTGTTGTTCTAATAATATCACCATTTCTTTATGACCAATCATAACTAGTCGTATATAATATGTCCCCATTCTGAAATATAGTCATTTAAAAAACATTCACACAGCAAAATATTCATGAATACAGTATAGGTGAGTATACTGCCATAATTAATAGTGGCAAGTTGGAACTATTTGTGGATGAATTAAGAGCTGTTTGGCTAAATTTATTTACTTCGGGCAATACACAAAACAAATATTCACTTCTTGGTGAGCTTATCTAATACATATCTAGGCGAATAGTACAGTATTAGCTTACAAAGAAATCTTTAAACTAGGATTAACATCTAGGATGTACTTGATTGAACGTTCAGGAATTGAATTCTATCAATCCCCAAAATGGTGACAATCGAGTGACAATGGGTATTTCAGGCTACAACGCATGCAACAATTGGATAAGTAACTATCTCAACCAACCATGCAGCCAAAACCTTTTCACTGTTTTTAATTACATCTCTATTCTACTCAAACCAACTCTGTTGTCGGGACTGACAGAACTGTGACAGGACTGAATTCTGCTTCACTCGATTGCAATTCTGTCAATTTGGGACGTTCTGGATTATGAATCAACATTCCTCATTAAAAAATGGAAGTAACTTATTCTTAGTAACTTAAAATAAACACTTACCCTAAAAGTATAACAATAGCAGCTATACAACCAGGCGATGATATAAAATCTATAATATAGGTTAACCATGGTTCATCTTCCCTCCAATCATCTATTAACTCAGTTACAATTTCATACGTCTGATTCTGTCCTTTATATGGACCACATTCTTCACTAGGAAGAACACTGTAACACGAGAGTTTATAATTATCAAACAGTGAATATTTTTTTGTATATGAGTACATATAAAACAAAAATTTTCCAACCATTATATCCACCTATCTATTAGGCACCAGACAGAAAGTGAGACTTATCATTACAATGTAAGAAGTAAAACCAAGAAGATAACATTTTTATCAATGACCTCATTGCCTTCAGCTTTATACTTTATAGTTTTTCTATAATAGACTGTAAAATAAACAAATGTGAATGTAATAGGATTATTGACTAATTCATCTTCTTGGTTTCATTTTAGACATTAAAATAATAATAATACAAATATTCTTATTAAATAATATTAAAATAAAAAAATCAAACAGATCTAATAAAAAAAGATTAGTCTTCTGGTATGTAATTTAACCCTTAGCTCCATTCATTAATAATCTAAGGAAGGGATCTTGGACAAGGCATTTTGTGTAATTTTTCTAATTTTTGTGTTAATTGATATTAGGCGTTGTGTGGTCTAAGGGGAGATAATATGAGTTTAAGGACATAACAACAGAGTTATCCCCCTTGTTTAGAAAACACGGCAAAATCAGTAAAGATTTATTAAACAACATGACTGTGTACTTACAAAATAATACCACATGCTACAGCGACAGTAGACAATAAGAAGAAGCAAAATAAAAAGGCCAGAAAGATGGTGTGTGACCTTGCAGCTCTCCATGGTCTTAATGATGGCTTACAATTCTGTAATACACTAACCTAAAACAATATAAAACACAATCCTGATCTGCATCATTTAAAGCAACAGACAACAGAATTTATTAATACACTACCTAAAATCTAAACCATCATATAAACTGAAACAAAAATTAACCCACAAATCTGAAATAGCAAATAATGCTATGACTATATAAGAATCTAAAACAATAAATAACACAATCCTCAACAAACAAATGGTGCAATTTTGTCAACAAAATAAAACGTTACAATTTGGAAAGGATATTCAAAATTCCCTAATTACTGAAAACAATTTCTATGCCTTCTATATATTCGAGCTATTATCAATTCCTCTTTTATCAATAAAATTTCATTCATAATACTTTTGCATACACACTTACCCTTTTAACATAGAAGATAATAATCAGCTTTATCAAAACAATACAGGATAATAACGGACAATAAAATGTTCCCAACCTGAAAAATTGTAATTTGTAAATAACACACACAATGTATGTAATATTGTATAATATGTAGTGGTAATCCAGTATTAACAAATACATATGATTTTTATGCATATCAAATCAATCTACTACTGAACACAATTAACCTTAATTCCTTTATATAGAAATACAAAGAAAGAAAAACTTAAAAGTAAAAGTAAAAGAGCTCGCTTACCAGCACAGAGTCTGGGAATAAATCAGATCCAGTGTATTTCTTCCAATATTAAACTCTGGTAATGATAGCCTTTTCACACAATATTTTGCCATTATTCTGAATTTAAGTAACAATCAAATAACAACCTAGATTAGCTCAATAAAATCTAATCGTCAAAATCAATTTTGTTTTCTAAGGTATAAATACTGGTATTAAAATAATTTATGAAAAAAAGCAATTTCGTCCTGAGGTACTTGTCACAAAGTCAGCTCATGTGTAAAATACCATTATACATTATATTAAAATAACTTACTTTCTAACAAATTCAAATAAGAATGTGATCAAAAGTGTAAAAATAAAATCAACAATAACAAGACGATATATTTCTTGTCCCATAAATGTCTCCCAACACTGAAAAATATCAACACAACAAACACATAATATTATATATACCAGTAAAATAATCATGCTGAAAACTGTCGACATTGGTTACAATATAACTGACATAAGAGACATATGTCTGAGATTGTCTTCGTCGTTAATAAAATCAATTTTGGAACCTAATTAAGAACATGATCACTGATCAGTTACTGAATGTTGAACAACCATTACAGTCTGTTTTAAAAGACAAAGACCTCAATTACTTCTAATGAGGAATAAAATTTTGATGGGATTTTTTTGTCAAAAACAACAGGCCGTGAAAATAAGGATTTTGAATGACGTCCTGAGGTTACACCATTATTTTCTATAAAAAAAACTTTTGAAACGTAATGACAATGCTCACCATTCTCCTTGATGACCTTCCATACCAGAAATTAACCAAAACACACAAAGTTACAGCCTTTAGAGTCATAGTTCTGTAAATATTAATAGATTTTAGAGACTTAACTAATTAAGACGGTATCATTGTCTGAAAAAGACTAGGGATTTTTTATTTAAATGTAGATGGGTTCATAAAGCGGTTGCATAAAGCTACGTCATAAATCAGGAACATGGCTTGCTGGTGTATTAATAGCAATAAAATACAAAATTCTGCTTCATACAATTTTATCAAATTCTATTGTTGATAATCAAATCTTACATTTTGCAATGTAATCATGATGAATGGCACAGGAAAAATATAATTACGTGTAATATAATATTATATTACCTGACCATATGCACATATAATTCTGTTTTTGGTTTACTATAATCCTCGAGTTGTTCTAAACCATGGAATACTAGCGGTAGTAGTAAATTTATAGCTGTTATACATAGAGGCATGGCAAATACATCTAACCATGCAATATCTTTCTGTAATATATAATAAAGATAGTTTGCCAAGCAACGAAACATACGCCCACAGCAGCTAAATTGTCCAGGCAGTCAACAAGAGTTGTTACATATTCTTACTTTTTTCGGTAATGAAACATTTATAATACTCTCAAATCTGATAATTAGGATTAACAACTCATACAGTAATTATCAGAAAATCATTAGAATTTGTTTGGCTTTTATAAAGTTCTACCTCATGCTAACACTTAGAATAAGAAAAATATAAAATATAAATTTGTTTGGCTTTTATAAAGTTCTACCTCATGCTAACACTTAGAATAAGAAAAATATAAAATCATGGATTTAGCTGTTCAATTGTCAAAATTCATTGAAAATCAATATAATTGTTTTTCTCAAGACCTTACAAACTCTGTGTATCAATCTGAAGTCAACTGGATGATAAGTTTGGCCTCTAGAGCGTCCATAACATTTGTTGAAGTGATCAAGGGCCATAACTCTGGCAGTAAATGTCGGAAATCGATGAAAATCAATAGGCTTCTTTTTCTCAAAAATGGATGATTGTGTAAAATTGTCAAAATAAAAAATAAAATCTCATGTAATCAGCGTTATTTGGTCAAATGCAGATTTTGAAGAAGTGGGAGAACTTCATCTTGAGTTTAAAAATCAAAGTGTAATCTAAGGCAAGAACTAACTTCAATAAAACAAAACTGAATCATTTCAAAATTTACATCATTAGCTTATAATAAGCAGTGAACAGTGAGATACATTTTAATTTCAATTAAGCAACCATTTGTCTTTTTAATAGATATATACTTACTGTTTCCATAGTAATTGAGATATAATAGATAAGATAGCCAGATGATGCTAGTAGAGCTAATACTGTTACATTAGTCAGAACTCTTAACCAGAAGATCTGACATTTTGCTGTTAAACTTTTATCCTTTGGTGCCTTGAAACCTGCTAAATATTCCTACAAAATATTCCAATAATAAAATACAGAAAATGTTATCAGGCCATAGAAATCAACTCTGTGAAATTACATCTTAATTGTCTTACTTCTCATGCCTTAATGGATGATACTACAGTGGGTTAAAATGGTTTATATATAATCATATATTATTTTAACTTACCACAAGCTCTGAATAAAGACTTTTATGTTTTAATCTGGCCGCTTCTTGTGATGTTATACCATAGTCCCAACCATTAAATACTTTAAAATAATAATTAAAATCACCACTTCCTTCTATATAATACTTTCTGTATGACCGTAGAATACTGCAATATATTTTATACACATTTTGCAAAAATGGTCGAAATTAATAAGAACTATATACATACCAAAATAAAAGTTACTTGTGAAAATCTTACATAGAGTAATATATGTTATCGATGATCAAATGTCAGCTTCAATAATTGTTTTGGGGAAAATACCCAAAACCGATAGGAATCCATTTTAACCATTAATAAACAAATCAATAAGAAAAAAGAAAAATATTAAAATATGAACGATTTAGGTTGATCAAATCGTAATCCCAAAATCAATTTATTAAAGTGACAATAAGAGTATGTAAGCCAAATAATTTGTTTTGATTAACATGACTTTAATCACATAATTGTTGAAATTCTGAAAGTGTAAGCTCCAGTAAATGGAATATCCTTGAATAATGTCCATTATTTATCTCTCTATAATGGCAATGTAAACTAACTCCAGTTTGTTAGCCAAACGATTGAAGAATTATATTTTTCAAATGCTGTATTTGAGAAATATGGATGTACATGTTTGAAAGATTCAATTTTAAGTTTGTAGGTGACCATAATATAGTAATGTTTTAACTCCATGCGAAGACTGGGATGTGTTTATTTCTATCAATTAATAACAATATTGATACTTTAAAATATTAGTGAAATACTATACCTTGTAGCTAATATAATAAGACAGAGGAGATAATAGCCACCACAGGTAAATAAATATGCATATCTCATGTGATATTTATATCCTGAAGTTATTTGTATTGTTTCATTCGTATAAAAACCATAGTAAAGCTCTGTATTTTCAAACCAACCCTAGAAATAAAATGCAGAAATAAATATACAAAATATCTTAAAACTAATTATCATAAATAACCACATCAAGTTCGAAATTCATTTTTTCGATCGAAGGCCATCTTTAGCCTACGGTAATTGGGGTAACTTTACTAACTCTTTCAGATGTATGTTTGACCCCAGAGTTCACAAATCGTTTTTACTGTGGTTGGCCATCAGAAATGTATATATACTGATAATGAAGACTTACACGACCATCAAGTAATTCAGCACCGGTAAAGCTCTTACTGGTATTTGTTTGTTGGTAACCTGTTGGTACATTTTCATACCATCGGTATAACACTTGTGGCAATACTACAAAACCCAGAGTAAGAAGGAAGACTGGGATGTTAATTAGAAACAACCATTTTAAAAACAGAAAGTAAGATGTCACTCCAGTTCCAAAATGACCTTCAATCAATTTGAGATGAGATTTCCATAATTCCAGCGAGTACATTACTTCAGCTATGCTGTACTTAAAATGTTGCCAACTCTGAAAAGGGACAAACAAAACTTGTATCTTAATATTTATTCAAGGTTATTTTATGCATATTCATCATATCCATTCATATGATCAATACATACAATGTGTGTTTAAAACGCTCTCTATTAATGGGATATTCAGCTTAAAAGCTTATACCTGTTACCTTGAAACATTATGTTGAACTAGTTCGGTTCAAGATCTATTCAAATATATACCAAGAAAAAAAAATCATTGGACTTAAGATATTAAAATTCTAGTTTCTCTATTTACCATTCCAATGTTATATTTCACTCTCGTAAACCAGCCAAGTTGACGCTTTCTTTTACTGCTAACTTTTCGTCTATAAAATAATAAATTTAAAGACCACGTAAAACGATATATCGAAATTCCATATACGTATAGACAATGGTTAGTATATCCATTTGAAGGTAAGTTCACAACAATCTGATTAAAATTAAGTCGGCTGTTAACGTTTTAGTATCCGACACATACCTTTATTATTAAAAAAAAAGTCAAACGATGTTAGATACTTTATCTTATCACAAACGTATATCCATTCAATGATTTATATTTAGATGTTTAAACACTAATCAACAATTAATACGAGGCTACTTTATTACAAAAACATCGGTGAACAAAGCTAATTAATCTGGTCGGTGTAAAAAATGATATTTATCTAACCTTTATTAATTTATGACCCAATCTCTGTGCAACATTAGTCTGATTGATTTATGGCAGGTATAAACGACGCTACACTTGCCATCAATACACGAAGTAGTTAGATGACCCTTCTCAATCTGTTATTCCATTAAGATGGTTGCCAACAAAATGTATTTGTACTGTTAATTCTGACGTATATTAAGATATTTTTTCATATTTCATTTTTACGGTCTATTTTAGCATAATGAAGTCAAAGCCACATGCAGAAAAAAAGGCGCCGTACGACGATAACGGATTATCATTTACAAATCATGTTTCAATCATGTTTGATGTTGATGATACATTTGGCATGACCACATCTTTACCCCTGTACTCTTTTATTCAGGGGAAATTAGAACCACAATACTCTTCTGACGAAAATGTATCTCGAATCGTTTGGACTGCACACACGATGGTAGAGGGTATTTAATCTTTGATGTGAGAAAATAGAACGACCGTACATTATGAAACAAATTCTAAATTAGAACAACAATACTCTTCTGAGGAAAATGTATCTCGAAATTGTTTGGACTGCACTGTCAGTCATTGTTTTTTAAGGCGAGCGATCGCTCTCGAGCGCCTACAGCTCACCTGAATGTCGACAGAGGAGAGTTTTTTCCCCTCCCCTTAAAATTGAAAATCACTCTCCTTTACAAAGTCATTGGGGGTTTATTAACATTTATCTACCAATCACTCTCCTTAATCTCAGATCACTCTCCTCAATTTCTAAAGCACTCCTCTTATCGAAACTGAGAGAACCTTTTAGGAGAGCCAATTTATTCAATTTGTTTATTTAGGGGAGCTTTTTTTTGGCTCTCCTCTGAAATAAAAAAAACAACGACTGCTGCACATGATGGTAGACGGTATTAAAATGGCTGTCGTGAGAAATCAAAACGACCATAAATTATGAAACAAATTCTAAATTAAAATGAATTACAAAACAAATTTTTCCGTACTGAATTGTTTTATCTAATTAGGGGGATTAAGGAATCAGTCAGGTGTTAATGAATACACACGCCGGCTGTATATAGGTAATTAAGGAATAAACATTCCGAATATGCATTCAGTCACTGTGACCTCACTGGCGTCTGCGGGATTAAGAGTGTTTTCGATAATTGGTCAGGTCATTTTTACGGGAGGTCTATATTTGTGACTTTGAGTGGCGATATCTGAATTAATTTTCATCAGATTGATGTTAAACTTCTGTAAACTGCATATAGTAACCAATGTCTATAAGTTCAATCAATTTAGTTTTCTAATTTTATGTGCTCTTTAAAACTCTAATACATGTCCAATATATTCAAATCAATCATGTTAATCACTTTTATAATGTTAATCTTCAAATTCAGACACAGTGAGTTTTGTTGAAAGAGAATAAATATTATTTTGACAGTGACAGCAGTGAAAATCTTGTACAACTTTGAAAATTTTTTGAATAGTCTTTATGTTGTAGACTATGATAGTCTGAATTTGTCATTGCAATGTGTAGACTGCCACTTTGCCAAAAAAAGTAAGATCACCTGAAGACAACTAAGGTAACAATTACCACCAAAGACAACAGACTTACCGAATAGCTCTTTTACTGGAAAGAGTTGTTGTCATTCCTTTTAGCAACGTATGAATTTCATCTTCAGTACGATCATCAAAATCTGGATCATTTGTAACCATGTTAGCTATTTCTGTTGATGTTTCTTCGCCATCACCATGTTGAAATGGTCCATGGAATGATTTTAAACGTCTGTGATTTAGCCTTACTGTATCCCTTCCT
This sequence comes from Patella caerulea, assembly GCA_036850965.1. Taxonomy (NCBI): domain Eukaryota; kingdom Metazoa; phylum Mollusca; class Gastropoda; family Patellidae; genus Patella; species Patella caerulea. The sequence goes on along the minus strand of JAZGQO010000004.1, from coordinate 16,835,186 downwards.
AGGGTATTAGTTAAATTTTCTACAAAAAAAGATGTCTACATTATAGTAAATAAATAAGTAGAGTACAAGCAATATCACTAATCCCCAATTTTTTTTACTTTTCCTACTATCTACAGAATTTTGTCCATAATAGTTAAATCATAAAAAAAAAAAACCAAAGAGTGGTACCAACTTCCTGTATTGTATAAATCAGTATGACAATATTGATATTCAATTGGTTACACCTGGCTGGGTCTTATTTCAACTTATGATGAAATTGTAGGTTTTCAAACAAACTATCTGTTACAGTACTTGCCCATGGGGAAGCACTATAGAGATTTAGTTGTGTTCAGTGACTCTTCAAGGTCTAAACTAAGTAGATTTTTCCTAATACAAGTTAATTTATCAAATAATACTTCTAAACATTTTAGACATCCATTTAACTAGGTTTAAAAATACAAACCAAATGTTTAATGTGATTTGACAGCCAATTTACATTTTATGAAAATTTTCAAATTGAAAAATTAGTTATTTAGAAATGTGATAAAGATTTGCTTAAGCGAGTAACGAAAAAATGGTGTTAAGAAATTTTTTCCTTCAATGGAGAATCGCTATGATCATTAACCACAATAACTTTAGCAAGTGTACACAGTTCTCGTACTCCAGAAATTGGCATAGTGTGGAATTTGGGGACTTCTGGAAACTGAAAGTAGACAGAGCTTCCGTAGCAAAAGGACAAACAAAAAGGTTTTCAAATGCATTTAAACAAGTTATGATAAATCCTACCTAATTGTCTACTAGGTAGATTTTCTAATAATCTAGCTGTTTCTAAATCAGCTCCATTATGAGCTGCCCATGTTTTACGTCTAGTTAAACCCACTTTCCCGTCACCTTTAGATGCCATGTCAGACATTTCATACTGTTGTCCAGATCTCTGATTTTCATACTGATATTCTCCTTTAAAAACAAATATGTATTATGAATAACATTTTAAATTTCTTACTTAATATTGTACTATGATTATCAATATGTTTAAATATATGTTACCCCAAGCAGAAATTAGGTCATCAATTCAGCCATCAAAATGAATCTTATGGAAAAGTAGAATTCTTGATTCGAATTCCACAACAAACTCACAAAAAATTAAATATGGCACTACCGGTATTTATAGAGCTTCAATGATTCCATTTGAACACTGTTTTACTATATGTATGTCAGTTTACTGCTGACATTCTGTTTTGATGGCATGCTCATTCACTTGTCTTGCAATTTACAGTCATTCATTGTATTAAGGGGAGTCAAAGCGTCTCAGTGTCTACGCACTGATTCTCTAGCCTGACTTGATCCTGGTGGTGGCTTAGAAAGTTCCTCTGTAATTTCTTGTGTGGTTTCCCTCTGTAAGTGGTACACATTTTCACACACGGCATGGATCATCTCACCATCATATATTAGCTCTGATAGAGCAGAAAAAGTAGTGTGTTGAAACCCATTTATTCTTTCTTTTTATAAACAGTATTTTATTCAGGATTTCTGAATGGGATTGAAGAACAGGCTTAGCTATGTAAAACCACTCTCCCTAATATATGGCAAACCAAAGCGAAATTAATTGCAAGACCGTTTTTCTGTATGGAAAGAGAAAAAATTGAGTATATAACAATTTTTTCATCACCTTCCATGCGTTTTTCAAATGTCAAGACAAAAAAATATACATGTCAAGACGAAAAAATTCACATGTCAACACTAAAAAATTCACATGTCAAGACGGAAAAATTCACGTCAACACCGAATATATCACTTATGTTATGTTATGCCTTTGTTGGTGGGGAAACAGGGAAGGGGTGGCAGTTGCATCTCTTTGGAAGATGATTGGACCTAGATTCATATACATGTAAGCTAAACACATTATATTAAATGATGAAGAGTATAATACAGTAGTTTGATAGAAAGTAAAACATACATCGATATTTAAACACAGACTGTAAATAGTAAAAAATATACCTACCCATTTGATTTGGAACATCATCATAGATATAAGCTGAATCACGACTCATTATGAATATGATGAGCTCTAATTAGCACTGAAATATAAGATTGAAAATGGGGTTTAATGTATGCCTTGTCCACACTTTACTTACATTTAGATCATTCTGAGATTATGGGAAATGTAAACTTGCGTAGGCATCCCTGACTAGGTCCAAATTGACATAGGCCTACCGAACGTAAATTAATTCAGTACCGTATCTTCCTAAGTAATGGGAACTTATTATAATGTCAATTGTCAATATAGTGTCAAAGAATAACTTTTCTCAAATTTTTCGATCACTCACATTAGTGCTACCTCCAAATTGGAGTTCAGCACAATCCTAGTTAGACAGATTCACAAGAACCTATTTGTCAAGCCACAGGAATCTGACCTTCTGTCTGTATATATATGCATACACCATACCGAACTAGACAATATATAATAAAAAAGAACAGGAATGCAATGCCTATTGAAGCCTCGATTTTACCTGCTCTCGCTTCGGCACGTTTTTGTTCCACAATTCGTAATGTCAGGCAATCTAACCTCTGCCAATTCATTCAGATATGATTTTTCTCCAATCTAGCCATGTTGATTTGCACAAATACTCCCCACAACACGATATCAGAGCCATTTGATTCCAATATTTACATTATTTTCCTTCGTTGACGTTTGTCCTTATAACTCCATGCGCTGACGTCATACAAAAACCTTACCAATCTCTGAAGTCTTGTATACACTGACACCGGCCAGTTGAAATTTCGCGTAGCAGATGGGTTTCATCAAATCATATAATTATGCGGTAAGGCCTCACCTTTATTTCAATAAGAATTGATTTATTATATGTTAAGCTACGTGCAGTGCCAGTAGGTTACTGTTTTGGGCCAGTTTATTTGTAAATTAAGCGAGCTATATAGGCCAGTAAACTTTTTGTTGTCATTTGACTAAAAATCTTGCGCAAAGGAACTCTGTAGGAAAAACCACTAGCTGGAGTAAGATGGAAGACATCAGTAGTGGAACCATTTCTAGTCTGGGATGAGATTGGACACCGTCTGTATCGGAGCTAGACTACATTGCTGCTTTATAAGCTGCTCTTTTCCAAGATTAGAATGGAACAATTTTCCCCAGGCATAATAATTATTACACAGACTATCACAAGTTTCTATCATACTGCCTGTATCAAATGTAGGCTCAGGTATTGACTGTCAAAATATAAACATGTAGTCCACATCCAAAAATAGGACTAACCGTTCATCATTTATTGACACTTACTCAATAATTCATATTTTAATTTAATTATGTGATAATTATACCATTAAACTTCATAATACATTTTACATGTACCTTGATGATGTCGATGACTCAAAATTTATCAGTTCATTTTACTTCCTGAAAGATAAACAACTTTGTTATCTTGAGTTACTTCGACGGTGAACACTCTTTCAGAGCTACGACAAAGTGACAGGCATCATACACACCAGTGCAGAATGATTGACAGCTGTCAGCCTTCACCTTAGAAATATCAAGGGAAATAATTCTAACAACTGGAGGCAGACCACATAAATGTTAAAACCTGTTCCACTGCTATTCCAGGCCACGAATTTAAAGTAAAACCATAAACTAATATAGCCATATTTATATCCCTAACTTTGACAATCTGTCTTTCGCCCATAATGACATTAATCCCCCCTCCCCGCACATGCACAAAAAGTCACGAAGGAAATAGATAAACATTCAATGTTTTAATTTTTCTATATACCCCCCCCCCACACACACACACACACACCATAGTTATATTGGCTTTCACAGCAGGATTGTTTTTATTTAGAATGTCCCCGACAGTATTTTCTCCATTGGTCCCAACAACATGATTTTTTTATTAGCGCCCACGGCACGATTTTTTAAATATTGCATGTTATAATAATATTAGTATTTCTGTGGTCCCAATGATTTTATATAGATTGCCAGTCACAGCAGAATTTTTATTCGCATTAGCCCCCACAACAAAGTTTTCTTTAGATTATCCATCACATCGCGATCGGGCCTCGAGTTCACTAAGCATTTTCAGGCTTAAGTTAATAATTTACTCAACTTTCAATTACTGTTTATAAAAAATATCTTTGATCCCCAAACTCAAAACTTTGCACATTGTTTCTTATTCATGTATGCCTATTTGATACATTAAAACAGCCAAGGGCTATATTTTAGTTAAAATAAGGCGAACAATTTTGAGTAAATTATAAACTAAAGTCTGAGAGTGCTTTGTTCAGTTTGGCTTTCACAGCAAAATTTTTCTTAAGATTAATGCCCCCACCATTATTCTCTAAAGATTGCCCCACCCCACCCCTCAAAGCAGTAATTATTTATAATGGTTCCGATTTGCCCTCACAGCAGGATGTTCAATAGATTAGTCTCAACAATAAGATTTTCTCTAGATTACTACAGTATATTTATTACTAAATTATTACAGCATATTTATTACTATTACATCATATTTATTATTATTATTACAGCATATTTATTATTATTATTACAGCATATTTATAGTGCACCCTTTCATATTCCGTGTTTAGGGGCACTTTACAAAGTGACAATGTAATCGTATAAAAAAACACAAAAAAAACCCAACAACCAAATTATAGACATATCAGTTGTATGCAGTGTCTGTTAAAGCGGCTTTAAATAAACATTTTAAAACGGGTTTTTTTATACTGCATGGAATATTTAGGAGATAAACACCTCCTGTTTCGCATTTAGAGGGGTGTTATTGTCCAATAGACATGTCCTGAGATCATTAGGACCCAAGACGCGTTAGCATGCGCTTCTATGGATTGGTTTAAACAGCATGATTTTCCTTTAGATTATCCATCATATAAGGAATTTCGTTAGAATATCCATCACAACAGGTTTATTCGGCAAAATAGCCAGCACAGCAGACTTATTAGTCAGAATAGCTGTCACAGCAGAATTTGCTACAGATTGGTCCTAACTGGAAGAATTGTGGTTAGATTATTCAACAGAGCTGAAATTTTCGTCACAGCAGCGGTTATAACACCAGAATATTTTTATCACAATAGCCATGACAGCAGTAGTTGTTTTCTGCTTGGATATCTTCTATAGATTGGTTTAAACAGCTGGATTTTTCTTCAGATTATCCATCATATCAGGAATTTCGTTACATTATCTATCACAGCAATGGTATTCGGCAGATAACCACCAAAACAGTACTTTCGCCAAAATAGCTATCACAGCAGAATTTTCTATAGACTAGTCCCAACAGCAGGAATTGTGGTTAGTTTATTCAGCAGAGCAGGAATTGTCGTTAGAAAATCCACGAAGGAAGAATATTTTCGTCACAATAGCCATGACAGCAGAATATTTTCATCACAAAAGCATAACTGCAAAATTTGTTTTTAGTTTGGTTCCAACAGCAGGATTCTCTATAGACTGGTTTAAACAGCAGGATTTTCTATAGATTGGTTTAAACAGCAGTATTTTCTATAGATTGGTTTAAACAACAGGATTTTTCTTTAGATTATCCATCCTATAAGGAATATTACAGCAGAATATTTTTAATCACAATAGCCATGACAACAGAAGTTGTTTTCTGCTTGGGTTTCTTCTATAGATCGGTTTAAATAGCTGGATTTTTTACAGATTATCCATCATATCAGGAATTTCGTTAGATTATCCATCACACCAAAATGTTATTCGGCATATAACCACCAAAACAGTGTTTTCGTCAAAATAGCTATCACAGCAGAATTTTGTATAGATTGGTCCCAACAGCAGGAATTGTGGTTAGATTATTCAGCAGAGCAGGAATTGCCGTTAGAAAGGCAGAATATTTTCGTCACAATAGCCATGACAGCATAATATTTTCATCACAACAGCTAACAGCAAAATTTGTTTTAAGCGTTGGTTCCAACAGAAGGATTTTCTATAGTTCGGTTTAAACAGCAGGATTTTTCTTTAGATTATCCATCATATAAGGAATTTCGTTATAATATCCATCACATCAGGTTTATTCGGCAGAATAGCCAGCACAGCAAACTTTTTCGTCAGAATAGCTATCACAGCAGAATGTTCTATAGATTGGTCCTAAATTGAAGAATTGTGGTTAGATTATTCAACAGATCTAATGCTGGAATTTTCGTCACAATAGCAATTACAGCAGAATATTTTTATCACAATAGCCATGACAGCAGAAGTTGTTTTCAGTTTGGATATCTTCTACAGATTGGTTTAAACAGCTGGATTTTTACAGATTATCCATCATATCAGGAATTTCGTTAGATTATCCATCACACCAAAATGTTATTCGGCATATAACCACTAAAACAGAGTTTTCGTCAAAATAGCTATCACAGCAGAATTTTCTATAGATTGGTCCCAGCAGCAGGAATTGTGGTTAGATTATTCAGCAGAACAGGAATTGCCGTTAGAAAATCCATGAAGGCAGAATATTGTCGTCACAATAGCCATGACAGCAGAATATTTTCATCACAAAAGCATAACTGCAAAATTTGTTTTTAGTTTGGTTCCAACAGCAGGATTTTCTATAGAGTGGTTTAAACAGCAGGATTTTCTATAGATTATCCATCATATAAGGAATTTCGTTAGAATATCCATCACAACAGGTTTATTCGACAGAATAGCCAGTAAGGCAGACTTATTCTGCAGGATGGCTATCACAGCAGAATTTTCTATATACTGGTCCTAACTGGAAGAATTGCGGTTAGATTATTCATCAGAGCTGAAATTTTCGTCACAGTAGTGATTACAGCAGAATATTTTTATCACAATAGCCATGGCAGCAGTAGTTGTTTTCTGCTTGGATATCTTCTATAGATTAGTTTAAAAAGCTGGATTTTTCTTCAGATTATCCATCAAATAAGGAATTTCGCTAGATTATTCATTACAGCAATATTATTCGGCAGATATCCACCAAAACAGAATTTTTCGTCAGATTAGCTATCACAGCAGAATTCTCCATAAAACAGGAATTGTGGTTAGATTATTCAGCAGAGCAGGAATTGTCGTTAGAAAATCCATGACAGCAGAATATTTTCGTCACAATAGCCATGGCAGCAGAATGTCTTCATCACAACACCCATATACAGCTAAATTTGTTTTTAGCTTGGTTCCAACAGCAATATTTTCTATAGATTGGTTTAAACAGCAGGATTTTCTATAGATTGGTTTAAACAGCAGGATTTTCCTTTAGATTATCCATCATACAAGGAATTTCGTTAGAATATCCATCACAATAGGTTTATTCGGCAGAAAAGCCAGCACAGCAGACTTATTCTGCAGGATAGCTATCACAGCAGAATTTTCTACAGATTGGTCCTAACTGGAAGAATTGTGGTTAGATTATTCAACAAAGCTGAAATTTTCGTCAGAATAGCGATTACAGCAGAATATTTTTACCCCAATAGCCATGACAGCAGAAGTTGTTTTCTGCTTGTATATTTTCTATAGATTGGTTTAAACAGCTGGAATATTCTTCAGATTATCCATCATATCAGGAATTTCGTTAGATTATCCATCACAGCAATATTATTCGACAGATAGGCACCAAAACAGAATTTTTCGTCAGAATAGCTACCACAGCAGAATTTTCTATTGATTGGTGCCCAACAGCAGGAATTGTGGTTAGATTATTCAGCAGAGCAGGAATTGTCGTTAGAAAATCCATGACAGCAGAATATTTTCCTCACAATAGCCATGACAGCAGTATGTTTTCACCACAACAGTCCTATACAGCAAATTCTTTTTAGCTTGGTTCCAACAGCGGGATTTTCTATAGACAGGATATTCCTTTAGATTACCCATCATATAAGGAATTTTGTTAGAATAACCACCCCAACAGGTTTATTCGGCAGAATAGTCAACATAGCAGACTTATTCGTCAGAATAGCTATCACAGCAGAATTTTCTACAGATTGGTCCTAACTGGAAGAATTGTGGTTAGATTATTCAACAGAGCTGAAATTTTCGTCACAATAGCGATTACAGCAGAATATTTTTTTTTCATCACAATAGCCATGAAAGCAGAAGTTGTTTTCTGCTTGGATATCCTCTATAGATTGGTTTGAACAGCTGCATTTTTCTACAGATTATCCATCATATCAGGAATTTCGTAAGATTATCCATCACAGCAATGTTATTCGGCAGATAACCACCAAAACAGAGTTTTCGTTAAAATAGCTATCACAGCAGAATTTTCTATAGATTGGTCCCAACAGCAGGAACGTGGTTAGATTATTCAGCAGAGCAGGAATTGCCGTTAGAAAATCCATGAAGGCAGAATATTTTCGTCACAATAGCCATGACAGCATAACATTTTCATCACAACAGCTAACAGCAAAATTTGTTTTTAGCTTGGTTCCAACAGAAGGGTTTTCTATAGTTCGGTTTAAACAGCAGAATTTTTCTTTAGATTATCCATCATATAAGGAATTTCGTTAGAATATCCATCACATCTTGTTTATTCGGCAGAATAGCCAGCACAGCCGACTTTTTCGTCAGAATAGCTATCACAGCAGAATGTTCTATAGATTGGTCCTAAATTGAAGAATTGTGGTTAGATTATTCAACAGAGCTGGAATTTTCGTCACAATAGCGATTACAGAAGAATATTTTTATCACAATAGCCATGACAGCAGAAATTGTTTTCTGCTTGGATATCTTCTATAGATTGGTTTAAACAGCTGGATTTTTCTTCAGATTATCCATCATATCAGGAATTTCGTAAGATTATCCATCACAGCAATGTTATTCGGCAGATAACCACTAAAACAGAGTTTTCGTCAAAATAGCTATCACAGCAGAATTTTCTATAGATTGGTCCCAACAGCAGGAATTGTGGTTAGATTATTCAGCAGAACAGGAATTGCCGTTAGAAAATCCATGACAGCAGAATATTTTCGTCACAATAGCCATGACAGCAGAATATTTTCATCACAAAAGCATAACTGCAAAATTTGGTTTTTAGTTTGGTTCCAACAGCAGGATTTTCTATAGAGCGGTTTAAACAGCATGATTTTCTATAGATTGGTTTAAACAGCAGGATTTTTCTTTAGATTATCCATCATATAAGGAATTTCGTTAGAATATCCATCACAACAGGTTTATTCGACAGAATAGCCAGCACGGCAGACTTATTCTGCAGGATGGCTATCACAGCAGAATTTTCTATATACTGGTCCTAACTGGAAGAATTGCGGTTAGATTATTCATCAGAGCTGAAATTTTCGTCACAGTATTGATTACAGCAGAATATTTTTATCACAATAGCCATGACAGCAGAATGTCTTCATCACAACAGCCATATACAGCTAAATTTGTTTTTAGCTTGGTTCCAACAGCAAGATTTTCTATAGATTAGTTTAAAAAGTTGGATTTTTCTTCATATTATCCATCAAATAAGGAATTTCGTTAGATTATTCATCACAGCAATATTATTCGGCAGATATCCACCAAAACAGAATTTTTCGTCAGATTAGCTATCACAGCAGAATTTTCTATAGATTGGTCAAAAAAACAGGAATTGTGGTTAGATTATTCAGCAGAGCAGGAATTGTCGTTAGAAAATCCATGACAGCAGAATATTTTCGTCACAATAGCCATGACAGCAGAATGTCTTCATCACAACAGCCATATACAGCTAAATTTGTTTTTAGCTTGGTTCCAACAGCAAGATTTTCTATAGATTGGTTTAAACAGCAGGATTTTCTATAGATTGGTTTAAACAGCAGGATTTTCCTTTAGATTATCCATCATACAAGGAATTTCGTTAGAATATCCATCACAATAGGTTTATTCGACGGAATAGCCAGCACAGCAGACTTATTCTGCAGGATAGCTATCACAGCAGAATTTTCTACAGATTGGTCCTAACTGGAAGAATTGTGGTTAGATTATTCAACAAAGCTGAAATTTTCGTCAGAATAGCGATTACAGCAGAATATTTTTACCCGAATAGCCATGACAGCAGAAGTTGTTTTCTGCTTGGATATTTTCTATAGATTGGTTTAAACAGCTGGAATGTTCTTCAGATTATCCATCATATCAGGAATTTCGTTAGATTATCCATCACGGCAATATTATTCGACAGATAGCCACCAAAACAGAATTTTTCGTCAGAATAGCTATCACAGCAGAATTTTCTATTGATTGGTGCCCAACAGCAAGAATTGTGGTTAGATTATTCAGCAGAGCAGGAATTGTCGTTAGAAAATCCATGACAGCAGAATATTTTCCTCACAATAGCCATGACAGCAGTATGTTTTCACCACAACAGTCCTATACAGCAAATTCTTTTTAGTTTGGTTCCAACAACAGGATTTTCTATAGATTGGTAAAACAGCAGGATTTTCCTTTGGATTACCCATCATATAAGGAATTTTGTTAGAATATCCACCCCAACAGGTTTATTCGGCAGAATAGTCAACACAGCAGACTTATTCGTCAGAATAGCTATCACAGCAGAATTTTCTACAGATTGGTCCTAACTGGAAGAATTGTGGTTAGATTATTTAACAGAGCTGAAATTTTCGTCACAATAGCGATTACAGCAGAATATCCTTTTTCATCACAATAGCCATGACAGCAGAAGTTGTTTTCTGCTTAGATATCTTCTATAGATTGGTTTGAACAGCTGGATTTTTCTACAGATTATCCATCATATCAGGAATTTCGTAAGATTATCCATCACAGCAATGTTATTCGGCAGATAACCACCAAAACAGAGGTTTCGTTAAAATAGCTATCACAGCAGAATTTTCTATAGATTGGTCCCAACAGCAGGAATGTGGTTAGATTATTCAGCAGAGCAGGAATTGCCGTTAGAAAATCCATGAAGGCAGAATATTGTCGTCACATTAACCATGACAGCATAACATTTTCATCACAACAGCTAACAGCAAAATTTGTTTTTAGCTTGGCTCCAACAGAAGGGTTTTCTATAGTTTGGTTTAATCAGCAGAATTTCTCTTTAGATTATCCACCATATAAGGAATTTCGTTAGAATATCCATCACATCTTGTTTATTTGGCAGAATAGCCAGCACAGCAGACTTTTTCGTCAGAATAGCTATCACAGCAGAATGTTCTATAGATTGGTCCTAAATTGAAGAATTGTGGTTAGATTATTCAACAGAGCTGGAATTTTCGTCACAATAGCGATTACAGAAGAATATTTTTATCACAATAGCCATGACAGCAGAAATTGTTTTCTGCTTGGATATCTTCTATAGATTGGTTTAAACAGCTGGATTTTTCTTCAGATTATCCATCATATCAGGAATTTCGTAAGATTACTCATCACAGCAATGTTATTCGGCAGATAACCACTAAAACAGAGTTTTCGTCAAAATAGCGATCACAACAGAATTTTCTATAGATTGGTCCCAACAGCAGGAATTGTGGTTAGATTATTCAGCAGAACAGGAATTGCCGTTAGAAAATCCACGAAGGCAGAATATTGTCGTCACAATAGCCACGACAGCAGAATATTTTCATCACAAAAGCATAACTGCAAAATTTGTTTTTAGTTTGGTTCCAACAACAGTATTTTCTATAGATTGGTAAAACAGCAGGATTTTTCTTTAGATTATCCATCATATAAGGAATTTCGTTAGAATATCCATCACAACAGGTTTATTCGACAGAATAGCCAGCACGGCAGACATATTCTGCAGGATGGCTATCACAGCAGAATTTTCTATATACTGGTCCTAACTGGAAGAATTGCGGTTAGATAATTGATCAGAGCTGAAATTTTCGTCACAGTAGCGATTACAGCAGAATATTTTTATCACAATAGCCATGACAGCAGAAGTTGTTTTCTGCTTGGATATCTTGTATAGATTAGTTTAAAAAGCTGGATTTTTCTTCAGATTATCCATCAAATAAGGAATTTCGTTAGATTATCCATCACAGCAAAATTTTTCGATAGATAGCCACAAAATAGAATTTTTCGTCAGAAAAGATACCACAGGAGAATTTTATATAGATTAGTCCCAACAGCAGGAATTGTAGTTAGATTATTCAGCAGAGCAGAATATTTTGGTCACAATAGCCATGACAGCAGCATTTGTTTTCAGCTTGGTTATGATAGGAGGATTTTGTATGATAAAATCATCATAAAGTGTTATGCTTTCTTGTGTTACAGAAAATATTTGCCTACACATTGGGTTTTTCCTTTAGAGGGGCCACGGTGGCTCAATGTTCCACTCAGTGTAGACTGACAAAGGTCATCATGGCATGCTTTTCCAATGTTGTTCCCCCTAATAGGTTAGGACGGAGGGGGGGGGGCTTGGAATTTGAAATAAAGAATACTATTTTGCAAAGGTCATAATGGCATGCTTTTCCGATGTTGTTCTCTCTTGTGAATAGGTTAGGAAGGAGAAGGGGGTGGGGGCTTGGAATTTCAATCATATCACACTGCATGGTGTATACCTGTCCTAATATGCCAGGTAGGTGTAAAAACTAGGATGTTAAACCCCATTTCATTTCTTTACATCAGATTGGGCCCAAATGCAGCATTTCCCCATACCGCAGAAAACATTGGGACCTTAATTTGTAAAAGAAAAGAGGCATAACAAAAAGAGTGATTGAAACATGCAGATGTATAACTTTATTTTTCATATTTGGTCAACATAAAATTTGCCTCTCCACAGCATATATTTATTTTGTTCACCACAACAAATACTGAGGATTCTTTCAACAAAATGTTGCATATAAATTGTCAAGATTATAAACACGGAAGTTGCAATTCTGGAGATATGGTAAATGTAGCATTGCAAATAGAGAGTTTTTCTTGAATCTTCTTTTTAATAGTTTTGTACATAGATATACAACTAATTGGAATCCCAGTGCCTGAAAGAATAATGGTAAATAGTCTTCTTTAATAAATGAATTTTTAATCAGAGTGTAAGTGTACATAAATTAACTAAAATTACAAATTACCACCACTACCATCAAAGAATCAACAAATTGGAGACAGTTCCAGATGCAGGTTTACAACACAATGTAATGAAGTTTTATAAATACACCTCCACATGACACAAACTAGGTCATTTTGGAAGTAACATAGGGTTCAATATTAGCAGTGGAAGGGAACCAGGAGAATCAGGATTTCAACAATTTGCTTGCGCATTGGGAGTCTTTAGCACCGGAAGGAAACCAGGAGAATCCAGAAAACCCAGGAAAAACCCAAAATAGCCAGTCTGAAAGTTATGTTAAATGGTTTATGAGATAATGCTTTGTAAATGAAATCTGGGCGGACAAACCTTGTACTATATTCGGCTCAGTATAAAAGGGTTTTACAAGAACAAGAAATTACCTTATTGCTGACAACGTTAAATCTGAAGCCTCTTTTCTGCTTTTCTTTTCTCAGGACCGCACGCCTATAATGTTAAGGATTGTTATTGTCAATGTTAAATACTACATGAAATAAACTTAAATGGGTTTTAATTTCCAATATGGAGCTAATGAAAACAGGCAAACCCCATGCAATGAGGTTTGAGGGAAAGTTTGCCTGGACATGGGGGGGGGGGGGGATGGCCTAGTGGTCTAGAGTGCCGCGCTTCGACCTCTAGCTGGCCGGTCACCTCTGGCTTGCGGCTGTGGTTCCAAGTCCTGGTGTGAGCGTATGTGGCATGGAGATAGGGGCGCCTTCTCAACCACGTGGGTTTCCTCCAGGCACTCCGGTTTCCTCCCACTGCTAAAGACCCCTACACGCAAGCGAATTATTGAAATAAAATGAAACCATATGTTAATCCCAAAATGACCTAGTTTATGTTGAGTGTATGTTAAACCCCATTTCTCTCTCTCTCTATTTTGCCTGGACATAGGTGCTATCAAACACAGGATGACCATGTCTAGCTATTGCACACACTTTACACATTGAGACTTTGGGGCTCCCAATATTATAGAAATAAAATGAGGTTTTACGTCCTACTGTACTGCTCTGACTGCTATGAGGGATATTTTGCCTAGACAGTGGTGTTACGGCCTACACTTATATCCAATTCCAACTGGCAAAGGAACTTTTACGTACACGTCATTGTGTACACTGGACCTCTGTTAATCTTTGCATCCCAACAACTGGGCAGTTGTCCTTGTCAGGCCCTATGTTCTGCACCACTCACTAACAAGGAGAAACCATGCCGGAAAATCGAGATGAATTTTCTTGGTCAACACTGGGAACTAATGATGGGTACTTTATCATTTTTAGTATTATAGGCTGAATTGCTGTCAAAGGATAAAACCACTTACATCAATTTCTACTTTGACATTAGATTTTTCAATAGACTATCAGAGCATCATCCTGAAGAAAAATGAAAATAGAACAAAATTAAATAAATGAAGCTTTATAAAGATGCATTGTTACTTAGACTATTTAAGCTTTGCTTAACTTGACTTATCAGCCATGACCCCTGTCAATAATAATAGTGCCAAATAACAATTGATACCTTGGGTAACATTACAAATTAGGTGAAGGTGAAAATAAAAATAAAAATGGAATTTTAACGCCACTCTTCGGGTAATGGCATAGCATGCCATTGCATTTTACTAATTTATGCCCTATTCAGAAAAAATGTCAACATTTGAACATTGGTTTTTGAACTACAAGAAATCGCAGTTTGACTTCAGCCATTTCGCCATTTGCCAAGGGATCCTTTACGTCACATGCACATCAATGTATTGACGGAACCTTTGTTTTTCGTCCCATCGGAAAGACTACACGGTGGTCCCTGTCAGACCTTCGTCGATCAGCACTCACAAGGGGAAGTAACGTCGGAAAATCTCGATGAACTTCTCAATTCTCGCCCACTGACCAATACCGCCCGGTACAATTATTGTATTACAATATGGAAAGACATATTTACGGACCAAACGACCGTATATCGATCGATATCAAAAGACACTTCCTACCTGGTACATTGAAATTCCTGGTGTTTCGTGTTATACATTGTGTCGTCACGTGTACTTTTGTCGCTTTCATTTATTTCTCAGCTTCCTAAATGCATTAAACAGCTTGTACATCTCAATTGTCGGTAGGTAAATGGGTATCGCCATCAAATTCAAATTGATGATCAATATATCAATTCGCTGGTGAGGCGGGCTGCTAACGCGACCTTCACCGATCATGTCAAGGCGTGGTTATGCTTCTTAATTCCCGCCTACAAACGCGTTAGAATTACTGCTCATCTAGTTACTGGTAGCTCCTCCCCTTTTTTATATGTAGATAGATACGGTATAGCATCAACCTACTTCGACTGACAACTATCAACTTAAAGATGGCGCTGCGGAGTTAACCTTGCCTTAGCCCTGAACTATGACATACTCACTGTATGCTTCGGTTCACATGATGTCTTGATGAGTGAAAGAGAGACAGAGAAATGGGGTTTACCGTCCACTACAAACAAGGTCATTTCGGGACTATCATATGTTTTTTTAAAATTTTATTTCAATAATTCGCTTGCGCTTAGGGGTGTTTAGCAGTTGGGAGGAAACCCGAGTGCCCGGAGGAAACCCACGAGGTTGAGAAGGCGCCCCTACCTCCATGCCACCATAGACGATACCATCTATGATGCCACATACGCTCACACAAGGAATCGAAACCACAACCGAAAGCCAGGAGTGAGGGGCTAATTATAGGTCGAAGCGCAGCACTCTAGACTACTTTGAGTAGTATTTGACACTAACACTATAACGATTGTAAATTAAAAAACAGTGGTTGTAGGCAAGAACGCTCATATTTTACAAGAGATGGGTAGACAACAAGCTTAAAAAAGGAGTTTTTTTCAAATAATCCAGAAAATTATGTTCTGAAATTCGCAAATAGCGAAAGAGGCTGAGATCTTTGGAGTGTAGAGATATATTTTAAGTTTCATCAAAATCGGATCAAAATTGTGACGTCGAGATTATTTTTCAAATAATCCAGAAAATTATGGTCTGAAATTCGCAAATATCGAAAGAGGCTGACATCTTTTGAGTATAGAGATATATTTTAAGTTTCATCAAAATCGGATCAAAATTGTGACGTCGAGAGGGTGTACAGCCTCCGTATTACATTTTTTTTTACACAATTTGCGTACAAAGGGCGACCATTTTGTGGGATTGTTTCGTTCGATTTTCTCGAAATTCGGATCAAACCTTGGAACTCAGCCGTCATTAGTGTTTAATAGTGATAAATTTAAACGTTTTTTTTTTTTTTTTTAAATTGGATAAAAATTGTGAACTCTGTAGAGGGTCCACGAGCTAAAAACCTGATTTTTCGTACAATCAGGTTGGATTTTGACCCCTGGATGTACGAAAAATCACGGAAGGGATGGTCCGATATGCGTAATTATCAAAAGGAAGCACGATCTTTGAATTATACTGAGCGCCATGGAAAAGGCATCACTTAGTTTTTCGTATAACAAAATGATCCTGTAAACATATCTTATTTATTTTGCTTCTTATTGTGAACAATATTCAAATGGGAACACATCAATAACAACACATTTGTACACTTATGGATGTTTAATATGTAATCAACGGTACAAAGTCAGAGGGGTCAGTAGCGCTTGTGTCCTCCACGGGCTCGTATACGCTCGCTGTGCAGCGACGTCGCATGGAATTAGCCAGTGTTTGAAAGAAGGCCTGGGGCAAATTGTTCCATTCATAATCTTGGAAAAGGGCAGCTTATAAAGCAGCAATTTTGTGCATCTGTGGTCTCCGATACAGACGGCGTCCAATCTCATCCCAGACTAGAAATGGTTCCACTACTGATGCCTTCCGTCTTACTCCAGCCACAGTTTAAGGTTACAAGTATAGTTACTAATCCCAGACATGTTCTACCGTGCCATGTCCGGAGACATGGCTGGCCAGTCCAAGACATTGATGTAGTTAGCAGCCAGGTAGTCCATACTGACACGGGCGGTATGCGGACGTGCATTATCATGTTGGAAGTGCTGAAGTTGTGGGTGCAGTCGAAACATCGGCGCAACAATTGGTTGCACGACATCATCACGGTCGGCTACAACATCAACGCGACCCATAGGGATCCAGTGATGAAATCGATTTCCAACCTAAACTATTTTTGTTCTCCTTTCTCGCGAGAATATATGGAGCTAAAAATTGTTCGCCACCTCAAAAAATAGAGGGGCGTGCGCCGGGTGCGCCCCCCTCTGGATCCGCGCCTGCTTCTTCTCTTAGACGACGTTTTACGGTATTGGCACTTACTGGTCCATGTCTTACGACGACTGCTGCGCCTGTTCGAGTCGCCGGATGTAGCGGTGTTGAGCCTTGGTTGTAACACGTTGTGGACCAGGACGTTGACGGTCACGTGTTGATCCAGTATCTTGAACACGTTCCACCAACCTTACAATAGTTGACTGATGACAATTAAAGTGTCTGACAATAGCACGTGTAGACATGCCAGCCCTGGCTTAATTTTCGTTTTCGGGGGGGGGGGGGGGGGTCGATACGAGGAAGGATGACGCAGCTCTCTGTAAACCCGATTTTATTTCGGGTTCTACACCCGCCCCCCCTTATTCTGTCCCCGAGTCCGCTCGCCTATGGATAACTCTTGCGGAAGGTCGCTCAACGCTGAAACTGCCATGCTTTACTCCAATCCGTTAAAAACATGTAATCTCATCTGTACAACGAATTGAATCTCAAATAAATCACACAAAGAGAACACGCATTTTTTATGATTTAATTATATATAGACATATATAAACCTCTCTACTACCACTTTTCACCAGGACAATGGTAGATTTATATACTAATAGTTCGCCTCGATAGGTTATCGCCAACACAAATGATCCATCAATGCCCATTATACAGACAAACACAAAAGAAAAAGAACATTACAAAACATATTGAAAGATTGGGACCAGCACACACCACTTATTTGTCCTTGAAATATATTCAAGCCCTTCAGTTCCTAGTTCAAATATTGACTTGTATGAGGCTGAAGTAAATTAGCTTGTATTGGGAGTGAGTCAAGATTGTAGTGTATTTATAATGATGGATGGTCTTACACGAAAAAGCATTCAATCAAGTTTAAGTGTTTTATACTTGTATAACAATTTTTAGAAATTGTAAAGCAGTAAATAATAATGAAGAATCATTCTACGGCAGTCTGTTCTGTGACTAATATGCGATGCATCGAAGAATTTTGTTTGGACAAAAATCAGTAATAAGCGATGAAGAATCCTGAAAGCTCTGAAAATTTTATATCAAAATAAAATTTGAATACATGTATGTGTAAATTACAAAATAGATGTATTTTAGTGTGGGCCTATATCAGATACACCAACAGTTAAGCAACGTAGAGCAAACGCTCTAATAGACCTTTGTAAAAGGTTGTACAAACAACATTTTAAAATACGTCGTATATAAAACACATGACATGGATAGATACTACAGTATTTAAAACTGTTATAACCTCTGTGCTTCAAGTTTTGTCATGATTATAAGAAACTTGATACTTTCTTCCACGTGGTTTGAATTAGATTATTAAACGTAATTATGGGCTAGATTACAACAATATCAAATTTAATGTTTTAAGGAAACCTTCATTATTGCTATTGATTATAGTCACAGTTTCTCAACAAAAGACAACAGGTCCGTATAGCTAGCGGGGGAAAAGAGGGGCAGGTGCTCAATTGAAAAAATTTGGCGCCGCCGATGGGCGCCGAATTTTCCCTTTGCCCATTGTGGAAAAAATTGGCTCATCAAATGATCGCCTTGGGCGCCCTTTCCATTGGACGCAATACAAAGCCAGCGATCTACGTGACCATATCAGTATGGGCACCACAAAAACCCTCGTGACATTGGTTGGGCGCCTTGGGCCAAGATTTTGGAAGACCACAGGGTCTACTCTCTATAGTTCGGGCCGATTCCATCCCAAACCATTATGCTTGGACCCCACCCCCTCCACGATTCTCGTTCCATGACACATTGGTCAGAATAATGCTGGTCACGTCGACGCCATCTGGTCCTGCCATCTGCAGTTATACGCAATACCTGTGTCCATTGCCTGTGTCGCCAGCCCTGGTTTTGTTGGTCAAACCAAAGACGGGGCGAAGATCGGTCTGTAGGGTCCACAGGATTGTGGTAAACCTTGGTTTGCCAGTTCGGGCCGATCATCCGTGGTTCTGGTGGCCCGAAAGCGTTACTGATGCCTATAGATGGTCCGAACAGTGACGTGGAAGTGATTGGCAACGGCTTGGACGGGGTGACCAGCGTCGAGTCTTTCAAGCACCTAGTTTGTCTGAGCTGTCGTGAATAGTTCAGTCAGGTATGGGGGTGCATTTTATAGGGCTGGTCCCGGTGAACAGCACGTGCAGCATAAGTTACATGAAAATCATGGAGAACACATTATCACCTCAGAAGTCAGGTTGCGTTGTGAGAACATTTCCTGGGTTTAATTGTGTTTGGGTAGGAGCCCTGTTGCTCAGGTCAAGTTGGAGATGTGGTCACAAAAATATACAATAAAAACATTTGGCAAGTTTTATGCAATGCGTCTATTCATTGCAACATACGAAATTGACATTTCTTTCGCTGCTTAGTATGATTGTCGGATCGCACATAATGCATAATGCCGAGTAAGATTGGTTGGGCCCCTCAACCCGGAGGGGAGCCCATAGATCCGAAATTGTCGGGGCGACCATAATGTCGAGGTAGATTGGTTCGGAAAACAATCTTCAAACTCGATTCCGAACTTTTTATAGGTTCATATCAAAGTATAACCATAATACGCCAATATCGCAAATTCAGTCTCAAAATTGAAATTTTCCGCGGCCTTCCTAGCCCCTTCACCGAAGCGTGACGTGTCCACGGTACCACTCGCTGTGGACAGTCAATACAAAAATATGTGACCATTTATCAAGAATCTGTTTGTCAATCCTCCACAGTAAGGGCCAGTTTGAGTTCCTTTTAATGCTACGGGTGCATGTATAACGATTCATTGAGGTTGAAAAAAACAAAACAAAAAAAATAAATTTAAAGTTTTGACATGATACTTCATTATTTGGAGTTGGGCGGCCCAGTGAGTAAGGTGCTGTCTCGGTATTATGCTGACGTATGTCGAGAAAGTTCCTCGGGTTTTTCAATGTAAGATTTAGCCTTGTCGGTGGTACAGAGTAGGACAAACGTTCTGGCAAGGAACGGTGTCTAGTCTAGTCGTTCGAATTGTATGCAAAGCTGAGTCTCCGTGTACCCTTGGCAGATTGAATTCGAAATAAGATTAGGCCATAGTGCTGCTTTCCAACCCAAATTTCCCTCTTCACTAGCTGGGATGTGGTAGAAAAGTATTAAACCCCATTTCATTCCGTTTTTTTTTTCATAGGTAAACAGCATTTTGGCATTTAAATATATTTTTGCAAACTAATCCCCCCAACGGAAAACGGAATTTATATTGATGTGACCCAACGGAATTTATATTGATGTGACATTACTGTTTAATGCTGGTAGTTTGATAAAACTGAGTAAAAAGCCTCGAAAAGATAATTCATGCACTAAATAAATATCCTGTAGATATCACAGATAACGTCTTTTAATACGTATATAAGGAGCAGATTCATCATCAGGGTGAACGCTGAAGCTTTTTCACACAGTTATCTTTTCTTTGTCAGTGCTGTGACATCTTAGCAATATAATTTTGATTGTGAGTGCATTTCTGTCATAATTGATAATTAAGTTAAGCTGTGTTATTATCACAAAATTTAATTTTGCGCCTTTAAACGTCAGTCTGATATAGGGATTTTATTTCAAGCTACATGTAGTTCATTAAATGAACAATACAAATTATACACGTGACAATTATTTTTATATTGACGAACTCACCTGGATTATCTAACTGAAGATTGAATAGCCTGACCAATCACAAGACAACAATATACCTGATCACCCGTATACTACCTATTAATAATATAATAGGATTAAGTAACATTCGCTTGGCTTCATAAGCAACCCAATGAATCGACGCCATTAACTGCTAAAAACACAACCGCCAAGGTCGCCATGGAGTGTCGAGAGTTTCACCAAACTATATCATCATTATAAATTTTGTACTTTAAGGAAATAATTTATACTATATTAATTGGATACATACATTAAAGCAAATCAGGTAAGGAGGGGAATACGTAATTCATTTTATCTATTGTAATTAACCTACCATTTTGCATTGTAAATCGTTAACAGGTTATTCTCTATATTCATTTTTCATACCTATATACGTCACCGAAAATATTAATCAAAACATTTGTAAGATGTATAATGAGTTCGTCTTGAAATGTTATTTAACATATTCTATAGTTACGAAATAATGCCATTTACATATCGTAATAATGATCAGTCATAACTGATTATCGTTAATAACCAAGAAGATTAAATGGTAACCGGGTGAAACAAGGCATTATCATGTTTCTTTATTTTCTGGATCTAACAAATCAATGCGTTCATGTTGTCTTATTATTTATCTTAGTATATTCTACCAAAACATGTTTAAAAAAAACTGACAGGTAAAATAAGGCATAATAACATTTATATAACAAAATTGTTGGCCACTATTGTATAGTTTTCTCGACTGACGAAGAAACCATATTGTTTTAAAGTTGCCATGGAAACAAAATGACTATTTTGACTGTAGATGGTTTTCTTGTTTCAACACCCAAATAATTATTGCAATTGAAAGATAAATTTAAATATATATCTTTATACAATAACATTATTTATGAATAGTCCCAAGACGGACGAAACGTACTTTAAAATGTTAAAATTAATGTTATTAAACCTTTGTTGAAATCACTTTGTGTCGGCATATCTTTTATCTCTTTGTCGTTTACCGTGAAACAAAGTATATACTAAATAGAGTTAATAAACCTTCAGGGTCAATCGTCTACAAACTCGGTGAAGATAAGTATAGGGTTTTAATTCTGTAACATAAATAATTTATATCAATATAATTTTTAGGTTTGGAACAAAATATAAAACAGATTAGAAACCAGTAATAATTGGTTTTGTATGAAAGATATAGTAATTCATATTGAAAGATTTTAAGTCATTCTGTTCATTGGAATAACACAGTCTGATGGACACGATATCCCTATAGTTCAAACTGTTGTTGTATATATATAATTGATAAGTATATCTCGTAAATACAACATGTATCAGGAATTAATCAAACTATATGTAAAGGCTCTGTGATTCAGTAATTATAGCAGGCTAATCCAATGTGTCAGAGTATTTGTATGGAGAGATAAAATTAATGGACAGGCCTAAACAAGGCGTTTTTTGGGGGGATTTTTAAAATACGAGCAGAATTATAATTATTGTTCCCATTTTCGAAAAATCTTAAACGCCATTTGAAACCGTTGGTTTTATACTCAGGGATTAATGTTATTATAATATGACCCAAACATTTGGATATCTTCAAGATTAATAAACATAATGGTGATTCACGTAGCTCGTTGCCTGCCAAACATGCCTCTTCATATGGTTTATGCAAATACGTGATTTATATCAGTCCAGATAATATTACATAACTTATATTTAATAGCCGATTATGTGATATTTGTATATTTTTAAATATATATTAAAACATATGGTATTACAACTTATGTCTGATATGGTGCTGTTTAGTCGTTTGAATGGGACGAAAAACCCGAAATACCGGGTATACATTTGCGTGCACGTAAAAGATCCGCTGGAAGTTGGAACTCGATATAGTGTCGCTGCAAGAGCAAAGTTCCCTCATAGCACACTATATGGCTTATTCTTATATTAAATTCAACTGTTCATCTTCCATTAGCCTGGGTTAAGTGTAGAAAAGTGCGACGATAAACCACATTTCATTATTGCGGTCTGAGTAGAACAGTAGGACGTTAAATCCGATTTCCTTTTTGTCCGGCTGCCATCGATTCCCCCCCCCCCTCAACTGCTATACATTCTAGACTGTCGACCAATGACGTTCCATTTTAACTCTTTGTAAAGATTTTAAATGTTTAATAAATCACTTCATATAATATATGGCCGTTGGCAACGGTATTGGGATCTTGAAGACACAAATAAACTTCATCACACCAAGTCTCTCTTAGGAGACTGGCCAAGCTCCTATCGTACGAGCAGGAGTGATGAAGTTGTCTTGTGTCGCTCTCGCATAGGTCATACCTTTTTAACACATATTTTCATCTTGAAGCGAGAGCCTCAACCAGAATGTGAGCACCGCCTTGTTCCTTTGACAGTGAAGCACATATTGATTGAGTGCAAGCATCTCACAGGTACAAGATTACGGCATTACCGTTGCCAATCACCACATCAGTTGTTTGCCCAACCGGGGCCCTGTTTCACGAAATTTTAACTTGAGATAAAATCCAATTTTAGTAGATACTTCAATTTTGAGTGGCTAAGCACTAAAATCAATCTAATATTATCCAATCAAATTACTAAAATTGGGATCTTATCTTAGTTAAAATTTCGTGAAATAGGCCCCTGGTCTATATTGTAAAGCGCTAGACTTTTATTCGAAATTTTAATTTTATATATTTATCATATATTGTGTTTTAAATATTTATATATGTAAAGGAATTAATATATTTATTTTTAATTATATTTTCTGTCATATTTGTTTTTACTTACATATATGATTACACCCCTGTGATATTGTTTTAATTTGTCTCATTAATTATTTCTTCATGTTTGGCGCAATATGGCCCGATTGGAGTTGACGTGCCATTAAACAACATTTCATTCATTCATTCCAATGACATTCCAGGCTTAGGGCTCAATAACCCAGAGAAATGTGGACAAGATGTGGCATTCCTTTTAATATTCACTGACTAAAGTAGCACCATGGGGTCTTTCTGTCCGGCATGGAAAGCGGGCTCTCAATTCCGATCGCCACATATTACGTATGACCCATGCATCTTTTCCTTGTTAACGTCCAGTGTTTTCACTTGTCTTCTTTGGGTTCCTCTTCACGTTGTGTATTCTCTTCTTCTTATCTATGTAGTTAAGACGCCTGTCTTCTCAGTCGTTGAGACGGTTGTCTTACGCGGAAACAGTTCGTTTTTACATGTTATATACCAATCTGCTTACATTTGATACAATGCACAATAGATTACAATAAAATCAAACCATTCCCTCAAACCCAATCCACCCAGATCCGCCAGGACGAGTCTACTGATAGAGATTGCTACATTGGCACAATTATCCTAATTTACTTTCAGGTTTCCATCTGAAAAAATGTTTCGTAAAAACAGCATCACGCCAATGAGAGCGAGAACGAAGTTGTCATTATACGATGATGATGAAGACGACGTTGAGATGCAGAAGTACGCTGCACGTGGATTAAATATGAAACTTGTTGTTGATGAAGAACAACAATATGATGTATTACAGACATTACGTATGATTCCAACGCCTATCCCCACAAAACGAAGATTGAAGTACGAACCAGCTTCTTTATTTTTGCATTCAGCAGAATCTAATTTAGTATTGATAGTTTTCTCTATTTTTCACAACCCAGTGTTAAAAATTAATTGTCGTTTTACGTCCATTCTAATTACAGAATTTACTAGTTCGACAATGAATGTTAATGAATGAGATATAAAAAGTTTGGTTCTGACAAATGAAATATTTTATTTAACAGGTCGAAATTATTTTCGGGGCCAGTAAAAGGCTTGCGTGGCATCGAAGCTTGGAAATACAGACAGAAAGTGGTACGTTACAAAATATTTTAAAACTCCAATGCAAATAGTCTTGTGGTCTATTTAACAGTAAAACGCACAACGTTTCTAATTGTCATTTTGGGGTCTGAAAATGATTTGTGTATGACAGCCGACCAGCACCCTTTCATACACGGGCCTGTCTTGTTATGTATGCACTTTTACAACCGTGTTCGTTATTTACCAATACGGGTTTGGGCATATCTTTAAACACCAAAGAATGTATGCTTCATGTGTCTGGAATATACTAGTTTTGTTTTCTGAACACGCAACTTTACTGGGACACTTGGGCGATATTTTCAGTTATTTAAATGCCATGGCTGGATGAATATTTCATGTCACATTTCTTGGACATTCATACAATATTTTGTTTTTGAAACTGTCTTTGAATTTCACTACTGTATGTGTGACGCGACCAATTTGTTATATTGTTAATATTACTATTTGTCAGAAATGGACAAGATTTAAAGTATCACTGAAAGAACTACAATACAGATTGGAACTATGGGGATCTTCATTGAGACATATTGAAGGTATGATTGTTTTCTTTCAGCTTTTTCTGGGATAGATGATCAAATTTGTTGTTACCGAACAACTGAAGACATCCTTTGTCATTCAGATTAAATTCGTCCACAAGAAATACAGTAGATCTTTTCTCCACTTACACAATATCACACCCGTTGTTAATTGAACGTAATAATGTTTTACAGGCTACCAAGGAACTGGTGTTGTATCCTATTTTGTTTTATTGAGATGGTTGTTGTTCTTGAACTTTCTCATCTTTCTGTTCGTCTTTACCATGATGAATTTACCCATGATGTTGTTTCCTCAAGTTACTTTTACTAATAGCAGCTCTGAAGTAGCCGTTTGCTCAGCATCATATGCTGTTAATGTATCTTCTGGAGCTCTTGAACTGGTCATAGACATCTTCCAAGGAACGGTTAGTTATCTTTTGTCATGATTAAATAAACAATCTAAATTCCATAAAAATTAAAAAAAAAAACACTGAATCATATAACAATTCTCTTTTGTAGCCATACAATTTACTTGGTCGCCAAACCCGACCAAAGTAACTCTTGCTTTCTAAATCATCTGAATCAAGGGTCGATAAACTGTACTCAATGCCTAAGATTTTAACTTTAACTTTAGCCTACTAATTACTGAAATATTTAACTCAAGCTATACATCACATTATTTGGATTAGTTGATGCTAATGCCAAAAAAAAATACCAGTTTTATCTTAAATTGAGTGACTGAAATTTGAATAAGCCTCATCATCTTTGGTCTGGCGGTGTACCGTGATAGCCATATGGCTTAATCATTAGTTATGTTTTTTTTCTAGGGTTGGATGGAAAAGACGGCTATGTTTTATGGTTATTATGCTGCCGATGGAATAGTTGTAAATTCCCCCTTAGACGATTACAATTATAATCTACCTTTAGCATATATCCTGGTTACCGTAGCTTGCCTGTTACTTAGTCTATTCCTTATGGCCAGACAGTAAGTATTTTCCATAATATTAAACATTTCCATGTAAAATGTCTGCCACCGAGTTCGGATGGGACGAAAAGTCGACGTCCGGTGTACGCCCTGTGCATATAAAAGAATTTTTTGCAGTCGGAATTCGAAATAAGAGTGGTTCGTATATAGTGCCACTGTCAGTCCAAAATCTGCCTCATAGTACAAGTGAGCACAAAATACTTGGACGTTAAACACTTTTCATTTTTGCCCCCATCTCACCCACATCACCAAAATTTATCAATCGCCTAATACGTTTAGTAAGACAGGGATAAAACAACACCAAAATAGTTTAGACTGATATATGAAAAATATGGGATATTCAGGAGCATTTGATCGTTACTTATAATAAAACAACTCTGATAAAATTTGTAGTACATGCCAGCTTCTTTATCCCATTAGATACAGACATATACAGCGTTAAAACGTATTCCATTTCAGTACAGCTAAAAGTTTCAGAGAGACGATATTGGATGCAGAAAATACGAACCTAGAATATTGCAATCAGATATTTACAAGTTGGGATTATAGTTTAAGTGATCAGCATGCTGCGGATATTAAACAAAAAAGTATACATTATTCTTTGGCTGTAAGTATTGAAATACTATACTGATATTTCTGTGCTGATCTCGTATATTATTGTATTCCACCATGTGCTTGATGACTACAGTTAAAGCGAAATTATTTTATGACAATATATGCACAGTTTAAAATTATTGCGTGATGATATTAATAATATTTTTTTTTCAATTATAAGCCGAATCATATTAACGAAGAATCACCAGACCGTAAGTTTCGACTGGATTTTGATAGTTCTGAAAATTTTCTTCTAAGTTGGAAATATATGGCGAACTCAATGTTCGGAATAAACAGAGCCTCACGTGTTTTCCTACAATCCAGGCCAATTCACTTATTTCTTTGTGGATCTTTAAGGTGGCTTTGCTTTTATCTTTCAGAGTGAAATGGCTGAACAGAGATTTGAGAAAGAAAAATCAGAGAAGATGCAAAATTTTTCTAAAATGTGTGGATTATATACTACCAGAGTCATTGTTAATATCTTTGTTTTGGGTTGTTTATGTGGTGGAGGATATTTGATATATTTTATAACTTTATGGTCATCATCTTACATAGAATCGGTAAGAAAACCATCCTACACCTCCCAATGTATATATTATGCTTTTCTGTAGATAATCCCCCTCTATTTAGGATCATATTTCCGCACGGTGATTTGGGAAAATGAGCGCTTAATGTTCCCTTATTTCTTCAGGAGACAAATCATCTTGAATACAAATCAACGTTAGGCGTTAGCCTTCATAAAATTAAATCACAAAAATACTGACAATTCCGCTTTTTTGCATATCATAAATAATGTTCTGCTTAATAACAAAGGTACCTATCCGAGATGTGTTTAATTCAAAAGAACACAAATGATTGAAAGATTGTTTTATTTTTCAGCAAACCGACGGACAAAACAGTATTATTATATTATTGGTTCAGTATTTGCCACCAATAACAATTACAGTATTAAACGCTGCATTACCAAACGTATTTAAAATAGTAGTAAAATTTGAACATTATAGCCAAGCATTTGTTCTGAAACTTTCTCTTATCAGGTATGTGCTCCTTTTACTTTTAACTAATGGTAACATTTCTCCAAGGGTAAAAGGTGAGTATTTGAGTGCTGGATAATTGTATAAATAGTATACATATGTTGTAGTTCTAATAATTACAAATCATTTCAATCCAATTCAATGCTAAAATAATCAGAATTTGTACTATAAAAACTACACGAGTTCAAACAGTCAAAATTTGGTAGCCAATAAACTAAATTGAGCAAATATTTTCACATTTTCTATGAGCACAACCAATTCACAGAGAAAGAATTTTCGTTGTGCTTATTGTAATGTTTGCCATTTTACATCGGAAAATATTATCAATAAACGTAGTGTTAAAATACTAAACTGTTCCAATATTAAACTTGAGCATGATCTTAAATTTATTTTACAGAACCGTGTTTTTAAAACTGGCATCACTAACTGTGTTGGTTGGAACTCTGTATTCTGAGATCACGTGTTCTACTAAAAACAGCTGTGGAGCAGGAATCTCACCATGTTCAGAAATTACAGTAAGTATGTCTGTTCAATAAATGGACCAAGTGCGAATTTTCCATGGTGGTTTCTTTGCTTGCGGATTTTAAAAGAAGCAATACAAAGTATCAATTTCAGCAAATTTGAAACACATAATATTTTTGTTTATTTTGTTTTGCTTATTTTGTTTTGTTTATTTGTTTGTTAATCTATATTTTATTTTATTTAGTGTTGGGAGACATATGTAGGTCAACAGTTATATAAATTGGTAATTATGGACTTCCTGGTTGGAGTTGGTGTTATCTTCCTTGTAGAAATACCAAGAAGGTAGGATTTGTTTTAAATACATAAATGTTTGATAAATGTTTTCAGCAACAAGATAAAAAGGTAAACAAACATCGCTAAAATCCCCGATTGAAACTGGCTTCTTAAAGGTATTCTATCCATGGTCGGTCAAAATGATACCCCTGCCATGTGTTCCAAACATAATCACTATATTCCAAGGAAATTTATCATTATTATGAGATAACTGGCGGAACGTTGGTTTAAAGGAAATATATATAAAAAAAATGTTGGTCTGTTTCCAAGTAATATAACTCATGGTTGTTTCCCTTCATTGCTTCTGCTGTAAGTGCAGGTTTTAAAAAAAAGACATGACATATCTTGTTATAAATTTGTAAATGAAAAAAAACCCCTATATGTATACAATGCTTTGTACCCTGACTCGGGTCTATCTTAAATAAAGAAAATAATCTAGCTGTTAACTTTAGTTTGATGTCGGGTAAAATCGATATTGACTCAATCTCTTCTTTCAACATGTATAAAATTATTCAACCCTTCGAAGCTGATGCCATTTAGGATATAGGCTACACATAGACGACCAAGCCTTCAGAGAATATCATTTATGTGAAAGCGGACAAAGACGCATTTTTTCAGTAACAGAGAAATTTGACGGAAAACCCCCACAGTAAAGCCGTCTCGAGTGATTAAATATTTGTGGCGTGCTCACACAATTTATTTCTATACTACCATTAAATCGACAAAAACACGAGTGTTGACGCCCTGCAATTCTCCGAGTGTTGACTCGGATTCCAGTATGGGTCGGTGCAGTCTGTATGTGACTCGATAAATAAAGCACCAGTTATTTATCCACATGTATGTGTATTTGGTGCATATCAGGTGACCAAATGGCACATCATTGTTTAGTTCCCTTTTGTTTTTGATTCGTAACCCGTTTCATTGATATATATTGTTGCGCCTCCTTATTTTTCTTGGTCATTGGTTGACTCTCTGCTAGATTCATTTCCATTAATTGTTTTAATGTTGATTTGGTGTCGTATTTCTTATTTGTTTACCTCTGTTAATGTCTTTCGAATACTGTATTGGTTATCATGTATGGCTGGGGTCACTTTGTTTGACGCTTGAAAAACTGGAAATTGACCGGAACTAGACACCGAGCCAACTAGACACTGGATCGCATGGTCATAATGATGGTAGTCAAATTGATATAGATATACTGGCTTCTAAGGAGACGCTGCATATAGATAAAATTACATATACAGACTCCTGATAGAATTTGTAAAATATATACGAAAAATAGGAGAGTTATATTATCAATTAAAATTTGATTAATTTGCTTGTTATTTTCGTTCCTTTTAATCACCCAGTTGTCTTTGGCCTTGATTGGACAGTCACCATACGAAACTTAGACTGTTTGTCGACAGTTAGCCCCGCTAGGGAACAGACATTAAGCTATTAATTACTTCTCTTGCATTCAGAATTTACCCATGAATTGATCAAATATATGATTAAAAACCCACTATCACTGCATAAGGGTGTTTATCACTCCCGTTACAATATATCTTTAACATGTACTAGTGTACTATGGATCAGGCTTCGAAAATGTAATTCACCAAATCGACGCACAATATTGTTCAAAGAACAAGTATGTCAATTTTCATGTTGATCGGGCTTTAATTGACGGAGTAATAAGAAGCAGAAGATGAGTAGGCTAACGGTTAATAGCGTATTATTGAATAGCCCGACGCATTCAATCGTTTCTGTTTTTACTGTAATTTCGAATGTTTATTTTCTTAAATATTGGTTATCAGAAGCCCATGTTAATTTAAATTGGCAAATAATTCGTGTTTTTTAATGTCATAGACTTTGGGTGATATTTAGTTAGAGACATACCTACTTTAAATGTTTTTAAACGAAGGTAAAGTGGAGTAAAGAGCTGAAAAACACAACCGGTATCATGTTGGTATAATATTACTTCTACATTTGGTAAAGCTACGTTAAATCTGTCTGATGTCAAACAGCTGAACAAAGACAACCAAAGACAACCTCCACATGTGTTTTTATGTTGGTTTACATTCAACATTTTTAAAAAAACATCTGATCAATAAATTGTGTGTGTAACCAAGGATTAAACTTTCTTTTAATAAATGTAAACAGTTCTAGAAAATATGGAGGAAGCTCATTGATTGATGATTTACACACATATTAAACATTGTAGAAATCTGTTCAATGTAAATATGACATCACACCGGTGCTGTTTTGTGCCAGTTGCCTGATTTTTAATGGAAATTATTTGAATAGTATTTCACAACCCTACATTATACACACCACAGTTCTTTTTAATTTCTTTTCAACGTCACAGGGACCATATTTGTTACTGTCATAAATTTCGGATAAAAGGGCGTAGCGAGCCGACGAATGACTCGGTATTGTGGCGTTTACATTACCACTTCCGGTTTTATGTTCTTACATCTTCCAGGGGGTTAGGTTTGGATAGGGTCAGCGAGACTGAACTTTTGGGTACCCATAAGGTAGCTAGAGCCGGGGAATGAGAGAGACCTTGTGACGTTGCTTGCAGTACCACTTTCGGTTTTGGCTACTTAGTGTGTCTGTATGCTGTAACACCGTTAGTTTGATCATACAAATCCAAAAGAAATGAAATACCTAATAATTTGCAGCATAATAAAGAACTTTGCGGTCTGAAGTTCCGAACACGTTTTGAGAAGTTATCTTTCCATTCACATGAACAGAACACAGTTTTTATGGGTTATAATCACTAGTTTATTCTAAAAGCACGACGTTTCGACAAGTATCCTCTTATCGTAATCAAGCACAATGACATTAGTGTGTGAATTAGTTTTATTTAACGTCCGCTTCCACCGAGGTGATATCGCAGACAAATGACATTAGTTGTTGTTGTTCTTGGTGTTTAACGTCCGCTTCCACCGAAGGTGATATCGCAGACAAGTCTTATTTTTTCCATTTTCATTATCTTAGCGCACGCGCAGGGGTCTTTGCTGTGGGAGGAAACCGGAGTGCCCGGGGGAAACCCACGAGGTTGAGAAGGAGCCCCTATCTCCATGCCACATACGCTCGCACCAGGGCGAGAAACCACAGCCGCAAGCCAGAGGTGACCGGCCAGCTAGAGGTCGAAGCGCGGCACTCTAGACCACTAGGCCATCCTAACTTGAGATCAATATATACAAAAATTTATAGTGAAACCATAAACATGGATTAAAATAACAGTACCAAAAGGGGATCTAAGAAGT
Source organism: Patella caerulea (assembly GCA_036850965.1). Taxonomy (NCBI): domain Eukaryota; kingdom Metazoa; phylum Mollusca; class Gastropoda; family Patellidae; genus Patella; species Patella caerulea. The sequence goes on along the minus strand of JAZGQO010000004.1, from coordinate 16,803,278 downwards.
AAAGGATATTTAACAACAACAACAACAAAGTAATTAACTGATTAAATAAACTCTGGGGTTGAGTAGGGGGTTGTAGACTAGTATGAGGCCATTCAAAGGGTACCTTGAACAGACCGGTTAAAGCTGATGAGGCACAGAAAGTGAGGCCATATAATTAACTTATTAGATAAACTCCATTCACAGTTTGGCTGTTAAAACGTGTGACATCTATATAAAACTAGTATACCGTTGGTTCAGGAACATGGGTTTTCAGTGGAATTTTGTGAACCTAGAGGAGATTGATAATTTTGGAATAAGTAAGAAACATCTCGAATTTAAAAATTTGAGATGGTTAATCTTATAAGGGTTGTCTTTTTAGTTGGGGTTTTCATTCTTGGTGGAAAATTGTAATTGATTGGGGGTGGGGGGGGACACTGTCGATTTTCTTTAATCGAAAATGGCCGAGTAGTCTCTACATAGATTAGTTATCTGAACGTTTAAATTTCAGGATTATTGTTAATAAATGTGGTTGTGGAATAGCCCAAAAGATCGGAGCAGCACAATTCGACATTTCAAAGAGTGTCTTAGATCTGGTTTACGCTCAAATTCTGTGTTGGTGAGTTAAATTTTATAGATATGACAGGATTAATATAAAGCGTACTTTTAACATTGTTTGAAGATACATGTAGACAATATGCCTACCAAGCCTGTACAGCAACCTAAAACAAGAATTACCTTTTCAATTACAATGTAGTTAATAACTTATTCATGTATGATGGACTGATCTTTATGGATCTATTTAACACATGTTATAATATAAATAGTTTTTTTTTTATTTTATAACTAGCCAATAATTGATTCGGTTTATAAAGTAGTGGTCACTAGGACTATTTTGTAATTAGAACAACACGGATTAAAGTAGGAAGTCAAGTAGATCTGTATACTGTAGTCACATAGTGCAATATTACTGAGTGGTCTCTCTATATAAACAATAATTATAGATCTCTTATTATTGAAATACATTGTTTTATTGATTCGTGTACAATATAGTTCTACAAATGTAAATTATAAATTAAGTATGTAATTATAGACAGAGGTATTATTTAATAGAAATCTTTGCTCTATGTTTTGAACAAAAATATCTGCCAAAGACTCGTCTAAGTATATAATACAGGTATTTGAGCGTTGTAATTGTTTATGTTAGCTTTTATTGTAATTTAAATCATTTTACAGGATGGGATTTTTCTTTGCTCCGATTCTTCCAGCTATAGCCTTAATAAAACTTTTGATTGTTTTCTATGCTAAAAAGGTAAATTTAATTAAAGATACTTATCTGTGTATTTAGTAGAATAATGAAATTGATGTTAGTAAACATAATATAGACTATTTAAATGTAATCCTGGGAAAGTAACATACTTATTTCTTAAACACTCCACAAATGGTTCCCGTTTCGTAAATTTCAAATCACTCAGACTACTTGTCAGTTTTATTTCAGGTCTTTTATTTTCATTACTAACAAACCATTTTTTTTTAAAAAAAAATTACAGCTATCAGCGTTATTTGCATGTGAACCACCAGAAAAACCTTTCAAGACATCTCGTTCAAACAGTTTCTTTATGATAGTGTTAATACTGGCCTTCTTTCTGTGTTGTTTCCCAGTTGGTTATACCATGGCCAAGTAAGTTTAAATATAGGCCTACAACTATTTTTTTTTACAAGTAAGGTTATGTATATAAGGTTTTTGTTATAAAATGGAACTTAAAATATGTATAATCATGTGTCAGTTTAAGGCATTTGTACATTCAAAATCTGGAATTTGTTATAGTTATCATTACATCTATTATTCGGGGGTTGGGATGGCCTAGTGGTCAAGAGTGCCGCGCTTCGACCTCTAGCTGGCCGGTCACCTCTGGCTTGCGGTTGTGGATTCGATCCGTGGTGTGAGCGTATGGGGCATAGAGATAGGGGCGCCTTCTCAACCTCGTGGGTTTCCTCCGGGCACTCCGGTTTCCTCCCACTGCTAAAGACCCCTACGCGCAAGCGAATTATTGAAATAAAAATTGAAATCATATGTTAGTCCCAAAATGACCTAGTTTGTGTCGAGTGGACGTTAAACTCCATTTCTCTCTCTCACATCTATTATTATTTTTTTTTACAGTTTAGCACCATCTAAAAGCTGTGGCCCTTTCCGATCATATAGTTTCATTTATATGGCGATAACATCAGCTATTGGCAGCGGTCCTCTTGAATTACAAATCATCTATAATATCATTGTATCACCTGCCGTCACAGCTTCCATTATTATTATACTAGTGTAAGTATATGCATATCATTGAAAATCAACGAAATGATGTTGAATGGAGTTTAAAGCGATAATTTCATATTTTCAAAGAAAGTTAAAACATAATTTATTTTAATAAATTTTAAAAATATAACTTAAAAATATGAAATTGTAGCTTTAACGTCCTAATAAAGACGGGTATACGGCATATGAGAGAAATTTTGCCCGAACAGTGGCGCTACGGCGCTACGGCCTACTTATATATCGAATTCCAACTTCGGATTTTCGTCCCAAGACAGCTGTTTTTGTTAGACCCCCCGTCATGTGCCACTGGCAACTGTCTTGTAAGACCCGCTCACGACACGCGCCTGAAAGTGAAAAACGGCATTGAAAATCACAAAAGTAATCTTCGTCCAGCATTTGAATAAGGGTCATATACCACTAAACCACGTCGTACCTTAATGGTTGTTCTAGCTTTCATATAATATGAATATTTTTCCCATAAATAATTATTTATTAAATTGTGTTTATATTTCCAGGTTGTTGATATATTACTGTTCGGCCATGAAGTCTGCTCACAAAGATATGAGTAACTTACTGCGAGAAGAAATAATTTTGGTAAGAATCTCATAGTAGAATTTAATCTATTCGGGTGGCGCCCCTCTCTATTTGCAATATTCTAACTAATTCTGTTTACGATCTAGGAATTCTACAAACCATACTGGTTTCAATTGATTGAGCTGTTCTTGCTGCTGACATTAATTTTATTTTTAAACTTGAAACTCTTGGAAAGGAAATGTTCGTTGTTTAGTTTATAATTGGAAGAGTTCTATCTTGGCACATTTGCAATCTGATTAAACTACAGATCTATATTTCGTTTCGTTTTTTATACCTTCGATGGCCTACACTACATGAAGTAGTAAAGAAAAGTAAAACAAAATTTTGAACTATAAAAACGAAACGAAACATGATATATGTTTTATTCAGATTAAACATTTGTGGATTAATACGTGTATGTTCAAATTATGTTTTTATCTTCATTGCAGGAAGGAAAAGATAGACAGTTTTTGTTGAATAAATTAAGGGATGCTACCGGTGAAGCTGTTCCAATGAGAGCTATTCGACGAAAATCTATTGCTACCCTTACACCTACTGATACCATGTTGGACGTTGATGATATCATGGAATCAGAACCTGAAAACAAGAAAAAACCAGCACTACCGCGTAGTAATACGATATATAGTAATAACAAAGGTGCTGTGTTTACTCCACCCAATCTGGTTTTACCAGATGATGACTTTGATTTCTGAGATAATGACCAAGAGTTGCGTGTAATACAGATTCTTTAATTCCGTACTAAAATATAGACTAAAGTGCTGTGAAATGCAATAGTTATTAGACCAGGAACTGGGTCACAAGCGCTACTCGTCTTGTTGTAGTTCTTCTTTGGTTAGTTCTCTGAAAAAGCCTAACTACATTAATTGATATGCTTGGTATGCTTGTTCCTTGGACAATTGCTAATCGATTGACAGAAATCGATTTTTGATTCAAACATGGCAGCGTTGAATCGATCCTTGATTGCTGGTTCTTTGTCCATATAGTACTATCTTACTTGTTATATAATTGATGTTATTATATGATGTTAAAGAAATTACGTATCTGTGATAACACAGATGTTTCATCACATTTACCAGCAGTTGTAGACATATTAGCAAACGCGAAACACACCCCGTGTACAGCCATTACATAAAAGAGCATAAGATTGGGAGATTTTCTATAGACATAAAGATCTGTCACCTGTTATAACAAATTTAACGTGGACAGTATCCTGGTGATGCCGTATAGGGTAATTGTTAAAATTATGTTGTAAATATAGTCATTGTTGATGTCATGTATATGCAATTATTTTGTGATAATTTATAATAATCAAAGTTATTCTATCTGTACATTCCGTCCATTTGTTCTTTACAGTATTTGTCTTTTTGAAGGATAAAAACACAGTTAAAGACACATTCCCCTCGCAATCATGAACACATAATTATGGATTAGAAGACATCCAAAATCACAACGAAAACTATTTCGACAATTTAATCAATGTTATTCAATCCGTACATTCCGTCCATTTGTTATTTTAATTTCTTTACAATTTTTTTTTTAAAAAAAACAACAAACAAAACCCCCACCAAAGCAACAACCAACAGCCATCCGCTATTCAACTGCTATTCAAATCGCAATACCGGTTTTCCATGAAACCGACAATTAATACGATTCTTTTGGGATACTTTTATTTGCCCAGACAAAGCTTTATTTTATAATAAAAACTGCAATCATTGTTAAATTGTGTGTATATATTGTGACAATGTTATTGCCGGTTTAACTTATTTTTGCACTGAATGCAGTTAATCTGAAGTTATACACTACTTTTTGATTTGTTTGGGTTTTTTTTTAACAATAAAACGCTTAAAATAGCATTATGCAAGAGCAAAGTCTGCTTATTACAGGTCTTTCTTTGGGCCTGAAATGTAATCTGAATAATCAATGAGACATTAATTAACTTATCCAGACCATAATAAACTCTTTGATGTCAAGGCTAGCCTTCGATGTTGGCGGATTAACTTCCTATATGCCGCTTAACGGCCATTGATAATTAAATCAATCAAGTGGATAATCGAGACTATGCTGTTTATATTAATGATTTTAGTAATGATGGCCGAGTCTATGTGAATATTTCACTCGAACCGTTCTCGGCTAATATTTACTCAATTTGACTGAAATTTTCAGCAAATTACCTTTACACTATCTAGTTTTTAACTATTATAGTGAGAACTCCCATCTCTTTGTCTTATCTCCCACAATGCATCATTAAATAAGCCCGCACTCGAGCGCATATTTGAAATAAAGACATAGCATTATATATGTTAGTCTGGAAATGCCTTAGTTTGTGTTGGTTGGACTTTTAACACCAATTCTGTGCCTTGTAGTCTGTAATTGGCGTCGGTTTTATAATGTATATATCTAATATATATGCTAAATCATTGCTTAAAAACTTTAATGTGATGAAGACTATGACTAGCCACTTGGGTCAGATCTATCTTAGGTCTCCAGTCATAACATACTTTAAATAAAAATATATATTAGGTCAATGTTTGTTTGTGATGAAATAATGACTCCGTCACGTTTCGTTCGAAAATATAACTCAAAGGGCCTAAACCGCATTGATTTTTATACGCCCACATTTTCATGTTGACGTATATTGTCGTCACCCCTGTTCGTCCAGACGTCCGTCCGGACGTCCGTCCGTCCACAATTGTTTGTGAACAGTCTAAAGGTCACAATTTTTATCTGATTTCAATGAAACTTAAAATATAGGTTTATCACCCTAAGATATCGGTTCCTTTCGATATTGACATGTATCGGACTGTAACTTCATGGGTTATGGCCGCTGATTGTACGAAAAATCACGTTTTTTAGCTTGTGAACAGTGTAGAGGTCGCAATTTTGAACCGATTTGGATGAAACTTGAAATGCATGTTTATCCCAAAGATCTTGGTTCCTTTCGATATTTGCGCCAATCGGATTGTAACTTCCTGAATTATGGCCCCTGATTGTCCGAAAAATCGCCCTTTTTAGCTTGTGGTCCCTCTGGGGGTCAAAATTGTTATCCGATTTAAAAAACCGTTTGATTATATCACCGTTCCATGGTTATGAAGGTTGCGTTCGAATTTCGTGAAAATCGGACCAAAATTGACGGACAAAATGGCCACCGTTTGTACGCGAATAGTGTGAAAATATGTTATATCAAGGTTGTGGACCTTATAGAGGTCACAATTTTGAACCGATTTTGATGAAACTTGACATGTATGTTTATAACCCAAAGATCTTGGTTCCTTGCGATATTTGCGCCCATCGGATCGTAACTTCCTGAATTATGGCCCCTGATTGTCCGAAAAATTGCCCTTTAGCTTGTGGTCCCTCTGGAGGTCAAAATTGTTATCGGATTTAAAAAACCGTTTGATCATATCACCGTTCCATGGTTATGAAGGTCGAGTTCGAATCTCGTGATAATCGGACCAAAAATGACGGACAAAATGGCCGCCTTTTGTACGCGAATAGTGTGAAAATATGTTATATCAAGGTTGTGGACCTTATAGAGGTCACAATTTTGAACCAATTTTGATGAAACTTGACATGTATGTTTATAACCCAAAGATCTTTGTTCCTTTCGATATTTGCGCCCATCGGATCGTAACTTCCTGAATTATGGCCCCTGATTGTCCAAAAAATCGCCCTTTTTAGCTTGTGGTCCCTCTGGAGGTCAAAATTGTTATCCGATTTAAAAAAAACCGTTTGATTATATCACCATTCCATGGTTATGATGGTTGAGTTTGAATTTTGCGAAACTCGGACCAAAATTGACGGACAAAATGGCCGCCGTTTGTACGCGAATAGTGTGAAAATATGTTATATAAAGGTTGTGGACCTTATAGAGGTCACAATTTTGAACCGATTTTGATGAAACTTGACATGTATGTTTATAACCCAAAGATCTTGGTTCCTTTCAATATTTGCGCCCATTGGGTCATAACTTCCTGAATTATGTCCCCGGATTGTCCGAAAAATCGCTTTTGTTAGCTTTTGGTCCCTCTGGAGGTCAAAATTATTATCCGATTTAAAAATACGTTTGACTATATCACCGTTACATGGTAATGAAGAGAGAGTATGAATTACGTGAAAATCGGACTAGAATTGACGGACAAAATGGCCACCGTTTGTACACGAATAGTGTGGAAATATGTTATATCAAGGTTGTGGACCCTATAGAGGTCACAATTTTGAATCTATTTTGATGAAACTTGACATGTATGTTTATAACCCAAAGATCTTGGTTCCTTTCGATATTTGCGCCCATCGGGTCATTACTTCCTGAATTATGTCCCCTGATTGTACGAAAAATCACCCTTTTTAGCTCGTATTCCCTGTGGAGGTCACAATTATTATCTGATTTAAAAAAAAGTGCTTGATTATAAAAATCAAATAAATTCTAATGATTTTTTGATAATTCCTTAATATGCGACAACCTTTGTTGACTGCCGGACGATTTGGCTGCTGAGTGGGCGTATGTTTCGTTGCCTGGCAACCTATTTTTAAATTAAAAAGGAATAAAGTGTTGAGTTTGGTTGATCTGAATTGTTATTTCGATAAGTGATGGGTTAAGTTGGGCGTGAGTAAATATTTGGAAAGAGTAAGCGGAAGTTGGTTTGTTTACTTATTATGATTTCATTTTCCATCCACTTACTGTGACGCCAGTAAACTCGGTTACATTTTAAAAGTGGCTTTATAACACGTAAAATATTCAACGGAGTTACCGACTGTCAACCAGAAAACAAAATCAACACATCAAATCCAATTAAATCGACAATTTCATTTCTGACCGAAATCAAAGAAGTTTGGTCATTTTAATGAAATGTTTTTCCTACCTTGAATATCGAAAGATCAATTATTTGTACTATATGACCAATAAACACTGGCCATGTCCACACGTGCTTATATACAATAAACTCATCCACGGTTGATTTCACCAGAATGGTTTATTGAAATATTACTTCTATATAATAGTTTTTCCATACAATTATTCTATTACATATATCTACCTCTGGGGCTTCTCAAAATAAACAGAGTTAATGATAACAGTACTTTATTGAAGGACATATATAATTCAGATAAGCGACACATAACTACACTGTAAAAATAACATTTGGAAGCGTAATGAAACTTTGAAAATGAAAGTACATCTGAAAAGTTTCGAAACCAAGAGTACATAATAAGGCTTTAATAAAGTTTGGGAAAATAGAAATAGATGTAAAAATTCTTTTTATTTTAAAAATAGATGTAATAAAGTTCGGGATAACAAAAAGTACATATAACAAAACTTTGATAATGAAATCAAACAGTAAAATGTTTACTTCTAATAGATATTTCTTAGTAAAGTGTGGTCGGAAACGGCCTTGTCTGGATAGTAGTCTATAGAATTACGCTCGCGACTGTAGAAAATCTACCAATAGTTACTTTCAAAATGCGTTAAAGTTTAGACTTTAGTTTAAGATTGAATTTTCATCATCTCCAAATAGTGAACGTGTAAACGTGAAGAAGTGTTGAAATTGACATTGCATTCTTACAGTGTAGATCTGTATGAATATTTGATATACAACTGACTGCCTTTACTTACTTGGACTGATAGTAAATAGAGATCGAAGTGGTAATATAAGGATTGATTGACGTTTGCCTACACAGGGTTTGAAGTGATTTATTACAGCCAATAACCACTAACCAGTGTATACGCTATATCCAAGCACTTTATATCACTGAATAGTTTAAAGATTCGTATACATGTGTTAACAATAGAATGTTGTTTATGATAAGTTTTTTCCGGGCACATGCAGTATATATTTTATAAGAAGCTTCCGTCGGGTTAACGTTCTAACCTAATGTATAGGATAATTTAGTTCATTTAAGGATTATAGCGAAAACTGTCTTCATTTTTTTTACGTTGAATTACAAAAGGATTTGGGATACCGTAAAAAGAAATGAATCGAATCGGTCACAGTGATATGGCATCTACCAAGTCGTATGATGGAACGACCAAGGAATCTGCTTCTCCTGTATCGAATACGTACATCAGCGAAGCCAGATTAAGACGAAAGAGTATGATGGTGACAGAAAAAAGAGACCCTCTCGGTTTGTTCCACAAAACACCTCCACTGTCTAAAAGGATTAGGTATGTTCCCATTCTTATTGCAAATAAATTTGCGATATTACATTTTGATTTTCCTTGACCTGATTTGAAAATGCAATCTTAATATTACGTTTTAATAAAACACCATATAAGGTAATTCTTTATGTTTTACTAAAGTAAATCCTTAGTTTACTTTCAAAATATGTAAAAAATATAACCTACATTTCTAAGAGACATATCCTGATGGAAGGAAGCCAATATTAATTGCCATGCAGTTGTGATGGGGTTGACCACTCACATAGTCATATTGGAATACTTTTATTTTATGAGTTCCTACAGCACCCCCTGTTTGGTTTTAAAGTGGGATTGTCCAAAGAAATAAAAAATCCAAAAAATTTAATTTCATTCTAAACACTTTACTTTTCACAAGACCAACTATGACGCCAATACGGCTTTACTTAACATTACAAAACGTTTTATTTACTTCATGCAGTATTATGTAAGTGGGGGAGATAACGTTTTACCTTATCAAATTACACCAATGCAGTTTAGTTCAATGATAAATATGTCATACAAAATCGAACTCAAAATCGGCCGAATTCAGCCAAGGCAAAATGACGTAGGCCTAATCAACAAAATTAAAAATGGCGATCTTCAGTGGTGGAAGGATAAACGATTTCTTAAATTTTTCAAAAACAGAGCGATTATACAAGTGAAAAATCGAATTTGACAAATATCAATTAAAAAAATGTATTTTTCATATGGTGCCGGGCATTTCATTAAAAATAGCTGCCAAATTTGGTAATATAATGCAATTAAAGGTTAGCGATAATATCATAAGATATGACTTTTGCTACGTCTTTTATATGGTTTTCAATGTACGATAAATTTCTAGACCCCAAAATACTGTCAAGTTTGCTTACTTGGGGGAATATGATATGCGCTTAGCTTTGCTACGTGGAACTACTATAGGGCCATCTTTTATCTCAAAACACAAAGGGTTGAGAGATGAGTTGGTTTTTTTTCTAGATGTAGCCGGGTTCAATACTGATATAAAAATGAATTCATGATGGCATAAATTCAAAATAGCCGACAAAATTTAATCCAAAATTGCGGGATATTATATAATGTGTTCGGTGCAACTATGATCTCAAAAATAAATTTCGAGAATTCTTGATGGTAGAATATTGATTAACGGTCATTTTTTCCCCGTTGGATATGGCTTGTTATATATCTTATATTTAGGGTGACTGAATTCAAAATTGGGTTCAAAACTTAATTTCAAATAGGATTGTCACATACAAAATTTCAGAAAACATTCTTATGGACAGTTTTATAAAAGCAAGGAGAGAACATCACCGGACCCCCAAAATAGTCGGAAACCTCGCTTGGCAAAGTCCAGGGAACCTCGGGCCTCGGCCGCCTAGCCTGTGAAAAATACTACTACTGGTGTGATCGCAAGTGCTTGTCGTGAAATGAATAACAGACATAGAACAGAACCCGCGGCAACTATCGGTCGAACCGAGTCGAGGGTCTCTTAAACCACGTTGTTCGGATACAAACTCTTAAGTATGCTGTTTGTGGTGTAGGAAGTAGGACGGGATTTATTGTTTTGATTATAGTCACAATGTTACACAGTATATTATACCCTAGTTCAGCTCTGAACGTCGGTCTCATTACACTCACCCTGAGCGTTCAGTGTCTGTCCCATTCAATCAATGTCGAAAATAATTGGAACCCCAGTCAATTTTACTGGGCAACTTTTCACTGCCAAACGATGGGTTGTCAATCCGTTGGGCGCCTATACAATGTAAACGAACATCTTAGTGAGAAAATAAGACCTCGCTTACTTCGCTAGAGACAGTATGAGCGACACAACACGCTGTTAAAATTACGTCCCCTCCCATCAAGTTACATTTCCCTGCCATGACACTCTAACTGCAGGTCAACGTCCACATTCAGGAATGTCGGTCATGCAAGACGAAACGAAATGTACAGGCTTTACATTGTACAGGCTTTCACACGGATTGACACCCCCTCGTTTAGCAGTGAAAAGTTGTCCAGTAAAATTGACTGTTCTCCAATTTTTTTTTCGACATTGATGAATGGGACAGTCCCTGAACGTTCAGGGTGAGTGTAATGAGACCGACGTTCAGAGCTGAACTAATTATACCCCTGCCCCTATAGAGAATTGTAACTAAAGAATGTAATAATATGTTATGTTTATATAATGTCTTTGGATCTACCTTGTATCTATTCCTTAATTACACACTGTAAACAGCCAATGTCGCTTTAATGACAATAAATCGTATGCATGTAGTTTACTCAGTTCCACGTAAGATTTAAAATGAATAGATACAGTACCATTACAGCCTATTCAGATTTGTTCAGATGAGCGTAGTACTAAAATTGAATTTTTCCGATAAGACCGGTGATAATCTCGTACGATTTGACTCCTACTTTATTATTTAAATGAATGCCGATGTCTTCGAGTTAAAGGTTAGCGTCGAGTGCACTAGTCGTGAAACACGTCGCGTGGAGACCTGTATCTCCAACAAAATTGATGAAAATTACAAGCCGCAAAACGCGTTGTCTTGCTACAAAGTTCAGGCCGTGAATACAGCAATCTGAAAGTGGTCAGAAATTGCTAACAATCATTAAAGTATACACAGTTTCTTATATTAACCTAAAAAGGCTCATTTTTTTTTTACTTATTTTAAAATGCTTATTAGACGCCTAGGTAACTACATAGCACGATGATTACAACAGTCTGTTAGAATGACCTTTCCGAAAATTTCCTCAAAATGTTCGCCCCCCTACCGAAAGGTAATGCCCCCCCCCCCCGCTTAATGGTGTCTAGATACGGGCCTGGATGAATCAAATATGCCTGAAGCCAGTTCCAGCGTGGCGACACACACTTGTTATTTAAAGTAGCTAAGTCTCTAACTCAATCCAAAATTTTCAACATTGAAAACACGAATTTTTTGTCAATTTAAATCCACCTTGATGCTGAGATCTTACCGGGAAAAGATGGGCTTCTGATATCCAATATTTAAGACAAAATAAACATTTTACAATTGGTACACGAATCGTGTGCCATAATGCGTTTCTGCCCCAGTTCTGGCAAGAGACTAGAAACATTGCACAAATCAAACGGCATATGTAGACTGGAACATAACTGATTTGATATTAGACTAAACACGAAAACCATTGGATGTAAATCAGTTACGATACATAATACATTCATATTACAGTGTTTTATGCGTTGTGACCAACTTGTGTCAACATAAAGTGATTTACATGCATTTATTAAAAGATTATTAAAATTCCTAATCAGACATATCTGGTCAAAGTATCCATTTTAAAATGTCCATTATGTCTTATAAATATTTGATATTATGATCTCATGTTTTCACGGTACGATTACAGAATTAATGTATGTATTGCTTCAAAAGGGGCAATGTTGAATTATAATTTTAATGTGGAATATTATGGATAATATTAAGTTAGAGGTCTAATCTCATAAATAAAAAGTATAAGGTCATATGCGATCAAACGAACCTTTATCTGAAATAATTTTGTTCCAATAAGTATCCAAAACGATCAATGCTAACTTAAATTATGACCATTTAAAATTTACATTGGGTTCAGTGTATCAGATAAAGAAATACTCGGATATGCTAAATTACTAAAATAGTTGTTATGCTTTTAGATTGAATAACTGTATATATGAGAAACCGTTTGTGATTTTGTCCTGTTAGCAGTGTATAATCGAAAACGTAAGCATTTAATCGCCATAATGTTTTAATAATATCGATGGTAATAATGGATAAAAAAAAAACATGTAGACAAATGTGTTTAATGGGAATGTGAAATAATAATTATGAAAAATAAAGGTTATCGATTATTTTAGGTCCTTAACTTAATCCTGTAATGGGTGCATCTGGGAACAATCTGGTTAATATCTGATCATAATTCCGTTTTGTTTTATCCTTTATTTTGATCTACTGTACAGGGTCACGTGGACATCAATCAGGCTATGTTGGTATATAGAGCTGCATGTTGTAAATTATGGGAAAGTGTCTAAGAGAATAATTTTTAGTGGTTTAGAGGTTATGAACATTTGAAATACAATTGACTGATATAACACCAAGTTACAATTCGGTGTGAAAATCTGAAAACATAACCAGATGATATTGTAATCAAATTTCACGTATTATAGGTCTGGCCTACCTATAGAACTTGAGGAACAACAATCTTGAGGGGGTGGGTGGGGATGTCTGGAAATAGGATTTAAGAGTGGAGAACCATGATAATAATAAAATATTGCCAGGTTCAAAACTGCTGAATATAGTATTTTTTTATGGTATTGCGATCACAATAATGCGTTCACAAGATTATATTCAAACTCATTAATAATTAACTAAATTAATTTACTTTTACTTTAATGCATTCGATCCAGATAATTATCCTTGAATTAGATATTCACACGTACACAATGTTCCGGCAGCGAGAATCATTTTTAAATTATATATGAGTGCACGCTATTTTCAAATCAAAGGCTAAATTCAATATAGATCAATATGCCGATGAACATGTATATATAGATCTTATTCGATTATTATGTTACACGATGATTAATTTGAAAACTACAATAAAAAAAAAAAAAAAAAATTATTCTTTGCAATAACGTTACTCAAGATAATTATAACAAGACGCAAAACTTCAATTTGTTCATGAGTTACCTAAGGGAAATAATTGATCGATCTTTAACATTAGTACTTACCATTAGTAAGAACAAAATTTCACAGATACATTCGCCACTTCTCGGGGCGCCTTATTTTCCTGGGGTACAATGTACCCCCTGCTCCCCGGCTAGATATGGCCCTGTAATTGAGTGATTGAACTAATATATACGGAGTAGAGTTGCTAAGTGTGTTATTAATAAGTGGGTAGTTAATGAATAATTAATTTAAGTGCTGGTAAATTATATCTGCCGTGGTTAGATTCATAGGATATATCATACTCCTCGTAGTGTTTCGTTTGATTAGAGCTAATCCCACTAATCACTACTGTAAAGAGAGAAAGAGAAAGAAATGAGGTTTCACGTACGCTCGACACAAACTAGGTCCTTTTGGGACTAACATATGGTTTAATTTTATTTAAATAATTCGTTTGAACGTACGGGTCTTTAGCAGTGGGAGGAAACCGGAGGACTCGGAGAAAACCCACGAGATTTTCCAGCGTAGTTTCCCCCTTGACAGGGATGCAGGACGGGCGGCCTGACAAGGACAACTGTCGTGCACGTAAAATATCCATTGGTCGTTGAAATTTGATAGAAGAGTAGGTCGTAGCGCCGCAGCCGGGCATAATTAGACCACCATACCATAATAAAAAAAAATCGATAACCGGCTATTTCTTGTCGAAATTTCACTCAAGATGAAGTAATTTGACAGAAATTGTCAAAATATACATTCTTGATTGTCTAGTTTTGAACTATTGCAGGAAGAATGATAATGCACTTATTGTGTTCATTCCTACACTGACATAATGCATAAATATGTTTAATTCCTGATTTTGAACTTTGGTTAGTTTTACATGTATATATGTTTTTCTTAACCTTTTAAGTGACCTGCATAACAGCGGTAAGGGAGAATCGTATGAGAAACACAGTAGGGTAAGTTTGATTGTTGCTATGTTATATAGTCAAGACGTGATATGCGAACTAGAACAGATATCGGCCTATTACCTAAACGGGGATTACTTTATATAACAAATAGAATATTATATAGTTTAATTACATATGTTTGAATATATCCTTATCTCTGTCACTTTAAGCTCAAATAGCAACAAAAAAAACAAAAAAAAAAAAAGAAAGAAAAAAAACAACAACATTTTATTCAATTTCACTAATAATGTCCGACTTGTACGTGATATAAAACTCACGATTTATATCGATAACAGACCGGTAATTCGGTAATCTCACTCTTTCTCCCGTAACAAAAAAAATATACATTAGTAAATTGTTTTGCAATAAGCAAATAGAAATGTAAACACCGTTTGTTAAATTTTGATTGTTTCTATCACTGTGTTATAGAGATGGATAAAATGTAAACTAGCTTGTAAAAATATTAGCCAGACCCTTGAGCTGTGGGGAGGAAATTTAAGAAGTATTGAAGGTAATGTTTTAGCAGTTGTCAAAAATTTCTTAGCACTTGAGCTTTTAAACAGGTTGTGTAGTACCCATTTATGCCCCCGCATGTCTGAAAGGAAATGGAATGGGGCTTAACGTCTCACGTTTCTATCAATTGGGCCAAAGAAAACAGAATTCCCACTGGTTTTTTAGCCTGCACGTTAACGTGTACAGGAGACCCAGATTTTTTGTTCCACCATAACGACTAGGCTCTACTCTTTGTGGGGTTGAATTGGACTTGGATGTGTTTGATTATAATAAATTAATACAGTTTTTACTTTTGAAATATGTGTGAACGGACCTGTCTTTAAGCCTTAAACCTTTAAATTACACTTTATTAGTATCTTAATATACGTTAAACAACTAGAAAATGTTCCCCAGTTGATTAATTCCGAAATTGTTCCTGTTTGCAGGTCATCAAGGAACTGGTGTGGTGTCGTTTTTTGTACTGTTAAGATGGTTGTTTGGTCTTAACATTGTTTTATGTCTTATTACCTTTTTCTTCGTCAACGTGCCCGTTATATTCTTTAATGAGGAGGTGTATTCTACAAGTTTACCAGCTTATAGTTTATTACAGACTTGCACTGATAACTACAACGTAACGCTTTCTTCTGATCCTTTACAACAATTTCTGGATTTCTTTCTTGGTACAGTAAGTATGCAATAAAATCAAATAACAAATATTTACCACATTAGAAACCAAACCAAATTTTTGCTTTATAGACTTTATGAAACCATATAGGGCTGAGCTTCGTTGTTCTGTTTCTTACTTATTTTTTGACCTGTTTCTGTTTATTGGGTACTCTATATATGTCTAACACCTTACTTCAAAATGATCATGACACAGGATCGTTTTATTTAAATCAAAAGTGGCAACTTTTCTTACTTATTATTTGGTCTGTCGAATGTTCCATTGTATATTATACATGTATATGATTTACATTACATAAGTGGTAATTGTTTTGGTTTTGTAATGCTAGTTACCATTACTTTGGTCCGTCTTCATTAGCCCTGTCGGAACTGAACAGCAGTACGTTAATACCCAATATTTCATCTAATTTCCATTACATGGGTATGGGGAGATGTACACCACAGGGAGATATACATCTAAAGTCAGTTTCAATTGTTAGGATAGCTGAAGATGTACGTACCTGGTCACATGAGTTGTATGTATATGCAATTAAATAGAGCAATGGAATGGGATATGATTTTAGAAGTCTCATTTATAAGTATCCCCGGGACATAGACTAAGTTGGTTAAAATAGCATTATGCAAGAGCAAAATCTGCTTATTACATGTCTTTCTTTAGGCCTGAGATGTTATCTAAATAATCAATTAGACATTAATTAACATATCCAGACCATTAATAAACTCTTAAAGTCAAGGCTAGCCTTCGATGTTGGCGGATTGAATTCCTATATGCCGCTTAATGGCGGTTGATAATTAAATCAATCAAGTGGATAATTGAGACTATGCTGTTTATATTAATGATTTGAGTAATGATGACCGAGGCTACGCTTTTTTCTAGGGTAATAGTGGACCAATTTGACTGAAATTTTCAGCAAATTACCTTTACACTATCTAGTTTTTAACTATTATAGTGAGAACTGCCAACTCTTTATCTTATCTCCCATAATGTAACTTTAAATATAAAGAGTATTTTAATATAAGATGATCACTAATTAGATTAAGTATTATGTATCATTATAGGGATGGATGGAGAAATCATATTTATTTTATGGTTTTTACACTGGTTCTGGTATTTATGTTGGGGATAAAAGTACAGTTGGATTTTTTTACAACTTTCCACTGGTATATTTATTGGCTGTTGTTGGTTGTATGTTGATTAGTGTATTTATGATGGCCAACCAGTAAGTATTATTTACAACATCATCATTTTTCACCACCAACTCCACCTACAACTAAACATCATCGTAGTCTAAGGTCCGTTTCACCTGCTCCCCCACCCTATTCACCCAACACAGACGTATTAACATCAGTTTAATTAATTGTGTCAGCCAGAATTTTCCTGTCCTAACGGGACAAGTCAAATGATTCACAGATGAATCAATAATAAAAAAAAAGTCCTGCTACTTTTCTGTGAAGACTATTTCACGAAATTTTTACTAAGATAAAATCCAAATTTTAGTAATTTGATTGGATAATATTAAATTGATTTAAGTCCTTAGCCAAACAAAATTGAAGCATCTATTAAAAGTTGGATTTTATCTTTAGTTAAGATTTCGAGAAACAGGACCCAGAACAAAAAAAAAATTGAATGTACTGGTCAAGATGACTGTTTTGATCTCGAAAGATTACCTTTAAATGTGTATGGATCGGTCTGAAACACAACTAGATCATGTGAAGAATCTGAACCGTCATTTTTCGTCCTGCTGATTCTGTGGCTTTTCCTGGGTTGACAGAACCTCAGTGGCATGAAGAATGGTATAATAATGTTTTTTTTTGTTCCCAACATTTTTTTTTCAGCTCGGTTTCTGCTTTTCGTAAAAGTTTATTATCAGGTGAGGTGACCAACATGGAATATGTAACCATGATATTTTGCGGTTGGGATTATTCTCTATCAGATGAACGTAATGCACAAATCAAATCAAGAAATTTCAAGTATGTTTTAAATGTAAGTAATGTTCCATTTATATTAGTAGTTGCCTTTTTTTGGGTCATCAAATAAGTGAGATCCTTATACGGATTATGGAAAAATTAGAACTTTCAAACTTTGGCAATTATATAGGCTACTTTAAGTTTTCGTATATTTATGCAAGAATTGTGGATAAATAAAACCTTCTGAGGAGAGTTCGTTTTACCGTTAGGAATATGGGGGTAAATTTAGTTTTGCTATCGTTACTCCAAAACGGTATTTTTGTCGTTAATGTCTTCCCCCAAAAAACTTTATACTTTCAGAGTGATATTCAAGATCAAAAATTTCTGAGACAGAGAGACGCTAAAATGAAGAGCTGTGGTTCAAGATGTGGATTATATATGATAAGAATACTGGTCAATGTGTTTGTTATAATATGTTTAGCTGGAGCAGCTTGTTCAATTTATTATACATCTGTCTTCTCTAGTGAATGGACAGCCAAGGTTTGTATTCATATCTCGTCAAATCAATACTTCAGACATTTTTTTTATTTCTATTTTAATTGCGAGGTAGGAGAATTTTTCCCATAGTGACTTTTCGTATTCAAACTCTTGCATTGTCACCTTCTCAACGGCTACCACTGGCGGGTGATAGCCATGTCGTGATTCAGTACCCGAAGTGCCTTAGTCGAGACTTCAGCCCAAAGCAGGGCGACTACCACGCTCCTACTTTACGATATGAAGCTGAAACGGGGCGGAGAGTAGCACAGTGTCCAGCAATAGTGGAACTCCTTCCTATAATATTATCCTGCCTTGCGTACAACGTCGATCACAACGTATTTCTTAGGAGGGGTAAGGAATACTTCGTTCTATTAATCTGTATGACTGAATATCACGGATATTTTCGAGTGCTCAGCATCCACCACATGGTAATAGGAGACTGAATTGAAAACACCAATCGGTTTTCGATAACACAGTTTGTAATGTCATTGTGGTCGATAAATTTGATGGTTGATTATTTGCTAGTATTACATCCAATAAAAATTAATGTTGTTATATCCGTCCTGAGTATCTATCTACAATTAAATATTAATACGCTGGCTCCCTAGCCTGCGGGTCGGGTGTTCGATCCCTGCATTGGCCGAGAAAATTCATCTAGATTTTCCGGCGTGGTTTCACCTTGTCAGTGATGCAGAATGAAGCGCCTGACAAGGACTGCTGTCTAGTCGTTCGGATGGAACGAAAAACCGAAGTCCCGTATACACATTGGCGTGCATGTAAAAGATCTCTTGACAGTTGATATTCGATATAAGGGTAGGCCGTAGTGCCGCTGTCCGGGCAAAAATTTCCCTCCTAGCACACTGCATGGCGTATGCCCGTCTTCCATTAGCCCAGGTTAGGTGCAGAAGAGTAGGACGTTAAACCCCATTTCATTTCATTTCAAATATTAATTATTAATACGCCTATTTCCTGTCTTTTAGAATACTGTAGCTGGTGGTACTGATAGGATCCTGGTGTTTATAGTAGAGTTTTTACCGTCAATAGTAATCACAGTATTAAATGCCGTTTTACCTCTGGTATTTGAACTGGTAATTCAATTAGAGCACTACACACAAGAATTTGTTATCAAACTTTCTCTCCTAAGGTTGGTCGTATGTATACTCCATGATTAATTAGTGGCAAAATTGTCAACTCGACTGAATGTATGTGGAAGGGAATGAAATAAAATGGAGGTTAACGTCCTACTTTTCTGCGCCGATTAGGCAGATGAAAACCATTGATTGACTTTGGGAAACCGGGAGCCTGGTTAACGAACGAACGTCTTACTCACAAAGTTACCGTGGCTCCCTTGACTGAATGCAGGCAATGCGATATTTTCGACTAATCGCTGCCTCGTTTTCCTCGTCGGTTTAATTCAAAACAACCGGCCAAACAGAAATTTAAAAGTCTAATAGTGCACAATAATACTGATAATTTTTGTGGACTGTTTAAAGATTGTTGAATTCTTTACTTCTACCCAAGACCAACCGCTACCCTTTACCTCACCCACAATCCTCGGCAGCAATCACGTGCCCTAACCCTGACCATGACGAAATCTGCAGGTGGACTTAATATTTAGATCAAACCTTAAACGTTAGGCATTTATATTCTTTACCCTAGACCGGGAAGTCGACCTACGTATATTTCTATTAACAGTATGGCTGTAAAATTATTTTATTACCCTGCTTTTATTATGGCAGTTTTACTTCAAATAAACGTATAAACATTTAACTTCAGACAAGGAAGTAAGCGATAAATACCCTTATAGAAATCTATTCCACCTCTTTTCTGCACGTATTGTTAATAAATCAAATATTGGTTTAATGGACATTTTTAACAAGCATTATAAATCGATATCAGTTGGTTAATCTACAAGTAAGTACAAAGATTAAGAAAATACGATATGACTAGGCAGTATAATATATTATGTGCATACACCAATGGGGTCTATATAAACATTACAATAAAATTGTTATACGTTGCTAGCCACCGACAGGCGGCACACATGAGGGGGCTGGGGTGGGTCGCCCCCCCCCCCCCCCCAATATTTTTCCGGGGGGGGGGGGGGTGTCGGAATATATTTGGTTGGACCCCCCCCCCCCCAAAAAAAACAAAAACAAACAAAAAAAACCCAAACCAACAACAAGAAATAATAAAAAAAAACAACCAAATTAGCAAAATAAAGTGCCCAAAATCTAATAAAACACTAATTTTAGGACTGGAAGGGCAGTAAAACTCGCTTGCGGTCGTCAAATATTCCAAAATTTATTTTTTTGGGTGGGGGGGGCGTCCATGCAAGGTCAGCTCCTCTTCTTCACCTCTCGAAGAAAGCTGACGCCGCTGTCTGTAAACCTGCTTCGAGCATTTGCTTTCCTAACTGTCTTTGAGCCCTAATAATAACACCAATTTTACATTTCTTTTAATTGAGTACCACGAATTTGTACTGACTATTGATTAAAACATTTTGTCTGGAGCCACTTTAATTTGTGTGACATTTTTCGGGCATCGATTATTACTTGTGAAGGCAACTGCAACAGTGTGATTGGTTGGTTGGAATTAGAGTGGGATTTCGGTTACAAAACCATTGGATACTTTTGGAGTTGCTTACATGCTAGAATAGCATAAAATGCATTTGTGGTGGTTAAATTTTCATAATTTTCTGCGGGACGGTGAGGCTCCGCGACGATTGTTTGGTTGTTTGGAAATTCTGGGTAGCCTTGGACCAAATTGAAGTTGTTGTATTCACATGCTGGAATAGAAAGGAATACGCGTTTGTGCCAGTTAAATTTTCAAAATTTTCTCCCAGTTCGTGGATGTGAACGATTGATTGGAATTCGACTCAGCCACCTAATTAGGCTATATTAAACCACAGTGAAGTTGCTTTGTTCACGGGCTGAAATAGCCGGAAAAAGTGTTTGCAGCGGTGGGGATGGGATGACTGGCACCACTGTCTGTAAACATGATAAACATTGTATTAGTGTGATGTTTTAGTTTAACACTGTAAACTATGCCAAAACAGTGTTTGCAGAATACTGAAACATTAAAAATATTTATGGAGGTAACCCTCCCACACTTCCTATTGCGCTACATCATCGCCACCTGGCCACCGTAACAAGACAAGTCAAATAGTGTTTTCATACTGCGGTTGTTGAAAGAAAATCATAATTATAGATATGTTCCCTATATTTTCGACCCTCTGAACTTTTAATCGGAAATTGTTATATTTGTAAAGGCCGGGGGTTGGGATGGCCTAGTGGTCTAGAGTGCCGCGCTTCGACCTCTAGCTGGCCGGTCACCTCAGGCTTGCGGCTGTGGTTTCGAGCCCTGGTGTGAGCGTATGTGGCATGGAGATAGGGGCGCCTTCTCAACCTCGTGGGTTTTCTCCGGGCATTCCGGTTTCCTGCCACTGCTAAAAGACCCCTACGCGCAAGCGAATTATTGAAATAAAATTGAACCATATGTTAACGTTAAACCCCATTTCTCTCTCTCTTTCCACGAATCATAAAATAAAAAATGAAAACACTGCCCAATTACCTTACAATAGATAAAATTAATCACAACATAATGGTAGCTATAAGTTAAATGTAGACAACAGCTCTCCTTAAAGCGGTAATTTCATACTTTTAAGATATTGTGAAGCTTGTTTTATTAGATCTTAGTGCTGCATTTGACACTATCGACCAGGATATACTTATTAAACGACTTCATGACAGATTTGGTATCAGGGGTTTGGCATTAGAATGGTTCAAATCTTACCTCAGTCGAAGAACACAATCCGTAATAATCAATAATCAAAAATCAAAACCTGTGAATTTATGTTATAGTGTTCCACAGGGTTCCGTACTCGGTCCTCTCCTTTTCACAGCTTATACTTCACCTCTTGGAGATTTGATCAAAGAATTCGGCATTGATTATCACCTATACGCCGATGATTTACAACTCTATATTGCTTTTAAACAAGGTACTCAAAAAGATGAAATAGATAATTTACAACTCTGCATTCAGTCAATAAAAAAGTGGATGTCCACAAATTTTCTTAAACTAAACTACGAAAAAACAGAGGTATTAACGATCGGAAGTAAGTTTAGGAGATCGCAAATAGACGAACTTCCAATCAATATCGGTGATATTGCTCTATGGGGGAGAAATGATGTTCGTGATCTTGGTGTACAGTTAGATTGCAACTTTGATTTTAAACACCATGTTTCAATGATATGTAAATCTACTAATTACCATCTTTTCAACATTAGTCGTATAAGAAACTTTATTGATCTAAAAACAGCAAAACTGATAGTCAATTCACTTGTAACATCTCGTCTTGATTACTGCAATTCCATTCTGTTTAATCTTCCCTCTTATCAAATAAATCAGCTACAGAAAATCCAAAATAAGGCAGCCCGTATTGTAACAAGAACCAAACAACATGATCATATTACTCCAGTATTAAAGAATCTACACTGGTTACCTATTGAATCGCGTATCAACTTTAAAATCCTCTCCTTAACATACCTGGCTCTCCATTCTGAAAACTCTCCACAATATCTACAATCTCTTCTCCATCGATACACTCCAACTAGAACTCTAAGATCCCAGAACAGCAATTTACTGGTACAACCAAAAACCAAATCGTTCTATGGTCAGAGATCTTTTGCTTACGCTGCACCAATGTTATGGAATTCTCTACCCGAAAACATAAAAAACTCACAATCCCTCGTAACTTTTAAGAAATTGTTAAAAACAGAACTTTTTAAGCAAAGTTTTATGTAGTGATTGTGATAACTTTTAAAAATTAACTTTTAAGCAAAGTTTTATGGAGTGTCTGACTTTTAATAATTGAACTTTTTAGCCAAGTTTTATATATAATGATTGCTCTGTCATTTTTAATAACTTCATATTTCTTAAAATATTTTTCGTGATGATATGTATTATTTACTTTTTTTTTTATTCTGCATCTAACATTTTTACAAAATGTAATAGCGCCGCGGAGCAGTAATTTTTTACTGGAATGCAGGCGCTTTATAAATTCATTATATTATTATTATTATATATTTTTTAAAATGTATTAAAATAAAGCCTTAAAAAGATGGTAACTATAAACAGTCCTACCTTGTTAAGAATAATCCTATTAATTCTATGATTCACTATTGCCAGTTGAGAAATTGGAAAAAATTTCATGTTCAACTTCAAACTCAAACGTTTGGAGATAACTATTGCATGAGGGAAATGGGAAAACAAGGGTGTGGGGAGGGGGGGGGGTAATTGTGTTATAATTTCCGGAGTTAGTGATTTATAAGAGTAGGAAATGATGCCCGTGAACGTATAATAATGAGTTGACAACCTATTGAGCAAATGACAAAGAAATAATTATGTTTTGACTAGAAAATATGACATTTTCACGATTCTTGGAATAAACAAATGTTTTTCCTGATAGATCTTTAACGGTGAAGTTGTTTTTCTTAACTATACTTTTTGTTATATTTTTAATATTTCATTACAGAACCGTGTTTTTAAAGTTATCATCATTAATTATATTAGTAATATCTATATATCAAGGTGTTATATCATGTGAGCCTAAAGATGCATGTCGTTCTACTATTGATACTTGCCCTAATGTTACGGTAAGTAAGATATATGTTTATTTCACCATTGCAGCTATTTCCTTTTGTTTCACTATCATCATACTATCGTTATACTATCTCACCAGCTTACACATGTACTGTCCCGAGTTCCGTATTAACACATGAAGGGCCCAGGACCTGATTGAGGAGGGGCTTGGGAATGGGCGTTGGCTGACTGTGCTGCAGCCATGGTTCACAGTATTAAACGGGCCCACAAAATGAGTGTTAATTGTTTTTCTTACATATAATAGCATATAATTTATATTTTATGATTTCATTTATTATGAAAGATGTTTTATGCCACAGTGGTGCATGGACAGCGTATTGTCGTTCACATGCTCGAAAAATCGAGGTCCCGTTTACCTTGGCAGTTGGAATTCGACAATATAAGGGTAGCCAAACCGTCGCTCTCCGGGCAAAATTTTGCTTATAGCCCAGCAGGGCGTTTAAAAGTCGTTCGCATGCTCGAAAAATCGAGGTTCCGTATACCTTGGCAGTTGGAATTCGATATAAGTGTAGGCGAAAGCGTCGCTATCCGGGCAAAATATTGCTTATATAGTACACTGGCGTAGCCTGTCTTCATTGACCTGTAGGACGTTTAAACCCAATTTCATTTCATTTCATCGGGCAAGTCTTATACACAATAACCAGTTAATGG
Source organism: Patella caerulea (assembly GCA_036850965.1). Classification (NCBI taxonomy): domain Eukaryota; kingdom Metazoa; phylum Mollusca; class Gastropoda; family Patellidae; genus Patella; species Patella caerulea. The sequence continues at coordinate 16,778,681 of JAZGQO010000004.1, read as the reverse complement.
AAATTTGCAAAGTCAGCTATTTTAAGTTGTTAATCATTTTATCAAATCGAATACCATTTCTCAAGAGCGATTTGTCCATGTGCGTTCTGTTTTTGTTTTAAACTTTCAAAGACAGACAGAAGGGAATATTAAACATGGTGGAGTTAACTTTTTTAATTCTATGAATCTCTAAAAATTACCTCGACTATTCAGTTATTGCTTATTTTCTGACCTGCAGGCTGGCGAAATTATTGTCAAGTCTACACTAATTAAATCGTCTTCAGATAACTTATTTCCATTCAAAACATGCAGCACCATTGTGACCTTGCACATTTATCACTTCTTTATCATCATCCACATCATCAACACATGCGCCATGTCACCTCATTCACCAATATCATCATCATCGTCGTCAATTATTCTTTTTTTATTTTTTGCAGTGTTGGGAAACATATGTTGGACAAGAATTGTACAAACTTGTAATTATTGATTTCGTGGTAATAGTTGGCAAAGTGTTTATTGTCGAATTTCCTCGGAGGTGAGTAGTGTCTACATCCAAGTATGACCGTTGGCTAAAATTCACTTAACATGCATTATAAATACTTTCTTCATTAGTTGACATTAGTTTCTAGAATATGTCTACTATCTTTATCGAACAAGCCACCCATGCCTCATCAAGGTTGAGTTTAACATAATACCAACATTCTTTACATTAGAAATGAATATAGTACATATAATTATAGTCTATTAATAATGTGCTGTCTAAAATATAAAGCATTCGCGTGGATGGAGCTATAAAATAAAGTAGAACCTTAAATCTCTTTTTATTTGATAAAATATTCACAGATTTCACCATGAAACTGTAAAAGTCGGGATGGAATCATTGTGTTACTCATCTTTTTGTTCTTGAGTTGCGATGCTCCTCGAAAAATGCCAAAGGCTCCACCAAATCATTTATAATCGACATGAAACTAGTCCCGTTTGTTCCCCGAACTTCCAATTTGACCGCCATAGTAGGTGGTCTTTGTTTTAAAGCTACAGTTTCACATTTTTAAGTTATATTTTTAAAATATATTAAAATAAAGCCTTAAAATAGATTGTATCTATAAACAGTCTTACCTTTTTAAAGAATAATCCTATAATTCACAAAGGACAGTTGAGAAATTGGCAAAAATATCATTTTCAAATTTAAATTCAAACGTTTGATGATAGCTATTGCATGGGGGAATAGAAAACAAGTGAAGTAATTGTTTTATTATTTACGGTGTGGAAAATAATGCCTATGTTCGTATAATAGTGAGTTGACAACCTATTGAGCAAAAGACATACAAATGATTATGTTTTAACTTTCTTAGAAAATATGAAATTCTCGCTTTAAGTGTAGTTTCACCACTATATATGTCGTAGCACGACAAATTAATAGAATCACCGTTTCTTTACATGATGATGTGTATGTTGTATAGGTTATTAGCCAACAAGTGTTCTTGGAGAGTGATAAAATGGCTGGGTCCTGCTGAGTTTGAAATCCCTGTGAATGTTTTGGATCTGGTATATGGTCAGTCTATTTGTTGGTAAGTAAAAAAATAGAGTACCCTAACTAATTATGTAGAATTGCCTGTTGAGAGATAAAGCTGTTTTGCGGGTACATTGTTTTTTAGTATAGTTATATTAAGATGCGCTCAAACAGGTTAGAAAGTAATAAAATTAATGGTTTCATAAAGAAGATAAGCATACAGAAATCCAAACTAATCAGCAGTGGATCACTGGAAGGCAGGGCGATCAAGAAATACCTCTACGATGTGGAATTGATAGCATAGGTATTGACCCAGTGTTTGCTTACTCAAAACTAACTTCACCTAACCAAATACGAGCTATGCGCATGCATACCCCATTAAAACACGCGCTTTAGGGCCTACGCTCAAAATCTTGAAAAGCATTGACAGAAATAGCCCCTTTCATCTGTCAGAAGTTATGTTTTGACCATCAGGATGAGCTTGACAGAAGCAATGTAAATCGGATGACTGGCCAATGAGGATCTCAGGGAAATCGAACAACGTGCAGAATCAGAAAAAAAAATCCTTCAAAAGTTTAATCAAGCCGATGATATGTTTCCGACCATGTTGTGAGTTATGTGGATCGTTCACACTGCACTATCGTCCCTTACTACACCCATGAGCTTAGCTAACAATTTTCTTGTCCACGGGTTGCGCAGCAGCAGTCGGCAGTATATAAAAGTAGCATAAGAACGGAAGTTGCACCGTGGACACGTTTTGTGAGAAATTGTAGTCTTTTAAAAAGACTTATTTTGGTTTTTACAGGCTTGGGTTTTACTTTGCACCGCTGTTTCCAGCTATTTACGTTATTAAACTTATCGTCATCTTTTATACAAAAATGGTGAGTTATATTCTAAATCAACTACAATCGCCTTAAAATTAGATGTTTTCGTTTTTAGCATTTCGTGGTTCGTATGTTATACACGATCCATATTTAAGTGATCGTAGCAAATTGAGGATTCCTAAATAGAATAAACGTTCAGGTCCCGAGCATATCCAGACTCAAGTTGAGAATTTACCCAAAATTATTTGCCTTATTTTAACTAAAATATAGACCTTTATAAAAATTGTGTTGTTTTAACGTATCAAGTACATCAATAAGAAAGTATGTGCAAACTTTTGTGTTTCTGGATTAAAGATATTTCTCATAAACAGTCATTGAAGTTGAGCAAATTCTCAATTTAAGTCTGAGAATACTTTGTGAACTTGGGGCCTGGTGAATATGCTTTCTTCGTCAGAGCACAAATGTGGCATGATCTTCCAAAAACTCTTCGAGAGTCCACTTCGATCAAGGGCTTCCAGACTAACTTAATATTATTTGTTTCAAAAAATGTGTTTATCTGTTTTGTTGTGAATGCGCTTAGAAACACTCGTGTGTAATGAAGTCCTGTATAAATCGAACCATAATAATAATAATTTTTGTTTATAATGTGGTCGGTCCGCCAGTCGTTCGCTCACATTTCTTGTTATCGCAATAAAGACTTCATTAGGATCTTTCCTAAATTCCAAAATTGCTCAGCACTCAGAGTTATGCCCCTTTGTTACCGCGAAAGCATCTTATTTGATTGATTGTCAGGGGTGAAATCCATATTTAGACATATGCACATGGTTCTTAATCCATTTTTCAACAAAACGTATGCCTTTCGCAAGAGACTTAGCCTATGTCCATTGTTTGACCTTTAAGGCTGGAATTATTAACTCTTCTTTCTGAAATTGAAGCCGGTTGTGTATCCTATTGAATGAAAGCGTCCTATTTCTAAGCACCTGGCAGTTGCAAAAATGTTTGCTTCAATTGTATTTTATGTTTACACTGTTAATTTCAATACACCTCTTCAAGGACCAGCCTCGGGAGCATGAAATATCAAAACAGGACTACATGTACCTATATGAATTGAATTTCTTTATTTTCCACGCTTATTGTATTTAACAGGCCATGTATTTGTTATTATAGTTATCAGCACTGTATGCATGTGCACCACCAAACCGTCCTTATCGAGCAGCTAGAACCAACAGTTTCTTTATGATAGTGTTAATACTGGCTTTCTTTCTGTGTTGTTTTCCTGTCATTTACTCTATAGCCAAGTACGTATAGATCTCAGGTTGCATATTCCATAATTGCAAAAGACTTCGTGTACAGTTAAATCGGGAAAAGACAATGCCTTATACTGCTATATAAAAACAAGACCACGACGCAGAATTATCATACAATGACAAGAACCTTTTGGTTTTAAAAAAATTGTTGATTTCATTGTTTCTATGTTTATTTGCTACAACGGGATACACTTGTGTTGAGGTATAATCGATCTTGCGTTCCACTGTCGACACAATACAATAAGCAACAAATGAAACTAAAATTGATAACCAATCTGACTTCAGATCACTCTTCCGAAACCAAAATTTAACTTTACCTTGACCCATCATTAAAAACCCCACCAGATTAAAGCAATTCAATTTAATTTGATTTAATTTGCAGAGGTTTTGCACCTTTAATATATTTCCCCTTCTTCCATATAAAAAATTTGGTAATGGTTATCCACAGAAATCATTAAATCTATAAACGGCCTTTCATTGGCCTTCAAGAAACACGAAGGACAATGCATTTTTCACAAGTTTTCATATTTAAAATATGTTTTCTGGTATTTCAGCGTTGAACCTTCCCATGGATGTGGCACTTTCCGTGGTACCCTTTTCCCGTATACAGTTATACCAGATAGTATTGCCACACTACCCAATGTTGCTCAACAGGCCTACAATATTCTTACATCTCCCGCCGTCACAGCGTCTTTTATAATTATACTATTGTAAGAATTCAGACTTTTTATTTATGACAATTAACAATTGAACGGAATTTGGTGTGACGCTGAATGTAACAAGTGGTTGGTTTATTGTTGGCGGTGAAAAAAAAACAACCCCCCCCCCCCCAAAAAAAAAAACAACAAAAAAACCCAAAACAACTACGTGCCCATGGCAGGGTAAAAACAATTGTTTGAAAACGCCAACTCGGAAATTATTTGGCAACCAAAATAGCTTTTACCTAAATTTAACAACATTATCGAGAGGTAAAAAATAGAATATTATTTAGTGGTGTTTTCTGTTACTAGTTAGAAATTTCCAATAAATGTGCATGTTAATTAGTAATTAGTATAGTTAAAGTACGATTAAATTAAACTGACAGTAGAGAAATGAATAACCGTGTATTGTTACGTTTCAGGTTATTGTTATATTTTTGCTCCAATATGAGAGTAGCCTATCAAAAGAGAAATAAGATATTGAGAAACAAATTTGAGATGGTACGTATATAACTTGAATGCAAATATGAACAATAGTAAAAGATGTATTATGTAAGAGCTAGATTTGCCTATTTCAAGTTTTATTTTTGGCTTCGAAAAATTATTAATTAGACATCTGTTCATGTGACAAACCCAATAACAACTCTCTAGACAGTTAGATGGCCGTGATTTTTATACGTCCACATTTTCGTGCCGTCGCCCCAGTTTTTCTATCCGTCCGTCCGACCAAAATTTGTTTGTGGACGCTCTATACCGGTGACAATTTTTATCCGATGTAAACGGAACTTGAAATATAGTTCTATCTCCCAAATATCTCGATTCCTTCCGATATTGGCATGTATTGGAATGTTTATGTCCGAAAGATCTCGGTCCCATTTGACATTTGCGCTCTTCGGACCATAACTTTCTGGATTATGCCCCCCCCCCCCCGTCAGTTCCACGAAAAATCACTTTTGTTTTTATCTATCTCTTGCAATATGTGGGCGTTTCTTGCCTAGCAACCGCAGGTTACCACATTAAAACGCTATTCAATAATTTAATTTTAAAGTTGACTATCGGGACGTTCTTCATTATCGTAGCAATGGTTCTTCACAATCAAGAGGGTGCAGGCTGTTTCGTACTTAGTTCTTTCGTACCTCGTTTCGTACCTCAGATTGATTCGTACCTTTTTCTATGTGTTGTTGAAATAAAGTTGAAACATGATTCGTACCTTTTCCTACATGTTGAAATGAAGTTGAAACACGGCCAATTTTATAAAGTATGGCCAGGTCTTTATCTAGATCTTACTTAATGCATCTCTAAGAACTTAAAAGTATACAGAAATTAACATAGCTGAAAATTTAACGACGGAGGGTTTCAACGGAAATGTATACGCTAAATGTGCACATGTTGGGTATGCTAACGCCTTCTAGAACAGTTGATGTCAAATCTATTTTGAGGAGATCTCAAAGCTAACAATTTTGACAACCATTTTGAAACAAATATATTTTCGTGTTGTATCTTCTTTTGTAGGAAAGTAGAGATAGACAATATATTTTAAATCAACTCAAACGAGAAACTGGTAAAAACAGAGTATGAAGAGATTCAGTGGGAAGTTTGCTTATGACCGTTTTTATATTTGAAGTTGCAGACATCCCAAACATAATGTTAACATTAAGTTTACCGATAATCATGTCCATTGAAGTTTGACAAAAACCAAAATTATATAATGAATATAGTATTAGTTCACATCCGAAGAGAAATGAGTGTGTAATAATGTATTTCTAAATGATATTATTTTATCAGAATTCGAGGAGATTTTGTCTCAATACAAACTACAAACAAGTCATCACTATCCTTGGCGATATTTTGTAAATTAACACAGTATTAAGGAATTCAGTATGCCAATTTGTCTAAAATCCGAGCCACTGTTGTACTTATGTAGCATTAATATTATGCTGGTTTATTTATTTATTTATATTTTTTTGCATAAATAAAAGCTAATAATTTTGACATTGAATTGTTTCTGTGGTCGAGTATCAAAAAGCAGTACCTCTGTTTATTTTATTTAGTTTTTCTGATTGTATTTAAATTCACTATTGGTGTTTTATTTAATTATTTTTATAATTTAATGTGGAGTGAGTTCAATGGGGTCATTCTAAGCATTATTTGAATTCTCTATCTCGACATGGCTCAAATGCACATCCACCAACCTCTAACTGTCCACATGGATTTGTAATCTGCAACTACTGGGCAAAAGCCTTTGTAGTTGTGGTACATGGTTCCAGTCTTGAAAGGTGGGGGGGGGGGTCTGGTGGCTATTTGTTTCCCATCCAGGGAACAACCATGTTCCTGAAGCAACGACTGCGAGTTTTACAAATGGACGTTGCTGGAATACTTCACAATTCCGGAACTTGTGGCTACCTTATCTACAGATATGTGAACAACAGCGTCCAATCAGAGGTGGTGACATCGCTCCAAGGAAACCTTGACATTGAACGAACCTTGAACTTAGTTTATTTGAATTCTCTATCTCGACATGGCTCCCATGCACATCCACCAACCTCTAACTGTCCACATGGATTTGTAATCTGCAACTACTGGGCAAAAGCCTTTGTATTTGTGGTACATGGTTCCAGTCTTGAAAGGTGGGGGGGGGGGTCTGGTGGCTATTTGTTTCCCATCCAGGGAACAACCATGTTCCTGAAGCAACGACTGCGAGTTTTACAAATGGACGTTGCTGGAATACTTCACAATTCCGGAACTTGTGGCTACCTTATCTACAGATATGTGAACAACAGCGTCCAATCAGAGGTGGTGACATCGCTCCAAGGAAACCTTGACATTGAACGAACCTTGAACTTAGTTTGTAAGCGCGAAACTGAGTATTCGCGACGACCGATGAATCTGATGATAGGCTCACAAGCTGGGCTTGTACCCAATCGAAATTAGTGCCAAAACATGCAGGGTATTACGTGGAGGCCTTGATAAGATATAAGCAGTTAAAGCGAGATCATGTCTTCTATTGAAGATGGGAAACAACAGGCACTTTTCATTTGTCTTTGTCCACTCGGTAGTTCTGATGATGACGCCATTTTTGAGTTCCATCACCAGGGAATCTTTCGTCAACAACCATGTTGTGTTTCTTGCTACCTAGTGGCCTAGGAATTCTTGGCTCCTGAGCCTCCCTGTAGTTGTTGTGTTGTGTATATTTATGCGATCAAGATAGGTGGGGTGATTCTCATACATTGTAAAAGTACTTTTGATCACACAGGCCGAGCTTCTCTACCAGCAGATGATAACGTTCCACGGTGTAACACAACATTAAGCAGCTGTGGTTTATAGCTGTCGTACAATTAGTATATATATGTGTTACACATGCATTATTTGAGTTAGTTAATTAGTCACTATCTTCTCGTATTATTAGATAATATTATATGATTGTCCGTTTAATGAAGGCTTCTAATATATACGTATTATAGCTTGTGAATGGCTGTTAAATACTAATAAGGTTGTGGATAACACCTTGGCCTTATAAATGATCTCAAGTTAGAAGCTTAACAGAGACGATGGAAGACAATCTTATCGAGAGGCGGCAGACCGGAGACTGCTCTACAAGACAGAACGAGGGCGTGTGACAATGGAAGCAGACGTGAATGTGGACGCTGGTCATTATGACTACAAACTAATGTTATGATATGTTATGTTCCGGTGTACTGTATTGGCTGTTAGAGTTATAGATGTATTTGTAATGTTCGTTCCTGTACTGTTATAATAAAGAAGTCCAATCCACAGTTAATATTATCTGATTATGTTACAACTCAAACATTTGGTGTCCGTGACTGAAGAACCTGTTGGTCGATGTTGAAAAGAAGACAGAATTCGTGTCAATCAACAGTTCAAAAAAAGAGAACACAACGTGGAAGCCGTTATCAAAAAACCCAAGAAAATATGGAAACAAGTTATGAAGAAAAAAGAAGTTATTGTACAACAGACACCCGAATAATGAGAACTCTAAAAGACTGAGATTTTAACATAAAAGAAGAAAGAACTGTGGAATATGAACTCTTTGTGTAAAATATTTTTGTAGAAGGTGAGTCATTTTGTTTTAAAAGAATATAAACGATTTTTGTCTTAATTTGAACACATCCTTTGGCATAATATGATAACTATTTGGGTACGAGAAAAAGAATAAGTAACTATTCTTAAACGAATTGAAATATTTTGTGGTTGTCTCAAAGATTTTTGTAAAACGCTTAAGACGTATTCCGTAAAGTTTCGGTTTTGATTAAAGAGGCAATCCCAAAATTAATGTTTTATCTTCCTATAAATATGTTTTATGTATATATTTTCCCCGATAATTAATGGGATGTATTTTATTTGATTCCTAAAAAGAGAGGAACATGTATTTATACCCTCAGAGGCAAGGGTTAGCTCAAGTTAAGAGCATTATGGTACATTTTTAATATGTAATTATACCCCCAGAGGAAGGGTTTAGCTCAAGTTAAGAGCATTATGGTAGATTTTTACTTTGTGTTGTCGTTTGTTTTGTATAGGAAGATGAATCATTTGAAAATTTCATGCGTTATAAAACAGAAAATATCTTATTGAAGATAATTATATGTGTTCAAAATATTCATAATCGTTTATCTCGAGTAAAATCAATTTGACAAGACCCTTATTATGTATTGTTTGTAGATCGTTATGTTATTCTTATGCATTTATAAATATTTCATCCTGTCAACCTTAACAAGAAAAAAATGATGATTAATTCATAATTATTTGGCTGTTTCACAGCTTAGGAAAGGGAGGAAATTGTAACACAACATTAAGCAGCTGTGGTTTATAGCTGTCGTACAATTAGTATATATATGTGTTACACATGCATTATTTGAGTTAGTTAATTAGTCACTATCTTCTCGTATTATTAGATAATATTATATGATTGTCCGTTTAATGAAGGCTTCTAATATATACGTATTATAGCTTGTGAATGGCTGTTAAATACTAATAAGGTTGTGGATAACACCTTGGCCTTATAAATGATCTCAAGTTAGAAGCTTAACAGAGACGATGGAAGACAATCTTATCGAGAGGCGGCAGACCGGAGACTGCTCTACAAGACAGAACGAGGGCGTGTGACAATGGAAGCAGACGTGAATGTGGACGCTGGTCATTATGACTACAAACTAATGTTATGATATGTTATGTTCCGGTGTACTGTATTGGCTGTTAGAGTTATAGATGTATTTGTAATGTTCGTTCCTGTACTGTTATAATAAAGAAGTCCAATCCACAGTTAATATTATCTGATTATGTTACAACGGCGGCTATTCTTCTCTCACGTTTCAGACGATTCCTCTGCGTTAAACCAATATTCCACATATTAATGGCCCGGTAGTTCTATTCAAAACTGCACTTCAAGAAATCTGGAGCCAAATGATCAACCAGTTAGTTCATGAGTGTGAGAGAGAGAAATTGGGTTTAACGTCCACTCAACACAAACTATGTCATTTCGGGACTAAAATATGGTTACGCGTAGGGCTCTTTTAGCAGTGGGAGGAAACCTGAGTGCCCGGAGGAAACCCACGAGGTTGAGAAGGCGCCCCTATCTTCATGCCACATACACTCACACCAGGGCTCGAAACCACAGCCGCAAGCCAGAAGTGACCGGCCGGCTAGAGGTCGAAGCGCAGCACTCTAGACCACTAGACCATCCCAATCCCCCTTAGTTCACGAGTAGTTCGTTAACAGTCGCTATTACGTTGACTCCTTTCGGGCATGTTTGAGCCTGTCTGGCAACAATTTCCAGAACGTATTAAGAACTTGTTAGGGGTCATAACCTATTGAGAAATAGTAGGTGTCATCGGCGCTTAAATGTATTTGAACAAATTGCGTTTCTAAAGGTTCAAGTCCATAATATAGCCACATTGGACTGGATTAAATATATTGGTTAACCCAATCAAAGCACCAACCACATTTGATATCCTTTCCGAAGCAGGATATGGTGTCTTTGTACGGGGAAAACGTCTGTGTGTAAAGAGGGCTGATGTTTTGGTGATTCTAATATGCAACATAGTCATGTGGGATATTAATTGTCGTCGTGCCTGTCCGTTCATCCGTTCGCATCTTTAGTGGACAACAGAGGTCAAAATATTTAATTTCCCAAAAATCTCTGAAGGGTTCGAAGTTACGGTTGGGTTGTGGTCCCTGCCTTTTACACAAAATGTGAATGATGCAAAACTGTTTGGCGCCGCACTGCCTTTTACACAAAATGCGTAGTGTGTACTCTACAAAACAGGTGGACCACTATACGGGGCCGTATATATAGCTTGTCTACTTAAGTTGAACAGATCTCAAGTTGAGTTTGGTGTTGCTGCGCAACAAACTGTTACTTCCTGTAATTTAGCCAATGTCCGTCAATCTCTGTCTCCAGTTTCTGTAAATGCAATGGAGGCTAAAGTTCTTGAACGATTATCGGCAAAATTATTGATGGGGAGATTTGGCAATCGCTTGTTTGCTTCTGGAAGTGTTTCCCTTTACTTTACTTATTTTTAAATAACCTCAAACAAGCCACATTTTAATTTATTACTACAATTACGAAATCATTATTATCAGGTATACAATACCACATTATTCAGATTTATTCAAGAACTTGGAATATGGATACAGGTTATAATGGTCAACAATTTGTCTATTTTCTCTAGAAACTACAATTTATCGGGTCACTGTTCTACTCGTCAACTGGGCTAATGAAGACAGGTATACGCCATATATTGTGCTATGAGGGAAATTTTGTCCAGGTTACTACACTACGGCCTAGCTAGTTCAGCTCTGAACGTCGGTCTCATTACACTCACCCTGAACGTTTAGAGACTGCCCGATTGAATCAATGTCGAAAATATTTTGAGCCCCAGTCAATTTTACTGGGCAACTTTTCACTGCTAAACACTGGGGTGTCAATCCGTGTGGACCCCTGTACGTACAACGTAAACGAACATCTTGGTGAAAAAATAAGACCTTGTTTACCTCACTATAGTCAGTATGAGCGACACAACACGCTGTTAAAAATACGTCCCCTCCTATCGAGCTACCGTTTCGTCGCCAGGACACAGTAGTGAAAAGTTGCCTAGTAAAATTGACTGGGGCTCAAATTATTTTCGACATTGATTCAATCGGGCAGTCTCTGAACGTTCAAGGTGAGTGTAATGACATCGACGTTCACGGCTGAACTACGGCCTAGCCTACTCTTATTTCGAATTCCAACTGCCAGTGGATCTTTTACGTGCACGCCAATATGTAAACGGCGTCACGGTTTTTCGTCCCATCCGAACGACTAGACAGATGTCTTTGTCAGGCTCTCCGTCCTCTATCACTGACAAGATGAAACCACGCCGGAAAATCTGTATGAACTTTCGCGGCCAATGCAGAGATCGATCAACCCACCCACAGGCTTGCGAGCCAGCGTTTTATCCACTTGGCCACCGTGATCCCCACCTACTAGTCACTGTTAATTGTGATTTATATAATTTTCAAAAGATACACCGGTCGTTTCTCGTCCATGTTTATTGCTCATAGTAGTCATCAATGTCACAATATGCCTTTGTGCGTACTGTATATGTAGACAAGTAAGTCCTTCATAAATTAGAGTCAAGAGCGTGGAAACAAAACGCGTATGAGTGTGGAAACGTGCACGAATAGACGTGTGAGCATTCTATACACAGCTGAAGTTGACAACAAGTGGTCAAAGATTTGAAGAGAGTGACGTGGTTGTGTCCTCAACATGGCGAATATTTGTTATGACTAAAGGCGAACTTAACAGTTGACTTGTTGTCCTACTAGGCAAACCAACATGGTAAATAGTCGACGAGCTTCGTGTTGGTGAATACATACATTTACATTGTGGAGGGTCAAACAGGGATTTTATTATTATACCAGTGTACGAGTTCTTGATGTCAAGGGTATTGTTAAATTTTCTACCACATACTAATCTATTCACCTGGAATGTCATTCATAACTATTTGATATATTCTGTATTCATAATTTCCATAACATCCCCAATGGTATTTATAGTATAGTAGCATGATTACCATGTATACATCATACCCGGTGTACTTGAACCATTTTGAGGTCATATAGATAACATTATAACCTGATAGCTGTATATATTAATATGTAAGTCTTGCTCATGTGAGCCAATTAGACAAAACTTCGACCAAAATTCCCTTGTGTAAAGAGCTCCATGCCCCTCTATGTTTTAAACCAAAATACTTTATAATTGTGATAGAGTAATAGAATAAATTATAACGCTACAGCATGGAACTCTCTGGTTACATGGACATGCCATGCAATATTAACTGTGAAATATAATGTATTTAATTTTTGTATATTATATTGTATTATTAGTACACAGATTCATTTTTTATAGAAGTTAATCAAACCTCTCAAGCTTGTGGCTAGTTAAACGTCTAGCGATTAATAATTATAAGCGAGAGAGAGAGAGAGAGAAATGGGGTTTAACGTCCACTCAACACAACCAGGTCATTTCGGGACTAACATGGTTTCAATTGTATTTCAATAATTCGCTTGCGCGTAGGGGTCTTTAGCCGTGGGAATAATTATAAGCCAATTCAAACAGCACTCTTATAATTAATAGTGAGAACGGACCGTTTGTTGTGTTCTTTATTGAGTGAATCGTGTGCAATGTGCATGGAAATGTATGTTTATTTCCAGAGTGAATATACATATACCAGTAAAAATAAATATTGTACATAGAATAAAATACCAATAAGGTTAATAATAGTATAAATTTATCAGATGTCTATCTCTATACACGTTAATGTGAACTCGTGCATTATGTACATACATTGTCAAGTGTATTATTTAAAGAAATTAACTTTTTAGTGGGGGGGGGGCGCAAACGTATTTTCCAGCCCAGGAAATCGTTCTTTAGAGAACTCTGAACAATGAACATAGTGACATGACGGGCCAACACGACAGTGGGCCATTGGGAAAGTCAGTACAAAATATAATATAGCATATTGATGTCAGAGCACAACCAATAATACTCCCAAAATCAATACTCCGCATGCTGATCCTTGGCTGTTGTCTATTACAAACAGTAGGTATTTTACAACTATGGGCGGCATTTTTTTTTCCGCGGGAGGGACATTGCCCCCGGCTAGCTACGGGGTTGCAAGTAATTATAAGATATATACATACATAATAGTAAATATCGCGTATCTTACCTAAAAGTAAAGAGCTGACAGTTCTCGCTATAATAGTTTCAGTCAAATTACGTTATCATAAACTGTGTTATAGTCGCTTGAAGAACAGTGTAGTCTCGATTGTCATTATTAGCATTGTTACGATAATAAATTTTAAGAGGGTCTCGGTTATACAATTTTTAACTGGAAATCGTGTTTAAATCCATTGAAAATCAAAACCATTCGATGTTCAAGAGAGTTGATTATGGGCTTTGTATGTGCATATATAGAAACAAATCAACTTTCTGAAAAAATATATCTGTGAAACTATAGACATTGTTAATAAGGTGTTATTTTATAATCGAAGGGGTGACACATTTTGCGGGGGTATATATATCCCTTGTTTTACGGAGCATGCGGGTTGGTAAAAACAAAAATAGCAAAACAAATAAGAAGAGTGTCAACATCACGTTGTTGTGTCAATTTTGGCAATATGACAACCTACAGGTGTGAACGGTATTTCTTTTACACCCCGGTGCAACCCAATAACAAGGCATACTGTATTTATTCAAATTCATGTCTAACTATTTTCACGGTAAGATCGCAGTGGCGGCGCCAGCCCTCGGTGATTGGAGGGGCAATGCTGGGGCAAAGTCCAAGGTTAAGGGGGCAAAGGCACGAGTATCAACTAAGGGGGGGGGGGGGGGTCTTCCCCAGAAAATTTTGAAAAACAAGCTGCCGGAAATGCAGTCTGGCAGTATTTCAGGCAATGATCGTTGAGGTAAAGTGTCAAACGAACGGACTTGCGAACCTCCACGAATCTCACTCTCGAGCGCCAATGTAGGGAGTACTTATGGAGGGTACGTGGGACCACCACAAAGTGATCCTACATCAGTATAAAAATGATTTCTCTGTTTTAATCGCTCAATTAGTATGTATGCCTGTAATTTTGAGGCGATGGTGGCAGATTTCCGTGACAGAAACGTGACAAACCCCCCTCCTGTAAAAATTCCTGAATCCGCCCCTGGTCTGTGGCCTGATCACTAATTTTCCCGACCCCAGAGAGGAAAGTGTCACATGAAACTCAATGAAGTCCCTAACAATTTGAAAAGTAGACTGCACGAATTGCAGTCTGGCAGTATTTCAGGCATTGATCGTCTAGATCAAGATACCGCCTGTCGCCAAATTACTAGTTTATCCGACCAGAGAAGAAAGTGACAAACGGGCGGAGTGAGTGACTCAAAATGAATGAATATTTTCGCGACTATATTTTGTAAAATAGACTGCCGGGAATGCAGCCAGTAGCATTTCAGAATTTTTTTCCCGAAAATTATTGGGGGAGGCAAACAGAGGGCAGGCAAGATTTTTGGGGGGTTTAGCGTCCGACATTTATGCATCAACCGGGGTAATGAAGACGACAGAACATTTTTCTTAGACAGGTGCATCATTGACAAGGCGGAACCGCACGCCGAAATATTCAGATGAACTTTGTCGGCCAACTCCAAGACCGTGATAGCGATTGAACACGGGATCTCCAGGTTTGCAAGTCAAAGTCTTTTCTCACTGAGTCACTGCTGCCCCCGTTTCTGTTGTATAGGAGCACTCATCTCTATATTAGAAAGAGGCGGAGTGTTGTAAAACGGAATCAAAACGTAACATATGGAACTAGTTCTATTAATCGTATATGACTGAGCAATCGACACCAACTCATAGCCAACTAGGAGTAAAATGATGAATCCAGTTGGGTTTTTTTATCAAGAAAAATAAATCAAACAATCAAACAAAATAAATTAAGGTATAGACTCAACAAATTTGTATTGTGATTACCATTGTTTGAATTGTTTAAGGCTTTCTGTGTAATTTTCATTGAGCTAACATCTTCTGTGCAAATACATTGTAGGTTTGAATTTCTCATACAATACCTATCCAAAATATAACAATAGACACCGGGCAATCAACATCTGTGAGATGCCAAATAAAATATGACAGTTTTTATCTATATTTCAAATCAATTCATTTGTTTGTTTTGGGGTCTCAGTGTACACATTGGTGTGTACGTAAGACCTCTTGACAATTGGAATTCGATAGAGTTGGAATTCGATATAAGAGTAGGCTGCTGCGCCGCTGTCCTGGCAAAATTATTTACCTCATGGCACACTGCATGCGGTAGCACAATAATTTATCCACCCAAATCCAACATTATTTCTTTCAACTCATATAATAATAATTTATATATTTAGCAATAATACTGGTCTTTTTGCCAAATTGTCGTTTTTAATTTAGAAATGTAATGTTTTTGATTCAAAAATGTCATTCAAAATGCTATATTTCTTAGCAAGCGATTTCGTGCAATACACGAGTTGTGTCCCTTGGTTACACCCAAACTGAATATAAATCGCATTTTGAGGGGGCAATTTTGACACAAAACCATTACAATTTTCAATTAAAAATGAAAATTTAGTATAAAGAACATTATATTATCAAATATCGATATAAATTATTCTGATGTGAGATAAAATAATGGTGGATTTGCAAACTTGCTTGGAAACCGCATTTTATTTTGAGGCGCATTTATTGATAAACAATTTTGGCATAAAAAAACGGTATCATTGTAACTTATAAATGAAAATTACGTTGAAATAAGTTGAAATAATTGTGGATTTGGGTAAATAGTTGCTACCTCACACTACATGCCTGTTTTACGACTAAATTAGCCCAGTTGTGCAACATACCATTTGTTCGGCCACAAACTGTCTCTCACGTGAGTTGCACTTCGGCTGCTTTAGTTCGAATCGGGCAACTGGCCTTCGTTGTCAAGCACACGTTACCGCCATGCAATTTACATAATTTGCTATGTTCAATGATAAATAACAAATAATACCGGTTCTAAAAATTTTCTTAGTTGATTCTTAACTTGCCATGTGAACATTGCCTCTTCTATAATATATTGAGGGTTTTTTTTTATAAAAAAATAAATTATTAAAGAAAAACCAACACATTTTATGAAACACTATTATGCCCCCAGTGAATATAAAGTGGGTCTAACTATTATAGGGCATTTATCGGTACGAACAATAGACTATATTATAGATATACATGTACAGTGAACAATGTAAAACGCGCTGGGTACAGCCTTCTTCAACCTTGGATATCAATATTATTACTTACTTGTATATCTAATTGTCAAAAAGACGTGACAATCCTATTTTACTGATCATAATTTGTGGTGATTCAGACATATACGTCACATTTATATTCAAATGACACGACAACGCTCAGCAATAGAATTTATATGGTTATTGGCAATCCGTTTCACAGTCGAGGATTACGCGGCCTAGCGAATATTCACTGCTGATCAGTGTGGGTAATTGGCAGTGGAAGTTCGACAAAGTGCAAGTCAGGTCAATGGCAAAGTGTGAAAGGGGGCCAGGTATCAACCATAATTAACTAAAATAAAAACAGTGCCATGGTTATAGATGTCATTTGAAAACACGTTAAACAGTTATTAAGCTATAGGAATGGCAATTTACCTTTTTTTGAAACATTTGGCCTTAAAAAAGCTTGACATAAATTTACAAAACGTGCACACCTTGTTGCATTAATAAAACAAGCCCAACTGTGTTAATACAAATTACGGCATCAGAAAGTTGACAGATAGATGAGTCACGTGGTGTTGACTAAATATAGCATCAGCATGCCTCAGGCTTTGATGTGCATCAAAATATTCAGTCAGACGAAGTAAAGATGGTTTGGGTGTCGGTTGATCGAACAGGCAAAGGTTTAATATTTTTATAACCTAAAGGCGATGAATGATAGATAGGTACAAATAAAGCTATTTGATATTATGGCCGAACATAGTGTCAGTCGAGATTGGTACAACAAAAGTTATATGGATTATTCTTTTGAAGACGGTAAGAGAATTATGATTTTCCACTATCTTCAGGCTTAAGATAGTTGACTGGAATTTGTAGCTTTAGCTGCAAAAAATGCCATTGTGATATTTGAATTTACCCCGAATTACTTCGTACGATACATTACAAAAACGATAAATGTGTAATTAAGATATCCAATTAATGTAATGTTGAAATGAGTAGGAATTATTTACACTTTTAAACATTGCCCAGAATATTGTATTATATATAGTTTATATTGTGCCTGGTATATGTTATCATGTACCACTAATATAATATTAGGCTAATATATATAACATTAAATATTGTCAGCTGTTAATGGTATAGAATTTTTAGTCGTGGCATTTAATGTGTAAATATAACAACAATTCATATACTTATGTTATAAATGTAGTGCCAAAAATAGATAGAAATACATACTTAATCTAAGTTCATGTAACATGAAATGTAATTTCATGCTAAAAGTGAGATATATCATCAATATTATTTAGGATTGATTGCAGAACCTGTCAAGCAATTTTTCTAACATTAGGATGCCCCACCATGAAAATATCTCCAAATATATTGTTGTTTGGGGTTGAACATTAACTGAATTAAGTTGAATTTTTGTTAGAGCCCTAATATAACACTATAATAGGCTATAACTCTTGACTATTCACTTTGTACAATGTTTAATACAGGTGTTAAGAGTAGGTCAAAGATTTGAAAATGAATACTACTGTTCTATTGTGGACACATTCTACATACCCTACCCATCACATATATCCATGGCTTTTGGATGTATTATTATATTGATTGTACTTTATGTAGTAGTCTTCCAATTAAATTTGTGTTTTGACTTCTCTAAAAACATACACATACTGTTTTAGATGGATATGTCAAACTGTTTAATAGCATGTACATGTAACTATATTCTGCCAATCAGGTTGGTTTCTAAATGTAAACATAAACATGGGTGATTGGTCATTGTTTAAGAATTTCCTTAATTAAATAAACACTGAGTCGTCTGAGTGTAATTTTAAGGTTTTAAATTTTACATCAGAATACATATGAGTATTTTTTATTATAAAGAGAAAATAATCATTGGTTGAGGCTGAATTAGCAATGTAAATAATGGACAAAGTTTGAGAATGCATTTAATTGTATGGTTTGGACTGATTTTTCAAATCTATCCACCATCTTTCCAACCTCGTGGGTTTTCTCCGGTTTCCTCCCACTGCTAAAGACTCATTTAAATAAAATTAAACCATATGTTAGTCTCGAAATGTTCTAGTTTGCATCAAACTTTGACGTTAAACCCCATCTCTCTCTCTCTCTCTCTCTCTCTCTCTCTCTCTCTTTCCACCATCTTTTTCTGACACTACATGTGTATACTGACCTTAAGTTTAAATAAAATTAAACCATATGTTAGTCTCGAAATGTTCTAGTTTGCGTCAAGTGCACGTTAAACCCCATCTCTCTCTCTCTCTCTCTCTCTCTCTCTCTCTTTGTATACTGACCTTAAGTTTAACCCTTGTTTTTTCCAAGTGGACAGTCTGATATTTAGTTTAAAAGTTAAAATGAAAGTTTAAACATTGACCATGTGCAATTTAATCTAATGTTTACAAAGTCATGTTATTTAATGCAAGGGCCATCTCAGTTGTGTGGTTAGGACACTGAACATACAAATAGAATGTCCCTGGATTGAAATCTTGGAAAGGTCCACAAAGATTCTTTGTGATTTTTTTAAATGTCTAGTTACAACTTGTCAAGGAAGGCGCTTGCTTCAGAACTGACAAAGAATGTGTGTCTAGTTGTTTGAATGATGTGATAAACCAGGGTTATGTGTCCAAATAGAAATACTATGAATTTTAAAAATATTTCTTGTGGACATGTGGAGGTTACCTCAATGATGAAAAATTATGTCTGGTTCAAGACATTATACACATGCAAGCAATATGTGTAAAATCATGCTAGAGCAGTCGCAGTCTTGTTATATTTCTAAGGTTTTGCCATTTAGGTTTTTTGCATTTATTTTAAATTGTATTTCATCGAAATCAGCCCAAACCAATCTTTTTAGAAATCTAGAAAAAACAGAAAAATGCCACACAAATTGTGAAATTTTTTGGTAAAGATACTTTGATTATTTCACTTGTATTTTTTGCATGCAAAATAACATTGCAAGTGTAGATCAAAGAATTTCCGACCCAGCCTCTTTCTTCCTATAATCAATTTCATTGACAGTTATGGGGGATGCACTTACAGCATAATAAATATACAGAAATGTCAATATTTAGTAATTTAAAGGAATAATTAAGTAATAATTGAAAGTTGATTTCATGACAATTTTGTATTAAAGCAGTCTCGGCAACGTCTACCAATACCAAAATGGCCTATTGAAGAGTTGGATACACCAGCAGAAAGTGTACCATTATTATCTTTAAATACTCAAGGTGATTACACATAACTAACTATGATTATGTGTGTACATTATATGCAATAATATTAAACTCTAAGATAAGATAAGATTTTATTGTATCTAAACACCCAATAAGAGGCAGCATAATATCCAGAAACATTTATATGTTAGACACTTTATGCTGTTCAGGGGAGATAACTCTATTGAGACTGTAGGTTATTCCAAGCAATTGATTTTATTAATCATAAAATTATATACTCAGGCACGGATCCAGAGGGGGGGTCCAGGGGGTCCGGACCCCCCCCTGCTCAGGCTTGAAGATTTTTTTATGCGATTTTATTGGCGATTTAGACCTGTTATTTTGGAATTTACCTTCCGGAAATACGTCAGAATGAACCAAATTGAATCTAATTTACCAAATTATCGGTTGAGCGCAATTAGTTAAGCAATTATCAAACCTAGACCCCCCCCTGCAAAAAATCCTGGATCCGCACCTGATACTTCTTATGGACTGTGGTAATTGTTTCTCAAATTTTGTTCCAAAATGACTCTAAGAAATGGAAATGCAGTAATTCAAGAAGTGGAATGCTGCCGCATTGGCAGAGATCTCCTGCCTTGAGATAAAATATTCAAAGAAATAAGAATTTCCATGTTAATATCAGAATGATCATAGAAATGTGGATGTATATAGCCATCAACTTTGTCTGTCGTTCTACTCACAATTCACAGAATACTATAAAAGAATTGCACTAAGTTATCTGCATGATAATGTTCAAATCAGAAATCTGGCCAATTTCTTATCATATTTTGACTTTCAAAGCTTGGGAGTGAGGAATATTTAGACGCCCACATAAGCTCGTGTGATCCGAAGGGCATTTATAAAAAAAATATGTTAATATAAAACAACAAAATTTATTTAATATCTGATTGTTAACTTCTGGTATAGTCGAAAAGTAAGGTATCTGATTTACAGAAGACGGTCTATCTATAATCTTCTGAATCCTTGTCTATTTTCAGATGTATTCAGTACAAGGCATAATAGAGGTAATGATGATGATGAGTTATTACCCACATGTAATCAAGCAGACATTATTGCTAGGCTACCAAGTCATCGGGCCGTGGCTTCTGATGCTGGATACACTCTTTCCCGTACTTTGGCACGGAAGCGTAAGTCCAGGAACAGCCGTAAAACACAAAATGGTGAAGATGGACCGAGTGGTAGTGAAACTCTTAAAAGTACTAGCGCATTGGCTGGACATTTAACCGGCCAGCTGTCGTTAAACCGATCTGAGATTACTAGTCTTATGGATGAGATTGATGGCATGACACCATTACAACATAGAGATAGAATACGTGCAATGACGGCAACTATATCTATAAAGAGAAAATTTATAAGACGGTAAGTAACATTGAATTTTAATTTAGGTCTCTTAAATCTTGTATGAACACAATAGGTTACAGTTTACAACAAATTATTTTCAAATTTGGTATGTAGCATTAAGGTCATAAATCGATATTCAGCATTGAGCCATTTTCCTTTCCGCACTACCCTTGACTCTTAGAGTCCGCCCCCATTCCATATTTGTTATTTTTTACTAATTAAAAATATGCTTTCAGATAAAAATAAATTTTAGAATTCATTTAATTACATTTAAATTACCAGAATATAATTTTAGAAAATTTAATTTGTGGGGTAGATTTTCAGATCTGAATTTTGTAAACACAACACACATGACAAGTACAGTTGACACACATTTGATGTCGTATTCTTAGTCCATAATATACTTGGTCAATATACTTCAATATTTCCACTTATATGTCAATATGTTGATGAATATGTCCTACACAGAACACATGGTTAGGTTGTTAAGGATGTAAACCAATTGTCAAGTTTGTAAGTAAACCAGAACTGGTCATTGTATTCATTTTCAATACTGGTAGCAGAATCAGATCGAGTTTTTGTAGGTTTGTGGGCTACATCTACTGTGATGCCTTCGGTCAAGGAAATTGCTACCCAACAGCCACCTCTATACAGTGTCTCATTTTGTCGTATCTTTACTGCATATATACAGGGGGGGTGGGGGAATGGCCAAGTGGTTAGCATGTGCCTGCTATATCATAATGCCTGTCATTGAGTCAACTGGCGTTGTTTCGAATCCCCAGTTGTATGTGACAAGGAGTGGGGGCGCGTGTTCGACCTCGTGGGTCTTCTCTGGGTCCTCCGGTTTCCTCCCACTGCTAAAGACCCCTATGCGCAGACAAATAATTGAGATAAATTTAAACCATATGTTAGTCCTAAAATGACCTAGTTTATGTTGAGTGGACGTTAAACCCCATTTCTCTCTCTTACTGCATATATACAGTATTAGATAATTAAGAATACTTTGATTCAGCATTCACGAAATAACTTTTCACTTAATCGCTGGAGTTCTATTCACTAGTACTAGAGACTCTTGGGCTGAAACCCCCAAAGTACATGCTCTAGTTCTGCCCTGCCAACTGGTTGGACAATAAATTTCATGTATCGGTATGAAGAGATCAATAGGCAAGATTGTTTTTGGAATTGTGAAATGATTTATTGACAAGTTTTATTATATTTGTTTTAGAATTGCAATGGTAATTAAATGAAGGGGATTTGATAAAACTACATTATGTCAAAAATTGATACCTAGCCAAATATCTAAATTGTTGAGTTGATTTAGTTTGCTATCTTTTTACGAAACCCCCCAAATTGTGTGGATTATCAAAAAATCTTCAATAAAGATTTAGTTAACATACCAGAAAGCTTTAAATATATTTATTTTGAGAATGCAAGACATTGTGTCTAAAGTTTCCCAACGTTCAGCCAATATGAAACTTATTGGCTCTGATTGTTACTTGGAGGTCACAGTGGCTAAGTGGGAAAGACGCTGGCTCACTAGCCTGTAGCAGAACAGAAGGATGTTAAACCCCATTTCATTTCATTTCTGATTGTTATTTGATGGACACGTGATAGTTTAATCTTCAAAAGGAATATCAGTTTAAGAAATATGGTTCATTTCCATTCAGCATCTGGCAAAAATATATATTTTTTTTTAATCTGATTGATATTGTCATTTTGTTTTCTTATTTAAATGTTAGGGTGGATTACCCTGGTAAGATGTGAACAATTACATATTATAATATTGTCTGAAAATGCAAACTTCAAGATTATTGATCAATCAAACAATTATCTACTGGATTTGAAGTACTAGGTATTTATACATAAAACAGTGGTTTTCTAACATCACAAAATCCTTAATACGGATCAATTATATAAACATAAGCTGATATACTCTATATATTTATACCCTATTCAAAATATAGATCTTTTTCGTTTGAAATAAAATTTGGGATATGTTTTCTCATGAAAAGTCCCCCTGTATATTAAAATAACTTTCTGACGCTGCGAAAACTGTTATTCATCTATGAATCATGAAAAGTATGATAATGCAATGTCATTGAGAGTTCAACTGAAACAAACAAAAGATCATCTGAAAAAAAACATCATTCAAAATTTTTATTTTAGTACTTCTTTGATTAAACTAACAAAGTTTTATGTTAAACTGTAGTGTTCCCTAAATAAGGTAGAAGAGAAGTCCTATTTTCATAGGTTTTGGGGTACAAAGGTTTTAAAAACTATGGAAATCAATGCTAAATGTGAAAAGTAGTCATTTTACCTTTCTTAAAGAAGCCGGTTTCTGCATAGGAGCCTTCAACACAGTATAAACTAGTTTTATTCACTGAAATATATCTCAGATTTCTTCTTTAAACTCTATTTATATGTTATGTCAAGTAATATTTATCGACATGACTATAGGAAATATGATAGTTGTAATGAGTAGATTGAATAAATATAGTATGTTGGGAGTATAAAAAACTGGATCACACAACCAAGAGAAAAGCCGCTTCAAATATAAGTCAAGCCACTTCGTTTTGAAAATGTATATTTCATTATTAAAGGGTCATTCACGAATTTGGTGACCTTGAGTTTTTTATAACTGAGTTTATACAGTACAATAATAGAAAATAACAATAATTAAGTATATATTTATTTACACTGTGTTAATTTCAATTACCATGCTTTGACATTTTGTATTTGGTGATGGGGTATGATAACCAGTTTATTGAAATGAAGATGTACCATATGTTAGTCCCAGAATGATCTAGTTGGTGTTGAGTGAACATTATTCTTCATTTCTTTCTATGCATGTATATATTTGGCAAAGGTTGCTAGCTTTTGTATCCGTGGTGAATTCTGTCTTCAAACATGTTTGACAGATCAGACATTTGTTGTAACCTGGACTTTTTTGAGAATATTTATTTATCACAAATGATTTTATATGGCAATGTCCAAAAAATTGTTTAGGGTTACCTTCAAAGCTTGCATAATGTGTACTGGATTAAAACTTTTGAGCTGTTTAACTGTATTGAACTAGATCAAGAATTGTGTAAATTATTTGATTAGGCTTATACATGTATATTCTTATCAATATTAAATTGAAATATCATATATTTCCGATAAGAAAATCTTATCTGAAATCATAATGTCCTCGTTTTAACTTCCTTGTTAAAATTGAATAGGATAGGGATGGACCAATGAACCCTAATACAGCAGCTGTTGTTCGTAATATATAATTTTGGGGGTTACTTGAGCTGAACATGTTAACATACCTGAAGGTTTGATATTCGGGTTGTTCGTGCATGCTCAGGAGACATTAAATTCATCTAAATAGATTATACATACAATATGAGATTCGTGGAGGAAAAATAATCGTTTGGTAAAATAACTTAGAAATAGTTTTTGTGAAATAGTTTTATGAACTTGTGACAAATTTTGGTTATCATTCATTTCAAGTGCATCTACAAGTCTGTAAGTTATTTTTATTGATTTTTGGTGTGGATTTTTATTTGTATTGTTGAAGCATCCAAGTCGGGTGTGCAGATCTACACTTAGTCAATATTCAGATAGTAAAGTTACCATTTATTCACAAGTATTTGAACTATGGTCTGATTGATTTCAATTTTTAAAGCTATGTTTTTGTGAAGAAAAGAAATATTTTGGGTAATACTCTGTATTTTAACCTCTGGTTATGATCAGTAGTGCACGATTTTACTGACATAACACAATGCTGTAGACAGTCATTTGAGAGATTTTGAATCCCTTTTAAATTCAATAGTCTAAAAGTTGATTCTATAAAAGAAATACCAGTAAAGAGATGGTACAATTCCATTAAGCATTTTCATGTGATAAATTGAAATTTGTTAATATCCTGCAGCTACATCAGACAATATATAGGATATGGTGAAAACTGGCTATGGTGAATCTTTTGATGGTCTTCTTTATAATTCCAGTATAGTAGGATGTTAAACCCCATTTCATTTAATTTCTTTATTATCCGACTGAATCCAAGATGAGATTTTTTCTGCTTTTCTTAGTTTGATTTTATATTTTGATTGAATGTTAATAATGAATTTAAGTATATTTTAGTTTGGATTAGATATTGTCCAAAAAATGTAAATAATGATCAGCGACTTTTAAGCTTAGAAAAAATGACATGAATCAGTTTTTTTAACAGTGACATATTGAATTGACCTCCCCTAGGAGAAGTTATACATGTATTTATAGTTGTTTATGATATATAGATAAGTCGTATGTTGTCATATCTTAATATGTAATTTGAGATTAGAAACATGATTAAGATATCTATTTTAGAAATGTGAGGTAATGCCAATCGTGCATCAAACCTTGAAAAATCTCCAAATCTTATGAATGACATTTTTACACCCAAGAACTTAAAGCATTGTTTGATTATAATGACCACCTAAACCCTTATAAATTCAATCAAGCAGAACTGATCTGTGACCTATGGTAAAGATCCCCTTTATTAATTGTAACTGATACATGTGAAGGGAGTGTGTGAAGATTAAAACATAATGCTTCATTGACTTTAGAAGTCTGGTGCATGTTTGTTAAACTGATTGGTCGGTCTCATATACTAGCTGAATGAACAAGGACATAAAGCAAGGGAATGTGTAGGATATAGGATATTCATTTTAGACAGAACAGGAGACCTGTACGGTAGATGTATTAATGTTGTGTTGAGTGAATGGTTTATTCCATACAACCGGAATAAAGATAGAAGCTTCTATTAACCCCGTATTTTCAAGCTATATGTGAATTTGAAAGATAGATACAACAGTTTGAAGAAGTTTTTTATGTGCAGTTTTGCTTCTTTTGCTCTGTTTTATTTTCATTGAAAATAGATCAGATAAAGTGTCTTTGGTTTCTGCTAAGATAAGGATATTTAAGATTGGTCGGAGAAGATGTTTTAATATCAGATAGAACAGTCTGTTAGTTCAAAATGTGAATACTGAAATATTATTTTTAAGAAATTATTTAGATTTTTTTTTAACTTGGCTTCTGTATAGATCAACTAGTTTATAAACTGGTATAAATTTATCATGTTCTTACTTTATGTATTGTTTACTCTTAGTCAGATAGATTAAAATATTTATTACCCAGGACAAGTGTAAGATAAAACCGGGCTCTTAACATTCACCATGTCAAATTACCCAAGCTCACATCCTAGAGAGGACTATACATATAACCAATGGGACGATATACCACCGGACTATGAAGACCATAGGACTACTGAAACTAATAATCAGCAGTACTTAAATCAAGTAGCAGACCTGAACAGTTACAACAGTGCAAGGGGATTGAGTTCGGATCCCTCACCTTATGTTTATAGCGACAAAAGAAAGTTTAAAACTGATAAACTAATATCCAGCAACAATAACAGCCAACATATGGAGCCATATCGATCTTCAGGTCAGCCAATCAATGACTATAATAATGAAAGAGGTGTGTCTCATGTCAATAGAGGTATAGAAAGGAGTACGTCCTACATACCAGAAGACAATAGTTACAAATTAGACAATATTCAGGGGCCATCTTACCCGAGGGAAAGTCAACATTATCCTCAACAGTCTTTCCAAGACACAAGATCAACACCTGGGACGAATTACCATTCAACAACAAACAATGCAAGAGGTAAAGTTAACCCAGCTTACGAATCAGAGACACTACCACCCGACTATGAGGATGCATACATACCAACTCATAGAAACCGCTCTCCCAGGAATTCAGAGAACCAGATGTTGACAAATAGGAAACAACGTCACAGTGGTTTATACAGAAAACATAGAGGCAATTCTACAGATATGGAGGACGATAGAATCTCTACTGGCACAGTTGATTTAAACAACTATAAAAATATGATGGGAGTTCTGGCTACTATTCGAATCAAACGGAAATCTCGCAAATCTCTGAAAACTATTAGGCTTAAACGTGAGGATCAAGGACACATAGACACCGATGATGAAACAGAGTTGGAGGAACAAACAGGATTACCAAGTTCAAAACGTCAACATCCTAAAACTTTACGAGAAAAATTACAAGCCAAAGAATCTTCCACACAGGAATTAGCTGATGGATTAAGGTAATAATGACAAATATTTTTCTAAAGAGAACTAAAGATCTTTCCCGTCTAACAAATGCATTATACTGTAGAACATTTTCTGTATGTTGACAGCCTGTATTTCAAAGTAGAAAAGTTTTTTATAACAGCGAAGATTTTCTTTTGAGAATGCTTTCAATCGATAAGCAACAAATCTGGACTTGTTAAGAATACTACCACCTTAACATTTGTCCAGTGCCTTTGGACACAAATATGTGCATTTAAAAGAACCCTTGACATTTGTGATTTCTACAAAAATAGGGAAAATTTTCCACCTACATATCACCTTAGTAAATATGGAATTACTATGTAATACATTAATCTCTAGTCCATTTCAAGTAACTGAAATATTGATTTGAATTTTCAATTGATCCTTCATTGAACTTCATTCATTATTAATTGTACACATTGGTAATCGAAATTAAAACGTTTAATGTTTTTGCAGTGTGGGTAAAGTATCATAAAATTTGAACTGTTTATATTGAAGTCAGTGATGGATCACAAGCTTTATGTTGTTAGATTTCATATAGATTCATGTAGGTAGAGGGCAGAAATTGGTTTGCTTTGGTTTTTAGCTGCACTGTCATGTCAGCTGCTTTGAAACAAAACATTTTTATGTTTCAAAATTGGCATAATCTGTGGATTTTACAGTTTATATGCAGAGAATTATGAAAATAATCAAATCAAGACTTCTGGTACACTAAAATTTGAATATTAGCTGAATAATCGTTGAGTGTTGAATACTTAAAATTATTTATATACTCTTATGTTATAATTAGCTAATTACATACATATCTACGTAATATGAAAAACGGTAACAGGATTTAATCCATTATTTTGATAAGTCATAATTAGTATGTATAATTAGTGCACTAATAATGATAATATCCTTTACCTAAGAGTACATGTAGCCTAAGCATGATTTAGTTAGTTATATTAAAAGCCAAACTCATGTTAAAACAACTGAATGGTTGAAAGTTTGTAAATAGGTCGGATGATAGAGAAACTTGGTGGGTCAATATATAAATACTTGTGTGATCTTATTGAACAACAAATCCAATATAAATGTCTACTAATTTTGTAATTAAAGGACACAAACCTCAATGAAAAAAAGTTTTCAAAAATACATTGATAACACACTTTTTATAGACATTTTCTGAATGTCTCTTCAAAACTAGTTTTAACATTTATTAACATAAAGTTATTATACATGTGTAAAAGTTAACAAATTTACTTGCTTATATTCGTAGGTCATGAAATAAAGCCGCCTTGCACAGTAGGAAAGGCGATATTTGATTGGTTGATTTATTATTTTGATTGACAGCTGCAATTGGTCAATTAAGGAGAAAGATATTGTGAAGATCAGTAACTTTGGCGGGACCCAACGCAGTGGTTAGATAGCCTTCAGAATGGGGCATTCAGATGGATATAAACCTGAAAATATGTAGGGGGGCTGGGATGACCTCTCTCTCTCTCTCTGAAAATCTGTCCTGGCGATCTAAATCGGGAGGGGGGGGGGCAGAGAACTATCCGTCCCCCTTCAGATTCTTAGGACAGACATGTTAGTCTCAAAATGACCGATGCTTGTATTGTTAGGATGTTAAACCCAATTCCAACCCTTTGGAATGCAACTCAGTGTAGTATTTGGATAAAGAAAGAGAAATAATGGTCAAAACAAAAAAGATCATTTCAGGACTAACCTGGTAAATTTTATTTCAATAATTCACTTGTTTGTAGCGTCTTTAGCAAGGGGAGGAAAATGGAGAACTCCTTGCCACTTACTTCATGTGTAGCACTGAAATTAATAAATTAAATATTGTAGGCAATATGATATGTGATACTCAAGAATTTACAGTGATATTGAACAGGATGCAAAAAGTTGGTCTTTTGTGATTTAAATGTTTATCTAAAATATCTCTTGTATTTCACTGAAACTAAAGGGATTGAAGAGGAACTTTCCTTTTCCCAGAAAATAGACCAAAAGTAATATGTATTTATATTCTGATTAAGAAGATAACAACAATAAATGGGGATTAAATAATTCTCCGATGTTGCTGTCAGCACTTGGGAATTCACCAATGTACAAAATGGCAGGCACGTAAAAGTGTAGACTTCGATTGTAGGTACTCTCACACTAATAAAATTAAAACATACTAAATAATAACTGACACCCTTCAATTAATGTTTGGATTAAATGAATTATGTTTTTTAAGGACTGGAGATTCAATAGTGATATTTTGCCTGTTAATGTTATAGGCCTGTGGCATTGACTATATATACAATGGGAGATTTAATTTGTATCTAGGTCAATATAGTCATATTGCCAAAACTATGTAATTGTCCGATATGTTTAACTTCCAAACCATAAACCTCTAACCATATGTCTCAACCATTTTGTCTCTTAAAAACATGATCGCGACTTATTTTCGTTAAAAATCGAGATTTACTGTATATATTTCTCACTGGTTCTATGGAGACAAATTGTGTATTGAAATTTCAGGGGTGTTATCGGGTATGGATTGGTAAAATCATGACATATTATTTTCAAAATAAATAAAAGTATCTTTGCTCACACTGAAATATATGCGGCCAAAAGCTAAGGAAAAACATAAACTATGGATTGTTGGAACGGGGGGGGGGGGGGGGGGGGGGGGGGCAGGAGGGGGGGTAAATCAAACTAGTTTAGTTTTCTTCACCGTGATGTTGGCCTCAAGGAAGCCAGTTGATCCTTTTAAATCATTAGCACCAAGGATGGTTTTCGTGAAAATGGAATAGAAAGCATCGATATGCTAGATCAAATCGAACAAATTCTATTTGGTATTACAGTTAATTTTTATAAGCCCACATTTTCATGTGGACGTATTATGATGTCGCCCCTGTCTGTCCGGACATGGACTCTCTACATGTCACAATTCTTATCCGATTTTGACGAAACATGAAATAAAGGTCTATCCCCATCAGATCTTGCCTGCTTTCGATATGGCCCCTGATTGTACAAAAAATCACGTTTTTAGCTTGTGGACCCTATAGAGGTCACAATATGAACTAACTTTGATGCAACTTGACATGCATGTTTATAACCCAAAGATCTTGGTTCCTTTCGATAGTTGCACATATTGGCTCGTAACTTCGTGAATTATGGCCCCTGATTGTCCGAAAAATTGCCTTTTTAGCTTGTGGTCCCTCTGGAGTTCACAATTATTATCCGATTTATAAAAACGTGTGATAAATCACCGTTACACCGTAATAAAGGTTGAGATTGTGAAAATTGGATCAGAATTGTAGGACAAAATGGACACCGTTAGTACAAGAATAGTGAAAAAACATGGTATATCAAGGTTGTGGACCCTGTATAGGTCACAATTTTTATCGGATTTTGATGAAACTTGACATGCATGTCTATAACGCAAAGATCTTTGCACCTCTCGCTATTTGTGCATTTCAAAATGTAACTTCCTGAATTATGGCCCCTGATTGTACGAAAAATCACCTTTTTAGCTTGTGGTCACTCTGGAGGTCACAATTATTATCCGATTTAAAAAAAGGATTGATTATATCACTGTTACACCATAATGAAGTTTGAAACTTAATTTCTTGAAAATCAAACCAAAACTACTGAATAAAATGGCCGCCGCTTGTACGTGAATAGTGTAAAAATATGGTATTTTAGGTTGTAGACCCTGTAGAGGTCACAATTTTAATCCGATTTTGATGAAACTTGAAATTCATGTTTATAACCCAAAGATCTTGGTTTCTGTCAATATTTATGCATATCAAATTATAACTTAATGAATTATGGCCCTTGATTGTAGGAAAAATCACTTTATTTTTAGCTTGTTCTCTATCCATCTTCGAAAATGTGGGCGTATCCTGCCTGGCGGCTGCTGGTTTAAAACTTAAACCTCAAAATACCAGAATAAACAACAAATATAGACATAATCAAAAGTTGTCTTGTGAAAAACTATACTGGTCTTTAGCATTATTGAAATTAATCGATTCTATGTAATATATACCACTTGATGTTTACAATAATTGTATTGATCGCATGTTACCAGCTGTTTGTATATATTAGTTCATTGAGTTGTTATCTAATCTATTATTATCTGAATCCAAATACGAAAAGTTTGCATAAGCCTGGGTTGCATTGTTAGGAAATAAATACCCCATTTTTTTAGGCGAAATTCTCTGAACCATACAAACGGACAGAAATATGGTAGACAAAATGACAAAAGCATGGTCTTATCTTCCTGACATTCTTCTGGACATCAAAGATTATATTAAAAAAGCCATCAAACAGGTTGGGAAAGATTTTAAATTTAGGACTTACTGTTAGAGAAAATCGTAGATATTTGAAAAAAGCAAGCCAGCGGATGTGAAAACATTACACACACATAGAAATTGTGTAGTAGTATAAGCCCCTTACAAAACAACCCAATCTAGTGTATTTCCTGATATATAAAATATAG
The DNA here is from genome assembly GCA_036850965.1 of Patella caerulea. NCBI lineage: Eukaryota > Metazoa > Mollusca > Gastropoda > Patellidae > Patella > Patella caerulea. The sequence goes on along the minus strand of JAZGQO010000004.1, from coordinate 16,746,859 downwards.
AGAGTTGCTGCTGTTGGAGAATTGTTACATATGTATAGAAAATGAAAACTTACAAAGCTATAACAGAAAACAAAAACTGTGTGAACAAAGTCCAACAAAGTATTGTTCAAATATTCACATGTTCCAAGAAATCAATTGTATAAATAGTCATATTTACAATATTATTACACACCCTTTCAATAGTTTTCTATTCTTTTTGATATCAATTTAGCAATAAATAATTGAAAATTTTGTGTTCCCCCTTCTCCTTTATGTTTTCGGAAATACTGCATACGCCTGTAATATTTCCCATATTTGTAACCACATATTGTATAGATTAAATCTATTTTTAAAGTTTAAGCTTTAAGGAAAACTAGATAACTGAAATGTATATAAATTTTTGCCAGCTTTTATACATGTTTCATTTGCAACAAGTTATTTCCAACCTTGTGGGTTTCTCTGGGTCATTTGGTTTCCTCCCACGACTTAAGTTTCTTATGCGCAAATTAAACCATGTGTTAATCCCAAAGTAACCAAGTGTCAAGTGGACATTAAACCCCATGTCGCTCTCTGTGATAATATTTACATGATATAGGAAATCTTATTGAATCCAGAATGATTGTAATGATTGAATAGGTTTTTTGAGGTATGATAATTGAGCTGAGGAAACAAGTATGAAGATAATTGACATGGAAACTAATCATTCCAAATCTTGACATCTACCTACAATATTTTTTCCTTATTTCAAATATCCTTATTATTTAACTACTGAAATCCAAATTATTACCTTATTTATTTAAAATAAACAATATGAAGTACCTATAAATGGAACTATATGGTATTGTATATCCAAATATTTGTTTTACACAAAATTCACATTGACTTAAAAGGAAACTTGACCATTAGAAGCATTTCATACTACAAGTTAATTTAGTAACTCAACCAACATATTACGAAAAACCTACCCAATGTGACTTAATAAATGATTGAAATTAAAACTGAAATAAACCTATTTTGTATGCTAAAAAAACAGTTGCATATACCAGTAACAATTCTTCCTGTCAATAAACCCTTTAAAAATTATCTAAACATCTTTTGACTCGTAACATTTCCATGGTGGACATCACCCATCAAATGTTAACATGTTTTTGTAGGGTATAGTTTATTTGCTTTTGTAAACCACCAAGATATAACCAGAAGATTTTTGACTACAGAAAATTATCTGTCCAATTGTATTATTTATTTGTAAATTTTATATTTCAGAGATCTTGAAGAGGAACCAGGTTTTAAATCATTAAAACAGAAATTTAAACAGGTAATGAAATATATATATTAAGTTCAAGATGACCCAGTTCAATATCATATCAAAATACTATATGGATATGACATTCAATAGTATATTTGTATAATGATATTGATTTTGAAGTGGCAGAAGTGTTAAAGTGATATTGAATGATTGCCAGCGGTGATGATAATGAATATACCCACTTTCAACTTTGCCTGGGTGTATTATGTCGTCCAATTTGATTAAAATACAGATCTATATTAATATTTCGTTTCGTTATTTTGTATTTTTTTTAATACTACATGAAGGCCTGACCGGTTGAAGCAGGAGGATGTGTAAAAGGCCCTACAAGTGTTTTTAATTGACCCTATGACATCAGACATTTGATTTACCAATCAATGTTGGTGTTTCTTGTGAGTTACCCACAGTTCCGTGAACCTCATGCCAAAAAATCACCGTAACAGAACATTTCATTTGCTAACCCCTCACTAATCCAGAATGCGGTTTGTATAACTTCCAGACAAGTTAAATGCAATTTTGAACTATAATAAACAAAACGAAATAGGATCTGTGTTTTAATCAGATTGTTGTCGTCACCCAAATCTGTCCATCATGAGAGAATCAACCGTATTGATTTTTGTATGCCCACATTTTCATGTGGACGTGACGTTGCCCATATCATTGCCCCTGTCCATCCACAATTTATTTGTGGACATTCTACAGGTCACAATTTTTAACTAATTTTGACGAAATTCAGACATTTATCAGACCGTAACTTCATTGGTTATGGCCCCTAATTATACGAAAAATCAAGTTTTTACCTTGTGGACACTTAAGAGTTCATAATTTTCATTTGATTTTGATGAAACTTGCAATGCTTGTTTATAACCCAAAGATCTTGGCTCCTCTTGATATTCATGCATATCGGATTGTAACTTTCTGAATAATGGCCCCAGATTGTACGAAAAATGTTGTTTTTTTTAGCTTGTGGGCACTATCAAAAGGACACAATTTTTATCTGATTTGAAATAACATTCTAATATATCACCGTTACGCCATAATGTTGGTTGAGTTAGAATTTCATGAAAATCGAACCAAAACTATCAGACAAAATGGTCGAGGCGACTCAAATTTTGATGAAGGTGTTGATTTTTTAGCTTGTTTTCTGTCCTCCTCATGCAAAATGTGGGCGTATCTTGCATGGCGACTGCTAATTGTTGTACTTTTGCATACAGTCATGCTCTACTACAAACAAATGTGCCCAAAAGTAATTTCCAGTCAAGTTGACATTTTGTGATTTTGATCATTTTGAAAGAATATATATTTTCAGAAAAGTTTAATATCTCAAGGTCATCAATGTCACTTTAAGCAAAATTGTATTTGTGTATCATATATTGAGGACAAATATTTTCTGCATGACAGATCATATATAGGTTTACAACGATCAGATTTAATAGAAAAAGCAGTAAAACTACTACAAAACAAACAACAGTTAAAGCAAATGATTAAAAAATTTTAATTATTGGATAGATTCTAATAGAAAAACTAAAAATTTAAATCATGCGTTTCAATGAATTTGGTCAGAAATTAAATTGTTAGTGAAATTTAATTTTTTGTATTGACTTATGTGTTAGATCTTAGTTTTAAGTTGAGAATAAACTCACTGTTAGAGATATAACTGATTTTGTATTAACATTCGGTGCTGAAAAAAAAATCCACTTTACATTAACGTGATGTTTTTTCCAATGACAATTTTGAGCATTACTCGAATTTTCAGTATAATTTAAAGTGTTTTTACACACATGAAGTTTATAAATTTAACTGTATTTATATTGATTTATTGTGATTTCACCACCAAGACTAACAGATACGATTGAAGCAAGAGCCCAGATTGGTAATATCTAGCTACCAGTACAATTTACAAAAAGTTATTTCAGACAAAATAGATATATAACCTGTTAGAGAAACATTCTCACCAAGGAAGTAAATGTAATTGTATTTTTAATAATCTATATAAATTATCACTGACATATATACCAACTTATTTTTCACTAGCGTTCACCAAACACTTTAAAAACTACGGAAATTTTAACTTGACATATAAAATGCTTAGAGCGAACGGACTGGCAGATTTCACTCAGATTTTGAGTATAATCAAATCTGAACATCACAGATGTACCTGTAAATTAAAATTACTTTAAATCAATTTTAATTTACATTTGCAGACCTCTAAAGCAATAATTCTCTTTTAATGTGTAACAAAGAAGTTTCTTTTCACATGAAGGTATATTATAAATATGTGATTAGGTGACTTTAGTTTGTTTATTAAGATTTTGCCTTTTAAAGTGAATTGGCTTGTAAGAGGAAAAATCTATAAATGAATTGAAATCTACTAAACCAATCAGTCTTGGGTCTCATTGATGCAAAATAAAGAAAATGAATAAGTCCTATGCACAAACTTAAACCTATGTTTTCTAACCAAGATGGGGTATCAACTTGATGTGACCCTTTTGTCTTTTAAGGTTTCTTAGTCATAAATAGACCCTATTTTAGTCTTAGAGCAGGGTAATTGTTGAGAATTGACTATTGATACATCCACTCTTAGTTTATACTAAAGCTGGCTTTCTTTTCATCATCAAATTCCAACAACATAGGTCACATTTTAATAATCGGGATATCATGCTTGACTGGTGGGGTATTTTGATGGGTATTTTCATTCAGTGACTAATATAAGCTTAGTATACAGAAACACTCATAATTTTGCTCAGCATTTTATTTTTCGGCCCAACAGTCGCAATTTTGTTTTGAACAAAGTGAAGATTATTGTCAGTGTTATACTCAGCCAGCAGTGTTATACTCTGCCACCACTTCAGTGTGCCTAAATGAATACACTTAATTTTTAAGTTTGGTATGAAATAAAGTATATGTTTTTGAAAATTTGGGAAATGCCATGACATGTAGCATGCATGACGTAAAGGAATTTAGAGACAGATTATTGGACCAAATTTCTTCCTTATTCTCAAGGGGGGACCTTACCTTAATTTTAAAGTTAATATTTGACCTTTGAATATCGATTTATTAAAGTGAAATTTTCCGTTATATTTTTTAAAGAAACATCTCTCAGTATTTGCTTAAATAAAAGCGATACATTTAATGTATATAATTAGTAAGTGAAAGACCACACATATTAACTGAATAGAATACTAAAATACAAAGCTGCGGACAATATAAATATTAACAGGATGTAAAAGTGCTATCAAATAAAATAAAACCAAGTACGAACAATCCAAACCATTAGACAGAATTCAAAGTCCTAAAAAGGTTATTAGGCAAAATAGTGTAATCAGCAAAATGGACTGCTCCCCGTGTAGAAAATACACGACAAACAGTGATAACAGGTGCCCGGAAGAGTAAGCTTACCCTGCCTGGCGCCACACCCACCATAGCTGCATCCAAACTATTGGACGAAATCTCAATAAAATAGCATGAATGGATCTAGGGTCGGCACAAATTTATAAAACAATTTAAATATGGTTATTTTTTTCCCCCGTAATTTTAGGCATGGCAAAGAAAAAAGGCAGATTTAAAAGGTTACCTTTATCAGTTAGAATTATGGGCGAGTACGTTTAAAGAAATTGAAGGTAATATTCTTATTTCTGTTATTAATGATCAAGTCAGGTTGATACTCAGGGTGGCCTGGTACACATGGAAAGTGTTACAAAACTCAAACCAATGAAAATATTATTAGTATTATGAATCTCTCTGAGAAGAGTAGGCCTAATTTTGAACTTTCCTGTTTGCATTGTCATCTGTTAGTATTAAAATGATGGAAGTATTCTGTTGCGGAGAATGTCACTCCATTCCATATACACGACACACTTTGATTTAAGTGCATTTTAAACCACATTTTAATCTGATTAAATGATGTTTGAATTTTATTGTGTATAGAATTTGTGTTATAATTGCCTTGCAAACCTTTTTTTTTTAGGGAAATTTGGTACTGCAACAGCATCATACTTTCGTTTTACAAGATGGTTAATGTTTTTAAATGTGTATATTTTTCTCATCACTCTTCCTGTAATTGTTTTACCCACCTTGTTCTCTGAAAACGATGACTTTGCTAGTGACTTTAATGTAACTAATACAACGCATATTGGTGTAATTGAAGCCATTAATTGTAGTCGGTATTATGATCGTCATATAGAGAATATAAAAAATACAGATTCCACAACAGATAAAGTTCTCAACTTTTTCAAAGGGACGGTAAGTGCGAAAATGTCTCCATATCTTAAAACATGCAAGTGATCATGGATAATATCTCAGTTCAAACATAAATTATCACTCTTGCCAAGATTTGATTATGAATAACATCATATTCCAACTATGCTTTGTCCCAAAATAAAAGTTAATGTTGCTTGCAGTCTGATTTAAACAGGCCCTATATAACTTTTTTGCCAAAGCACGGTAAAAAATATTTTTCCCCAAACTTTCAAATGGTTTATTCTTCTTAAAGTGAAAGAAAGCTTTTCCCAGACTAAATTTGTATTTGATAAGTTTTAGGCATAATCATCTTTGCAGATCAGTGCCTCATAAAAAGTCATTTATTTGAATGAACACACATAATAAATATATAATTATGAAGAATACACATTATTTGAAAAATAATGATGTATTATTTTTCATATTTCTATTCCCTTTAGGGCTGGATGGAGAAAACACATTTATTTTATGGTTTATATCACAATTTAACCTTCACAGAATCTGTCACTGATGCAAGTCGCCAATATGACTTTAATATTGGATTAGGATATTTATTGGCTATAGGCATTACTTTTATAATAAGCTTTATTTTAATAGTGAAAAAGTAAGTAGAAGTTTTTATTGAATATTAGTTAAATACTGTATGATGACCTCAAAGGAAGAAACAATGATGTATAGTTAAAAGTCAAAATGAAAAAAAATAAACCATTTTTGAACCACCGTTTTGTAAAGAATTCATACCTTCACAAAAGAATTGAAATATAATTTTTGGGGGGTAGATAGTGGGAGAGTAATTAATTTGTGGTTTGTTGAAAAATTAGTTTAAAGAATGGACACACTTATATAAATTTATATCCATATAAGTGTATCTATTCTTAGTGAAATCTATTTCTATATGTCTTATAAGGATTGTCGATATTTTGTTCTCTTTCTTTTTGTGATCAGTTCAGGTAAAAGTGTAAAGGAAGGTGTGATAGATGCTGAAGATTCTAATACTATGTATTGTAATAAAGTATTCAGTGCTTGGGATTTCTGTATCTTTAATGAAAAAGCTGCCAGTATCAAACATGCTAATATTTGTTATGAGTTTAAGGTGAGACTATTTATTATGTTCATGGGTTTCAGATGATACAGGATACAGTTTCACCCTTATTATCCCCCCTTAATGTGCTTTATTATGAAGCAGTTGGATATGGCTACAGATCTGGACCACCTAAGAATTTCACATTGATGATGTTAATTATCTGTTCTTTGTCTAAGTCTAAGTTTACTTTTGAATGCTTCTACCACAGATGGAGCAACTTGTGACAATGCCTTGTTCCAAAGCTTGTTGCAGGTTGACAATGGAAATTTTGAGATACACAATGTTGTCCATCTCATAATCAAACCTATTCAAGAAATAGTGTCAGAAAATTTACATTCAAACCATCTTCATTCATGAACAGGAATGTCACAGAATTGTGTGAATAAAGATATGGGCTATACATTACAAACTACTTGTATGGGTAACCAATAGAGTTGATGTATTAGACAAAAAAAGTGGGTTATCCCCCTTTAGTGTGCTATACTTGACTTCTAAGAAGGCAAAATAAATATGAATTCCATGTACTTTTAATTAAAATCCTTGAGTGGCATTTAGTGATTGAGCATATTAAAAACACAACACAATTTATATAGAAAACAATCACTGGTTTTATACACATATAGCACAATGTTTCCACAAGTATTCTCTTATCGTTATCAAGTACAAATAATTATTTGTACTTGATAACGATAAAATAATACTTGGCCAAACTTTGTGCTATATGTGTATAAAACCAGTGATTGTTTTCCGTATAAATTATGTTGTGTTTTTTACTTTTAATGATTTGTAATCTTAATCTCTTCTCTTATTTGTTGACTACATAGGCTGATCTGGAAGAACAACGATTGAGATTACGTCAGGCTGACAGGTCTGCAAGAGAAAAATGTCGTCTGTACACTATTCGATTTTTTATCAATATTTTTGTGGTAGTTGTTCTGGGTGCCTGTTTATATCTGATATACTGGACATCCGATAAGCTTTTAGATGTAAGTAATATTGTGTTGGTAGTAAATTAATTTATTTCTTTGAAGCCGGATGTCTAAATGCAGTATGCAAGAGCTAAATCTGCCTACTGCAGGCCTTGTTTTTGACTTCAAATGTTAGATAAACTATTATTTATACAATTATTCACACCCCATAATCAGCTCTCTAGAATATCAGATGGCAATGATATTAACGGGATTAGAACAAATAATTTTAATAATATAACGTTAAAATTGTTTATTATTGTAGCAATGGTACTTGACAATCAAGACTACCTTGTAAAAACTCATAACTTTGCTCAGAATAAAGTAATTTGAATGAAATTTTATTTGTTTGATTTTTCATGTCTTTTACAGCTGCAAAAACAGAATTTGGATGATGATGTTTTGAGACTGATTATAGAGTTTTTGCCATCATTGACTATAACATTCCTAAATGTTGTCATACCTTTAATGTTTTCAAAAATAGTTTTACCTGAAGATTATAGTCCAGTGTTTGAACTAAAAATAACTTTATTCAGGTAGGATATAATGTTTATAGCTAGCAGATAGTATTAAAGTTTGATTTGTGGAATTTGAAATAAATATTTCTAACAAGATTCACATTAAATATTACTTGCAAGAATATATACCAGTAGTTATTCCTCTGTAATCTAAAGTTTATACAAACCTTATTTTAAGGCTTTCCAAAAAAACAAATTATTTTGTAGAAAACTTATGTTCCCTTTTTATACAGTCACATTTAATTAAAGATATAAATTATTGTTACCCCAATCTGTCTATCCACACTTTGTAGATTTACATGTATAGATAAATCTTGAAATCCAGGGACAGAACTCCTTATACATCGCTGACTTGTCCTTTTAATTATTTCAGAACAGTATTATTACGTCTAGCATCGTTGGGTGTTTTAGTATTCTCTTTATATTATCAACTATTGTCTGCGGATGAAGCTAGATGTACAGAGTCATGTTGTGGTAATCAACAATGGACATTAACAGATTCCAAAGGCAGTATTAAGGTAAAAAGATTGGTTGTCCGGCAACAAAACATATACCTTCAGTGGCTAAATCGTCAGAGCAGTGCATAAAGGTTGTCATATATTAATCTTTTGCTTTTATTGGGAGCATTTACAAGACATAAATTAATGGAAATTGTTGAGCAGTAGGCTCTTTTTCCTTGTGAACATAAACAATATGTTTAAATTTAAAATCAATCAGATGATAACTTTAGCCTCTGGAACGTCCACATTATTAAAAATATTGATCAAGCTTCTATCCCCAACATTAAACTTTTTGGAAATTGTTGACAGTCAAATGAATTGAAGGCAGTCATAATAATATAGAACCCTATTTTAATGTGGGCATATACAAAACAACTTGAATAGAAGTTAAAATTGTATTATAATATATATTTCAGTGTTGGGAAACTTACATTGGGCAACAGTTTTATAAACTGGCTTTGTTAGACTTCGCTGTAGTTTTAATTGTCACCTTTTTATATGAATTTCCAAGAACGTAAGTAAAATTGAACCTTTGATATAATTAAAATTGTAAAATGATGTAATAGTCATTGTATCAAAGAATAAGATTTGTTTATCAGTCCGTGCAGACTTTGAATTTTGCATCCATATTCATATGGATTGTCATAATACCTTAGACATTGAATGGAATATTGTGCCATACAATTAAATGCATAACATTAAATAAACTACTGTAAATGAAGAATTTGTAGTTTGTAACATATATTACATGCAAGTGACACCGACGCCTTTATAAGTATATGTAAATATTGACTACCCTAGTTCAGAGAAAAGTGATCTATTAATACCTGCACACCCCTAAAAAAAGAACAATCCATAACTGCTGTTCCTTAGAACCCCTCAAACCACCCAATTTATGTGAATAGCCTTCCAACCATTTACTGGTTTGTGCTGGTGCAACAGCTATGATGTCTAACAAGTCATAATCAGGTTGGTTATCCAGGATTTAACCTGATTAACAATACCTCAAGTGACCATCAGAGACTTTTAACTTCTGACTGTATTTATATTTTACAGATTAATCTATACCAAATACAAAGATAAGAAAATTATGGAACTTATTGGAGAACAAGAATTTGATCTTCCTAAAAATGTTTTAGATATTGTATATTCCCAAACTTTATGTTGGTAAGTTAAGTTTCGTAAAGAAAATTATATCAAAATATTACTTAAAGAGCACATAAAATGAGAAAACTAAATTGATTGAACTTATAAGACATTGGTTACTATATGCATTTTACGGCAGTTTAACATCAATCTGATGAAAATTAATTCAGATATCGTCACTCAAAGTAGCAAATATAGACCTCCCGTAAAAACGACTTGGCCAATTATTGAAAACACTCTTAATCCCCTCAGACGCCAGTGACATCACAGTGACCGAATGCATATTCGGAATGTTTATTCCTTAATTACCTATAAACGCGTGTGTATTCATTAACGCCTGACTGATTCCTTAATCCCCCTAATTAAATAAAACAATTGACTACGGAAATTTTTTTTGTAATTCATTTTAATTTAAGATCCAATTTAGAATTTGTTTCATAATGTACGGTCGTTTTGATTCCTCTCGACAGCGATTTTAATACAGTCTACTATCATGTGCAGTCCAAACGATTTGAGATACATTTTCCTCAGGAGAGTATTGTTGTTCTAATTTAGAATTTGTTTCATAATGTACGGTCATTCTATTTTCTCATGGCAGCGATTAAATACCCTCTACCATCGTGTGTGCAGTCCAAACGATTCGAGAAACATTTTCGTCAGAAGAGTATTGTGGTTCTAATTTACCCAGAATAAAAGAGTACGGGAGTAAAAAGATGTGGTCATGCCAAAAATGATTGAAACGTGATTTGTAAATGACAACGTGATTTGTAAATGACAATCCGTTATCGTCGTAAACCATAAACATTAAATACGAACAAATATCTCAATATACGTCAGAATTAACAGTGCAAATACATTTTGTTGGTAACCATCTTAATGGAATAACAGATTGAGAAGGGTCATCTAACTACTTCGTGTATTGATGGCAAGTGTAGCATCCTTTATACCTGCCATAAATCAATCAGATTAACGTTGCACAGAGATTGGGTCATAAACTAATTACGAATGCTGATTAGATAAATATCATTTTTTACACCGACCAGATTAATTAGCTTTGTTCACCGATGTTTTTGTAATAAAGTAGCCTCGTATTATTTGTTGATTAGTGTTTAAACATCTAAATATAAATCATTGGATGGATATACATTTGTGATAAGATAAAGTATGTCTAACATCGTTTAACTTTTTTTTAATAATAAAGGTATGTTACAATAACATCGATAGTTTAATCACTCACCAAACGCACCAGAAAACCCACATTTGATCAAGTGTATCTGATATTCATGTCCATGGATCCCGTGCAATTTCCGTCCGAAGTGCATGGAACCGTACAGGGTAATCAGATTCCCAGCATTGATTGGCTGAGAAATGAGGGCGATCTATTGTTATGCATAGTCTTCTAAAAATTCCATATTCGCTGTGAATCTCAAATGAAGTTACGATAAAAGTTGTTGTGTTTAGAAATGGTTATTATTATTATAGATATATAATATAGCTAATAATGAATATATAGACAAATGACTGGCTCCATTTGCATTTCTGTAGGTGTGGATATCAAGTATTACTGGGTTATCCAAATTACCGGTAAATACGCTCACTAATCGTTTGCATGAGTCGGTCTTCATTTGTCATGCGGCCTATTCAAACAAAGGACACTTAAATGGATCAACGACATGATACGGTATTTTAAATTCACTCTAAAATGTTCCAATCACAAATGTCTAATCTATAACAATATAAGACAATAATTCGGTGTTTATAATTAGGCAAGTCATGTGGTAATTGGACCGTCAATAGACGCTTGTCAACTTGTGGTGTGTATTGATAGTACTATATTCTATCGACAGTGATATATTGTATAGATAATGTATATCCTTATGTGTAGTGCCTGTGACGTCACCAGCCAATCAACCGGATTAAGGTCACAATTGTAAAATTGAAAAGCGTTTTGGCGTGTCGGTTACTAAAACCTTAACAACCGACTTAATTTTAATCAGATTGTTGTGAACTTGCCGTTAAATGGATATACTAACCATTGGCTATGCGTATATTGAATTTCGATATGTCGTTTTACGTGGTCTTTAAGAATAGACAAACAGACATACATGAAATTTCAAATAGCCATTGTAATAGCACCAGTTGCTAATTCACAAATTTTATGTCTTTTCAGGTTAGGGATGTTTTTCTGTCCGTTAATCCCGCTGATAACAATGTTGAAATGTTTCATTGTATTTTATGTTAAAAAGGTATGTATATATTGCATCCTAACAACCTAATTGTCTCTTACGGGGCAGGGGGAGGGGGATGGCCAAATGGTTAGCATGTGCGTGTTGTATCATGAAGCCCCATAACTGGCGTGGTTTTGAATTCCCGGTTGTACGTGACAAGGAGTAGGGTTGTCCGTCAATCCTCATGGGTTTTCTCTAGGGCCCCTAGTTTAATCCCACTGCTAAAGAAATAAAATTAAAACCACACGTTAATCCCAAAATGACCTAGTTTGTGTCAAGTGGATGTTAAACCCCATTTCTCTCTCTCTTATTGTATTTATATCCAGACTAAAGTCAAGTGTTTCAATCTTGTGAGACATACGGTAGTCCAATGTGCTATTTATGAACTAGCGGAGACACCATGCAGTGATCTATTCATAAAACTAACTAAGATCGGAGATATAATTTTAATTAGAAAGTAAATTGAATGTTGAATTTCCAGAAACTTGTTCATTTATTTTGTATATTTTTATTTTCAGTTGTCTCTTATTAAAAACTGTGTTCCTACAAAACGGCCGTATAAAGCATCAAGATCCAATTCCTTCTTTATGACAGTATTATTAATATCATTCATATTGGCTGCTGTGCCATTAGGGTATATGTTAGGAAAGTAAGTATCAGTTAAGCTATTTCAAAATAAATCTTAAACTATGGTATTACCATTACCAGTGTGCAATTTTGAAAAAACTAGTGGCAAGCTAATAACACAAACAATTGATTCAAAATAATGGATTATAAGCAATGAAATATTTACAAGATAACAAACAATTCTAGTTCCTCAATCTGATTAGGTTTTTCCCACTACTGCTTTGGCTATCTAGTCTTGGTTTCCACTAAAGTGACATTAGTTTTTGACAATGGTTTTCAATTTTAGAATGTTGTTATCGAAGTGTTAAAGTGGGGGTGGAGGTCTTTGAGGCATTATTTTGATATTTTTTAAGAAATTTTGTTGTAATTTTCAGTATACCACCATCACAGAGCTGTGGTCCATTCCGTGTATATAGTAAACGTTCAGACTATTATATGTTTGATGTTATAAGAGATCAAATAGCAACATGGCCACCGATGGCAGAAACCATATTTACGTTTATGGGGACTGTAGGCTTTTTTATACCGGCAATGATTCTTTTATGGTAAGTGATTTACTTTATTTTGCTTTACATTCAAATATGTAAATCTATTTTAAAAAATGTAAATGTTTCTTGTCTCACTCTAAGATGTAAAACCTGTTTTTGACACAATACAGACTAAAAATTAAATATTTTAAAAATTTTCTGGCATAGATGATAGCAAAATGGCCCGATTATCATATATATGTATACAGCAAGGTCTTTTTAAAATCAACCAGCCATTTTTAACTGATGTTCATCTTTCCAAAGACAGACACTTTTTTTTTATACCAGACAATAATTGCATTATCTATTCTGATATAAGTAAATATATATATTTGTTTATTTGAAAATATTTTATTTATATGTACATGTCAATATATAAAAATAACAAAATATATTCATAAATATAAACTCAAAAATAACATAAAGTATCATAAATTAGTTTTAGATTTATAGTCTGAAATACATCTTACGTGTACAATTTATTGTCTAACCAATTTACTACTGGTTGTACCTGCATACAATTATCATGATTTTATACATTTCCCTTTACAGACTTATTATTAGTTGATCCAGATTATCAATTAGTTTTTGTTTTTATCAAGTTCTGTCTGGAATCACACCTGTCACATTCAACACTGCTAACTGGTAGTGTTCTTTCTATTTCAATGAGTTTAATAATATTGTGAAAAACTGCATGACAAGAGATTTAAGCCCTTATAATTTAAAATAACCGTTCTGAAAAAGTTGTATCTGTATCATATTGACATGCCCATCTTAAATACAATAATCATTTATGAGTTAACTTTATTTTATATTTTAGTCTTGTCATGTATGGATATTGGGCAGCAGCACAAGGCTACCAGAAAAAACAAGAGTTATTAAAACATCAATTAAAACTAGTAAGATATTTCTCTCTTTTAAAGATTATATATTATGGGAACTGTGAATGTGGTGTCTATAGAATTTGTAACATTGTAATAAAACACACAAAACTTGTTTTACCTCGTAGTAAGCCAAGAGTATTGTACTCAATTGGGCCATATACTGTTCAGGGCTTGTTGCAGAACTGATAAAATTTAAAATCTGGAAAATTCAATTGAGTATCCCCTGTAAGAGATTTTTTTTTACCGAATTAGTAATTTATTGATACTGACAATTTACAATAATTTACATTTTAAAACTATATCTATTCTTTTACAGGAAGGTAAAGATCGACAGTATCTCCTTGCTAGAGTTAATGATGTCATCAAAAAGGGTGGTTTATCAAGACAAAATACCAGTCGCAATCTGTAGAGAATAAATGAATCTTGCAACTATTTTTATCCGTGATATATTGGACCTGATCATAATACCAATACAACTTTTCAAAATATTACTTAATTGTTCTTCCTGAAGAATTACATTGGCATGCACATTTCATTTTTGTATGAAAAATAATTTCTCTTTTATACTGATTTACTATAGATAAGTGCAATTTAGTGTTTCATCTTGAAATATAGGTCAGATGCATGATTTTCATCAGATATTAATGTGCCTTAGAGATAATTTTTTTATATTTTAATTTGGGTACAATCACTGTAATGTAATAGCATCCGTTAAGTACAATATATTATTTATTTTTATATAAATCTTAATATATTTCTCAGGTTTCATATTATTATTGTTGAATTTTATAATGAATTTAAAAAAGTCTTTCCTTTATGATTTAACAACACGAGTGCACAATATTATAATGTATATAAAATATATTACAACTATGAGTAATGAAAATTTATAAATTAATTAAATGCATGTACCATGTTTATCTAATCTATTGATATTATTAGATTACAACTTTCTTTGTTTTATGTTATTATTCTTCGTTGAAACCTTACATACTTTATAGCACTACCAGTTCTTCGAAACATACATGTACTATAACCACTAAAAACCATCCTACTTTTGGTATGAAATTATCATACATCACAAAGAAATGATGCAAACAATTTCCCATGATCTGACCACCAGTTTCAAAGAAAAAACAAAATGTTGATATCTTATTAAAATCAGATTGTTGTTTATAATAATTATAGCTATAAATATAGCTTTAGTTTCACTATAATTGACAAATTATTTAGCTTTAGTTTCACTATAATTGACAAATTATTTTTAATATCGTATAATAATTACATTTTTTTACTATTTTATATCTTACTAACTGCATCTAGATATTATTAATAATAATGTACATAGATATTATTAAAGATACATTACGTAAGATTTAGATAAAGAACTGGATGTTCTTACTATAATAGTTCAAAAATGAATATACTGAAAATTTCATTTAGATAACTTTATTCTGAGCGAAGTAATCAATGTTTGCATTGATTGTTTATAATTGTAACCAAGGTGCTGGTTATTCGAGACTTAGCTTCAATTCTCCATAAAATAAATCATTAAATGGCCCAACTCTTCTAATAGCCATCCAATGGCATTGAGTTGATTATTATGTTGTCATGTTAACAAATGTCTAATTAATAATGAATTTACCATTGAGCAGATTCAGCATTTGAATATTGCTTCTTTAACAATAATGTAGTCTATATAATTGTTTCATCAGCTATATTTAATTGAATGTGTTCAAAGTGAAACAGTAGGTCTTTATTATACAAGATCTTCACAATAAAGCATTGTTTGGGTCAAGTCTTGATGGGCTGTGATGTAAATATTTAAATTTTATCATTCATCGAGAAATCATAATGTTGTTGAATTTTAAAATAATAAATTATCATTCGAAGTTTAGCTTTATTATATGAATAAACTTCAAATTTAATTAACTTATTCAGTTTGTTTTGGACTACTGGGACAGATCGAGAAATATTGTTGAGAGAAGAAGGGATAACTAATAATAGTAAACTCTTGCATATTTGGGCTAAAATCTGTTGGACTATGCAGCAAAAACAATATACCGGTAAATGTACATTCCTTTTCTTAAGATTACACCTGCATGTATTAAGCCGTTCCACTGAAAAACTGTCAATGTACATCTTTATCGAGACAGCTATAGAATATGTGGTGCTGTCGTAGTGAAGCCTTGACAAGTACAGACTGATAATTTAGCCTGATTTGTCAGGATGAAGATGATTCTAAGACAGATTGATTCATCATTTACATTTAAGATCTTATATCAAATTATGAAAAAGGATGAGAACTCTGAACCACTTTACCCTTTGCAAAGACTAAAAGTCAACTTTTCTTTCTCACTGAAAGAAATTTCTATGTCTATTGGTTATCATCTTAAAGTTTCCTGTACATGCACATTATCGAGAACAAGTTTAACTCACAGCAAAACAGTTTTGGAAGAGTTAAAGTATATTAAGTCGTGGGTGGGAACAGATACTGGTAATTTATAACTTTCGTACCATTTATGATCTATCCAATAGTCTACACTCTACTAATACAGAAATGTGGCTAGAAAATCATATCCTCTTTTTAAAATCTTCTATAATATCCCTCCATGTACCATCTGTCCAGTTATCTAATCTTTGTCGACCTTCTACATGTCTATTATGGTGAGCAGTAAAAACAATATGTTTCCATGCTGGTGATTTACAACTTCCTGAAAACATTTTTAATTAATATTAGAAACAAATGTAAATAAAATTCCCAGTCATTTTAACAAATCCAACATATTTACAATACAGACACAAATGTTCTTCTAGGCTATTTAGTAAATTAATGGGAATCAGTGACGTATGACAGCAGAATTGTGCGAAAAAAAAAAATATATTATTTATGTGTTCACCATTAATATAAGGTCTATCATCTATCAATATATGACCATTTATAACTGTTTTATCTTTTGCTATGATAATACGATCTAACCATTCTGGACCTAGATGCTTTTCAACCCATTCAAACTGAAGAATAACAAAAACATTTATAGTCAGTGAATTGCCATAAAATTTGTAACTGATTGACCATTTGATTTCAAAATGAAGATGTTTAAATTTTGCATCTACATCATGGAGAGTAGGGTGGGGTGTCTACAGTAAGTGAGCAAGTTAAAAATTGAGGTAACACTCCTGAATATTCCAACATATAAACATCATCTGGCACTGCATCAAACTAAACCGCACAGAACTATTTTGAAAATAAACAATAAACTTTACTGCTTTACTAAGACCATTATGAAAATTAATTAATAAGATCGCAAAATAATTTTGAATGGGCCGCTATGTAAGGACAAAATTATTATTCTGTAATCCAGATGCAAAAATTTAAGCCAAGAAACACATTAAAGGACAATACTGGTGTCCGTCATTATCACATATGTGATAGAACTGGTTAAAGACACTCCAAATATAATTATAACACAGAGATCATTGTTACGATAGAGGAGTAATAAAGGATTCATGAATCGGAAGTGACGAACGCCAAAGGAAAACACTAGTTATCTCTCTATGTGGCTGACTGAAGTGACGAGTGATAACAGATAAACGGTCGAATATCTGCTCACTAATAATTCCTTTGAAGACAAAAAGTTGTTATATGGGACCGCAAGAGGATATCTGAAGATTCAATAAAGTATTTAAGTGTCATAAGATATGAGAACACGAGAAAAATAGAAAAAGTCCATACAGCCCCTTGTTTTTATTCCTTCTATAGGGGAGACCGGGGCACACTGAACCATTTTGTTTACAAACATGTTTGTCCTCATTT
This sequence comes from Patella caerulea, assembly GCA_036850965.1. Lineage (NCBI taxonomy): Eukaryota > Metazoa > Mollusca > Gastropoda > Patellidae > Patella > Patella caerulea. The sequence continues at coordinate 16,729,036 of JAZGQO010000004.1, read as the reverse complement.
CATATCAAATGTTTTTATTAGAAGATCTCTTTATTTTATTGTATTGTTTAAAGACAGTTGCTGTCGTGTATCAGATTCAATTAAATTAACATAGATCTGGATTTAGATCTTAAACCTAGTCACTTATTTCAATAGTGATCTAATGAATCTGCAAACAATCAGTGTATGGTTCAAACAAATATCCACAGATTTGGCATCCGCGCAACGATCGAAACAAGCAGGAGTCTGGATTCCCTAGGCTCATACAAATTACCGTAAAATGCACATAAGTCGGCAGTTTGGTGGGATCAATTCAACTATTGTTGTGATTCAAACAAAAATTTGTCCAATATTCAGACAGCCTGATTTACTGACCAGCGACTCTAGTCCGGGAGACCCTTTGCGCCCATGCATGGCACAGCCAAGTTTCTAACAAGTTTAATTCCTTTTATACGATAGGCCTACAGAGTTGGATCAACTGATATTCTAAATCTTTTGTTTTTATTTTCAAAGATATTTTTAAAAAATGGATCAAGCCCTTGTTTACAAGAATTTCCTAGGCTAAACAAATTATTAAATTAAATGGTATATAGTCTATAATTCTTTCGCTGACAGTGGTTCAATCTGCTCCATCACAGTTTCATGATCAAAATTTAAAAAAAATTCAATATGCCCTCCTATATGGATCAAGCATGAACTGATTTTAAGTACAAGAATTTCCTAGGCTAAGAAGTTAACATGTATGGAAATTTGTTCTCTTTTAAGCGCTCTTCTGAAAAATTCATTGCCTAAAAAAATAATTGACAGCGTGTGGCTACTGCTTATTGATGGAGAAATGGGTCTAAGAAGTTATTCCACTTCTCTATGGTGTTGGGTTGTATAGTATTATTTATAAAGGATATATCCATAGTGGTTCAATGTGCCCCGGTCTCCCCTACCTTATAAAAACATGGTAATGCACGGACTTTTAATCTGTTTTTCTTTCCTGTTCTCTATTCTAGTTGTAGTCAATTCTTTTTATGAATTGTCAGATATCCTCCCACAGTCTCACATGACAACTTTTGGTCTTCGAAGAAATTATTAGAGAGCAGAAATTCGCGCATGTATTTGTTATTACTAGTCACTTCAGTTAGTTATATAGAGGAATAACTCGTGTTTTCCTTTGGCGTTCGTCACTTCCGATTCATGAACCCTTTATTACTCCTCTATCGTAGCAATGATCTCTGTGGTAAAATTATATTTGGAAAGTGTTTAATCTGACAGTTCTATCACATATGTAATAATGACTGACACCAATATTGTCCTTTAACAGCTATCAAAAATATAGGCAAGATGGAATAAAAAACTGAAATAAATAAAACAAATATCAGTAAATAGTTACCTTCTCTGATAAGCAATTTTGATATTCTGTTAAGGGACTTGAACATATAAACACATCAACCCTGCAATATAACCAGAAAATGATCATCATCGAACTCATTCAAAACATCTACACTCACCTAGATTGAACATTCTACCTCAGATTTATTATGTCCCCAAAAGTGTAAAAATCCCACATCAAATTTGTAAAACACCTTATAAACTTGTCAATGCTGTACATTTTGGGGCCACTCCTTACCAAAATCTACCCTCAAAATGCAATTTGCAAGCCAGCTATTTCTTAAAATACACAAGTTTTGTCCACTTGGTTACAACATCCAAGCTTGCTTATAAATGGCACTTTGAGGGGCATTTTTGACATAAAAATGGTACGCCTATATTAGATAAAAAATTACAATTTTGGCATAAAGAACAGTACATTATCAAATATATCGATAGATATATAATTGTGATATGATTTGAAATAATGGTGGATTTGGTTGCAACTTCCAAATTTGCTTGGAAATCGCATTTTGAGGTGCATTTTGACACACTAACATTGCGATCTCAAATTAAAAATGGCAATTATGCATAAAGAACACAATATTATATTAGATATTGTGAAATGAGTTGAAATAGAGTTTGATTTGAGTAGATTGGGGTAAATCCTGCTACCCGTGCATTCAACAAATAAACACCCCACTGGATCTTGGTTTTCCAGATCATCCGATGAACTAGGCAACCTTACCATGTCAAATACATTACAATAAGTATAAGCATTCATAAAACTAATTAAAACATGAAATTATTTGCACTTACCCATCCATTGCCGCCATTTCTCTAGCAGCAGGTATTGCTCCTTTAATTTCAGGAAGATCGAGAAAGAACCCTTTTTCAATATAGACAGCTCTCACCTTATCCTTTCAAATCATATAAAAGGTGTACTTATCATGACAATAGAAGACAAATTGACGAAAAAACAGTATTCTTATTACACAGTCTGGACAGTGGTTTCAGAAGAATCGATCAAGCCATTCCAAAATAGCAGGGAAAAAATTCAAACATTGTAGGAAAATATCAAAAAGATTGAGAGAAATTGGGTTTAACGTCCACTCGACACAAACGGGCTCATTTTGGGACTTACATATGGTTTAAATTTAGTAGGCTCCAGAGCAGTCGGAGGAAACCGGAGATTCCTTGTCACGTACAACTGGGGATTCAAAACCACGCCAGTTGACTCAATGACAAGCTTTATGATACAGCGCATATTTGCTAACAATTTGGCCATCCAACCTCCCAAATATAAAAAAACAAAGTTGAGTTAATTTTGAATGAAACTTATATTTCTAGAAAACCACATTGACCTTAACTATTTGAACATTTGGTTCAAATTTGTAGGTTTTGAAAATTGAGAAAGCACTTGTCCCGTAAACAAGTTTGTCAGCACGAAAAACTTCAAAGAGGGGGATGGTCAAACTTTCAGAAACATAAGCTTATACAATTTGCAGGAAAAACACAAAGCATGAAATAATAATAATAGTCTTAACTTTTATTTTGAATTCCAACTCCCCCCCCCCCACCCCCAACCACCATTGGAGGAGAGATCGAGAGAAAAATGGGGTTTACTGTCCACTTGACACAAACTAGGTCAATTTTATTTCAATACCGGTAATTTGCTTGCACATAGGGTTCTATATTAGTGGAGGACCCGGAGAAAACCTACAAGGTTGAACAGGCACCCTCAATGACAGACCTTCAGATACAGCACGCATACGCTAACCATTCAGCCATCCAACTCCCCAGCCATTGGTGGCTTACTGATCTAATAAGCGCACTTTAGACCATAAGGTCTGTCACTGAGTTAAGTGCCGTGGTTTAAATTCCAAGAAATGGAAATGCATATTGACTGTAACATCACTGGTGGTCCGTCAAATTTAAAGCAACAATTTCTTGTCCGGTGTGAAAAATAATTTCTTGTTTTACAGTAAGAGTAGTTGAATTTGATATAGCATACCCCTAGATTTCTATCCAGTTTTTCATACTGATCTTTGATGTAGAAACCTTTTCTTTCATCTAATTGCACAAACCGATCATCTGGAAACTTTTCTCTAAATTTTGTGATAAAATGACCCTCAAAGTCTGCTAGGACTTGATCTAAATCTAGAAGCACACAGAGATTTTTCTGTCCATAATCATACGTTTGTTTCGTTCTTCTTGACATTATATCTGAATTTATAAATTAATGAGAAAGATGTTAGTATTTTGTTGTGTTGTCATGTCACACGCAGCTGCTATCCGACACCTTAATGTTGTTATGTTAATGAAAATGCTAATGTTTTACATAACCACTATATATCTGACATCATAATTAATTAAAATAAATGGGTTAGGGTTAGTTTACAATTAACATGTTAAACCTACAAATTGGTGATGTAAGTGTAAAAACGGTGGATTGTGGGTAAACTATTCTGAAAAGGGTGAGGATTAGATCAGCATGGAAAGCTATTTTTCAGATCGGCCAAGGTCCAGTATCGTGCATTAAAGGAGCTAAATCGCTAATATTTGGGACCTAAAAATTGATATAAATAGGTACCGGTATGTAATAATGGCAATCTATAGCCTCTGGTTTTTCCTGTATACACCATGACTGATAGTGACGTCACCGTTCGTGACTTGTGGAATATTAGTTACTATAATGTAACGATAACTATAGCTGGTTATCGTTACAAGTGGTACAGTCTAAGACCGTTGACGCAAGTTCAAATAGGTTAAAACGCACAATTGTCATTACAGTTTGTATTAAAATAAGTAATCCTATCATACATAATGAAGTCTTAACAACTAAAAGAGTTACCGAACAGTTTTTCTTTGTGGTAATGCGTTTTACATTTTCTTAGCGGTGTTCTTGTAATGTGCAGGCAGCCATGACACACCAGTTGAAATCTCGCCAAATACCGCGACGCCTTAACTCCGCCCATCACTTTCCATATAAGGCAATGCCTACGATACGCTGACCCAGCACAAATACTATAAGAGAATCTCGGCTGAAATGTCAAAGACGCCCATTACATCCTTTTTTTGAACAATAAAATCTATTATCAGTTTTTGTTCAGGTTTGAGTGAAAAATTTATGCCCAACCTCCCCAACACGCAGTCTATTATTGTTTCTGACATATTTTCCCACGCTAAGGTCATTAGCATTTAATTATGGTCATATGCCATATATGGAAAGGGGGTATGATCACGTGAGTTGGATTGCGCATGCTCTATTTGACTGGGCGGCCATTATAATTTCAGAACTTGAGAATTTTCATGAAGGGATTTGATTTTATCAAATCATTTAATTATGCGGTAAGGCTTCACTTTTATTTCAATGGGGAATTGATTTATTATATGTTAAGCTATGTGCAGTACAGTTTTGGGTTAGTGTCTGTGTAAATTAAGGGAGCTATAGGCCAGTAAACTTTTTGTAGTCATTTGACTACAAAACTTGCGCAAGCCACTACTGTGCCTGAAGTATGACGGAAGGCATCAGTAGTGGAACCATTTCTAGTGGAATATGTCTTCGAACTATTGTTAAAAATGGTGCAGATTATGCTGAAACACATTCATTATTATTACAATTTATTATGGTAGACCTGCACGCACGATACGTGTACCAATGCCAATGGTAATATGTTTATTTTGTCTTAAATAGAAGATCTTTTCTCCGTAATGTCACAACAACAATGTTGATTTAAATTGACAAATAGTCCATGTTTTCAATGTGGAAGACTTTGGTTGTTATTGAGTTAGAGACTAAGCTACTTTAACTTTAAGAACCTGTTTTGTCTTGTGTAGGTGGTTTCTTCATGAGTTTGTGGTCAAAGGGAGATAACTCGATAAGTCCGCTTATAACATCGTAGGAAAAAAACGATTTTTTTTTCTGCAAGGTATTTACTGACAATAGGACAGAAGTAATCATATAACTAATATAATAGTAAAATTCATTACTGCTATCACTTACTCTTAGTGATAGGCCTAAAATTATTCGAAGTAACACCCGGAAGTATTACTATTGGAGTATTGACTCAAGCGACGGCATTCTGCATCAAAATGTCGTCCACATTGGAGCACTATGTAAATACTGTTCAAAATTATTCAACTCAAGGTATAATTCTACTATTTTTCTGCATTTATTTTAGTCATACTTATCCTTGTGTGAGAAATGGCAAAGCTATTCTTCCGACGCGGGCTCTTTGCACAGTAGTTGGAACATAATAAGTCACGTTGACGTTCGTAATAATTTATAGTACGTACATCACATGTAAATGTAATACTAATCCGGTTACAAAAGTCAAAAGGACTAGATATAATATAACATAATGCGTGTTATGAAAACAGAATCACATGCATTTCTTGGAAAAAATTTGTACTCAAATAAATGACTGTGACTATAATGAAATTCATATATACTTTTCAAATTAATACAATACTAATAATAGACTAAATAGTAAAAGTAGGCTACTGTCTGGTCCATGAGTCCATGCAAGTTTAAAATCTGGTTGTGAAATTAATTACTATAAGATTAGGAGGTGGGTGGATGGATGGCCGAATGAATATGATTAGCGCTAGAATACTGTATCATAAGGACTGTCATTGAGTCAACTGGCATGGTTTCGATTCCCCGGTTTGTAGAGTAGGGTCAACTGTCCAACCTCATGGGTTTTTCCGGGGTCCTCCGGTTTCCTGCCACTTCTAAAGACCACTACGCGCAAGCGAAGTATTGAAATAATGTTGAACCATATGTTAGTCCCGAAATTACCTAGTTTGTGTCGAGTGGACGTTAAACCCCATTTCTCTCTCTCTCACAATGGGATTCGCCAAATCTCTAAATTATGAATGTTTAAAGGCAAAGTACCAGTAATATAAATGAACTGAAATTGAGCTACAGTTGTGGTGTTTGAAGTCAAAACAGATGGATAGACTACGAGTACCACACATCAATACATAAAAATACCAAATTTAAATCTAGACTGTGATTTTAACATCGTTATCTATACAGTTAAAAAATCGCCTCAAACCGAGGCCAGTTTTAGGTATACATGTCGTTGAACTTTTAATTACTAATTGCCATTAGACACGGGTATGTAACAGTTGTATTCATAATCAAACGTCTGCTGCTAAATGTGCCAAATTTGTTCTAACAGTGTTTGTTTTTTTGGTGTCATATTTTTATGTACAATTCATCCTTTTTTATTCAGGAAATTTCGCTCAATTATGTGAATTCATAACTAAAAGTGCTGATGCCCTGACCAAAAACATTCATCATTTGGACTATGTCATGGGAACACTTAATGTGCAGCAACATTCTCTAGGAATTCTGGGAATACTGTAAGTATTAACCTAGATAAAAGAAAACTAGCTTATTGTTAAACGTAAGGTAACTTGGATATGACAAGCTCTAGCTATTACTGCATTCACTTCTGTGGAATTGCAATCTGATTAAAATACATCAAGATCAGAGTGAGTGTAGAGGGAGGTCGCAATAAATCATACTGTACATGTTGTGCGTCCTTTGGTCCTACTATGATGTCATTCAATTCAATTCCATTAACCATTCAGTGTTTCAAATGGGTATTTGATTTGTTGTTTATCACTGTAGTGTGTATTTCACTATACAGTTCTGTGTGCCATAAGAACTTGACTGGTTAATCCTTCACCTCATCCAGAACACGATCCTAGCGTATTGAAGTCAAGTAAACAAAATATTAAACAATTAAAAACAAAAACATATAGGATCTATGTTTTAATCAGACTGGCAGAATGTAAGGCTGATTTTTTACTGCGTTTATTAATTACTAGTACTCTATTTGAGATGGCTACTTGAAAAATTGTTCAAAGGTGTGGAAAGCTTATTACATAACAAAAAAATGGCTAAACAAATTAATTGTAGGTGGATTCAAATACATGGAAGCACCCGGAGTATCATCATATTGGTTCACTTTAAAGTGTAAATGTATGGGTTATTTTCACAAATCGATATACTCTATGCCGCTTAAAGATTATGTATCGTACATAGAAATCATGGTGAGCTACATTTGTGATGTTAAATGTAAAAACTGTGGCTGTTATCATGAATAGATTTAAATACTTGTACCCGGTATGTAGAAAAAGAAAAACATGTTTACTGTAATTTTGTTTTTTTCAAAAGGTGTGTGAAGTTTAATATGCCAAACATTCATGACTTTGAAATGCTGTTTCACCAAACACAAGAATTCATATATATGTGTAATGGAGAACAAGTACGATATGCGACAGAAAGTTGTAAGTGCAATTATATATTTCTTTAAAATGTGAAAGTCATTTGAATATATGGTATTTAAATGTATTTAAAAAACTTTTTTTATTAATTATCTTGGCTATTTTTACTGAGATTAAATCCCTGAGTAGTCAATACCGTAATTAGATTACGAAGAAGAAGTTTTGAAATTTGACAAACATACATTTTATATACTTTGTGTATTTAATCATCTTGTGAGTGATTTCTTTGTAGTTTATTAATAAATATATAATTTCGATTGTAGTTGCTGATTTGAGTCATAAATTCACACATCAGCTAATTGACCGAAAAACTGTAAGTAATTTGACAAATTCTTTGTTTTCAGAATAAACACAGATAATATGATTATTATAACTGATATTTATAGGAAAAACTTGATTAAAATACTGAGATTAAATATATTTTTCAGCCATTAAGAGGAATTGCCATCTTATCAAAGGCAATTCGAAAGATACAACTTTTTCCATCACAGCTGACTTCCCTTCACTCAGATCTCTGTCAAGTAAGTTCTGTTTCAATCTACTACAATACATGTACCTACATGGAACAATAAGTTAATGCCAAATAAAGGGTATGCCAATCTCTATTTAGATGGTATGAAAACCAAGGTCCTGTGTATACATCTGCATGCACATTAAAGATCCCTTGGCAGTTGGAATTCTATATAAGTGTAGCAGGGTTTCTATTTAAAGGAACAAACACCAGGTCGTAGGTTCAGATTTTATTGTGGATCATAAATTTATACATATGAAAAACTCTGAAATACATAAAGAAATGTATAAAAATCAAGAATACTAATAGTTTACACTATATACATATGTTTAAAATAGTGGCGGGAAATCATTGTTTTGCAACAAAGGAATGTATAAAATGGCGACCTAGTTTGCAGCTAATTTAATAATATATACATACAAATACATACCCTATAAAATAGGAGTTTGTAACAATACTGAGGAGTTTTACCATATACATGTAATATACAGGACTGAAATTAACAATATGAATGGATTAAACTAAGTATAATACTTTAAAGATGCACAAATATACTTATAGAAATACTTATTGAAATATACTAATTACTTAATTACTTCTTATATAAAATATATACTAATTATAGTTCCATATTAAATAGATAAAATATTAAAGTCAGTCAAATAAATATAAAACTTACCAAGTGAAATTAGGTGCTCCTTGTAACAAGGTTAAGATGTAAGTGAGGTTTGAAATAGAAGCTGAGATGTGGTTATTTTAGTGAGTTAAAGTGAGTAGAGTTTAGACTTGCTATCGAAAAGAGACTTCTGACCAGCTTAAAGATGTACTACTAAAGGGACAATACAACAAACACCAAATATACTGTATTAAAGGGACAATGATACAACAAATACTCAATATACAATAAATACAAATATACACTACCACAAAGGGTATGTAGGCCATTTTGCCACTGGCTAGACATAATTTTCCTCGTAGCACAATATATCGCATATGACCGTGTTGATCAGTCCAGTCGAAGTAGAACAGTAGGACCTTAAACCTTATTTCATTTCAAGATGTAATAGTTTGTGCCGAAATGCGGTAAATTAGCTTAGATTCTGGCATTCTATGACTGCAGTGATACAATATTTAAAACTTAGTCTATAAAGAGAGAGAGAGAAATGGGGTTTAACGTCCACTTGGCACAAACTAGGTCATTTTGGGACTAACACATGGTTTTAATAATTCGCTTGCGCGTAGGGGTCTTTAGCAGTGGGAGGAAACCAGAGTACCCGGAGAAAACCCACGAGGCTGGACAGGTGGCTCTACTCCTTGCCACGTACATCCGGGGATTCGAAACCACGCCCGTTGACTCAATGGCAGGCTGATGATACAGGGTGCACACCCTAACCATTTGCCCATCCAACTCCCCCTTAGTCTATAAAATGTGCTTTTGAAACAAATTGTGCAAAATAGTGTAGATTAATATATGAACTAATAATAGTGAAATATGATATAGATTAATTATTTTATTGAGGTAAAAACATTATTAATACAATGTAGAGAAAAGTTATTATTACAATGAAGATATTTCTATTTCATTACAGCTGTGTCTGTTGTCTAAAAATATGAAACCAGCCTTAGAATTTTTAGATGTTGATATTACAGACATCAGTAAAGAGGTAAGTCTTGTAGCTGGTTGTTCATTCGTTAGGTACCTAGACAGAATAAATCGGATAAATTGATTCAATAGCGTTTAATAATTTAACTGGAAATATACACAGGACAGAATTCTCCTGAATAAAATTACTTTTTATTTCAAAGTTTAATATTAGGAATTCAAAGAATTATTCTCAATGGCCTACTTTATATTTTGCATATTTGTTTCACACTATTTAAAAATGAAGTTTTATTCATCTTTGTATTTTTAGGGTGGTCAGTATGATGCCAAAGACTTTCTACAATATTATTATTATGGTGGAATGATTTACACAGCTCTGAAAAAATATGACAGATCTCTGTACTTTTTTGAAATAGTATGTATAGTTAAATCCCCACAAAATTGAGCATTTACACTATTGTTCATTTTTGGCGAAAATCATTGATATTCTAACCAAATGAGGCATAAACAGAAGTTGCGAGAATTATTGAGAATTATTAAGTTTGCCCTTTATTTGTACAGGAGGCTTTTCTTTGTGTACTAACTTGCCTCTAATCAAAATTTGTGTGTGTGGTAGGGGGGCTGAATGGTTAAGTTGTGCACATTAGATCAGAAGGTCTGTCATTGTGTCAAGTGGCATGGTTTTGATTCCGGGCTTGTATGTTACTAGAAGTAAGAGGGTTGCCTGACCAACCTCTGGGTCCACCAGTCGCCTACCCCTGCTTAAGTCTCATACGCCCTATGTCAGTCCCGAAATGACTTAGTTTGTAGTAGATGAAACAAAATCTTTCATAAGCAACATCAGAAAAACCCTTGAGTTTGTGCTCAGTCTTAGCCTAGGATACTAAATACTAATGTTTTGAATATGCCTGATTATTGAACTTCAATGAGCAGAAGCCATAAGTTTTAGAGCTCAATATAACATTGAAAACTATGGTAGTAATGGAGAAAACCTTAGAAGATTAAACTTATGTTTCATTAGAGCAAGCTGAATTCAAAGAGATCATGTCTTTTTGAATATATAGGTGGATGTTATACAGAATATAAACATATATAGCCATTTGTATTTCATTAATTTTAGGCCATCACAACTCCAAGTATGGCAGTAAGTCATATCATGATGGAAGCATATAAGAAGTTTATATTGGTGGCCTTAATTCTTCATGGAAAGGTAACTTTCTTATCTTTCTGTTTGTAGTCTTGAAATTACATACTTGTATATAAACTAATTACCGGATAATGCATTTGAATAAATATTTATTGATATTGACAGATGATATTGTTATTTGTTTATTGATAAAGGACATGGTTTATAGATATAATTTGGGTTTTATTATTTTGCTTTCAGATACCATTATTACCTAAATATACATCACAAGTTGTTATTAGATATATTAAGGTATGATTTATTTCTGTCAATCTTTGACATCTAATAAACCTAACAGAAAACAAATCTTTTTTTTTGGTACTTTCCTCAAAATTTTGTTAGTTCAAATTTTCCTCTTTTTTTTTTCAGCCTCTATGTCAACTGTATCATGATTTGTCTAATGCCTATTGTGGCAATAGATCTAATGATTTAAGAGCTATTGTAACTAAACACACAGAAACGATTAATAGAGTAAGTTCAAATACATTATCCAACAAAATAAGTGAAAATACCTTTAACAAGGTCTGGTTGACTCAACAATATTCATTATGAAATGATTACATATGGTTGGTGATCAGTACAGATGAGTATTAACTGGAGGTTACCTTCACCCAATAGCTAATGCTTTTGAGTTTGAATTCGAAACGTTTTGTTTTATTTTTTACATGAATTGACAGGTGTGGTGCAAGGGGGGGGGTAGGCCTACTGTTTCTCATCTTCAGTAGAAGGCTTGATTTCGCTTTAACTACGTACATCAAGCCCTTCACGTAATACCCTGCATATTTCACCACTAAGTTCGATTGGGTAACAAGCCCAGCTTGGGAACCTATCAGTCGTCGTGAATACCAAGACTCACACTTCTAGCTAAAATGTTTACATGTGACAATCGAGTTGCAAAGTTCAAAGATCGATCAATGTCAAGGTTATTCTGAGTTTCTCAATTTAAAAAAAAAAACAACTTTCAACGGCTGTATACTTGTTTGTTTATAGTGTGTTGCGTACCACGACCTCAGATTGGACAATGCAAATTAGTTATGTGACTACACAACGGGCGAAAAGTTCGGGAATTGCTAAGTATTGAAGCAACGGTTAGATGTTGTAAAACGCGGACGTTACTTAAGGAACATGACTGTTTCTAGAATGCTGTTTGTCATGTATGGAGGACATTCAGAAAAGATAACAAAGTTACCAATCACATCATCAAAGAAGCAATTTTCCCAATATTATATTTATAATATACTTAGTAGTACTTTTACAACAGATGATAACATTTGTCACTGTATTTTAGTATATACTGTATATAACAGATTTAGATAAATTTCAATATCTAAACAACTCAGCTAGTTATTTGACTGAGCAACAGTACCTCCCAATGTTACATTCTACTGATAATCAAAAAATATAACCTTCACTCAGCTTAGCTGAGTAGTGATAGTTGGTGTGCATGATGCAGTAATAATTTAACAAAATTGATATTTGACAATGTACTCTTGCCTGGTATTTCTTCTATTAGACTGAAATTAAAATATGAATGATTTCTCTTTGTAAGCTCTTGACATACAGTATTTTGGTTTCTTCAGGATAAAAATATGGGTTTAGTGAAGCAGTGTATCAATTCTTTATTCAAGAAAAATATTCAAAGACTGACAAAAGTAAGTTTTTAAATTTTTAAAGATTAAACTATGGTACAATTTTCCATACCTATAAAATTAATTAAGGGGAATTCTCAGATTTCACGGAACACTGTAATAAAAGTGGGTTTAAGTATCTCAGTCAAAAGTCAAAGTATCAAATTATAGCCTATTTGTCTTTGTCTGAAATTTTCAAACATAAATATTAATTATTTCGGAATTGATCATTAGGTTTTGCATAAATATATTATGCAACTGTGACTTTCTAATCATGAAGATATCTTACCACTCACTGTAAGTATATAGCATGGAATTGGGAGACTTATGACCAACTTAACATGGAAAGTAGTATTTATTCGTAGAAGTATCCTCATCATGCTTCATAATTAGGCCCCTATATACAGAACAAATATAAAGCTGGTCTTTCACATTTACATTTTTATTTTTCAGACATTTTTAACTCTATCATTAGCAGATATGGCAAACAGAGTTCATTTATCTGGTGCTAAAGAAGCTGAAAAATATGTCTTGCATATGGTAACTACTTTTAAAATTCAAAATTTGGTCTTTTTTTTTATCTTGTTTGACAGTTGATTGCTTGTCTGGCTGACCATATTTCCAAAGGGGATTCCCCTAAACTATGAACTACTTCTGTACCACAGGCACTTGAAGGGATTAAAATAAATTAAAATAAAACTTCTTACCACTGCTTAATACAAGAATACGGGGGGGAGTTGGGATGGCCTAGTGGTCTAGAGTGCCGCGCTTTGACCTCTAGCTGGCCGGTCACCTCTGGCTTGCGGCTGTGGTTTCGAGCCCTGGTGTGAGCGTATGTGGCATGGAGATAGGGGGCGCCTTCTCAACCTCGTGGGTTTCCTCCGGGCACTCAGGTTTCCTCCCACTGCTAAAGACCCCTACACGCAAGCGAATTATTGAAATAAAAGTAAACCATATGTTAGTCCTGAAATGACCTAGTTTGTGTTGAGTGGACGTTAAACCCCATTTCTCTCTCTCTCTTAATACAAGAATACAAAGGTAAGTCAGGCGCCATCTTTGTTTTGACTGATTTACCATGTATCGTCTGATATCATCTCACAATACTCACTAGTTCTAACACTTCATGTCATTTTTATTGCTAACGAGACTTTATTTGATTATTATTCACCTTCCGATGTAATTAAATTGGTCATTTAACACTGTTATTGACAACAAATCAAACTTGAACCGCTATCATTTATCGACGATCAACTTCCCGAGACCGGAGGTAACCCGAAAAAAGGTCAAAAGAAGTCTGTATCACCCAGTCCCTTTATAAACCTATCATTACTCGATATGTGCATAGGAACTGGATGATCAAGTCTTGCTCAACAGCGGCCTCACATCGTAAGTTCTATCACGTGATAAAGCCTACGAAACATCGGAAGGGGAATAATAATCAAATAAAGTCTTGTAAGCAATAAAAATGACATGAAGTGTTAGAACTAGTGAGTATTGTGAGATGATATCAGACGATACATGGTAAATCAGTCAAAACAAAGATGCCGTTGTAGGTCATTGCCTTACATATGATTTAAAAAGCGAGCCGTGGCAGCTCAGCTAGTAAGGCGCTAGGTCATTTAGCAGAAGGTTTGATCTCGGTGTTGGCCGAGAAAGTTCCCCAAAACTTTCAGTTCGGTTTCTTAATTTCAGTTGCAATTACAAATATGAGTAGATCATAGTGTCTGGGAAAATTTCCCTCATGGCACACTGTATGGTGTCTATCTGTCTTCATCAGCCCAGTTGGTTTAGAACAGTGGGAAGTTAAACCACATTCCATTTCATACATGTTAAATATGTCGGCCTGCATTCTAAAGAATATTATGTTTTCAAGAGACATATTTTAAGATAAATAAAAAACAGCAGTAATTACATCATTTTGGATGTAAGTTTCTAATGAAACGGTTCTTATTGTATTTTAATTTGTATGCAAGATTTGTGTGGAATAGCACTATTTATTGTTAACATTTATAGATAGAGGATGGTGAAATATATGCAACAATTAATCAAAAAGATGGTATGGTTAGATTTCATGATAATCCAGAAGAATATAATAATGCTACCATGTTACGTCATATAGATGAAGAGGTTAGTTGACATATTATATCTTGATCTTTAAATGGCATTTAGTAACTGGATAGAGTAACAACATAACACATACTTATGGAAAACAGTTACTAGTGTATTTTAGGCGACGTTTCGTAGAGTATTCTCTCAACGTTATCAAGCTAATTAGCTAAAATACACTAGTAACTGTTTTCCATAAGTATGTGTTTTGTTGTTATATTATATCTTGTTTTGAACATGTGCAACACATCTTTTCACTCTCAGCTCAATTTGATCAATGTTTGATACAGTGTCAAATACATTTTAAATGATCAATTTATGCAACTGTAACAGACTACTGTGTTTAAGATTACTGGTATGCAAAATACATTTTGTTCATTTTGCCTTACCAATGAACTATAAACTAACAACATCTGCCTTTTAGTTGGGATTATATTCTCAATTTTAGTTGTTGGCTGGGCAAAGTGGTACAATGGGTGCACTGTAATCTCATAGTTAGTTATCTATGCAAGCACGGGTTTAAAAAGTTTGGAGCTGTAGATCATTTATAACAATTATTGTGAACGAATGGGTAGCAGTGACAACAGTATACTCTCATATAACATATGTGTGTGTATAAGATATACCATATGCTTGTGCCAAAAAAAACACCATTTATCTGATTTTCTCCATTCAAGTCACTTCCCACAAAGGTAGCAAGGCATAGTTGTAGTACTATGTTAATATTCCTTCTTGTGTTATGAATTGTATGTTACTTATAGACATGCTGTTAAGGTGTATGAGGTTGCATCAAACAAATACTTTACTTTTTTGTTCAGATGCAGAAATGTATGAAATTAGATAATAAATTGAAAGAGATGGATAGAGAAATAACAGTTAATCCACAATATGTTCAAAAGGTTTGTGTTTAATTATCACCAACAATGAATAATAAAGGTGCCAATGATATTTATAAATAAAGTAAGTTCATGGAGTGACAATTATTGGTCATGATGGCAAACCATATTAAACACTGGAAATTTAGTGATTATTAATTTCATACACAACACATTTTTTCTGTGTGTGAACTGAAGTGACATTGATATCTAAACATCTTGAATGATACTTGTCTCTATTTGAAACAACCACAAGAGTAGTTGCTGTCATTATATTGTCACCATATATTGTCTATTTCTCATTTATATTGATGAGCTGATTTCTGATCATGTCCATGCTAGGAATACATGAACATTCTAGGAATATCGCTATTTTTTTTTTAAATGGACAGAAAATTCAGAACATAAAAGAAGTTAAAAATGTAATATAGGATATGAAGTTAGAAATGAAACCTATGAAATGAAGACAGTGAGAAAATAGTTTGGGAGTCTTGTTAGAATTAATAATTTTTTCTATGTATCTTATTTCAGAGTTCTGGAACTCATGATGATGATCTACCTGTTTCATCAACTAAAGTTCAAGGATACTAATAGATAAAGCTAAATTAGACAATACTAGTGCTATTTGACTTGAAAGATTTATTTTTCGCCCTGTGATTTTATATGTACACACAAAATAGTGTGTCTCAAAAAAAAAAAAGAAGTTATTTTAGGTCTCGAGTTTCATACAGTTGGCAGCATCTTATCCTTCAGAAATCATACATTTCTGTACACCGTATATACCCACCTACAAAAAACTTTTTGGGGATCAGTTTTATAGTTACAGAAGGGGTGTGTCTATTTTATGTGATATCTTGAAAAGTAACACAAAGTCAAAGAAAACAGGTTCTATGTTGCCATATTGCTGTTGTCATGGGATAATTATATAATTATTGTCCCCGGGATATGAATGATATCAATTTGGTAATTTTTTATTTGTGACTTTTCATTGATCATATTCTATAAATTGATATACGCCCACATTTTAATTTCATTTTGACAAAACACGTAAGTTTTTATCCCACAATTCTTGAGTTCCTTTGAAAATCCTTTCAATATGGCAAGTATCGTACCAGAACTTCGGGATTATGGACCCTGATTGTATGAATTCTTGTGTTCATAAGAAAATAAACTGATATCTCCATCTGTGAAATTAGAACTAGTGAAACGAGCTTTCTCATACTCAGTCCCAATCTATGGAATAATCTTCCCAAAGAATTACGAATGATTAACTCTGTTGACCAATTCAAATGCGAGTTGAAAACACACCTTTTCAACATTTAGTTCTTTCATAGTGTTTGTGAATTGGAAGTGCATTAGAAACTTCAGTGTAATCTTGGGCTATATAACTCTGTTATTATTATTATTATTTTTAGTTAGTGGACCCTCAATTTTTTATTTGATTTTAAAATCTTTCAACTACGTCTCCTTGTTTTCTGTCTTATCTATCCCAAATTATGGGCGTATTTTGCATGGCAACCCCTTGTATTACAAATATATCAACAAAAATCTAGTTGATTCATTTGAAAAAAATATGCACAAAGTGAAAGATGCACTTAACACATAGTTACTTTTATTGTTGCAGTAAGAATAGCTCCGCTTGATAAGACACTAAGCTGGTTGACCAACATTTTAAGTCCTAAATTGATGACTTTAGTCAAAAACACTAAGTATACTTCAAGCTTTTTGAGAAGTATTTATTCTGCTTCCATTTAAAGCCCCAATAACACTCTTGTTGTAACTGAATAATATGTCCCAATCTTCATTCTGGTCAACAAATCGTATTATTTTAGAATATTCCAATTAAATGATGATATAAAATATTTTCGAACCCACTGGACAAGTAAAATAGGTTATAATGGATAATTTACACAACAGGTAGGACACTTAAACATCTAGTACTTAGAATAAGGGTATTATTTATTTTTTGGAGTTACCAAGCCAGCAAGAATGTTATTGTCCCTTTAATAGAATTGAAAAGGGTTATTTAGTCTTTGTGTATATTACAGATATGAAACACATATACAAAACTATATACTTATATTGGGCAGAGACTTATCCTATGGTCCCCTGAACAACCATGAGTCTAAAATATGGATCACAACCGTTTGTGCGCACCCTGTAACTTATATGTTTTGGTTCTGTACGTGGGTATATACGGTATTTGACAATTTAAAGTTTGAAAACAGTAACTTATCATTCCATGCTAGGTAGACGCCTATATCTCAGAAATTTTACACAATGGTTCAGTCAAATTTATCTTGAAAGTTACATAGAATAATAAAAAAAATAAATAAAAACATCAAATAACTGTATGACTGAAACACAAGAGAGAAATGGAGTTTAATTAATGTCCATTTAACACAAGATAGGTCATTTTGGGTCTAATATATGGTAGAATTTTATTTCAACTATTCACCAGTGTGCAGGTGTCTAACTGTGGGAGGAAACCAAACAACATAGAGACAAACCACAAGGTTAGGCAGACAGGACCCTACTCCTTGTCACGTACAAGTGTTGCTGGGTTGAAACCACACTGATTGACTCAATGACTTTATGATCTAAAGTGCAAGCATTATACCATTCGACCACCTAATACAAGCTTTTTATTTCATGATTGTCTTGTTTAAATTTGTTGTATTTCCACTTGAAGAATCTACAGTCAACATTTATTATCAATTTATTTGTCATATTAAAACAGAATTTATAAATGATGAATGTAATAAACTGAATACACTAAACACTGGAACTTTTAATGTAGACCTATTTTTTGTTATATTGTATTTGTAAATAACATTAATAAACTAATGTGTAATAATTTCATATGGTTTTATTTTACTCCTGCTACTTGATATACAAACTACATGTGATCAGTTTTGTTGAAAAAATAAGATGTAAACAAATTATACACTGGATAATGGATGGTAAAATCACTAAAATTAGCAAGCAGCTATGACATCAGACATTTTATTAACCAATCAACATTGATGTTTATAGTGGGATACTGATAGTTCCGTGCACCGAAGCCAGAAACTTGCTACAATAGACCTTTTCATTTGGTTATATAACAACTCTTTCAGATCCTTGTGTAGTAAAGACACGTGAAACAAAATTCTGAACCATCAAAATGAAATTGGATCTGTGTTTTAATCAGATTGATTTTTTCATCCACACTTGAAATATGACAGAAATAGTTATATGAAATTCAGGATCAAACACCATTTAAAGATGATCCTTGCATAAATGTATTGTTTGTTATGTCTAGTTCTTAGTGCAGTTTCCTTGTATTGTCTATCTCCCTTTGCCATGTAACATTTAATTCAATAAATATCATCACATAATTGTTGTTGACATTACAAGAAACTTATAATAATTTCTGATACAGTTCCAAGAGCTTCTTCTTCAAATAACACAGATATAGATGTACTCCACACAAACAACTATTGAAGTTTTTGAAAATAATCATATTCCTGTTCAAACTGATCAAAGTCTCTGTCTGTGAATACACTGTCCGGTTCTTCTCTACTTTCTGGTGGTAAATCTTTAGCTAATTTTCTTTGATGTTGTTCCAAGATCTGAAATAAAATGTTTATTAAACATACATTATACAAGAGCAAAATCTGCCTATTGTAGGTCTTTCTTTAGGCCTGAAATGTTATAAAAACTATCAATTAGACATTAATTAACTTATCCAGACCATAATCAACTCTCAATGTCAAGGCTAGCATGAGATTTTTGTTGGATTGTAGTCCGATTTGCTCCAATATTCTCCTTCGTGATTTACCCATTAAATGGATAACCGAGACTACTAGTTTTGTCTTACAGACTTTAGTTATGATGATCGAGGCTAAGCGGAACTTTCATTCGCTTATTTCTAAGTTCATAGTGGATCAATTTGACTGAAATTTTCAGCAAATTGCCTTTACATTATGTAGTTTTTAACTTTTATAGTGAGAACTGCCAACTCGTTACCTAATCTCCCATAATGTATCTTTAAGCTATTTTTTCTTAACAAGAAAGACAATCTGGAAGCATTCATTTATTTTAAACTGTACAAATAATTATTGATTGGTGCTAACTATTGTTTTTAAGAGTCTGCCTTTCACCAACTTAATTACTATCAGAAATCTATTAATGTTCACACAATCATGGACCTTATATGTGTTATAAGGTCCATGATAGAATATAATATCCAGATTTAAAATGCATAACAATCGATATCATATTTTAAACATACCTTTTTACAATAAACAGATTTGACTTTTCCTACATTTGAGACCTGTTTTAAAAGTTTTACATTTTTCTTTGTGTGGTCTTTATCTGCTTTTTCTCTGTATTCCTCTGCAAAAAGATAAGACTATATTATTATTATAAGAGAACCTTAAATCGTGTACATGGGGCAATTAAGCAGAAATTTATAACTGGCAGTTGATCTCTTGAAAATTATGAATGTAGTTGTGAACATGAAAATCTGGCAAATACATCCTCTGACATAAATTTATTTGCATTAATTTTTTTTTTTTAATCACAAACCATTTGTTAAATTCCTATCATGGTTATAGGGAGAGAGAGAGAAATGAGGTTTCACGTCCACTCGACACAAACTAGGTCATTTCAGGACTAACATATGGTTTAATTTTATCTCAATTATTCATTTGCGCATAGGTGTCTTTGGCAGTGGGCGGAAACCCACAAGGTTGAGAAGACACCCTATCTCCATGCCACATACGCTTACACCAGGGATCGAAACATAGCCGCAAGCCAGAGGTGACCGGCCTGCACGAGGTCGAAGCGCAGCACTCTAGACATCTAGGCCATCCGCCCTCCCCCCGGTTATAGGGAAAATATTTTTATTTTAGAAATCTATGATAGTTCAAATAAAGCAAAATTCTTTACATTATTATACACAAAATGCAATAATGACAAAAAATAATTTTCGAGCATTTTGAGAGTAGGGTATTTACAACTTACCTAATGTGGATATCTTTTTCTTCAATTTTCTCTTTTTCTTGCTTTCTGTGGCATAGTTTTTTTGTAAATGTCTAAGCTCTTTCCAGACACCTTGTTTATTACTACTAATCAATTTCATACCATCTTTAATATTCTTATTCTTCTTACTGCTATGAGAATTTCCAACTGATAAGAAAAAATTTAACTTTTAAGATGGGTTGTCAGGTCATGAAACACACACACTCAGTAGCTATGTTATTTGAGCAGTTCAAAAAGATGGCACATATTTATTCTTTTGTATTCAATAGAAATTTACAAGACATTTAAAACTGAAGTAATTATCAGAAATTGTTAAAATTTGATTGTCATTCAGTTCTTCTTACTTCTCATTATAATTACATTGTTGAAACTCAATAGGATTCAACCTCTAATGAACATGGACACTGTGATAGGCCTACTTTATCTGGACCACTAAAATAGTTACTGTACAGTTTTTCTCTATGGTAATGACCAAGCCTGGAAATAAGGCACCTGTCACTGACAATGTCAGACACAGATTCAGGCTTTGTCAGGCACAAAACCACTGGGTCCTGTCATATGTTTTGTCCGGCACTGATTTGTCTTTTTTATTGATATTATCAATACATGTCTGCATTGTCTGGCACTAAGTTGAAAATGGCAGGTACTATTTCAATGGTGTCTGACATTTTGTCAGGTACATCTAAAACCGTTATATCCAGGCCTGGTAATGCGTTCTACATTTGAATAGCGCTGTTTATGTTGTAATGACGTATTAGATTACACAAGCAGCTATGACACCAACCAGTTGAAATTTCAAGTAGCTGTTGGGTTTCACCGAATCATAATCATGTGGTAAGGCTTCACCTTTATTTCAATGGGAATTGATTTATTATTTGTTAAGCTATATACAGTACAGTTTGGGGTTAGTTTATGTGTAAGGGAGCTTACTATATAGGCCAGTAAACATTTTGTAGTCATTTAACTAAAAAAACAAAAAGGAACGATCTGTAGGAAAAGCAACTAGCCCTACTGTGCCTGCAGTAAGATGGAAGACATCTGTTAGTGGAACCATTATGGAACCATTTATAGACTTAACAGGACTTTCACTTTGCGTGGATGAGTTTGCTTCATCAAATGCCTGTGACATTTATTTTAATGTTAGTTCACACGGTAAAAATAATAAAATATAAACACCTGTTTTTTGTTTTATCTGGTCATCAAATAATTGTAGACTTCTTTTTACCAATTCGTTTGACATTTTACTTATGTTTTAGAGCATACAGTGGAACAAGATTTCTTATTTTCCACTTTCATAGGTTTGTTTACCTTTTTCAGAACACGTGGTTTAAACCATTTCCGGTACTGATAATCTCCAAACAACTATTTACCGTAAAGGTTTATTCAGATGATATTTAAAGGGTAAGTTTATTGTACCGAATACTTATGTTTAAATGTTGATGAGTTAATATTTTGAATATTATTTATAATCCAACGGGCTGACATACCGGAATTATACCAATGTGAAAGTGAGTAGTTTTGTTAGAGGTTTTATGTCTAAATACAACTCCTTTTATTGAGAATACTATTTCTCATTTTTTGGACTATTTACTTCAAAAGAAGGGTTATTTATAACGGTAGGTTGGCATTTTATAATGCATATCCATGGTGCAATACTGTAATTAGTTTTGGCGTGGTTATATATTTGCAATACTAAACAGGTGATGGTAATTAAATGTGAAATTCTATATTCTATGCGGACTATGTCACTATGCCTGTCAATCAATCATTTCAATGCTTATTCAACTATTGCATACTTTTGCCGTATGTATGGGGGTAGTTCAGCTCTGAACGTCGGTCTCAAAACACTCACCCTGAGCGTTCAGAAACTGTTCCATTCAATCAATGACGAAAGAAAATTGGCACCCAAGTCAATTTTACTGGGCAACTTTTCAATGCTAAACGATGGGGTGTCAATCCGTGTGGACACATGTACAAAGTAAACAAACATCTTAGTAAGAAAATAAGACCTTGCTTACTTCGCTAGAGTCAGTATGAGCGACACAACACGCTGTTAAAAATATGTCCCCTCCTATCAAATTACAATTTCGCAGCCATGACACTGTAACTGTAGGTCAGCGTCTACATTCAGGAATGTCGGTCATACAAGAAGAAACATAATGTACAGGCTTTACATTGTACAGGCTTTCACCCGGATTGACACCCCGTCGTTTAGCAGTGAAAAGTTGTCCAGTAAAATTGACTGTTCTCCAATTTTTTTCGACATTGATTCAATGGGACAGTCCCTGGACCAAACTGATCCCGCAGTGAATATTCGCTTGGCCGCTACAATCACTGATAAGCATGACATCGACGAGGCTTAATAAGTACGGCATATTAACTTTTTTACTCCGACAAATTAAATTCTCAAACACTTTTTTGAGGTAACAGAAAAATAAATAAAGACGTTTGAAGTAATTGAAGTTAAAAAATATTTCCTATTAAGTGTAAATGGGTATTAAAATGAGTAAAATGCGTCATTTTGCCCGAAGCAGTTAGGTGTTAAGTAAACATTGCACGAGCCGTTGAGCCAATGACTGCAGCCAACGCACGTGCTTTGGACACTATCTGTTACAGAGTTAATTCCTAAGTAATTCTCTGTGAAACAGATTGTCCCTGGACTAGTATAGGAGCTGCCATGTATGGGATTGCTGTCAACACCGAACAGTGTGTATCGACATATATATTTAAAGTGTTTACTATACCCAGGTTGACAGCCAGGTCAACAGTTCAGGCCACTTAATTTTGTCTTTAAAAAAATACATCTTGTAAGTATCTGTATGCGACATTGGCGGCAACAGTCTGAACAGTGTTGATTTAAATGTTGCCAAGAGCATCTGCCCTACGATTTACTATTTACGCCAATAATCCACTCCACATTCTGCCTACGATTTACTATTTACGCCAATAATCCACTCCCCAATCTGCAACTTAATCACCTTATTTAATTAATAAAATTTCACTTCTGAAATTTCCTAGTTCCAAACAGATCATTATCAGTTTAAAAAGGTTTAAAAACCATCATCATAATTAAGATATAATTTGCAAATAAGTTTCTAGTTATCAACAGGGAAGTGGGGCTTAACATCCACTCAAACATCAAACTAGGTTAATTTGGTACTAGCATATTTTATAATTTATTTCAATAATTCGATAGCACATAGACATAAGAGTCTTTAGCAGTGGAGGTCAAGGGAAAGTCCTACATTATGTCGCTACTTGAATTATGGCAGACCTTATGAGCAACATGTATGTAACCTGCAGATTTGCATACCCTACAGTGTAGCCTACTACATCATGTACATGTATGAGGAAATTTTGGGTGGGCAGCAGCGTATCAACCGAGTCTTTTTTGAATTCCGCCCTCAAGGGTTCTTTAATGTGTACCCACCACTGGCCACCAGAGGACCATGGTTTTTTGGTTCCAAGTACGGTAAATGATGTTCCTTGTCAAGGCCCTCCATCAGATCCCGCATTTTATCAGCCTACACCAGTATAATGTGTTCTAACACATGTGCTTTATATGTCAATGATCTAAGTGTCATGATTTTGATTGCAGGCCTGCCCAAGTTGTTTAGTTTTTTCCAGCTTAATCCAGTGCTAAAGACTCTTGCGTGCTAGCGAAATATTGAAGTGGTATATATTATATTAATGTTACATGTAGTCTTAGTTTTGACAACTGAAATGAGATGTTTTGTGTTGGTGGATGTTATCCTGCTCTCTCTCTCTCTGAGCTCTCTCTCTCTCTCTTTCTTGGTAGTATTTCTTTATAAAATTCTAAACCAAGAAATAATGTTATTTAATTAATTATATTTTTCTTTTCCCAGGTATAATTATGTCTGAAGCAAAAGATATACCAATACCATCACCACAAGCAATTAATAATGCCGTCTTAGCTGGATCTCCAATTGTCAATAAATTCCTTATTCCTAGTCCTATTCCACATAGGAGAAATAGGACATACTCAGCGTAAGTGAAGTGATGTTGTGACCTAAACAGTTATCAGCACTATCAATAATCTATTTGCCAACTGCCCCATCAATTGCAAAGTAAATAATTTAAACAAACATTACGTTGATATTTCAGATCAGAAGCTGCTTTAGCAGGACCAACAAAAAGTGGGCTTGTTAAAAGTTTTTGTCGTCAAAAAGGACATGGTTTTATTACACCCCTGGCTGCAAATGAGGGAGACCAAGAAGAATTATTTTTTCATATTTCTGAGTAAGTAATTTAAAACTTATTCCCATAGAAATAAAATATAAGAAAATACTGATTGATTTCTTATCATAAACTGCTTGAAAGATTTCAACTAAATTTGATTTTGCTTGTCCCACCCACCCCTTTGACTGGACAGGGGCACATGAAGAGGACAAATTTAGTTTATCACAAAATGTTCTCTTTCGTCTGAATAACTTAATGGATTTATTTGAAATTTGGTAGGTTTCATCCATAGGTAAAAGTTTGTTTGTTAATATGAAATGGCTGGATTCGATAAAGGTAAAATTTATTTTGCACAGCACTCGAGTTGAAGGATTTATACAAGTTGTTATGAATGTTGCTTAGGTTTTGGCTGTTGAAATAGACAAATATTCAACTTGATGAGGGTGGTGGAGGGATATTCTCTACATTTTCTCCAAATTACCTGTTTGATTTTAACCAAATTTGGTATCCATTTTGCAATAGAACCTTGGTAGCATTTACATTTGATGAAAAAAGGGTGAGAAACTACCCTTATTATCTAGAATCTAATGCATATATTCAGGTAAACATACATTATGCAAGAGCTAAATCTGATTATTACATGTCTTTATTTAGGCTTCAGGGGGGGGGGGGTAAGGGGTGGGATGGCCTAGTCGTGTAGAGTGCCGCGCTTCAAACTCTAGCGGGTTGGTCACCTCTGGCTTCTCAACGGGCACTCCGGTTTCCTCCCACTGCAAGCGAATTATTGAAATAAAATTAAACCATAGTCCTGAAATGACCTAGTTTGTGTTGAGTGGACTTAAACCCCATATTAAAAGTCTTAATTCCAATTTGTAGTAAAGAATAAATGTAATACCAATTGAATTACAGCCCTGTCTCAAACCGTATAGGGTATCAGTACCACAGCCATTTAAAACATTACTTGATAATTGAGATTATGTAGGTGCAGTAAATGCCTGTCAATCAAACGATCAGACATACTAAGAATCGTTAAAGATGTGGTTAACTACCATTTCTAGTCAAAAATTACAGTGGTGATAACTATGTTCAGAATAAAGGAATTTGACTGAAATTTTCTATATATTTGTCCCCCGCCTTTCAAAGAAAGTTGGGGGACTATTAAAATGGGTTCGTCCGTCTGTCTGTCCTGTCTGTCTGTCCGTCAGACTTTTTGGGACACAATAACTCTCTTCCTAATTGAGTTAAAATCGTGTATATGTTTATTAGGTCAATGCCTTGATGGAGTTCGAAGATGAGCATTTTCCGCTTAGGGTAAGCAGAGATAAGCAATTTGATTGGTTGATGCTTTGGGACACGATAACTTTAGTTCTAATTATGTGAGAGTGATGAAACTTGGTGTATAGTTTCATTACAGTAATACCCTGACTAAGTTCGATAATGAGCATTTTCTGCCCAGGGTAAGCAGAGCGATACGCAATTTGATTGGTCGAGACTTTGAAACACAATAACTCTCCTTCTAATTGAGTTAAATGTTTTAACTTGGTGTATATGCTTATTAGATCAATGCCTTGATGAAGTTCGAAGATGAGCATTTTCCGCTTAGGGTAAGCAGAGATAAGCAATTTGATTGGTTGATGCTTTGGGACACGATAACTTTAGTTCTAATTAAGTGAGAGTGATGAAACTTGGTGTATAGTTTCATTACAGTAATGCCTTGACTAAGATCGATAATGAGCATTTTCTGCTCAGGGTAAGCAGAGCGATAAGCAATTTGATTTACAGAGACTTTGGAACACAATAACTCTCCTTCTAATTGAGTTACAATGTTCAAAATTGGTGTGTACTTTAGGTGATGGAGTTCGAAGATGAGCATTTTCTGCTTAGGGTAGGCAGAGATAAGCAATTTGATTGGTTGATACTTTGGTACAAGATAACTTAGGTTATCTTGACTGATGATTTTTATGCCAATACAATGACTGCATTCTCATTCAGTAATGGATTCGACAGTAACAGTGTATAGAAACGATTGACACAGACACAAGGACCCTTTTTGTCAAGCGTGGGGAGCCTTTGTCTGCCTTTAAGGTCCCCCTAACAAGGGTACATTTTCATTTTTCTCATCAGTTTTAGCATTTTTCTTTATAAAACACTTTTGGATGACACTTCGTGTACAGTTTGATTGCTTGATACGTTTGAAAAAAATAAATGTGCGATTAATTAATATGTGTCATCTTTTTATTTTGGGATTTCGGCGGGGGACATCAGCCTCACTGTTGGCTTGTTCTTGTTTCATCATCTATTTTTGAACTGTTATAGCAAGAATGCCTAACTCCCTACAAAAATCACCCATAATGTATCTTTAAAAGAAGTCCATCGAGAAAGTCTTAAAAGAAGTCTAGATTTAAAAAACAAAAATGGTCTCGTTTTGTGCTACTGTTTAACTTTTGATATCGGCCGTCCAGTTTCTTGGGTGGAGAATAGAAATAAACGTTACCATTTGGATTTATATGGTGTTTAGTTTTTAGTTTCAACTCTTAACCCATATTTTCCCTGGCTTTGTCCAGAATTCCAGTATTTAATTAGTTACTTAATTCATGTTTGGATAAAATTATGTGATTATTTCTTGTCAGTAGTCTCTGAATCAAAATGCAAACCTGAGTTTTTAAACATAAATATCCATGAATTAATTAGTTTTGTTAGTAAGTAAATGTGAATTTGTTTTTTAATAATGATCACAACACGAATATATTTTCTATCATTTGGGCAGCAGATGAAGGCTTTAAACAAGAGAAACATTGATTAGAATAAAGCAATATATATATATACATTTGTTAAAGGTTAATTTGATTACTTACATTGGAATGTATTTCTTTTCAGTATTGATGGTGAATATGTTCCTAAGCCTGGTGATCATGTGTCTTATAAAACTTGCCTGATTCCACCAAAGAAAGAAAAATATCAAGCTGTACATGTTCAAATTACAGATTTAATGAAAGGAGTTTCACATGAAAAATGGGATTCCCCTGTTTCTAGTCCTGATAAGTAGAATGTTTGTACAGATTCAAGTTAAAATAAAACATTTTAATAACCACTTCAACTGCTGTAATGTTGGTTATACATGTTTATTTACTTTAAACTTTTAAAGTATTTGTATAAAATGAATGCAAGGTAGAAAAATGATGGCAATATAAATTACACTTTCCAGAATTTTTTTCAGATTCTATGTTGCTCTTGAAATCAGACTATAATTCTGATTCATTCTTACTGAAATATTTTTTTAGGCTGATCTAATGTTGGCCATGTTATCTGATACACCAAAATTTCTAACAAACTAATAGTCACTTTAAAGAGACATTGTAGTAATTACTAAATATTGCCAGGTATTTTTTCTGGCTTTCAAATGTTATACAGATTATTATTTTGACTTTGTTCGTACAACAGCCAATAATCACTGCTGTAGACCATTGGATGACTTGGATATTCACTGGATTAGACAATGCCTGCCATATTTGTGTTAAACACAGTTACGGCCAGCCAAGCTAAAATTTTCTAGTAATGCATAGATTCACTCATGGAGATTGAGGGTAAAAGGGCTGACAACTGAGGCTATGTTGGCAAAACATTTGTAATTTGTACTGAAATTTTCAATAAATTAATTTTTCATTTTCTTTTTCATAACTATTATAGCAAGAACAACTGACTGTCTATCTAAATCTTGCACAGTGTTTCTTTAATTTGTATTGTGTACATTTATACACAGTAGCTGTTGTTTTTTTAAAAGCAAAATTGAATTAAAATTGTTTAGCTTTAGTATGGTAGGCTTCGGTTTTTGTGTTGTAAGTTGATAATTATTTCTAGATATGTAAATATATTGTTAAGTTCTTTTGTTGTAAATTCATATATGAACTATTCAGTGAGCACTTACTAGGCATTGTCATACGAGAGCTAAATGTTTTATAATATTGTAGTATATGTATAATGAGGAATAGTTTTCCTTTATATTATCCAAGAGTTGACTTGGCTCTGTCCTTTATCAAATAAATTGATATGTGTGATTAAATTCGTAAAGGAAAAGTCACAGTTTTTGTGGGTGTCAGAATAAAAAGTTTGTTAAAGTATGCAAATCAAACACCAAAATGTGAAGAAATTGCATGTTTATCTTTTCCAAAAGTTTTACTCAGAATATTGAGCTGTTTAGAAATGATCAGCATAATGATTTACAGGCTTTATGTATATCACTTGGAAAACTCTTTCAATTTTCATTACACGACCTGTGGTTAAATACAAACTATTCAATACCTATAAATTTCTACTACTTGCTTAAAGCAGGGCCAAATTCGGAAAATCACTTAACCTGTGAATTTCGCCAGGAATACCCAAAGTCGTGATGCTGAATTTGTATTGGCCCAAATAAATCACTTGTATCAAACGTGTTTGATATTTTTAGTCGAATTATCTTTGTCACATTTATAATGAATCACGCTAACAATTCTCCGAGTGTGTACGTGTACATGCAATGAATGAAGCCGAATGATTTGGGCAGAAATTTGCATAGTGTGTCTACTGCTAAAGATCAACAAACAAATTAAAGTGTGTGAACAGTGGAAACTTGTCACTGTACATGCATCTTGCAGGTTAATCCAGGCGTACGATGATTGCTTTTAAAAGAATTTTATATATCAATGAATTTTTATACACCCAAATTTCCCCATGAATCAAAATGAAAATACAGAGAGAGGAATCTTAAACTATTTGAATAAGTTACACCAGTAGTAGGAGTGGTTAAAATCAGTGTGATTGGTATCACGAAACTATCTTATAGACATTGCTCACTATCAACATATGTAAGTAATAATGGCAAAATAAGTATGAAAACAACTCTTTAAATAATCTCAAAATGTAACTAACTATTTATAATCAATTGAGTAATTTATGGTGTTTTAGGAAATTTACACTAATCCTACAATTTAAATAATTGATCAGAGTATATTGCTGATAAGATTTATTTATAAAGTATTTAAAACTAATCAATATTTCTCAATAAGATATTTATTAAAGGAGATACTCTTACTTCCATTTCTGTTGTAGAGGATGGTAACGATATTTCAAACCAAAAATGGATTTTGCTTTAAAAAAATTAAAAAATAGATAATATTTTTAAGGTTTTGTGATCAAAAGGGCCTTCTTTGTATGGACTGAAAACTGAAAAAAGTAACTATTAATAAATTTTTCAATCAATTTTGTTTGGGTTCACACTTCATTGTTCATATAGGTACAGGACACGGCTATTGCTACTGATGATAAGCAGAGAATCTTTCGGATTCTTGAAGTTATCAGGGTTGTGTTCAAGATTAATGCACATAGTTTACATTATAAATAGAAAAACCCTGTGGGCCGAGCAGACTTATAGTGCCTTGTCTCCCCACAAGCATTGCAAATATGATGATAGAAAATAAGTTCAATCTTTTTCTTTTCTGTAGGTAACTGATAGTCCAGTCCATTAATAGAGAGCAAAATCTATTATATTTTCTTGTTGAATGATTACAATAAGAATATGCATTATGTATAGTATATGTATGATATTGTTACCACCTATAACTATTACTATATGGAAGTATTATCAATAAATATATTTTCATTTATTATGTTTTGATATTTTTTAAAACTATCCTATCTTACAACATAAATTAATTAGTTTTGTTTGGAGATTGGTTATTTTATAATCTTTTACAGGAGAATGGTGTGTCAAAAGATGAAAAAATGAATGTAATGGGGTTTTAAACATTCTACTTTTCTCAATGGGATAGTTATCTAATACCAAAAAATAGGTTGCCAGGCAACGAAACATACGCCCACACAGGAGCCAAATTGTCCGGGCAGTCAACAAGAGTTGTTGCATTTTAAGTAATCATCAGAAAATCATAATTCAAACTCACCCATCACTACGGTGTAACTGTGATATAATCAAACGTTTTTTTAAATCAGATAATAATTGTGACCTCCAGAGGGACAACAAGCTAAAAAGGGTGATTTTTTCAGGGGCCATAATTCAGGAAGTTACGATCCGATATGGGCAAATATGCAATGGAACCAAGATCATTAGGTTATAAACCTGTATTTCAAGTTTCATCAAAATTAGTTCAAAATTGTGACCTCTGTAGGATCCACAAACTTGATATAACATATTTTCTCACAATTCGCGAACAGACGGCAGCCATT
This sequence comes from Patella caerulea, assembly GCA_036850965.1. Lineage (NCBI taxonomy): Eukaryota > Metazoa > Mollusca > Gastropoda > Patellidae > Patella > Patella caerulea. The sequence continues at coordinate 16,698,039 of JAZGQO010000004.1, read as the reverse complement.
TTATCCGTCAACTCTGGTCCGATTTTCACGAAATTCAAATTGTCTCTTCATTACCATGAAACCGTGATATAATCAAACGGTGTTTTACACTTGATAATAATTCTGACCTCCAGAGGGACCACAAGCTAACAACAGCGATTGTTCGGACATCAGGGGACATAATTCAGGAAGTTATGATCCGATGGGCGCAAATATCGAAAGGAACCAAGATCTTTGGGTTATAAACATAGATGTTAAGTTTCACCAAAATCGGTTCAAAATTGTGACCTCTGTCTACAACCTTGATATAACATATTTTCACACTATTCGTGTACATACGGCGGCCAATTTGTCCGTCAAGTCTAGTCCGATTTTCACGAAATTCAAACTCTCTCTTCATTACCATGTAACGGTGATATAATCCAACGCTTTTTTTAAATCGGATTATAATTTTGATCTCCAGAGGGACCAAAAGCTAACAAAAGCGATTTTTCGGACAATCTGGGGACAGAGCTCAGGAAGTTATGATCCGATGGGCGCAAATATCGAAAGGAACCAATATCTTTGGGTTATAAACATACATGTCAAGTTTCATCAAAATCGGTTCAAAATTGTGACCTCTATAAGGTCCACAACCTTGATATAACATATTTTCACACTATTCGCGTACAAACAGCGGCCATTTTGTCCATCAATTTTTGCCCGATTTTCACGAAATTGGAACTCAACCTTCATAACCATGGAACGGTGATATAATCAAACGGTTTTTTAAATCAGATAACAATTTTGACCTCCAGAGGGACCACAAGCTAAAAAGGGCAATTTTTAGGACAACCAGAGTCCATAATCCGATGGGCGCAAATATCGAAAGGAACCAAGATCTTTGGGTTATTAACATACATGTAAAGTTTCATCCAAATCGGTTCAAAATTGTGACCTCTACACTGTTAACAAGCTAAAAAACGTGATTTTTCGTACAATCAGGGGCCATAACCCATGAAGTTACAGTCCGATACATGCCAATATCGAAAGGAACCGAGATCTTAGTGTGATAAACCTATATTTTAAGTTTCATTGAAATCGGATAAAAGTTGTGACCTGTAGACTGTTCACAAACAATTGTGGACGAACAGGGGCGACGACAATATATGTCCACATGAAAATGTGGGCGTATAAAAATGCTTCTTTTCTCTTTGTAATACAAAAATCCAAACTAAAATTTATTTATAATAATTGCACCAAAATGCGTACATGATTTTTGTGCATAATTTTTTCATAATTGATAATAAAAAAGGTTACCGTTTATTTCAGAGATGGTTTTAACGATTTGTCCTAGGTTTGTAGTTAAAACTTACCAAATCGAATTTTTTTTTACCAAACACCCTCACCTCTATAAAGCGCTTTAAACGTTAAAAATACAAGATTTGGATACTGATCTGTCAAACGTACCCTTAGAGCCTATAATCTTATACCCAGTGATCTATCACTTTTCAGCTTTTATTTGTTGTGCTAATTGCTATATATATATATTTAATATCCGGCTAGTCTAGATGACTATGGACCATGGATTAAGTTTTAATGGATCGTCTATGGAACCGTAATGGATTTCCACCATGCTATGAACAGTATATTAGCTATTAACACAGCACCGACTATCTTGACTGTAATCATTTCAGGAATGGTAATGTATTTCAACCAAGTTATGAACATTATATTTACGTATTACCGCGGCTGGTTTCAAGAGCGGCTGGGTTGCCGGCCTTGAAAACCAAATAAGCGGTCCAAAGGTTTTCCCAAAACTAAAAACAAAATCAATCATATGACATGAACTTTATGTCAACTTAAAATAAAACTGCTTTCCGGTGAGATACATAACGAATTATATTCATTCCACTGCCATCATTCTTCCACTCCGCTGCGGTCTGCTACCGACTCTCACAAACCCGCAGAATTGATTGGTATCCCATCCTTCCAACAGCAATGATCTCAAATGCCAGGAAATTAACCAAAATTAGGCACCCATGTTAGCCCCACACGAAAATCCTGGTGGCTACGCCACTTGGCACATAGGATCAATGTCGATGTCATTATTTTGACATTCATTTCGGGGTGGAATTTATAAATGGTTCCACTACTGATTTCTTCCACCTTACTCCAGTCACAGTAGTGGCTTTTCCTACTAAGTTCCTTTGCGCAAGGTTTTTAGTCAAATGACTACAAAACGTTCACTAGCCTATAGCTCCCTTAATTTACACATAAACTTACCCAAAACTGTACTGCACATAGCTTAACATATAATAAATCAATTCCCATTGAAATAAAGGTGAAACCTTACCGCATAATTACTTATTCCAATACAAACTGTAATGCTATGTCTTGACAATTGTGCGTTTGAACCTATTTGGGCTAATTGCGTAAGTGGTCTTAGACTGTATCTATCTGAACTTGCATAAGTGGTCTTGGGCTGTATCAATTGTAACGTTAAACACAGTTTACTATTTTTGAATTTAAAGCTGGTGGCGTATTTTGAAGGAGTCATTGGGGTTCGTCCATTTATGACCCCAATGCATAACAAAATTTGAACCACTCGTTTAAAATTGTAGCTTCTATCGCTTTCATTTGGGTTAGAAAGGGAGAGTGTGAGCCGTAACTTTTGGAAAGGGGTTGGTACCAGCCAACCTATAGGAACAGGTCGCTGAACGATGAATATGTTTCACACCAAATTTTGAGGGGTTAGGTGGCCGAATGGCTTAACCAGTGCAATTTAGATCACGAGGCCTGTCGTTGAGCCAGTGGCGTAGTTTCTATTACCTGTTTGTACAAGGAGTGGGTTGCTTCACCAACCTCGTAGGTTTTCTAAGGTTCCTCCCGTTTATTCCCAATATACTAAAGACCCTACGCGCGAACGAATTTCTAAAATGACATTGTTTATGTCGAGCGGAAGCCTCCCCCCCCACCTCTAACTATCTCGCTCTAGTTTACGAGTTAAGTTTATGTCGTGGATTCTTCTCCATAAATACAACTCTGGTAGGCGACCAATTTTTGGTCCAAAAACGAATATCTTGTTTGTGTTTTCCGAAATGGATTAAAGCAGGTTGTTAATATATGGAGAAGTCAGCTGGGATTTATGCTATTAGCAAGCTGTTATTTGCCTCTTATCTTATAATTGAGTTAGTCTTGTTTTCCTATTGATGTCCAGCATGGCTAATTAAGGTAGACAACTTGTTACATTTCTCCAGGGATTCACTCGTTTATTATCCGCTCGTTAAATCTCTGAACGCCATATCACCCACTTCTTTCGCTTTTCCTGAGATTTACCACATCCTGTAAATCAATATTTAATATCCGACAATATACGCTTATCTATATGGTTATCAGCTCAGCCTGTTGTTACGATAATTACTTTTGATGAATCCATTTATTTTCTGTTTTAACTCATTCTGTCATACTGATCCCAGCTTTGCCTGTCCTTTTAAAGCGACCAATCAGAGGTCAGAATGAGCGGGGCGTAGGTTTGAACAAAATTGGAAAAAATGGACGGTCTAATGTGCCAGAGGCCCTCGGCTCCGTGGCTGCCTCTGGGAATTAACGAGATTGGGACATGATGGACACGCGCCTGGACTCCGACAGTAATTATACGAGAGCTAAAGGCTCAGTGCGATTTCAAAATCAGAGAGGCACTTTAATCAAACCATCCAAGAAAACGACTTACTAAATGGATCAAAGTATTTTTGAGAACAGTATGTTGAGGCATTAGAGATTAATTCATCACAATTCCAAGACATAACGAGAAGGTTTAAATCGGTGCACAGTCTATACATCGGTATCTGGTGTGTTTCGGTTGTGTTTGGTCTCGGTACGACGTTATTGAGTCTCCTCTGAATTTCATCCCAAAGATGTTTCGTCGGTTTTAATTCCGGACTAAGTGCTGGCCGATAACTCTTGCGGTGTGGGCACATGTGTTGTCTTGTTGGTAAACGTCATTTCGGTGGCGTGCAAAATGTGGTAAGGCTTGGGGTCCGAGAGCTTGATCAGTGTAGCACACTGCCATCGCCATACGACACACCTGTGCTTGCCTACTCCATGATCAAACACGATAGCAGATGTCTTCCATCTTGTTTACTGACGGTACTACTTATTTTAAGACAGACTCGGCTTTCCAATTTATAATATCTACGTCATTGGGGATTTCCAATTTATACTCAGTGGTTGCTATGACCCGCTATGGCGTTGTCTAGAAACGCGCGTGCTCGCGTTAGTTTAAAATTTTTGCTATACGTTTAACATGGACTATTTGATGTAATTTGCCTGATTTGATTTGGCCCCATTTCCATAAATTTAGGTTGTTTTTTAGAAATTTTTAGCAAATGTTAATCTTAGGTGTTTTTTAATTCTAGCCGAAGTAAATTTTTTTACAATTTATAGCGAGTTAAGTTATCGTCTCTAAGAGGCGGGCGTAGTATTTTAAATGGCGGCCATTTGCCATCATGTGTATTCTTGAAGTAGGTACACATGATGTAATCGTATGTGCCATCGCCTCTCCCTCGACCAAGATTTGGAACACCACAGGACCCACACTCTGGTTCAAGCCGACTCCACCCCAAAACCATTATGATTGGAGCGCCCCATGAGTCTCGTTCCATGACACATTGGTCAACATAACGCCCTATTCTGGTCCTGCCATCTGCAGTGATAAGCACTACCGACTCTCATCTGTGAACAGGACAGTCCTCCATTGCCAGTTCTGGTGTTGTTGGGTAGACGTTCACGTCCATTGCGATTACGACTATGGATTTTCTCTCTGCGTCTATTCAGAGTAACATATATACCAACATGGCGTTCGTTTTGCTGCTTAGTATAGATGAAATAGACTAATGGCGACTACTAAATCGTTTTCTCTTGTATTATTTCTCAGTTCAATAGTTATAATGTTGACATTTCCCATTTCTGATATTTGTTTGGCTGTCTTAATGGAAATTTGTAACATCAACATGTAGATAAGAATATTTACACTACACTCGGGTACTTTCCAGCTCAACTCTTGAATTGATGTTGATCTACAACTTTATACAGACTGCAGCTATAGCAACATCGTTCCAATACAATTTCTCAGCTTTTATGTGGCTCCAGGTTGGGAGATTTTGTATAGAAAAAGAAATCTTATTGGAATATTTATAACGAAACAACTCAACTAATTGTTTCTTTGTGTTTCAAAATTTATCACATGTTCCACGGCGTTTCGTGCATTTATGCGTGAATGATTATCGGCGGGCGGTGGGGCAGCTTTATGGTATATGCCTTGTTTTTTTTTTGTTTTTTTTTTGGTGGGGGGGGGGCTACATGGGGTTATATATAAATGTTAGTGCTTATCCTGTAAAAAAAAAAGCTTATAGTTGAACAATTTTTGTTTTTGATCAAATTTTTATCGTGGTATTATTCATCGTGAGTACTCTGCAGCCCCCATGAGATAAAGACGCAAGGTTCCTTGATTTTAATGCAACCACAATTCCATCATGCCTCTGACCTCTGTACACGACCCGCTGACATGAAAAAAATTGCCAAAACAATCTAAAGCTGAAAACGTCGCGACAGATAATGCTTTTTTCTACATGACTTGACCTGCACGTCCCAACAGTGAAACGGGATTAATTCTGCATTTTGAAAATAATAGAATTTTATACACGAAATTTAGTTTACAGACATAATGCTTGACTGCATGCAACTTTATTCACAAAACAAAGGCATTGCTCTAATCCAGAAGCTTCTTGGCTCTAAAACATCTTAATTGGGTGTTATTCAAGCAAACGTAATGTTATATTTCGTTAAATCAATCATATAATTTCCTCATTCTCAAGTAGTCATCATGTCGAGCTACAACCTTTACATTGCTGACATATTTGGTGTTTTCTTCTCTTGACTAAAACACTGGCTTATTAATCTTGAAGTCGGTGTTGACCCAGAAAATTCCCTGATATTTTTCGATGTAGTTTCCCTTGTCAGTGCATGATGCGGAACTTGGCAAGGAATAGTCCTTACTCGTTCGAACGAGGTCCCGTGTACATAGTGACAGTTGCAGTTCGACCAAAATTGATTTCACAGCTCACTGGATTGTTTATGCCCGCCGTAGCTCCATGTCATTTCCGACATTCTTTTGTAGTTCAGAAAAAAATTAATCAACCAAAATTATGCAAATATCTTTTACTATTGGTTATGCATTTTCGAGTAATGGCCACATTCTTAAAGATAAGAAAAGAGTTTGGGATTAAAGTCGTCTGTTCTAGATCTAAAACCATTGCCAAGAAAATAATGTCGCAGAGCAGGATTTTTTTAATATCCCAACTTTTAAACATACGTACGGAATAATACTCCACGAAATCCGTTTGAAATTTATGATCCGAATATTTAAAATTTCGATAAGCCTATTTCTTCCAAACAAATGAAAACAAATGTAAATTTGAAATATAAAACAACACAAGAAAAACTGTAGGATGTAGAGTTTTCAAAATAAAACCGACGCACGACGGACGCAAATGACGACGGTATGTCTACCATGAAAAAAGAATTACACATTTTACATTTTATGGCGAATTTTCACTTTTCTGGAATTAATGTAATGACGTGAACAAGCATCAGAACTTTTGGTAACAGAAGGCAAAAGAAGGAGGCAATTTGTCTTCTCACGGAGATGGTGCCACGAAGATTAACGGTATTATTCCCATGTGCCATCCTCACTATTTGTTAGAATCGTTTGACACATCTCCACTGCTAAGACTTTGGAGAATAACCAACAACAGTCCAAGTAAATAGATAGAATTTAACAAGACAAAAAACTTACAATAATTGGACATGAAGAAGTATAAATAACCCTAAATGAGATTTGAGATGTGTATAAATTTTGATTATACTGATCAACACGCCAGGTTATATCTCACGTTTCATTTGATTGAGAATATTAGGGTTAAGCGGAGTTCATATTCCTCAAATCGATGAACTGGTTCATTGGTGTTCTAACGAAATGTCACTAATGTTAGCAGTTTGGGGTGGGGTGGGGGTGCGTGTCTGGTGTTCAGATTTATATTAACGTGAACAGTTTGATGTGTATTATGTGTAAAGATGACGTAAAATAATTTTCAATTTGCCGTACATTTTTTATTTAAGGCACAATATTTGCCGAAGTAGGTCTGTAATTAGGTGACCATATGATAATTTCAATCGAATATTATTCAAAATTAATAACATTTATTTTCTTGGTGGACGTGGTTGTATCTTTTAAAGTGTGTTTTTAACTTTTAACGGTAAAGAAACAATTTGATATTATAAATCCGGTCCCTTTTTGACCTTTACCATGTAATATTGAACAGTTGCATTTTTAAAGCATAACATCAATTTGGTCTATTTAATACCTATACCCTGTGGAATTGAAGTGTTGCCGTAAAATAAATACTAATAAAATAACATCACCAAAGCCCACCAGCTATATCGATGTTATGGGAATTGTTTTGGGTGTCGACTAAACAGTGCTCTAAATCAGTGAGATGTTGGTGACCGGTGTTGTTTATTCTTGATTCACATGATGCTACGCCCTTTTTCTTTATTTTTAGTTTTAAATTTGTGGCGGGTTTAAGTTGTTTGAGTTAGTTGCTCGGCCCAAAGGCAAAGGATTTAAAGGGATTTTAACACAAACTTAAAGAGTTTTATTCTCCAAAATATTATTGGGATTGGCCCTTTAATTTTTGCACTAAAAGTATATTCTTTTCATAGAGGAATACAACACAATATATTTTATGTTCTGTGGAATTTCTGCTGTCCATTCATTAAATACCAAATGTCAACGGTTAATTTATATCCATTAATTAATTGTGGACCGCGGTTGTCAGTCACACCCGAACAACAAGACGACATTTTCTCGTTTAGCCCTGCAGACGCTATGTCTGACAAGAGAAACGCGGGTTTGAAATATCCAAAGACTCTTCCCGACTCGATTCGAACTCGGTGCCCATGACGCTCGACTACCGCGGTTCCAAAAAGGATATAAATAAATACACCAATTGTTTATTACGAGTTCTGCCCTGGGACGATCGATCTACGACGAGGAACGTTTGTTGTAACCTATCAATTAGGTTTTCTAGTGGAAAAAGAGCAATGATATGATCTGTGATCTGTCTATCAATCTACTTGTATCAACTGCAGCTGAATATTTTGGTCGAAGCCCAAGAGGAAATCGATGGAAATCTCATGCATTTCGTTAATAACAAACTTTTCAAGAGAAAAAAAACCGGCGTATAATTGGCTCTCCGTGGTATGCGATTAATGTGGATGTTAAGGAGAAAGAGATAGAGGAACGGCTTATATTGGGTTTTGTTTGATTTCTAATTCCGTTATATTCGATCGATAAATGGGAATTTTGGGGATTTCTGTTATCGTTACTCAATACGCAATATCGACGCAAACATTATATCACGCACAGATCTGTCTTTTATTTCAAGAATTAGATATACATATTTATATAGTAGAAAATGTGTACTGTATATAAAAGCCAGTTACGTCATAAAGTTCCGACAATATTACGTAGATTTGTGGACCTTGAATTTGAAAATCTTTTAGCGGGGCATTGGGAAGGGTTCGATAACGAGTTGGCAATTCTCGCTGTAATAGTTAAGAAATAGATAACGAAAAGAAAATGTGCTGAACATTTCAAATGGCTTCACTCTGAACCTGAATATAAGCGATTCAAATTTAGACCAGACTCGATCTCCATTACTACTGTTGTTAGAATAATGAAAAAGTCTGGATTATCCAATTTCACGGTTATTTCACCTATCACAAAACGTATTCAAATCCACTAAAATCGTAGATATCTGATGGTATCGAGGGTTTATTTTGGTCTTGGTAAGTTACTTAAATTAATAATTTCGATAACATTTAAAGCCTAAAGAAAGACCTGCATTAGGCATATTTAGCTCTTCCATAATGTATGTTTTCAGATTCGAACTCAATGTAAGCCAAACATTAACCTTCCTCTACATTTGCGAAACATGCACCCATTCTATATATCTACAGTTATTCACTAGGCCAGTACTTATTTATAAACAATACCCTCCCTTTCAGATGGTGATATGGCGTCTTTCTCGTCCACAAAACTATCCCACCAAGATTAAAACTAGACCATACTTCGTTTCTTTTTCAACTTCTACAAAATAAATGGTTTAACAAAAAATATGTGCTGAATTTGCTTGACCTCTTTCGTGGTGCAGTAGTTTTGGCTCAGACAGGTATCATTTTAACGCAGTCACGATGGCTGAAATTAAACTTTAACGGGAACAGGGAAATGATAATGAAGTTATCAGATTTCCATGCAGTTTAGGCCAACCAAAATTAAAAATGTGATCAGATAAAGATCAAGTATTAATTGCGACTGTCGACCCTCTGTCGAGTCTCTAACTAAATATTATCCAAAGCCTTCGGCATTGAAAACACAAATTATTTGTCAATTTAACCCAACAATGTTGCTGTGATCTTATCGCGAAAAGAAGCTTCTGATATCCATTATTTAAGACAAACTAAACAGTTTACCATTGGCATACGAATCGTGAACCATAATTCGTTTCAGCGCCATTTGTAACTCGGAACCCGAAGAAAGAGGCTAGACATATACCACTATTCATGTGAAGTGCATCTTTTTACCTTGGCAGTGAAGATGTGCCAAGCGGTGACTTTTATTCTTTTATTCTTATCTGGAAAGCATGCACAATAAATACTATCAGTGTAGACTGCAATAACCAGGCGCTAGAGATTGCCATTCGATCGAGACATCTGGCGTATTTCGCCAAACATAAATGATTTTATACTGTGTTCACAACACAACGGAAGAGGCACTGGTTATTTCTCAAGATGCAAATCATCACATACATCTCACGAAACCTACAATATATTTTCCACATAAAAGAGGTTTAGTCATTTTAAAGATTAATGAAAAGATGTTTTAAATTCCAACTTAGAAATAAATTGGGGAATGAGATGGTGGTGGTGGAGGGGGGGGGGAATAATAATTCCCAAAGAAATTAATTGTGACAGTTGTTGTCTCAGTGAGCCATCTATTCTGTCGTCAAAACTATGTCATTCCTGTTAGAAACCATTAATAAATAAAGACACTGTAATGACAGCCATTATTCACCAAAAGCTTTTGGAAGTTTAAACTACTCACCCTGTTATAAGAATGTATTTATAGAAACAAAAGGTATATATGTGGAGTTTAATACTTGCTTGTGGTATTGATTTGTTTATAGGACGATAGATAGCAATAAACTCTGCTTTAAAGCTAACATGAAATATTGGCCAATTAAACAGTTGGTCCTATTTGACATGCTTTTATTACTAGACAAGTTGCCTATTGATTCTTAGATGGTACAACGGCCACTACCATCAAATTACCATAACATTTGTAACGGTTTTCTGTCTACTGGGCTGAGACCACCATTTACAAGTCATAAGTGATCATCGAAGCTCTGAACGTTGTACTGAACAGAAATACTATACAGACCACAAAAGCGATAACTTTCTCCAAGTTCAACCAACCGATTCCAACTCAGTTCGTTATTGGAAAATAGACAACAAAAGTCAGTTACATTTCTGGAAATATCAAAAAACGTCGGTGTTGCGTGTAATTTGTTTTTGGTTGATATTTTGTGGTAGAAGTGTTGGCGAGGATCCAGATTGGTAAAATTTCAATTTTTATTGAAATTGTTTATCGTTATAGGCTACTAGACGTAATATGACCACGGTGCAGGGTGAACATGTGAGCCAAATTTGTGAAACAAACGAAGATGTTAATCTGAAGTAGTGAAAGTGATGTGAATTTATCTATATCGGAATGGGTGTGATCAAAAACTACAGTATTCATACACAGAAAGATAAAACGTCAAATGCATTCTAAGGATGTGGAATAATTCATAAGATCTCGATTGTATGTAAATTATATATTAGACCATACCAACTAAGCGTTATAACTATATCATCCGAGCAAAGTGGAAGTATTTTCATGAATTCGTGGATCTCTCAAGGGAATAGAATCGCCGTGTTGATATCTGCTAAATGTGTGTATTATTTATATGTATCTATTGAGTGCTGGTCTTTTCAAACGTCGGAAACTGTTATACCCAAGAGGTGTATATATACATTCATGATAATGAAAACTTCATCGAGGTTTTTATCTATAAGAAATATATTAATATCGATCGGTGGTGCGACTATGGGTCTACAGAGTATTGTTAGACATTAGGCGCGAGACATAACTTTCATAATATTTCTCCTGATAAGATCATATGTTCTAATCATGTTCTGGCTTTGTAATACGATTAGCGGCCATTAGGGAATAATTATCCTAAGCACGCAGACATTTGTGGCGTATTAATTGAGTGACATTATAAAATAGCATCAGCATAAAATGGCGCTAAGATAAACTCAAGCAGATATAACTTCCGAAAAGACATAATTTTTGACGAAAAGGTTCATAGATGGAAGGTTTTGGATACGTAGACTTTTACTCGGTGATAAATGTCGATAGATCATAAATATCGGAGATACAAAGTTTAGTGCTAACTTCGTCCCAGATGATAATGCGAATATGAAGAAGTTAAAGGGCCCTTTAAAGTCTTTCTAAGCGAAGTCTGACCATCAAAGTTTGATAACTATGGTTAAATGTCGACGTAAAGTGTGTCTTTCAGTTGTGAAAATTGGATTCATTTTTTATATTTTCGTCTTCCTACTTCAATTCACCAAAAATTATTACAGACCTCCAAATGGTGGTGTTATCGATGACGTCAGAATCAATGACGGGGTTAATGTGAGGGGATATCATTATTCTCGGCTACAAACTTCGGGAATCAACAAGCTGAAACCAGAAATCAATAGCAGGTCAACAATCTCGGCTCCCTCTGACGTTCATTTCAAGAAGTTCTTGGCGCCAGCTCTTCTCATTGTTGTTTGTTCCCATCCGTCTCACGTGCAACATCGTTTAACAATTCGAAACACATGGGGTTACAATTTGTCTGAGGAGGTAGGCGTCATCTTTGTGGTAGGGAGAGACAAGAAAGGGGCGTGGGGGTCTGTAGTAGACAGAGAAAACGTGCTTCATCAAGATCTCATTCAAGTCAATACTGTCGAAGATTACCGAAATCTGACACGTAAAATGATTGCTGGACTTAACGTAATTATTAACGATTTTTCTTCCACTCAATACGTGCTTAAAACAGACGATGATGCATTCATTAACGTGCCTTATGTTCTAGAAGAAATAACAAATAACCGAGACTTCCTGACTGGATCTCATATAATGGGTGCCTTGTGTATTAATGCCACAGTGATCAGAGATCCCCGTGATGTGTGGTCCGTACCTTTGAAAACATTTCCCAATAAAACATTTCCACCTTATCTTGCAGGAGGAGCGTATTTGTTTAGGACAGCAACTCTAACAAAACTGTTAAAGTTTGTCGATCATGCATCGCCTTATCTGCATTTAGAAGATGTTTACATTACGGGAGTATTAGCCCAAGCTGCAGGTATTAAGCATATTAGTCATCCAGGCTTCTCGTTCTGGAACAGTAAAAAAGCCAGCGCGTGTGATATTGTCAACAGACGTCGGATATCAAGTGTCAATATGTCTGATAAACAAATTAAAATATTATATAAACAAATACACAAATTCTATGTGAAAGGTTGTTAAAATTGTCGACATAAATGGTATATTGTATTTCATAAGTTCATGTGTGAGTATAATAAAGATGATTGTGTTCATTTTCGTGTTCATGAATATGTCTAAACCAATTAAATGTTGACTTGTCTGTTGTCAGAGAATAAATAGAATGGTGTATTAAAGTCTCGTCAGCATACTCCGTCATTTTGAGACTAATTTAGTTATTTTGAAAACTTTGTTACGTGTGCATTGGGAGACGATTTGGTTTGAGAGGGGTGGGACCACTGCCAATGTGTATACCGGGTCCTGTATTTTTGGACCACCTGGCCCGGAGTTCACGAAGCATTCTCAGAATTTACCCAAAATTGTTTGCCTCTTCTTTTTTTTTACTGAAATATAACCATTTATATCTTTTTTTATTGTTTTAATGTATCAAATACATCAATAAGAAACTCTATAACACAACACAGTTCTATGGATAACAATCACTATATTATATACACACGACGTTTCGACAAGAAATCACCGATGGTTATCAAGCATACAAATTACAAAAAGAAACTATGTGCGAATTTTTGTATTTCTGATATCAAAGTAACGTCAAGAGCAGTGAGAAGAAGGGGCGAAGAAGGGGTGAATATTGTTAACAAAACGTGTAGGTGATCTTCAAGTTAGAAGTTGAATGTTTTATATCAGCCGGAATCACAATTTACCTCAGTAACGAATTTGACTTTGATCCTTTGCCGTTAAACTCTGATTGCTTACATATCTATTTGCTTTTCCGTTTTCATATGTATTCTATTTTCTATTCGCCGCGAATTGATTATCGAGTTACTTGATTTTTATTTTATTGATTGGCTTCATGTAAATCCATGATTTTCAGCATTTCAAGATGTTTACTTCCGGTACACCCTTTTGATTTGGAACGATATTTGTTATTTATTTTACCTGTAATTTACTTTGTACTCATTTAATATGGCATTTGTTACTTATTTATATATTTTACCTATTTGTTATGGTATTTGTTATTTATTTATTTTACTTTGCACTGATTTGGTATGACATTTGTTATTTATATATTTTATTTTGTACTGGTTTGGTACGGTACGTATTTGTTATTTATTTATATATTTTATTTTGTACTGGTTTGGTGTGGTATTTATCTATATATTTTTATATTTTTACTTCCATACTATAGACCTACTGTTTAAGGTATTGTGTATGAAATAGACCTAGTATTTTTCCTTGAAAACGGGTCTAGGAAGTCTAGCGAATAGCATGGCGTAGCTCTGATAGAACACCATTCTAACTCAACCTCATTCTCGGTTTCGAATCTGAAAGTTTGTGATAAATACTTCTTTCAATAGAGACAAGTTTTTGTGTGACAACGATGTTGTTGGTATTTTTATCCCGCGCCGAACGATGTTGAAACATCCGTCCGTCCGTTCGTCCCGAATTCGTTTCCGGAGTATATCTCATAAACCGTTCGAGATTTCTTTCTGAAACTTTGTTCACACACTAACCTAATACAGTAGGTGTGCCTTTTGCTAGTTAGGAATTTCTGGGATTTATATTTGTTGTGTTTCCATGGAAACAAATTTATACACCAAAAACTAAGTCAAATTTGTTTCCATGGAAACGGAGCATATCTCATAAACCGTTCGAGATATCTTTTTGACACTTTGTTCACACATCAACTTATTATAGTAGTTTTGCCTTTTGTTATTTTAGGAATTTCTGGGATTTACATTTTTTGTGTTTCCATAGAAAAAAGTTAGGCTTATTTTTGGTTGTATAATTTTGTTTCCGGATCATATCTCATAAACCGTTAAAGATATCTTTTGGAAACTGTGTACACAAATCAACTTATTACAATAGTTTTGTAATTTGATATTTTGGAATTTCTGGGATTTATATTTTTTGTTTCCATGGAAACAAATTTGACTTAGTTTTTGGTGTACAATTTTGTTTTTCTGAGGCATATTTCATAAACCATGCAAGATATGTTCATGAAACTTTGTACATACATCGACCTATTACTGTAGTCGTGCCTCATAAAGCTCGTTCAATTATTGCTTGTAATAAATTATGGACATACATACATTTAATCGTGTTGCAGAGAGGAGGAAACATGAATAAATGTCTGGATTGTACTAAATCATTTACATGCCAGTGTAAATATCTGCAGTACAATCTTAATGATACTTTGCTATGTAGTCATGTCTAATTTTTAAAACCAGAGCTTAATCATAAATTATCTCAAATCTAGCAATTAGTCATTAGTTTTCAGAAATAGAGAGCAATATCTACTAAACAGGACCACAGTATTAGGACCAGTGACACTCTTTGCTAAATATGATACATTATTATATTGATTACCAATAGCATAAAGAATTAATTTTTCTTTATTTCTTCCAAACAAGTGCTAGGGTGTGGGATGTTTGATGAGTAGTCATCTTGTTTACTTTGACACCGGTCTAACTTTAGCATAACTAAGATATACATGTATAGCTTAGGTTAAACGCAAACATAACCCAAGTAAAGCAAGGCTGACACTTGCACGATTCCGTGGCACGCGTTGGCACGACTCGAGTCGGCACGATACCGTCCGATTTTCGCAAACTCGTCGTGCCAATGCGGGAAGAGCGTAAACAATGCGCAAACTATGCGTGAACTCGTCGTGCCAGTTCGTGGCTTTTTGAAAGACAAGAGTGCTTTCTTCAATTTATGGTTACAGGGGCGTTTTAAGGTTTATCATGGCGGAGGCTATACTATTTTGAGGGCCCCTTTCGCGGGGGAGGGGCGGTCTAGATTGATGATTTTCATGCCAATGCAATGACTGCATTCTCATTCAGTAGTGGATTCGACAGTAAACGATTGACCCGGACTCGGACTCAGGGGATCCTTTCCCTTGGCCAGAGGAGCCCTTTTGTCAGACGTTGGGCCTTTCTGTCTACCTTTAGGGCCCTCCCTAACTAGGGTACATTTTGATTTTTCTCATCGGCTTTAGTATTTTTCTCCAGTTTTATTTTTTCACCTCCTATATAGCGCATTTGTATGGTTAAAACTCGGATATATGTCACAATGTTCAATTTATACAAAAACGATTTTACAAAGTTCAATAAACCATGTTGATATATTTTTTTAAATGTATATAAATCAACAAATAATTGAAATGAGATTAATCACCGAGGATTTTACGGGTAATAGCACTGGAAGATCCGGAAATGGGTTTGAATCCGGTGGTTATTAAATACGTCTGATACCTTACCAATCTTATGGATCTCTATTATAGAAAAAGACAGTGAATGGCGACTAAAAGGTCTGTGGCCGCTAAGGCTGCTCTTCTCCAAATCTTAATATAGGGACTGGCTTATAGTCCAGACAGTTAATTACGTAGCCTACATAGTTGGGCAAGGTAAAATTAAAATGGCGAAAGGGTGTGTGCTGTATCATTAAATCGTTTAAAGAGAGAGAGAGAAATGGGGTTTAACATCCACTCGACACAAACTAGGTCATTTTGGGATTAACATATGGTTTCATTTTATTTCAGTAATTCGCTTGCGCGTAGGGGTCTTTAGCAGTGGGAGGAAACCGGAGTGCCCGGAGGAAACCCACGAGGTTGAGAAGGCGCCCCTATCTCCATGCCACATCAGGGCTCGAAACCACAGCCGCAAGAGAGAGGTCACCGGCCAGCTAGAGGTGGAAGCGCGGCACTCTAGACCACTAAGCCATCCCAACCCCGCCCATTAAATCGTTTAAACTGCAACTCGCAATGAACCCTACTCATTTCTATTCAGTGGCGGCACCAAATTCAGGTGATTGAAGGGGCAAAGCTGTGACAAAGTCAAAGGTTGGAGACAGGGACGGATTGGGCCGTCGGGCCATCGGACGATCTTCCGAAGGGCCGGTCGAACAAAAAATGAAAAAAAAAGGTTTTGTCCAATTCGTCTAAAAACCCCTTTTCTGCTGAACATTATATTGTGGCGGGGGGGGGGGAGGGGAGGCTTCGACCGGTCATGGAGAGATGATGATCATGTTGTATGAAGCGGCGAAGCCAGTGGCTTTAACGGACCTCCACGCCATCACTGGAGTCTGGAATAGGCTGGTATATAATAGACCTTCTGGGCCGGGTGTGGTGGGTGTGGGCCGGAATTCGGAATCATTTGGGATTCATCGATCAAATGGTCAAAATTTTCTCAACTAGTCCTTGTTTTTACCCAGTTAAATTCTCTTGACTCTTGACGATACAATGATAATACGTTAATTAATAATATAACGATATGATAATTTCACAGGTTAATGATTGTAAAGTATTTGCCGGTCTGGGTTTATTATTTGACAGGGATTATAATCAGTTATGCCACCAAATCGCATATTGGGGTTCATTTTTCAAAAATTTACAGGGGCTGCGCGGTCAGTAATAGGGGCCGCTTTGACACGAGAGTTCGGGCCGGTTCCCGGCCTGCAATCCGCCCTTAGTTGGAGACCAGACTGCCGGAAATGCAGTCTCAAAGTCTGGCAGTATTTCAGGCACTGATCATCGAGTTAAATGGATACCGCTAGTTTACAGATACCGCCTGTCGCCTGTAAAAAAGAACTTCTCAAGTGGTTCACATGTTATTGTTTATAGGAGGTTTACAACAGGATGGGATCGGTGACTGGGTGGGAATGTTGGATTTAATTACTGTACCGTAGAGCGTATTGATTACCGAAACATATCACAAATATATATTTTTTGTTATTCTTTGAAATTATCGGGATTGGGAGAGGGAAACAGAGTGCAGATCAGGTTTATGGCAGGGGAGGGGGGCACTCCGTCAAACTTGCCCCTTTTGGTGCCGCCACTGGACATTTGCTCCCCCCCCCCCAAGAAAACTAGCCTGCACCACTTTTGTCCCTCCGGAACGGCTATATTTTTATGGCCTGCGACAAGAAGAACATACAGTGAAAAAATACCTACATCGAACCCTACATCCAAGTCGTTGAAGAGTCGGACTAAGTTCGATTATCATGAAATTGAACATGTCCAATATCAAGAGACATGCCCACATAAGTTGTTAAAAGTTTATTAATATCCCTACCGCACTGTAGAAAATTAAAATGATCGAAATCATTGAAGAAATTTACCAATACTTTATAATTTCAGGGTTTTACTAAACATTCAATTTAGGATCGCTTACACTTTTTATACGCCCACATTTTCATTTTATGTCGTCGCCATTCTCCGTCTGGACGTCCGTCCACCATTGTTTGTGGGCTCTCTACAGGTCACAATTCTTATCCGATTTGGACGAAACTTAAAATATAGGTTTATACCCATATAAGATCTCGGCTGCTTGCGATATTGGCATGTATCGGATCGAATTTCATAGATTGTCCGAAAAATCACGTTTTTAGCTTGTGGATCCTATAGAGGTCACAATTTTAATCCGATTTTGATGAAACTTGACATGTATGTTTATAACCCAAAAGTCTTGACTTCTTTCGATATTTGCACCCATCGGGTCGTAACTTCCTGAATTGTCAAAAAAATTGCCTTTTTTAGCTTGTGAGCCCACTGGAGGTCACATATATTATCAGGGGAGGATTGGGGCCGGGAAGCGGCCTGGGCTCCCGTGTCGAAGCGGCCCGGGCTCCTGTGTCGAAGCGACCCCTTTTACTGACCGCGCAGCCCCTGGAAATTTTTGAAAAATGAACACCAAAATGCGATTTGGTGGCATATCTGATTATAATCTGTCAAATAATATACCCAGACCGGCAAATACTTTAGAACCATTAACCTGTGAAATTATCATATCGTCATATTATTAATTAATGTATTATCATTGTATCGTCAAGAGTCAAGAGAATTTAACTGGGTAAAAACAGGGACTAGTTGAGAAAATTTTGACCATTTGACCGATGAATCCCAAATGATTTCGAATTTCGGCCCGGACCCACCACACCCGCCCCAGAAGGTCTATTATACCAGCCCATTCCAGACCCCAGTGATGGCGTGGAGGTCCGTTAAAGCCACCGGCTTCATACAACATGATCATCATCGCTCCATCATGACCGGTCCAAGCCCCCCCCTCCCAATTTAATGTTCAGCAGAAAAGGGGTTTTTAGACGAATTTAACAAAACTTTTTTTTTCATTTTTTGTTCGACCGGCCCTTCGGAGGATCGTCCGACCGGCCCTTTGGGTGATCGCTCGACGGCCCAATCCGCCCCTGTATATTATCCGATTTCAAAAACCGTTTGATTATATCACCGTTACACAATAATGAAGGTTGAGACAAAATGGTCGCCGCTCGTGCACTAATAGTTTTCTATCCATCTCTCGAAAACGTGGGCGTATCCTAAAGGGAACCGCTGTTTTTTTAATCTTTACCCAAATTTTCAGCAGGCTGTGTATCGTGCAATCTTTCAGGAACAACTGGTATATCCGCAGGCGCGGATCCAGGATTTTTTGCAGGGGGGGGTCCAGGTTTGATAATTTCCACCGCCGCCAGCGCCGAAGGCGCTCAACCAACTATCGGGGGGGGGGAGGGTTCGAGGCCCTCCAGAAAAATTTGGTAAATTAGATTCAATTTGGTGCATTCTGACGTATTTCCGGAAGGTAAATTCCAAAATTACAGGTCTAAAATCGCCAATAAAATCGCATACAAATTTTTCAAGTCTGAGCAGGGTGGGGGGGGGGGGGCGGACCCCCTGGACCCTCCCCCCCCCCCCCTCTGGATCCGCGCCTTTATCCTGTTAGGATTTTTCTGAGAGAGATGTCCTACGTGACAGGTTCGCGTCTGATAATTATGTATTCAATTTGTGTGTTTCAATTTCCGTTATTGTGTCTTGATTACCAAACTCTACTGTCGAATATCAATAGCTACGACATGCAGGCTTCTTGAATATCTGTCGCTACAACGACGAGCTTTTCTCTGGTGTAAATCATGGTTTTGTCACTTTCTATCATTTCAGTAATAGATAAAGCGAAGAAAAACATTTGTGACGGTCTGAAAACCCATACAAGCCTGAAGTTTTAAATAAACCAATGTCAAAAACAGGGCAAGAAAAGAATAGAATTAGAAAGCAGTAATCTGTATTTATATTAAATCATTTTCAAACACAGACTCAAGAACAGAACCATGCAGAAATTTGTATTTTAAATCATTTTAGATTTATGGTTTATAATTAATCAGGGCCGTATCTAGCGGGGGTGCAGGGGGTACATTGCACCCCCAGGAAAATATGGCGCTACGAAAGATGGTTATATAAAGAAACATTAAAGCAATGGTAACGAACAGTGTCGGACATCGGGCAGATGAAGTCCTGTGCTAGTTAAAGCCCCAATAACACTCTTGTTGTAACTGAATAATATGTCCCAATCTTCATTCTGGTCAACAAATTAATCGTATTATTTTAGAATATTCCAATTAAATGATGATATAAATTTCATCTTAAAACACCTATTTTAAAAAATTGGAAAAATTCAACCAATTGATTTGAAAAGTCTAACGTAAACCTTTTCAAATGTGACTTGGATTTTAAAATATTTTTGAACCCTCTGAACAAGTAAAATATTTTGTAATGAATAATTTACACAACAGGTAGGACACTTAAACATCTAGTACTTAGAATGAGGGTATTATTTATTTTCTGGAGCTACCAAGCCAGCAAGAATGTTATTGTCCCTTTAAGATATAAGACCCCTTACTTGGGTCCTGAAGGCGGCATAGGACAGACAAGCAGTCCGGCATACATGTTCAGAACTTTTAGGAGTAGTTACATGTTACCTGATCAATCATTATTTTTACAAGTTTTATGCAAATTTTTGAATTTTTGGGGAAGATGCCCCCATCACCCATGGCCAACGCTGCCATGTGCACACACGTACCAAAGCACAGTGGTAAATACAGCACCGGTAACGAATATTAACTATTACCACACGTAAGGTAAAAACATGCGCAGGATACTATGAACCCGGTCATCATAGTAACCGGACCAATAGAAAGATATCTAATCAGAAATGACAACGTAAGTAGTTGAATATCCCGTGACCACATTGTTTCAGGAATCTTCAGTCAGCGGACTATAATATCAGAATTCAGACAACACACAATGCACACCTCAGAGATACGACATTTGAAATTTTATGCCTCTTACTAATTTGAGAACTTTTACAGAAATATTGTCAATAATTCAGTAGACATTATATTCACTCTATTAGTATTAAATTTCTTTTTATAAACTAATAGTTTTAATGAAGTATGTCTAGATATAAATAGTTATCAATTATGCAAACAATAAGATTTATTGAAAGTCTTTATTTATAATTTATTGATTTACAAAATAATTCAGATACCGTTAGGCTATTTCTGGAATTATAGGCTATTTCTGTTCTTATCCGTTGAAAAAGCTCTTTGATAAAGAGACACGTTGCCGAGGTCGATTAATTATACATCTTCCGTGCCCCGTCTACATATTCGTGCCATACCTGCAAGTTATTAAAAATCTTAAAACTACTACATGTAAAACCGGGATGTTCCACCTTAGACCAAGCACGCATTCCCTTGAAATAGAGAGAGGACGATACAAGAATATACTTGTACATCTGCGGTTTTGCACAAACTGGCCCTCAACAGCAAGTTGAGAATAAGTATCATTTTCTCATTGAGTGCAACCGGTATGAGGAACTTTGCAAGATAAGTTTATGGGGCATTTGAGATCCAAAATTATCCATTTTCTTTTGAAAACATGTTTAACCCGCAATTTTCTTTGGCAAAAACAGTGTGCATCTTTGTGCAACATGCGTTTGAAATAAGGGATGTGGAACCCACGACTTCTATATAAACAAAAAATAACAACAATATCAATAACCAACAACTCTTTATGTAATTTTCATCCTTTTTTTATGTTTTTCATTCTTTTTACTATCATTCTTTTTACTATTTTTCATTCACCTTTATGTATTTTTTCATGCATAATATGTATTATTTACATGCTGTCCGAAATGGGTGTTTTATGTAATAAATTTATCTATCTATCTATTCATTTTTCTCGAACTATATTCAAGCTGACATTATGTTTTGAATTCTTATGCAAATTTTCAATATTTTATTGAAAGTCGAAATATCTTCATTCGCTTACAATGTTCTAGTAATATCATTTACTATAAAACCATTGGTAAATTGTACTTTTTGTTTCAAAAGAATCTGTTACGTAAGTAACAAAAAAATCGTTTTTAACTTAATAATTTAACAAGGAGTATACGTCCATCGGAAGTCTTATGTGTGCAGGTCATTGCGATAATTTGTAAATAGCCTATGTGTTCGTTGTTTCAATATGTCAACGCTGATAGCACCTTTTATATAAATTTCGGCCCGACGTTCGCGAGCAGCTGCGAAATACAAAATCTAACAAAATAAAATCTCGACAAGTTATCCCTTCAAAAATCTCTTTTAAAAACTGTTACAACACATATAACTTAAAATACCGTAAAGAAACGCAATCAATGTTGTATGATCTGATTAAACTAATCAATGGAGTGTGTCTGGATTGTTATATTATGTATAATACTGGTTCATATATATTTATAATATATTGATTTTACCTATTGTCAGAAAAACCTACATGGATCATTACGTTATTCTCAGATAATAAATACACAAAAAACAATTGTGCAATTGCCACTGGTAGCATATTTTACGTGATAGTATTGTCAGGAACAACCATCCATTCATGTGAAGGAAAACAAAGCGTATCAATGGATGTTGCTCAGTCACAGAAGAAAATAACCGTTGTTATACTTGGAATGAATATAAGGTTTTGAAATGAACTGGGCTAATGAGAGAGAGAGAGAGAGAGAGGGTTTAATGTTCGCTTGATACAAATAAGGTCATTTCGGGACTACCATATGGTTTAATTTTATTTCAATAATTCACTTGTGGGTAATGATCTTTAGCAGTGGGACGAAACCGGAGGAATAATATAAGTTTTTTATGTCATAACATTGTTTTTGTGGCTAAATCCCAGCAGCAAAAGACACAACAATTCACGGAAAGAATAATCTATGGACCATACCAGGGCAGAATATTCGACTGACACAGCCACGATTATGGACCACCAGTCCGATACTTTACACATACATTTACTAGTTTGAACACAATGAAATAAAAAAATTAATTTCAAAATTTCTAAGCGCTTTGCATGGTTTTTTAGTCATATTTTGGGGTCACAGGAAGAACACTACTAAACTAAAACTTTGTATTTACTTTAAATATGTGTCAAGGACAGTTATCTTTAGAATGTTTACTCCTGCTTGAGGGTATTAAAGGAAGTATGAAATATAGGCAAGAATAATTCTATTATTATTTTGTATTTATAAAACTCAAAACTCAGATCATCATTTTAAATTTTTTTACTGTTAATTTGCATTTTTTGGTATAAACTGTACATTTTATGATTATTTAATTACTTGGAAAAAATTGGAGCATTTTAAATGAGAAAACCATGCATTGAAAAATAATTTACAAGACAAACGTGATTATACAAAAATTGTTTATCAAAACTCTAATAAATACTACTTTCATTTTAAATATATTTATATCTAATAGAACAATGTATATAATTAATATAGAGATATGACACATTGTATGAATGATAAAGACGTGTTATTAATAAATTATCGTATCTAAATTCATTTCATTCTAAATACAATTAAGTCCAGAAAAATATAATATCAAATGGAGAAATATAATATATATATATATGTATCTGAGTTCAACATCATATACAGGCTTAATTTCTTTAAAAACAACAAGAATATAGTAATGAATATGTGAAACAATTTGAAATAATATTAAACTGGATTCAACAGGAACAAAATATTTCTCAATGTGTATTCAACATGGAGCAAAACAATTTTAACTGCATATAACATGGAGTAAACATTTATTGACGTGTATTCAACATGGAACAATATGTAATTGCGTATAACATGAAGCAAATATTTCTTGATATATATAATGTATTCAACATGGAACAAAGTTATTTTACAGAACAAACATTTCTTGATATGTATTCAGCATAGATCTTCCTAATAGGAAACTCAATTAATAGAAATATAACATAAATAATGATAAATCAATTTTGAATAGGACAATAATTAAAATTAGAAGAAATAAATGAGACACAGATTTAATCAATGCTATTTTGCGTAACAGTAATTGGTTTGAACTGACAAGAGACAGTAATATATTACAATAATCATTGAGTCAGTCATGAACAGTACCAAATAATTTTTTGTGCAAGTGCAATAGAATAAATGACCGGCTCTGTCATTGGGCGGAGAATGGTTATTTTTAAGACTTTCTATGAGAAATATTAATGTAATATATGGCATCACAAAAATAGTTCAGAGCCCATTAAATATATACCATATAGAGTAAAGAATTTGTACAAGAAGTGACAATAGTCGTGTTGATATTTATGTTTAAAGGCAAATTACTTAGGAAAATAAACTTCGGAAAATATAATATTTATAGCAATATAATTACTATTTGTAATGCTACGGGGAAGATTTTGAACTGAATTAGAGAAGCACAAGTAGTTCAAACTGGTAGACAAACACAGCATAATTATATCTAAATATGATATACATTTATTTCTTTAGCAATATAAATAAAAAAAACTACTTTGTTAATTTAAAATAAAATAAAAAGGCACTGTTACAAATTTCTATTCAATAGAAATTCAAACTACAGAAAATAATCAAAAGTGAATTGATTATCAAAAATTCATTCTTTTGCCAATAAATTTTGACTATAAATATATATATATATCTGCCATTACTATGTAAACTGAGGCAAAATGTGCAAAACAAGGGAAAATATCTACATATGTACATAGAAAAATATGTAATGGTATGGCTATATTTACATGATTCACAATGAGATCTAGACAATGAGAGTGATGGTATAGCTGATGGCATCTAGTAATCAAATACAGTATCTCAATTAAACATAGAAATCACAAATAAAATATATATTGTAGTTGAAGTACAAATTCTGGAAATCAATTAAGTTGGACTCAAAGTTACACTAACACACATGTACAAAAAAATGCTATATATATGCACTGTTAAAGTTCCAATTTCACTTTTTCTAAGAAAGTCAAAATATAATTATTTCTATGTTTTTTGCTCAAAAGGTTGTCAACTCACTATTATACAATCATGGACAAAATTTTGGGGGTGTTAGAAAGGGTGACACTGGTTGATTGAGGAAATAGTTACTCAATTACCTCCCTTGTTTTCCCATTCTTCTCCATGGACGGCCATCTTCAAACGTTTGAATTTGAAGTTGAAAATGATATTTTTGCCAATTTCTCAACTGGCAATAGTGAATTATAGGATTAATAGGATTATTCTTTAACAAGGTAGGACTGTTTATAGGTTCAATCTATTTTGGGGCTTTATTTTAATAAATTTTAAAAATATAACTTAAAAAAATGCTATTGGAACTTTAATATAGTGACAATGGTAGCACACAGGGGGATGTATTGTATGTAATAATATAAATATAGTATACAAATCATTATTACAATAAATGAATAATCATTACATTAAATCTTTCATACATTCTATATTGCAATTCGTAGATGGGACTGGAATGCTTGATTTTTAAAAAAAAATACTTTATCACGTTATCCCTGGGCATATTCAACACTGCATTGTCTTTTTTCGATTTTTTTTCTTGTAAGCACCTTCCAGATCAACATAATATAATTGACAGCTAAAAGTATTTAATTTTGTAAACGATGCCAATTTCATGGGAAGGAGTTAGTTCCCATGTATTAACACAGACACAATTTATTGAACACACAAATCAGCTGTCACACAAAAGATGAAAAGCCAGCTAATGGTGTCCGTGAACGTGATTGATTAAACACAATATTTCCATTATTTAAACCCATGGCATAATGGCTACTGTCTGCTTCACTGTCTGTATAAGCATAAGCATTATAACCTTGGTTCAAGCGTACAGACTGTCTTACATCATAGTTATTTGAATAATGACCTGGAAACGGTGGTGGGGGTGGGGAGGCTGGTACTTTTGTTATACTTATATCATCACTTTCATCATCACTTGGCTGAAAATATTATAAAAGTTATTCAATTATAAGTGAATAAAGATAAACAAAATAATTCAAGTCCATCCATGATAATTTCATGATTTAAGGAGCAACAACTATTCATCGCTGCTATAAAACACTGAACTGATTTTGGTGACAAGGGCAGTAATTCTGCAAAAATGGATTTGTAATTGAATTTTGATAGAAAGAGAGAGAAATGAGGTTTAACGTCCACTCCACACAAACTAGGTCATTTCGGGACTAACATATGGTTTCAATTTTATTTCAATAATTCGCTTGCGCGCAAGGGTCTTTAGAGGTTGAGAAGGCGCCCCTATCTCCATGCCACATACGCTCACAACAGGGATCGAAACCACAGCTGCAAGCCAGAGGTAACCGGCCAGCTAGAGGTCGAAGCGCGGCACTCTAGACCACTAGGCCATCCCAACCCCCCGAATTTTGATAGGATTCCTCCTGAAGACTAGCTGACGAAATCCAGTTAGTTTGAAATTAAAAAAAAAACATTTCGGACAGGGTTGACAATATACTCTGACATGAAATGTGGGTGTAACAAGATTTATAATAACGGTTATTCAATAAAAACAAGACAATGACGATTATTATTAATTGGGTTCTGAAAAGCAAGATCCATTCATAACATTTTTTAAATATCATACCTCTGTGTAATCATCATCTAACTCGGAAGGTTTATCTGTAATACTACTGCTATTATCATCTGGTAAATGAGATTTAGATGTTCCTGTAGCCAAATCTTCACCTGAATATGTAACACTGGCTGGACTTGGTCTGGGTGGAGATCTACTACTATAAACACATCAAATAAAGTGAATAAGTATTTTTATGACTAGTTATAATTTGATATAGTTGTACATTTAAAGCAATAGACAGGCTGTCATAAAATGAAACAATGGCCACTATAGTCATCCCAGCAGTTTACAAAGGTTGTACCATATTTATTTCTTTGTAGGAAAAGTGAGTAATTACAAGACATTAAAAACCGATGAAGTAACTTGTTAAGTAATTAGCAGAAATAATTAAACAAAACATGTACTGGTAATATTTTTGAATTATCGCAAATCATTAAGTAGGCTCCTTTGTTGTATTTACCCAGACAGTAAATTATCAGATTAAATTTCGAGTCAATCAGATAATCACTTACACCTCTAGAGCATCTACAAGCAATTATGCACCTCTGACAGCTAGGATGACGACAATATATGAACAAAATTTCAATGCGGGCATATGAAAACACTAACCTGGCATATATATTTTTATTGTGACCATTTCTAGGTAAAGTACGCCGTTGTGCTTGTGATTGTCGATACATCTCTATGTTAATAAAACCATCATCATCTGCTTCTGGTGATTCAGACATGACAGTCGTATTTGTATGAGATCTCTTCATTTCTTCTAGAAAAGAGTACAATAATAAAGTTTAAAATTAAATGTTATTTCAAGTATAGGGAACTGACTTCATTTAATCATGTCAACTAAAATCCTACCACTTGTTTTATTGCTTTGCTAATAATCCAAGGTTTTAATTATACCATTCTAAATATGCAATTATGGAATTTAGAAGGATACATTATTTAAGATTTAGATAAAGAGATGGTCATTCTTGCTATAATAGTTCAAAAATAGATAATGCAAAATCAATATATTGAGAATTTCATTCAAATTATTTGAAGCCAAGTTATCGCTATTTGTAGTTATGTGTGTTAATTGTGTATTATCATAAGGCTTAACCTTGCTTTCCCATTTTGAAATAAAATCATTAAATGGCCAAATCGTTTCAATCTAGTACAAATCTTGAGTATCCGAAAGCATGGAGTGTTGATTATGGAATTGTCATGTTAATAAATGTTTAATTAATAATTCATATAACATTTAAGGCCAAAAGAAAGACCTGCACATGGCGAATTTAGCTCTTGAATAATGTAATTAACCTCCCTTCCTCCCTCCACCAATCAAAGTGAAACAAATTTATTTAGGCAGTTGCAAAAAGTGCATCCCAATCTATCTGTCTGCCAAATTAAGATACCTCCATTATATCTTCTTATTAAAGTACAATCTGAATGAATATGGTTATTGAATAAAAACTTACTTTGTTGAAATCGTCGTTTACGACCTATTAGACATAATAACGAGATGATAATTAATATTATTATAACTCCTGCTAATGCCACTATAACTAAAAACCACCATTCAGTATGGAAGGGTTTCGCCACTGCAGCTACAGCTGTAAAAAAAATACAATAAACCAACAATTAGTCTGATTAATAGTCTATTTCACAAATATTAATACAGGTGGACAGAAAGTGACGATTGGGCAATTTTCGCCAACATTGAGTTATCTTTCGCTTTGGGGTATGGTTCATTTTATGGACCCAAAATTGATCTTGGATATAATCCCTGAAGCTTATACAGTTATGATTTCATTTTCAAATTTCAACTAGATAAGGTCCATACAATGTGTCCATAACAGCCAGCTGATGTAGGTAATTATTTTTTTTTAAAATATCAAGCACCACACAAAGTTGTTTTTTACACTTTTGGGGCACAAATATACAGTAAAATCTGTTTGAGGGTTATCACTTAAATATGTAGAAATCTGACATAGAAACAAACAAATTTAATCAAGTATTGTAAATATGATTTTTTTTCCTGCAAATTAATGAATATCCATTCAAAGTATTTTTACCTGGTCCTGGTGTTTTAAATGGTTCTGATGACGGTGTAGGTTCACTGATACCATAAGAGTTGATAGCCATAACACGTAATTTGTACTGACTATTTGGTATTAAACTCTGGTAACTAAGGACAACAGATGTTTCTGGGGAATTCTTCTGTAAAACTGTCTTCCATTTCTTATTTTCTGTTAAGCATAAATAATAATATTATAAATTCATGTACTATAAAACAAGAGTTATTCCTAATCTCTACCTTGGTAACAACAGATTAAATTCATACATTCTAGAGAGTTATAAAGTAAAAAAAAAAATAAGGTGTACCAAAATACCGTGCTTCATGTGCATCTATGAGTGATAACAAACAGTGACAATGTCTACATGTATATGTTTTATTTTTACATCAAAAATACATGCTCAATCCATATCTATCATCTAATAATCCATGATAATTTAAGACTTTTAAATTAATTAATCACTTAAATTAATTAGTTATCATCTGTGCTTAAAACTATAAAAAGAGATATGGGGTTAACATCTACTCGACATAAACTAGATCATTCCGAGACTAACATGATTCAATTTCATTTCAATAATTCGTCTTGAGCAGTGGAGGGAAAGATACGTCCCCGGGGAAAATCCATAAAGTTGGATAGGTGAGCTTACTCCTTGTCATGTACAACCAGGGAATTAAAACCACGCCAGTTAACTTAATGACAGACATTCTCGTGTTGCAACTTGAACATGCTAACTATTTGGCCATCCAACCTCCCTGTGATTTTATACAAAAGCATGAAATTGTGCACAATGAAATACATCTTCTCGCTTTAAGAATTGGCATTATGATATGAAACAAGACATATCAGTGCACCATATAATATATAAATAAGATGTCCGGTGCATCATCAACTTTAAAGAGATACCTCTAATATGTGGAGATTATTTACCTTGACCGTAAACTTGTACCATATGACCATATACCGGTGCAAGTCCATCACTACCCTTCTTCCAATTTAATGTGACAGATTTATCATTAGTTACTAATATCACATCTAAAGGCCTACCAGGTGATCCTAAAAATGTTATATTTGAGAGTACACGTACATATATAGGTTTTAACATATTGACAGTTCTTACATCTCAATATTTCACTAAAACTTTCGGCATACACAACAATTTTATGTTAAATATATATTGAACATAAGATAGTAATTAAATTTAGAAAATTGTTCAATAAATATTAACAAATATATTCAGTCTGTTCATAAACATTAGAATTCAAGGATCTTACCTGGTTGTGGTCCAGTTTTAATACTAGATGACCTCTCTTGACCTAAGCCCTTTGATGTTCTAGCACTAACTTGGAATGTATAATTACCATATTCTTCTAGATTCTCTACACTAATACGGTGCTGACTACCATTTAGTGTTAATTTTACTAGTTTAGTTTCAACTGTAAAAATAAATAGTTATAATTTAATGATACTGGGAAATTCTAGTTATTTAGGTATACCCCAAACTTATCGCATGTTTCCAATTCTATGATTCTTTGTACTTGTTTGGATGAGATGGAAAACCAAACGAAATAAATTGAAATGAAATGGGGTAGAACATGTTCTGCTAGGACTGGGCTAATGAAGACAGGGGGAGTAAAATGAGGTCACAGGGAGATAACTAACATGGTTCATTTTTTTTTTCAATAATTCGCTTGTGCGTAGGGTTCTTTAGCAGTGGAAGGAAACCCAGCGATAACCCACAAGGTAATGTAGGTGACCCTATTCCTTGTCACGTACAAGAGGAGAATCGAAACCACATCACTTAGTTAATAACAAACCTTAGGATCCAACGTATATAAGTTAACCATTCATCCCCCACTCCCTCCCCCAAAATGCATACACATAAAAGACCTTGATAATTGGAATGTGCAGAAGAATTGTTGAAATAATAATCTAAGTTCCCACATTTACAACTATTCATTTTCTTGTTATATTGTGAGAATTTGTGACATATTATTGTTCTGATAAACTTACCGTCATTGGGTTTGTTTAAAAAGTAGACGAGTTCATATTTGATTATAATACCATTAGATTCTTCTGGTGGTAACCATGATACCATTAAACTTTCTAATGTTATATTCGTAAATACTAGTGGTCCAGTTACACCAGGCACTGAAATACATAATATTCATCTATAATATACAGATATTTGCATTTTTGAACAATATTTAATTCATTAAGGATTAAAGCAGGCTTCAATTATCTAACTTTGGGGCTACAATATATGTTCAACAAAAAAACAGTCCATACAAAATGCGTTAACACCTACCTGCTTCATCAGTACTAGCTGACTGAATAGAACTTTTAGGTCCTTCACCAGCAAGATTATAAGCTTGTACTGTAGCATAATAATATGTGTATATCTCGAGTTTCTCTAATATAACATATGTATTAACTACTATCACTGGAGTTATCTTCCCTTCATCGTCAGTAGTATTACTCCAATACAAAACCTTAAATTATAAAACAATGAATGATGGATCGATCAGTTAAAACTGTAGATCTAACTGTACTCCATATAATGAAATCAAATTGAGTTTAACGTCCTACTGTTCTGCTCTGACTGGGATAATGAAGACGGTATTCAATATAACTGTGTCCTGTTTATTAAAGAATAATGTACTGATGTACTGTGCAGACCATGAAAGGGTTTGTTAAATTGATGTACCGTGTATCATTGTGGGATAATATGGATGAATTGATGTATATAACAATTGATTGAGGAACTGATTGATGTATCATAGGATCCATTCCCAACTGGTCAGTAGGATGCACTAAAACATTGATTACTAAATTACTGGAGATGTGAACTACAGATCAAGTGAGGAATTAGTGGTCTTAAATTGTAGGATCCATTCCCAACTGGTCAGTAGGATGCACTAAAACATTGATTACTAAATTACTGGAGATATGAACTACAGATCAAGTGAGGAATTAGTGGTCTTAAATTGTACTGAAGAGTGTCTTGTGAAACTACTGGACTACATGTAGCATGGAAAGATATATTTAAACCATTCACTTCTTACCTTGTAACCAGAAAGTCCACCATTTTGTGTATCTGGAGGAGGTGGTTGCCATGATACTTTAATTTCTGATGAACTAATGGTTTCCATTTGAACTTGTGTTGGAGGAGCGGTTGGAGCTGAGGGGGGAAAAACAAATAAATAAACATCCACATACATGTAAACCATTTAGTGTGTTGTACAGGTACACAATCCATGTGTATTAAATGTATTCATTTTAATCATAAGAATCGTGAATAACAATCAATTTTACTCAAATATGTCATGGTCGAATTATTTTCATATGTTTATTCATTGTTAAAAATACCACAAATCTACAAATATCCTATTAAAATATTTCCTGCACTCCCTCAATGTTTGCATTGTGATCTATGAAAAATAGCATAAGTAAATAAAAACAATGTACACAGACGGATATTTGAAATTCAAATATTCTATCAAAATATTCCCCGCATCCCCTTAATGTTTGCATTGTGATTTACAAAAAAACAAAAAAAAACAATAAAAAACAGAGGAAAATAGAAGAAGTAAATAAAACAATGTACACGGATGGATATTTGAAATTCAAACATGCAAAATTTGAATGAAAGCATTTTCCTGTCAAAACATCACAGATTTGTTAACAAATTATAGTCTTACCAGCTTCTCCAACAAATATTGTAGTAGGTTTACTAGGTGGCCCACGACCAACATTATTTCTGGCCAAAACACGCACTTCATAATATACCGACTTAACAAGTTTTGATATAACGGTTGAATAGCGATTGTAGGGAACTATTTCTTCAGCATAGTCTAACATTGAAAGTTGTCTGTATTGAATTATATAAGCCTGGATGGCACCATTCCATGTAGAAGATTGAGGAGGCTAAATAAAATAAGGAGAAACAACCAAAGAAAATAAAAATATATCCTACTAAAGAAAATACAACATAAAAACAAGGTACACCTTTGACCATATAAAATTGAAAGTGAGAAGAAAAAATAATAAGTTTTATCACATGCAGTATTAAACTAATATATCTCACTATTTTCAGCATAATAATATGTTTAAAACTTGATTTAAAGTAAAATAAGTGTTTAAGAACAGCACATGTGTATATGGGCTTTAACTAGGTCATTTTGGGACTAACATATGGCATATCTTTAATTCAATAAAGAAAAACCCAAGAGGTTATATATGTGCATGTTGCATAAAATCTGGTATCAAGCTCATGACTTGCATAGATAACAGAACTTATGATCTACAGAATGCACATCTGAACACTTGGTCACCCAAAATATTGATTAAAGACTTAATGAAAAGAAGCAAATCTTATAATTTACTTCATCAATTTAGAATTCGTATCCTATGAAACAATTGAGGATTTTAGTTGAATTCTGCATGTATATAAACACATTAATAAGTGGAACTAAAAATCATAAAACATAAATCAACAAAAAGTCTAAAAAGCACCATTAAAAAAGAGAAGATATTACAATATCGAACATGAATAATGCTTCTTTATTTACCAACTGACAAAGTGACAAATAGCGTCTCACTCCAAGGGCCACTTCCCCACAAATTATATGCTTGAATATTGACAATATAGGTTTGTGAAGTATCTAATTCGGTGACTGTTATTGGACAGACACAATCATTAATATTAAATCTCCATTGAAGTGAGTATTCTTTCTTATATCGAAGTCTGTAACCTAATATATTGTCACTATTCCACATATTTAGGGGTGGTTGCTTGTAAAAAAAAATTAAAAGTTTGATAAAAATTACACATATATAAGTTACATAAATACAATGAAATTTTTTCTCCATTGCCCCTTTATCGAAAAAAACTCATCAATGCAAAGTTTAACGTCTTTGAAATCAATTTGACATACCAGTATGCAATTTGTATTACCATTTGGCACATGGTTGGGTTGTATTGTCTATGTACTATGACTGGCCATGCCTTTTAAATGGGTTTGAAATTTTTAAAAAACACATTTACTTTATAACATGTAAATAATGGGTAATCTTACCTCCCATGTTGCATTTATAGATGTCATAGTAACAGCAAATACTCTTACATTTAAAGGTGCCCCTTCAGGTTCTGTTAAATAGAGAAAATTAGCTTTTGTAATTTTCATACCAATTCATGATATTTTGTCTTGCATATCTATAAATCTATTGTTACAAGTCATTCACAAGTTATAAAATAACTTACTATCAGGTAGTGTCTGTACATCTGCTGAAGCTAAACTGAATTCACTAGTTCCAATATCATTAGTTGCAGCCACTCGGAATTGATACCATGTATTAGGTCGTAGACTGAAAGGAAAAGGAAATTGGTCAAACACAGTGATAATTTTTGCGCATTAACATGTGTACCTTAAAGCAGACCTAATTCCGCACAGTGACTCCACATTTGGATTAAAGTTCCAACATTAACTGGATTCAAAATATCTAAGAACTAAACAAGAACTGATGAAAAAGACATTTTCAAAGACAAATTTACAGATTCATCGGAATAAAACAATAAACCATACTGTAATGACATCATATGAACTGTTATGATTTTAAATGAACCTATGTCAAATTTTATAATATAAATAATGAGAAGTAATGATGAAATTCTTACTCTGTAACTGTGTGAGATGATTCATGTGGTGGAGTCTTCTTGGGATAGGTAATCCAGTCACCATTACGTGGTTTATACTGTATTGTATAGTTTCGCAGCGGTCCATAATTAAAATTACCCGGACTCCAACTTATTGTAACATTTCGAGAATAAACCTGGGAACTACCAATCTGTGGTTTAGATGGACTATCTGGTCTAGCTATTAATAGAAAAAGACAATGCTGTTAGTAGCTTCCTAGATTGTTAAGCCATAAAATATTTTGAAGATTTCTTGCTGATAATATAGGTGACTAGTAACAATGCGATCACAACTGTGATCCAGTATTAAGATGGATCTGACTATATGCTCTGTTGGTACATAACTTTACGATGTTAAAGTCCATTTCATTTTATACATATTGTTAAACCAGATTTGCAATCATTATAAATATTACATACCTCTATCAACCATTGTATAGACTTCCACCTCAGCTCTCTCACCCCATCCTAATCTTGTTCTAGCTACTACAGTAAATATATAGTAGGTTTCTCTAGTTAGATTAGTTACTGTATGATCTAATGTAGAATGACCCAACTCTACCGACCTAATATCTATATCATCAGATTTCTTTCTATATGACACTTTATATCCCGTAATAATACCATTGCGTTCACTTGGAGGATTCCATACTATCTGGGCAGCACTATAGTTAACCATTGGAAAATATATTATAATTGGGGGACCGGGTACTGAAAGTATAGAAAACATTTGGATTTAATTCTTCTAATATAATATACAATTTAATTGAAAGTTAAACTTTGTTGGTTTTTCTCTGGGTCCTCCGGTTTCCTTCTACAGCTAAAGACCCTACGCGCAAGTGAATTATTGAAATAAAACTTAACAATGAGTTAGTCCGGAAATTATCTAGTTTGTGTTCAGTGGACGTTAAACCACATTGCTCACGCTCTCAATTTGAATCATTTACCAGGCTTACCAGTGCTTATCTATATCTCTGATTGGCTATTCTATGTTCAATCCTTCTCATTTTTTAAAATAGTCACACTGCATTCAAATTAAATGAACCAATTTTAATTCAAATAATTTACAAGTAAATATATATGCTTACAGTCCTCTTCTGTTTGTGCTACAGCTGGTTGACTAAGTACACCATCTCCCATTCTAGTATAAGCCTGTAGTTTTATCTGATACGTTACAAATTTTCTTAAACCTGTTAATACTAATCCCATAGATGCATTGCCTTCTACATCTTCATATTTAGCTGGTATTCCTTCTGCTTCAGATTGATATTCAACCTAGATTTCATCAAGAAAAATATTATATAACAATTGGGAAACATAATAAGTTCTATTTATTTTAGTGTGATTCTCTTTTCGTGAACAACAAAAAATCTGTCTCATGGAACAATGTGGGCTAATATTATGATTCCAATTAAATCTTCTTAACTTGAAATACAACTATTTGTGTTTGAATCAATGTTGACATCTTCTGACTGATACCATATTTTTATATCCACTGTTAATTCATTTATTGCGAAAAAAATCATGTATGCTAAATATTAAGTTTCTTACCTTATAGCCTTGTATCATACCATTCTGTTGTAAGAAAGGTACTGGACCCCAGGTTATATTAATACTAGTAGAAGAAGATGGTAATGCTTCTACATTACTAGGACTTGCACTAGGTACTTTAATAAATAAAAATAGTAACTTTCAACATTTTGCTTTATAAATATATCCAAGAAGATACATATTCTACACCAGAAAATTATCCATGGTTCATCAGTTTCTATAGTTTAAAAAAATGTAGAAAATGATGACAACAACTTTGATCCAATTCTCAAAATGTCTAGGTTCTCCCTGTTCTGTGCACTATTCTTCATCAAGAGCAAACATTAATCATGTCATTGTCACTATCAGATCATTCAATCTGAAAATGGTGATGCTTGTAACAACAAATCAGTCAAATTTGTTTACTTTGTGTGTTGAGATAAACTTTTCGTTTTGTATCCACTCTTCCCAAGGACAATTCCTAGTTTGGGTTCTCAGTCACTTCAGTAACACTATATTCTTAGCATGGAAAATTTAAAAAAAAAAAATTTTTTTCAGCAGTTAACTATGCAGATAAAAATCTGAATAAAATATTGCTTTAAAAAAAACATGATTATTTATTTAGTGTTAGAATAGAGAAGCAGTTGTATGTATCTCACCTGATTCTCTTGTACGTTCTGTAGTGACAGGACCAGACAAACTAGTGCCAACTGTATTATACGATGACATTCGTACATCATATTCTATCCATTCTTGTAATTTAGTCAATATATAACTCTCTACATTCATACCATTAACTATTTTATGTGTAGTAAATGTAGAATCAGTTATAGTACTATTATTAGGTGTCATACGATAATCTAGATTATAACCAATGTCTTCAGAATGCCACTCGTGTCGAGGTACAGGCTGAAAAAATAAATCATACAATTGAATAGGGGGTTAACAATCTACTTTTTTGCACCAATGGGGCCAACAAAGAAGGGCATGAGAGCCATAAACATGGTTTGGATGGCATCACAGAATGCTGAAACTGATGAAAGGGTGTGGCTAAGATAGAACTGCATATTGTGTAGCGGCAGAATGAATACACAGTACACAGGGACAATGTGTTGACATGTTAAGTCGTGTTACTTTTCAGATGTAATCATATCAGCACGTTTCCATCAATGTGGCAGGTCTCTTAAGGCCATCACTATCTTTTAATAAAACATGAATTGAGCATCTATTGGACAATATTGAATATTCTTCTTCTAAGTTTGCCAAACGAGAGAAGAAAAGGATCCCATCAGCTTTGAACTCTTATGCAAACTTTCCAATATAAGGTTGTTACAGCCTCCATGGATTACTTTTTTGTGTTGATAAATATCCAACTTACAATCACGTCAAAATCACATTTCTGCTGCATGAATTACGCTTTTGTGTCAATAAATATACAACCACGTCAAAAATCACAATTAACTGCAATATGTGTTGCTAGCCCTTGCTGTCAAGTCAATGGTGTGTTTTCATTGCGTCTCAGTATATAACAATATAAACTACTTACCGTCCAACTGATTCTAAGAGCTGTTGAATTGAGAGCTCTAACAGTTACATTCCCAGGTGGAATACCCGGTGCTGCCATCTTGGTTTGAACAAATCTTGTTGGTTCACTAGCGTTACTTCTACCCACAATATTTACAGCAATAATACGGAAACTGTATCGAGTGAAAGGGGTCAAGTTCAGGACAATTATTTGACTTGCTGTAGGATCAGATATAGTGTATATCTCCTGCCACGTTGTACCTGACCCCACAAGAGCCTCAACAACCCACAGCGTAATAGAGGTTTTACCATTATAACCTTGTCCGAACTGTATAAGTACAGAAGTTGATTCTATGTTAGTTATACCAAGATTGCGTGGTGGACCAGGTTTCTCTACAAAAACAAAATAGAATAATCATTTCCATGGAATTTTTACTACCAATTACAGTATTCAGTTTTGCGGCTATGGATATAGGGTTGTCTGTTTCAAACCAGCATTTTTGGATTCAGCCCACTTCAAATCAATCACATAAAATCCTGAATTTCTCTTGTTACAGCTTTTTAGTGATGAAAAAAAATAAAGAATAGTCCTAATTTACCTGGTGGAACATTGGATTCTATATCAGCTGATTTGGATGGTCCAGGTCCTTTCTTTGTACTGGCATATACATATATAGTATAATTTGTTACCGGTATTAATCGTCTTATAGTATAGGTTGTTAAAGATGGAGGTAGATCTATTTGTTGTCGGGTGTCAGACTGATTCTTTTTCTCATATAATAATGTATAACCTGTAATTAAAACAAAACTATTGATGCATGAAATTAAGAGGCCCTCTCAACATTTGTATATATTTGTTCAAATTTAGATTATGGGCACAAATTCAGAAAAATCGGGGATCTAAATGTTTCAAGATTCAATCCACAAGCCTTGTACATTTTATTGCTGAAATAAAGTTGGTCAATGGATTTCAAAAATGATATTCTATAAAATTAATTATTTGCTTAAAACAGATATCTTTTATCAATTTATCATTTCTGAAAGTGTGTTCATGTATTTTACCTCCAAGTCATTTCACTATCAATTGATAAAATGTTCTCAAACTAATAATCTTAACCTATACATGTAACTAGATTATCATAAAAGATAACATAATATACAATTTAGATCAATAAGGCAAATGTTACAATCAATTTCACCTTCTAATATACCATTTACTTCAGCAGGAACCGACCAGTTCACTCGTACAGAACTATCCAATATCTGATCAAATTTGAGATCACCTACTGCACCAGGTACTATATTAAATAAAAGTAGAATATTAACAAATATTAATCAAGTCAAAATATCCACAGAACCAAAATTAATGAAAATTTAAGTGGTTACTATCAGTGAATCAAATCTTGCCAGTGCAAATGGCCAAGCGCTAGTACATTATGTTAATGCTGAAATGAGTAAACAGTAATTAAACCCCATTTCTATAATACTTAGCGAAGACTTTTTAAATTGTAACACTACTACCATAATAAATTGGAATCTGGATAGAAAGTATCATTGTCACTATCGTTAGAGAGAAAGAAATATATGTGGAAAATGTTTTGGACTATACTAACCATCTTCTTGTGTACGAATTGTTTGTTCCTCACTAGCTGGTCCTGAACCTTGAGTTGTGCGACAAGTTATCCGTATAACGTATTGTGTATACTTTAATAATCCATAAATTTCACTGGACATAGGACCTAGTGGATTATCTGCATTAGAAGGCACAAAAATAGCTCTTTCCATTTGAGGTACTGATTGGCGACGTAATTCTATAGTATATCCCTGGTTTACTCCATTAATTTCAAGAGGATCTGGAGACAACCAACTTGCTCGTATTGTTGTTGAATTAATAGCCTCAAAGAGAACATTTCTTGGCGGAGATGTTGGCTTCCCTTCCAAGGTCCAAACTTTAAATACATTACTGAATACTCCAACACCTTTGATATTCATAGCAGCTATTTTCACATGGTATTCTTTGTGAAAAACAAGACTTCGTAAAACATAATTCGTTGTTGACCAACTAGTAACATTCTGTCTATTTTCTGCGGAATC
Source organism: Patella caerulea (assembly GCA_036850965.1). Taxonomy (NCBI): domain Eukaryota; kingdom Metazoa; phylum Mollusca; class Gastropoda; family Patellidae; genus Patella; species Patella caerulea. The sequence continues at coordinate 16,658,690 of JAZGQO010000004.1, read as the reverse complement.
GGGGAGACCATCCACTTTATAACGTATCTGATATCCTGTTAAATCACCATTCCATGTATCTTCTTCTGGTGGTTGCCATTGTACTAATATCTCTTTATTTGGTCGTGGACTGCAGTAGAAGTTTTTTGGAGGAGCATTTGGAGCTGTGAAAAACAAGGTCATTATTAATATTCAGTGACATATGTTTTTTTTTTTAATATGTTAATAAAATTTTGTTGGATTAAAATTCCTATAATTCATTACAAAATGAACTCAAACAATTTAATAAGTCAATTAGATCATGCGATCTGAACAAAAATATGTTAGATGTCAATATTGTACAAGAAACAAGTTGAAACGTTAATGTCATTAGATTTGTGCACATTTTGTGTATACTATTGAATGACTTACGTTGTGGTGGTAGCTGAATAGGTGGATTAGGTTTACCCACACTTGGTTGCCCTTCACCTACAGCATTGATGGCACTAACACGGAATGTATAATAACGTGAGGCACGTAGATTAGATACAACATAAGTAGTAACATTAGGTGGTATAATAGCTGGATATGGATCCCATCTTGCATTCTCAGGGGTAGCACCAGCTGAAATAAATGAAATATTGATTCGACATACATATAATATCTATAAAATCAATATATGTAACAATAATATTATAGACCTTATGATAGATCTGTAACAAATCTTCATTCAGACATGATTCCTATAGCTGGTTCAAAAGAATCTTATGAACTTTAAAAGCACTGGTTCTGTTTCGGATAAGATGAAATCCAAGTTCCAGTGTGGATAGTAACTAAAAATAATCTTTAGGATATGCCGATGGAATTCATAAAAGAAATGTATTAACAAGAACTTAATTCCAATTCTTTAAAACAATGTTTAGAAGGGATTTAAATATTGTTTAATATATATTAGTTTACCTTGATCGTTGACTATATAACTAATAACATATCGCCTTATAGGACTGTTACCATCAAATGTAGGACTCCAACTAACAATAACACTATTTGATTGCGTACTATGTAGTACCACTGTAGATATTACTGGAGCACTTGGTAGCTCTGTAAATCAAAGAACAATATACATGTACATATAGCACAAATATCAAGCCATAATCACATCAATATATTTTTATCCAATGAGTAAAAAGACTTCAATTCCATCAATGAAAACAAAAGAGACATTGACCAGGCTTTAAGTTCAAAAAGCATTCTCAGACTTCAGTTGAGAATTTGCTCAACTTTCAATCACTGTTTATGAGAAATATCTTTGATCCAGAAACACAAAACTTTACACATAGTTTCTGATTCATGTATTTGATGCATTAAAACAAGCAACGTCTTATAAAAATCTATATTTTAGTTGATATAAGGCAAACAATTTAGAGTAAATTCTCAAATTAAGTCTGAGAATGCTTTGTGAACTTGGGCCCATTAGGATCAATTATTTGTCGACATCCTTATACACAGATTCAGAACAGAATTGATGAAAATCTTGTCTGTACATCTTTGTTATACTGACATAAACTCTGATGAATTGATGAAAATCTTGTCTGTACATCTTTGTTATACTGACATAAACTCTGATGATGTTAATCATTCAACCATCTAACAAAAAATCTCAAATTTATTTCTGCTATACTAAATCGACCTGTAAGTTAACTGTTCTCTCTAAAATTAAGTTACTGAGAACAGAAAGAAAAATTAACAACGAAAAAAGTACTTACCAACAACCAGTAATGTTGCAACACGACTGTCGTTACCACCTTCCGACATAACAAAACATTTATATTTCCCTATATCAATACCAGATACACCGCTAATAATTAGACTACCATCGTTGGTGATTAATCTATGACCCAAACTAACTATAGTCTCTTCTTCTTGTGTTGATCTTTTATAGAAATACCACTGCCACTGTGGTGTTATCAAATCATCATTCTTAACCCCACATTCTAATGTTACTGATGTACTTAATATCGCCGTTGTATTTTGTGGGGGGCGAACGATTTGAGTTTTTGCTGAAAATAAACAAAATCATCTTTTATTCAATAACAATCAATAAACATGGAGCTCGGTCAATTCTGGAATAATAACAATATTGTTGATTATTTTTTTTTCAATGAAGTAAATAAAGACAGGCCTATGTTTGTTTATTTGCCGAAATACCTTTAATCTGTAAACAAAACGTGGTAAACTGGGCACTTGTAACACAGAAAGTTGTTGATTGTTATTTTAGATTTTATTTCTACACTAAGATTTGATCTAAAACACAAGAAAATATTTCATCCTTGTCAAAATTGTAGATCGTATGAATTTGCCACATGAACAAACTTATAAAATCAATTTGTCTTTCTATTCTGCTGGCCGTTAAGAAATGCTTGATGGTATAGGATGCAGAAACCATGTTTATTTAAAAGCCAATGATAAAATTCCACTACAAACACAGGGTCCATTAAAATGTTGCCTGTTAATAAATTTATAGATGATTCTCAGTCTCAAGCAAACATCTGAACATCAGTGATACACTTTTAAAGACATAGCAATGAATAATTGTCTGTTGGAGTACAGGCGAGCTTCTCGACTCAGAATCAACAAGTAATAGAATCTGCCTGTTATTGCCTGCTAGGAAAGATTACAAACAGTATCAAATTCATATGTATGTTGATGTTTATGTATGTTTTGTATACTGTTCTTAATGGACTAATATGCGAATAAAAAGTTAAAATTGAAGTTGAAAATAGTTACTTTTATCTCAGGTACCTCAATGAAAACTAGGTGGTGATCGAGTAGTCCAAAGGGCAAAGGATTTACATAACCCATATAAACTATCATAACAATCATTTCCATATAGATCAATATTTTCAGATGTAACAGGTACTTGAATCTGAACTTACTGATAACTTGTAATTGAGCTTCATCTGTTGCTTCTCCCTTTAAATTAGTCGCAATACATCTATATATAGCTGTATCTGATTTCTGGGCAGTTGTTATCAACAATGCTCTTTCTAATACCTGAATACTACCACCACTAACAATAGTTTGATCAACAGCACTTGTTACTGAAAATCAAGTATATAATATATAAAAAGATAATTAATCTAGAAGAATTCAGTGGATCAAATTGATAAAATAGAGCAGCAGATGAATTTAAAAAGATAAAAATAAGAGTAAACGGGATATATAAATATACTCTCCCAAAAAAGAAACGCAACGTTACATTTCGTCGTCAGTATGCCCTCGCTCTACTATCGCCTTGTTGCAACAAGAACGGCGACACGTCGCTGAACCAAACTGCTCTCCAGTGTTGCTGTGACCATACCCCCAGTGCCTGAACCCATTAAAGTTGGATTTCATGGTGTCGGCGTATTTCAAAACAGATGCTCTAACGAGGACGTCTGCCTCGTTATTCGGTTTCACGTAGGCGTTTGCCTACTGTCTGGTACGTGATTCTACGCCGTCCTTGAATTGCTGCCGCAGTAGAGGTCGCTGTTGAAAACCATTTACCCCAATGACGTAACCGGAAGTGACGACCCAGGACAAGTGGGACCACACTTGTTTGGCTTGAGCTTGGGCGTTCACGTGTTGAACTTCGCTGTCGGTACCTATCCCAAAGGCGAGAAATGGAACTAAGGGAAACATTCAGCAGCCTGGCTACATCTGTCTTGGAGTCACCTGCTTGTAATCCACCAATAGCGTTGTTGCGTTGGTCTTCGTTCGGATGTGGCATCACTTGGGTCTTTGAGTGTTTACATGTGCAACTGATTAGGAAACCGAGAACCCCGGGATTTTAAAGACCTTCGATTTAGGTTCCATGCGAAAAGCTCGCGAAGTTGTTAAATTCATGTTTCTTGGTGCAATCAAGCGATAAAAAATTTCGACAAAAAGGATCACCAGTCACAATTAGTGACCCTACCTTTAAAATCAATAATGAATTTCTTTTATCCTTACATATTGGCATTAAAAACAAGTAAGATTTACCGAAACAAAGACCTGGTTCAAATAAAAAAATGATGAAAAATGGGTTGTGCGTTTCTTTTTTTGAAGAGTATATTAATTTGCCTTTAATAATTACATGTCTTATTCCATTAAACTTACCTTTAACCCATGATATAACAGGCTGCGGTGCTCCTGAGGCTTCACAAGGAAATCTTGCTTCACGTCCTTCTACTATTGTTAAATTACTGGGTGATCTGGTCAGTCTAGGAGGAGAACCTACAATATAGAGAAGGTTATCATTTCTTTTGTCTTCAGGAACATACATATATTACACATTCTAATATACACTAGGATCGAATATGTAGTACTTTGATATACAATGTACATACTTTGTAATACACAATAACCAAATACACACTAATTTGATACTACATACTGTTCAATACACAATAACTGAATATACACTTATTTGATATACATACTGTTCAATACACAATGAGCCAATATACAATAATAGATACACAACACACAGCACTGTACATTATACATTAATATATGGACCTATAATGCAATAACTGATATACTGACATGCAATGTTAAATACTGATGCAAAAGATACACTGGATTATGATGGTTCAATAACAGGCTGGATTTCTAAAGTTTAGACTACAAATACATTGTTGTAGTTTACAACTTTTACAATTACAAAAATATTAATCAAATGACTGGTTTCTAAGCAGAAATTATACATACTATTGACTTGTAGCCACGTTGATCCAGAGTCTTCTCCAACATCATTTCGAGCAAAACACTGATATATTCCAGCATCTGGTAAGTCTACATTCAATATCTTTAATGTTCCATTTTCAAAACCAAAATGTCTATGAAACAAAAAGCGATCTGATATTAATATTATTTCATAGTATTCCCAGAGAGAAAAGGTTTTAAAAAGTACGATTCTGATGATGTTTTTAAAAAGTATGATTCTGATAATGTTTTTAAAAAGTATGATTCTGATGATGATTGAAACGGGTGTTTAAAATGAAATGAAAACGGTTGAGGCAAAATAGTGTAATCAGCAAATGGACTGTTCACCTTGTACAAAATACACGACAAACAGTGGTAACAGGATTCCGGAAGAGTAAGCTAACCCTGCCTGGCGCCACACCTGACATCGCTACATCCAAACTATTGGATGAAATCTCAATGAAATAGCATGATTGGCTAATGGACTATCGATATACCAAATGCATGTTAACAGTGTTAATGATGTAATAGACAGACATAATTAGGAAGATAATACTTTACAAGTCAATAAAACATATCTTGAATAATAGCCGAGAGAAATATGTTATATTTACCAATCAAGTCAATATGACGTCCATAAAACTTTTTAAAGGTTTTAATGAGTTTAGTGCGCAAGTATCCCTGTAGTTGAAGCCTAGATGACAAATGCCTCTACCTTTTTAAAAAATCAGAATAAAAGGAACAAGCTCTCGTGTAACGGATTAGCTGAGACACAAACACTCCATAAGCTGGTGATATTAGAATGCTACTACTAGTAAATGGAAAGTTAATGATTGGAAAGTCAAAGTCATCACGTTTATCGTACAATTTAACACTAAGTTTATGGCAATTGTCAAAATCGAGACGCAGATCCATGTAGGAAGCTTGATTGTCACCGTCAGTAGTGTTTTTAATTTCGAGCTCATCAGGATATATGAATTCTATGTAATCACTAAATTTTGGATTGTTCGATATATCGGTAAGTGAAATTAAAATGTCTGATTAATCGTTTATTAGTTTTTACGAGTGCCTGTATGTGGCTTCATACGAATAGAGAAATAAATCAGCAAGCAAAGGTGCACAGTTGGTACGCATGGGGATACCTACCACTTGTTGATATATTTCCCCTCCAAATTCAACAAAGATATTATCAATTAAAAAATCCAACATCTGAATTATCTTGTTGGCGTAGAATTTATTTTTTGAATCACTATGGTTCTTGACAAAATATGTGGAATTGTAATTAACAACTAGATAATGATATCTAGTAGTTCCTGATTTTGATGAAAAGACACTGTGAATAATGTCTTTTAATCAAGTTTTTAATTTATTATGGGGAATTTTCGTGTACAATGTAGAAAAGTCAAATGTTTGTATAGACGAGACTGAAGCAAGTGATCTTGATGGTTTACAATCGAGATTAATACCACTACGAGAGTATATTTTGTCACAGTATATTTGGATACCTTCTTTAACTGCCGTTAATATAGATGTCAATACTTTAGAAAGTGGTTTTGTGGAACAACGGGATGAATCTGCTATAAAACGTTGTTTGTAGGGATTGCTATGTAGTTTAGGTATCCAATATAACAAGGGCAGATCTGTATAGGTATCTCCACATGGAGTACCAAATGAAGTTAGTACAGATCTGTGATTGGATATAATTTCATCCTTACTAAGTGTAGTACGTTTATACGTAGCACTGTCAACTGATGTCCCAAAACCAAGTTCTTTGAACAGACAGTCATAATAGTATCGTTTACATATAAACACAATGTTATTGGACGCTTTGACAGCCCAAAACAAATTTCTTTGAACAGACAGTCATAATAGTATCGTTTACATATAAACACTATGTTATTGGACGCTTTGTCAGCCGGAACAATGACATACTTGTCATGTAAGGAGTTGAGATTTTCAACAATGCTAACATCATTGAAAATAGATTTAGGCCTTGTGTCAACTAACAAATGTTGCATGTAAGTTCTTCGTTTTAGTAAACGACTAATAGACTTAGTCCAATCTGAGAGGGTATCGATGATAACATCTTCCCTCTTGACCCATGATCTACGGCATCCATAATAAGTTTGGAATTTTGATCCCATGAAAATGGTTGCGGTTCCCGGTATTTGGGTCCTTTAGACAAAATCTCACGTAACTTATTATTCTGGACTATATTAAAGGAAGGACGACGTAGAGCAAGAACAGGGCGGAGGGTTATCATATAAGTCTTTTGCATTGATGTCAGATAATGTGTTTCTGTAATTAAATATCTTAGATGCAATGGGTTTAGTATAAGAAATCCTAGGAACAGTAACAGTTTTGAAGTAAGGAGGGATGTGTGCTGTGATATGCTTATGGTGCAATATTTGGCTTAACCCGATAGCATCAATGCCTTTATTAGTAAATTTCAGTTTTAGAAATGGACTGTTGGTGCTAGATACATTGGGCTCAGTCGAAACTTCCAAACGATGATGGGCAATGTCAGGAACAATGGATACAACCCTGTATTCAGTGGATTCAGGATCAGTACAATTTGAATCCAAACATTCAGATTTGAATAACTCCAAAATAGTAAGTGGAATAGAATATAATTTAGTACAAATACAGTAGAACTTGTATTAAGCAAGCACCCAAGGGAAATTCAAAAATGCTTGCTTAATGGAGGTGCTCTTTGACTAGAGGTATCCAATATTGCCCCAACCCCTCCCACAAAAAATAAAGATATAGATTGCATATATTGTTTTATTCATGTAGTATAACAATAACAATACATGTACTTTTTATCTAGTTGTGAATTAAAAGAAGTCGCGTCTACGTGTTTGTTTAGTAATACTGGGTCTCTGGCCTCCAATATTTCTTTTACTTTCATCATACTCATAGCGTCTAAAAGCGTTTCAAAATGCCGTGAATTTGAGAATTTCCCACCCCAACTATTTTAGCGATTACGCGACCACTTAATAAAATCTCGGCGCTTTTTGTGCTGACATAAATTAATTACGCTTGGGTGCATTGGGAGCGAACATCAATACTTGCATCGATAAATTTGAGCGCCGTTGAATCTTGCGCCGAACGAAAATTCTTTACTCAAATCTCGAACATAACTTCTGTAAACTTGTCATTTTGTACCAACCTTCGATACTACTTTCTACCATTGTGATGCATTCGATAATATTTATCCATTTTTGTGAAGCAAATCGATGAATTAATTTTATTTTATCAAAAAAGCACATCAACAAAAAATCCATCGCTGATTTTATCACCGATTTACAGGGGGTGTAACTCTGTATGTAATATTATAGGGGGCGCTAAAAAGTCTAACAACAAAGTTGCAATGGAAAAAACTCGGTACTTTCATTTTATTCAATCAGTATCAAATAATGTTCCGTTAAGTGTTAATAAAACAAAAGATTAATTAACAGATAATCCCGGGTTGATTGTTATTTTTACATTTCTTTTTACCTGATCAGTGGGGGTCCAGTTAATTAACTACTACTCACGGGATTAGCGAGAGTGTTTCAAAGAAAGAACGACAAGATGGTATCATTCAACAATGGCCGTTGAATGGGCGATGTTTTGTTAGAGGAGTGACCGTTGAAACAGTAGAATTTTTACGGAGGGAATTAATCGTGGTGCCCGTTGCACGCGTTGAACAGGTGCGTGTTTAGTAAAGGTTAAATTACTTAAAAATCGCTCGGGGGGATTTTTTGGTGCTCGTTGAAGCAAGTGTTCGCTGATTAGGAGTGCACGCCCGAGCAAGTTCTACTGTATGGTGTGTCTCTAGTGGTTCTTGGATAATTTCCAATTAAGCTTAGGTGGTGTGTAGCGACAATGTCCATGACTGCGTTTTTGACGACGAAACTGGAATAACGTCATGACATTAACATTGCTACATGCACAGCTAGACAGATTTCCAATACTAGCTACATTATCATTGCACCCGTAAGGGGTGGCAGTACCTAATGTACGTATCCAATATTTCTCTCGGCTTTTACGAAATGGAGTACTCAGAGTAGGGCTGTTAGTTTGGTGATAAATTTTCTCTAATATAGACACTCTCATTGATAGTATAGAGTGGTCAGGTTAGTTAAAATGACTTCATAGAATCTGGTTACTACCCTTATTAATGTTGTGACGATGACCGTTAATGCGTATATGTAAAGGTCCGTTAGTTTCGCCAACATAAACGAGCCCGCAGATTGTACACTCTATACCGTAGATAACACTGGAGGTTTTACAATTTAATTTCTCAAACCCATGTGTAAAATATCTTTTATTAGTTAAGGAATTTAGAAATAAAACAATTATATTCATGTGGTGAAAAATGCAAAATATCAGTTAGCTTAAAAGAACACGGTTTGGTTGAGATAAATGAATTATCCGAGGAATTTAAAACATTACAGGCACCTTAACGAAGAATATCTCCCATACCATTACTAGTATCTTGGGATATATCACCGATAGCCCCTGTGCCCTTGGGGGTATCGTAGCAGTTTTTACAGGTACCTGAACGAAGAATATCTCCCATACCTTTTGGAATGAAATGGACACTTTGCTAATAAATCAGTTTTGCGACAAATAGCCTTAAGTAGACTTGTGTAATTTGGATGACACACAGAATATAAATTCTAAACAGATTATTCCAGTTATTCACATTGACAATCACAAGTTAACTGACCTCTCTCAATGAAGGAGACTCTCTCACATATACAACCTTGCATTAAAGGGACAAGACATACAGTATAAGTATCACTATGTGACATACATGTACAATGCAAGGAAAAGAAAAAAATGACTGACTTACTGAGAAAGTGAGGATCAATATGTTCGTCATTGACATTGCATCTAATGTTTAATTCTATTTAAATCATTTAAAAACTATAAATGGAATTGGGTTCAAGTACAGGGATAATGAAGAGAGGCACACTCAGAACAGTGTGCTACAGGGAAGTTTTGCCAGGACAGCTGCACTACGGCCTACTTTTATATTGAATTCCAACTTTAAAGGGTTTTATTTTTACATGCACACCAATGTGTACACTGGTCCTTGCTTTAATATCCCATCTGATTGACTATACATTGTCTAAAAACTACACTGAAATTTACATGAAGCTTACCTTCCAGTTGTAAGAGTCTCCACAGCACGACCATTAAAATACCAGTGCAAGGTTGGTTCTGGTGTTCCTATTGCTTGACATGTTAATATAGCTGTTTCACTGAAATCTTTCTCCATTATACCATCTAATTGTGTAACTATCTGAGGTACAGCTGGAATGAAAAAAATATCTAAATAATATCAGATGCTACGATCATTTGTCTCAACAATTCTGAATTAAATATCTAGCAAATAACCCATTCAACAAATCTCAGATGGAAATGAATCATTTCTCAATATGTACATGTATAGTGGACAAAAACTGTTGAGAGAAATGGGGTTTAACATCCTTTCAACAGTTCATTTTGAGACTAACTGTAATTTGTTTGTTTAAAGGGTCCTAATAGTGTTAGGAACCAGAGTACCTGGGGAAAACATTCAAGGTTAGACAGTCTTCACTACTCCACAACATGTACAAACTTAGATTCCCTTTAGGTACATGTAAATTAAAGTATGTATTGTTGTGTACATGTATTTGACCGGTCTCATTTTTAGATTTTATCATTGCTTGATAACGACTAGAGAAGCCTAGTGGAAATGGCGCTCAGAAATAAGCAGTAATTGTCTTCCATAGAATTGTGACCTGTATAACATGAACAAACATGGGACCAAACTCATGCATGTGTTAGACGTCTCAGTTGGCCACCCTCCTTTGATAGATACAAACTGAAGTCTTGATATCTCTTCTCATGGTAGTTTAGTGATGGTATTGATAAATTCGATGAATATTTATTCTACAAGATAATATCGAGCAACGCAAACAGAACATACCGTACTTCACTATAATCTTTGATTTTCAAGGCTACTTCAATAATATAATGTTACCTTTTATTCATTTAAATAGCATGTTTTCTAAAACAGATTTAAAACATCACCTTGTTTTGACAAGCATGTTAAAACCTGCTTACTCAATAACAATATTGTATGACTGCAGTATGTCAATGATATTCTAATACAAAATCAACAAAATGTTTTCAAAAATGTCACAGAATTAATTTGGAGTCAGTGCACTACAAACAATTTTAAGTAACTTAAAAATATTGAGTAGAAATAAAGTGGTCATTCGTCTAATAACAATGTATGTATGTGCACAATTTTGTTTGCAATTGGATGAAAGCTTAAACATATTATATTATATAAGATATAGATAAAGAGATGATCAGTCTTGCTATAGTAGTTAAAAAAAAAGATACTGAAAAATGTATATTGAAGATTTAACATAGATCATTTATTTTAGAAGCTTTGGTTATCGATTTTATTGTTTAATTTCTAAAACTCGGCCATTTGATAGTCTAGTGAGTTGATTTTGAATAAATGTCCAAATAATAATCTATGTAAGATTTGATACAAAAGTAAAGACCTGTTATAGGATGATTTAACTCTTAAATAACCCATCTTTAAAATCTATATTAATGGCTGACCTAAAGTGATCTATAAATGTCGACATCTGCACTATCCCCTTTATAAAAACATTTTATATTCTTTGAATATGGGAAAGAGTATCTATATATAAGTGCACAAATATTAAAATATTGTTAATGTATAATTAAAATGACTTAGTTAGCCAAAAATGGGGTATGGTGTTCATCAAATAAATTTTGGAACAAGACTCAAGTGTCATTCTTCTTTGGAGTTAAATTTTTGGTCTCTGTTAATGGAAACTCTTGTTGCTAGGAATAATAACCATGAATACAAAATGTCTGTCAAAATAACACTTGTAAATTATTTTACCTCTAATTGTGATATTAGCTTCAGCTGTTATAGGAGTGTAAGTTGGTCCACCAATTATATCTAATCTAGCCTCACATTCATACATTCCTTCATCACTCTTTATTGGATTCTGTATGAAGAGTTGACGTTTAAAGGCACTGATGATATACCTATTATTCTGTTGTATTTGTGTTCTAGTTGATCCTCTATACACATACCAATCAATTCTCAAACTGTTGATAGGTCTATTTGAAATTCATAAAATAACATTTTTCAGTTAAATTATATAAAATACATGTACAAAATAAACAGGAACACTTGTCACGGTCCAGGTAAAATTCTTGGCCCTCTCACTGCACACATAATTTGAAAATTAGAGGCATTAATAAATCTGAATTTTATACATTTATATTGTATGTGTCATGTATTGAGTTGCACATAACTGAACTAATTTCATTCAAATTCACTTGCAAGAACACCCAATCGAATACATCAGTGCAATTTTCAAAATTTGAATTATTTTAATTTAATCAAAATTATTTAAAAATGGATAAACCAAATTTATTTTCAATAAATTAAATTAAGAATACCGGTATCTCACCTTGCATTAACAACACATTCTAGTTGAACTTGTTTATCACCTATTGTAGCGAAGGTATTTTGAGGTTGAACTACAAACTGTGGTGAAATATGGGAACTAGGATCACCTGAAGCTGTATAAAAACAAGAAAAAACTATAAATGTGCACGATGAATGTAAGTGGATTGGAAAAATACTTAATGACCAATTTCATTAAATAAATCACATTACCTGTAATCTAAAACATTTAATCAATGTGTGTAAATGAGACCTACATGTATCGACAATCACATAATCCTTTTTTTCCAGATGCAAACAAGAAGAAAACTCAGCGATCAATATCCTGCACAATATGTTTTTAAAAGTACAGGGATGAGCAATCTCTGTGTTCTTGTTAATCAACAAGATAAACCATGCACAGCAAATGGTATAGAAACAAAATCAGAATGGACAATAGGGCCTATTTTCACAACCTTAACTTTGTTCACTGTGATATAATAAAATACTGCATGGTTATCTTAAGTCTATATATATTAAATCTAATGTCAAATTCAATATCTGTTCAAAAAATAAAATACCCATGGTGATTAATGAGATGAATGACTAGTCCATGTTGTCTATAACTTAGTGGATGTTGTCTATAACTATTTGATATAACTGGTGTCTTATTACACAATTACCTATAACAAACCACCAGCTATCTGTTATTTTATAAAAGAGTAAAGCACCACAAATGGCCCTGATTCATTCCCTGATATTAGATGATTAGATAATGACCATAATGAGAGTTAGCTTTTTGAGGTATTCTAACTGGATACAAAGGTGCACAGTATGCAACCATAGGATGATAAATATCAATGGAATTTGCAAGACTGGACAGAGTTAAAATGATATACACATGTAGGCCTACCTGTAACTGTTAAATTGTAGAATTTTTCGAGCCTTTCACTTGTGGCCACATTATAAGCAATAGCTTTATATTGTTTATTGTTACTCGTCATTTTTACAGCCAATAAAATAAAATCTTGATTTAATGATATTTGATGATACATATCTTCTTTAGACATGGTTGTTTCATTTTCAAGCCATTCTATCCTCGGATCGGGAACACTATTTATATTAGGTTTATTTAAAATCACAGCATTGCCTTGACCAACTTGTTTCACTTCTACAGCACTACCTTGTAACTGATCCATATCTAAAAAAATATTAACAAAGCAATTAAAATGATTTGGATGAAGTATTCATGAATAATAGAATTGTACAGTAACAAGGTTACCTTGAAATCATGTGGTGTTAATAACCCAGAGAAACACAATGTCATAGGTGAAAAATTACAACAGATTTGACTATGATTGGAATATTAGTCTTGAAGATTCTTGTTAGAATATAACCTCTTAATGTTCAAAGAGTGTTCAGTAAATATCAGATTGGGGGCACTATTCCTTTGACCCATTTGCCACTATTTATATAACAAGCGCTTACCATGCAAGATACGCCCACATTTTGCAAGAGATGAACAGAGAACACGCTAAAAAAAAGTGATTTTTTGTACAATCAGGGGCGATAATCTAGGAAGTTACAGTGTCATATGCACGAATATCAACAGGAACCGACAACTTTTTGATATAAGCCATATATTTCTCAAAATCCGATAAAAACTGTGAATTCTAGAGGGTCCACAACCTTGGTATTAAAAACTTTTACACTAATTGCGTACAAAGAGTAGTCATTTTCTAAGGCAGATTTGGTCTGATTTTCACGAAAATTTGAACTGAACCCTCATTAGTTTGTAATGGTGATATATTTAAACATTTTTGTAAATTGGATAAAAATTGTGACCTCAAGAGGGTCAACAAACTAACAATGGGATTTTTCAAACAATCAGGGGTCTTGATAGTTACATCGGATAAAACCTGTATGTTCTATACTTTTACACTATTTACCTACAAGGGGCAGTCATTTTGTTAGGCAGTTTAGGTTCGTTTTTCATGAAATTTGAACTCAACCATCATTTTAGTGTAACCGTGATTATATATAAACACCCTTTTAAATCAGATAAAAATTGCGATCTCTAGAGGGACTAAAAGCTAAAAATATGAAAGAAATATGAAAGAAATATGCCCGAATATGAAAGAAATCGAGATCCTTGGGATATAAACCTATTTTTTAAGTTCCATTAAAATCGCATAAAAATTGTGACCTGTAGAGTGGACATTTGTTTGTGGACAGAAGACAGAGGGGCAACGACAATATGTCTACATGAAAATGATATAAAATGGTGTTTAATGTTCTACACCAACTGGTTAGGTAACATAATATAAAACATTTGTACAATTACTTTTTTATACATAGATTGGCCTATTTTACTATGCATAATATAATGACAATAAGATGAACCCTTTTGCCCTTTTGTTACAAGAACTATTTATATTACAACCTGCAAAATGTTGACAGTAAAGGTTTTCACTAATAAACAATTGCTTTTGTCAATCAATATGTTTTTGTACATATAGCCTGCTTGATGCACATGTAACATGAAAACCATTACATGTTTTAATTCTTTGATTAATTAAGCATAGCATACAGCACATTCATTATTCATATCAACATTTCAATGCTTTTTTTTGTAATTCTTTGATAATTCCAGATGATCAAATTGGAAACTACAGGGAAAAAGGGACTTATGCAATTTCAGTGTACAAAAGAGTTCAATTTTGGCACAATTATGTCAACTTCACCAGTAATTTTGGTTTTTCATTCATTGCACTGCACTTTTATCTCCGAAAAAATCTAGTCCTAAAATGACATAGTTTGTGTGAGTGGAGGTTAATCCCTATTTTTCTCTCAAAAAATGCAAACCTAAGAAAGGTCAGAGGAGATTATAAAACCGCACAGGTATCACACTAATAACATATATTTCATTTATTTAATCATATACATGTATTTCTATTCTTAGAAATATATGTATTGTATCTGTGCCAAAAGTTTTTTCTAACTTAAAGATACATTATTGGAGAGCAAAAACTGCCTCAGATGTCACAGAAATTATAACTTAGATCTTTATTTAAACAACAAGCCAAAAATCAACTCTGTATACCCACGGATGGCTTGGATTGGGCTCGGATTTAAACAGGATTTCGTTGATTGATTTAATCACAATGGCATCGTGGGCGGGGATTCAGAATCCAATTCTTCGTGACGTTGATGTCAAAATACTTCCGGAAATCAGCAGCTCATCACGCTTCCTTCCCTATAATACACACTGTCGTTATTATACGCGCTTCTGTCACTTGCGTTTCAGTAAAATTATGGAAATTGATAAACATCGCAGGTAACATCACCCTAGCTGAATTGCAACCTCATCGGATCACTGTTTTCTATTTGTCTGCTTAGGGAGTCACTGAGGCCTGTCTGAAGTACAAAAGAGTACACGCAGGCAACGCAAGAAGTCGGCTATTTATTATAATTTAATTACAATACTGCCTCGTTGATTTGGTCCATTCCTTTCAAACTTTAAAATCCTGCCGCAGGCTCTTTCTCTTCTTATCTATATATTAAAAGTCTTAATTCTAAATTGTGGTAAATAATAAATGTAATACAAATCAAATTGCAGTCCAGTCTCAAACCGAATACGCTTACCGTACCAGTCATTGTAAACGTTAATTGATAATCGAGACTATGTAGGTGGAGTTAACGCCTGTCAATCAACGATCAGCCATAATCGAAAAAGGCTGTCGATGCCATTTCTAGTAAAAATTATAGTGGTAATAACTTTGTTCAGAATAAAGTAATTTGACTGAAATTTTCAATTTATTCTTGTTTCATCATCTATTTTTGAACTGTTATAGCAAGAATGGCTAACTCCTTATAAAAATCTCCCATAATGTAACTTTAAGAATTCACTAACATCCAATAAATATATGAAACATATTTTACATTTGTATCATAGGTCAATTAAGATACTTAAAGTTTCCTTCCCTGGGGGAAATACAGACCATGGCATTGGCATTTAAAGTATTTTCGTGCTATCTCTACTTGACCTATACTTTACTTTGTCATGTTAGTGTTTATTGTGTGACTGACATTAGAAAAACAAATAATCATTTATCATCTTCATGAGGCTGGATAGTAATGTCATATCATAAATGAAATGAAATGCGGTTAACGTCCTAGCACCTAACCTGGGCTAATGGAAGACGGGCACACGCCATACAGTGTGCTATGAGGGAAATTTTGCCAAAGCAGCGGTACTACGGCCTACTCTTATATCTTTAGGCCTGAAATGTTATCTAAATTATCAATAAGACATTAATCAACTTATCCAGACCATAGTAAACTCTCAATGTCAAGGCTAGCCTTCGATGTTGGCTGGAATCGATTCCTATGCCGCTTAACAGCCATTGATAATTAAATCAAAAAAGTGGATAATCAAGACTATGTTGTTTAGTTATGATTTTAGTAATGATGCCCGAAACTATGCGAAAATTTCACCCGCTTCGTTCTCGGCTCATAGTGGATCCATTTGACTGAAATTTTCAGCAAATTACCTTTAGACTATCTAGTTTTTAACTATTATAGTTAGAACTGCCAGCTCTTTTTCTTATCTCCCATAATATATCGTTAAATGTCAAATATTCAATTAGAGTACATATTAGTACATGACTACATGTATGTATTAAGCTGAAAGAAATTGGATAGTTTAGCAACAAATACCAATATTGCATCATTACTTAAATTACATGTATCTGAGCAGGATAGATGCTTTCTAAACTTCCAATATACATCTATCAGATTAAGTAAGCAATGAAAAATTTAAAGATTCCAATGTCTTATGTATACAAGTAAGTATCCTCAAGCTTATGAATGTTAAACTGTCTAGGTTCAGTTCATTTGATCTCTGATCAGACATCATCATTGATTCATGACAACGCTCTATTTGATATTGACCTCTTGTCCACAATTAAAAGTGTTATACACTGTACATCGCTTACTACTTAATAAGCTGATTTAGACAGAAAGATCTACATGTATATTATTTAGTTTAGTATGAAACAATCAATTAACACGTAAAAAATACTGTGTAAATCAGGTATAAATTAACTGATGACCCAGGTGACATCAAAGATAAACTTAGTCTACCACAAGTAGGTCAAAACTATTCAACACTTTTGTAAAGTAAACCTGTACAATCAAATCGTGTAGGCCGTTCCCAAAGGATATATCAGTAAAAATATATATATATTTTATTCTAGTATTCTAGTGTTTTTCATATTGTGTCTATGTAGCCCGAAGTAAAATATTAGTCATGTGGAACAAAGTAGATCAAAAGGTCTCTTTCGATATATGATGAGGCATCTCTATGTAATTAAGATGGCTAATTATTGATAATTATATATTAATCATCTTTAGTAAAACATCAATATATGTTAATAAATAATGCACAAGTTGTAGAGCCTCAGCATTTTTATGTCCATCAACCTTCAACATATGTAAGAGTATTATTTATAATGTCTTTAAATCAGTCATACTTGAGACTGCTCAGCTGCCTGGATTATCAGCACTCAAAAAACACTCAATGTCCCTATCATCTAAAATATACGGTACTCAACAAGGTACCCCACCACGACTTATCTTTAACAAGTTTTAACGATATATTTCTTTACAAAAAAATGTTCTGATATAGAAGAAAACAAAATTTTGTGGTCGAACAGGTGACATATGATCATGCTCAAGGCATCATTATTAAATACCCTTTTCTATCTTAATTCAGTATGTGTATGGGGCGCCGTTTGTAAATTAATTATTTAGCTTTTTATATAGCAAAAAACACTAGATTTAATTTAAATTTATATATATAGTTAAATCTCGACTTTTGTGCAAATTTTTCACTTTTAATATTTAAACTAAAAATACAACAAAAACTCAATATTTAACATAATATATATAAATATTTCTCGATTTGTCTCTATTTTCATATTTAACATTTAGCATTGAATAAAAGACCAAAACAAGAGATTTGATGATATATAAATATTTAGCTAAATATTTAGTTAAATATTTAAACATTTAGCTAAATATATATATTTAGTTAAATGTTAAAATATTTAGTTAAATGTTAAAATATTTAGTTAAACATTTATATTTAGCTAAATATTTATATATTTAGCTAAATATTTATATATTTAACTAAATAATTATATATTTAACTAAACATATAGTTAAATTTACAAAGCGCAACCGTACCACGCCGTTTGTAAAATAATTATTGTTGTAAGTGACTTCACACTAAACGATGACGTAGTGTACAACTTTCCACTGACTGCACGACACAGTACTATCTGGTACCTGAACGCTGAGCTTAGTTCTTACATCCGCAATTCGTTAATAATGCCTACATGTAACGTTAGACATCGATCACTCATACATATGGTAACTTCACGACATATTACGGGTTAACGTGTCGGGTACACGTCATCATTTTATGCGCAGTTTTTTGTGTCGCTTACGATAATAGAAATATTGGCGGGACCACAAATATATATTTAGTTAAATATTTATACATTTAGCTAAACATATGTATTTAGCATGATATTTATATATTTAATTAACTGTTTATATATTTAGCTAAATGTTTATATATTTAACTAAATATATATATTTAACTCAATATATATATTTAACTAAATATATATATTTAACTAAATATATATATTTAACTAAATATATATATTTATATTTAACTAAATATATATATTTATATTTAACTAAATATATATATTTATATTTAACTAAATATATATATTTAGCTAAATGTTTATATATTTAGCTAAATGTGTATATATTTAGGTAAATGTGTATATATTTAGGTAAATGTTTATATATTTAGCTAAATATTTAACTTTAGATTTTCCAGTGATTTAGTATTTAGCATTTATACCTACGAGAAACAGCACATTTAGCTATATATTTAACTAATCGATGTGAAATCAAGATATAACATTTAAAGTTTTTCATAGACCAAAAACTCGACTTATAGCTACAATATTTTTTGATATTTACATATATGCCATTTTTGTTCTAATATTTATCTAAATATATATATTCGGAGTTAAATCTAATGTTTTTTGCTATAAAAAAATTAAATAATTATTTTACAAACAGCGCCCCATAGTATGTGCACTTGTATATATAGTATATATTTCTTTCTTATATAATTTCTGAATTTGTCTTCAGAAGATCATTTCTAATCTATCTTTGGACCGATATCAGAATTTGTCCAGCAACGTTTAAAAGTTTCTACCAAACCTGTCTGTACAATATGGGTAATGCAAGTGGTGAACAGGTTTCGAATCCCCAGTTTTATGTGGCAAGGAGTAGGGTTGTCTGTCCAGCCTCGTGGGTTTTCTCCGGGTACTCCTGTTTCCTCCCACTGCTAAAGACCCCTATGTGCAAGTGAATTATTGAAATAAAATTAAAACCATATGTTAGTCCCGAAATGACCTAGTTTGTGTCGAGTGGACGTTAAACCCCATTTCTCTCTCTCCCTTATTCCTAGCCAAAACCTTTGTCTGGAAAATGTGAGTAAGATTAATGATTTTTATATCAATAAAACATATTATATGGATGTAAATCTTCTACATGATGAAAATTAAGCATTTGCTTGAACAATGAATCAACTTCACCGTAAATCGAATGAGAAACAAAATTAACCCGACAATTTTAATTCCATTCAATCCAGGGGCGTACATATAACGATTTTGTTTGGGTGGTTGTTTAGCCAAAATGCGACCGACTGATGCACATACCCCTGCCCCACACACCAGTGGTACTACAAACTGGGCAGTTCACTATAATCGTGAATATGATAGTGCTGAGACAGTATAAGACAACTGAGGAGTAGAAGAATGATTTTAAAATGGAATTGAGCGCCACAGGCGCGAACAAATTTCAGATATGTAACCGAGTAGAAGAATGATGTTATAATGGAATCGCGGCGAAGGCGCGAAAAAATTTTCAGATATGTAACAGAGCTTTTAAATTTTTGGGACTGGGGTTGATAAAAAAATAGGACAGAATCTTGAGGCTTATCTGTCAATTTCTCTTGTTTTATGATTGTATGTTTATTTCATTAATTCATTTAGTCGGGAGACCGACTGTGGTGAGTACTTTTTTTTGAGACCGACTATTTTTTGCCGTGGTAGAAAACATTTCATAGAACAACATACTCACAACAGAATAAGAGTGACAAGCAGACATGGTTATTTTATACTATAGTTTTGGGTGACGTATGCAATTTAGGCACACGGATTCATGCAAATACATAGCATTTGGGATCTATTCTGGCATTGTTTTTGAGACCGACTGCAGTGACTGCACTTATTTTGTGACCGACTATTTTTCTCCCTTGGTGAAATTTTGTTGTCAGACCAATTTAACATACTTACAACAGAATAAGAGTGACGTATGCAATTTAGGCTCACGGATTCACGCAAATATACAGTATTTGGGATCTTTTCTGGCATTGTGTTTGAGACCGACTGCAGTGACTGCACTTATTTTGAGACCCACTATTTTTCTCCCTTGGTGAAATTTTGTTGTCAGACCAATTTAACATACTTACAACAGAATAAGAGTGACATATGCAATTTAGGCTCACGGATTCACGCAAATATACAGTATTTGGGATCTTTTCTGGCATTGTGTTTGAGACCGACTGCAGTGACTGCACTTATTTTGAGACCGACTATTTTTCTCCCTGGGTTACATTTTGTTGTAAGACTAACATTATACTCACAACAGAATGAGAGTGAAACACAACATCTTTTCAAAAATGATAAGTTGACAAGGTTATTTTATACTAAGACTGCTCCTATTTTGCGACCGTCTACACTGATTTTGCAACCGACTATTTTTATACTAAAGTTTTGCGTGAGTAGCGTGACGTATACAGTGAGTACTTATTTTGATACCAACTACCTCTACTTTGTGACCGACTGCACTAATTTTGCGACTATTTTCTTTGCTTGAGTAGCGTGACGTATACAGTGAGTACTTATTTTGATACCGACTACCTTTACTTTGAAACCGACTGCACTGATTTTACGACCGACTATTTTTGTACTAAAGTTTTGCGTGTGTAGCGTGACGTATACTTATTTTGATAACGACTACCTCTACTTTGCGACCGACTGTACTGATTTTGCGACCGACTATTTTACCCCCCCACACACACATTTACGCCCCTGATTCAATCATTTATATGTACCATATAAATGTCATTTAACTTCCAATCAATTACTAATATGTGAAGACATTTGTCAAGGCAGTGGCACTTTCTCCTAGTACAAATGAGGCCTAAAATGCCTGAATTATATGCACTATTATAATAGGACTATACTTTTTTTTTTATCTCTTCCAAATGAGTAGGAATTTTCTTCAATAGTAATATTCCACATTTACGGTAGTTGAAAAATTAAAAAAAAAAGATGCTAATTAAAGTCCCTGTCTATTTAGATCAGAATGCTATGAATTGCCACAGAGGTTAAAGAGGTTAGTTTAATACATTTAATCTGTTGAAATAGATCACTTGAGTTAAATACATACAGTAACAGGAGTTGATGCACATGAATACAAATTAGGTTAAAGTTATTGAACCCTGCTTAAATTCTTTCTTAGTTTTTACTTGATTACTGAAAGCTAAGCTGATGTATGTAGATGAGTATCTGCTTTCTGTAAAAGGCCGTTTCGTTCCCTTTTGTGGGCCTCTAAATGGTATTTATCTTTAAATCATTTCAAGAAAATGTTCATTAAAAGAATATTTCATTTTAATCTTCCGCAAAACAAGATATAAATATTAATTGTTTTACTCAATACAGGTATTTGCATGCAGCAACTTTTGCAATTAATTCTATTCTTTAACATCCTAAATTTTAAACCATGAACAAATACATGGCAATATTATGTCATTCAATGTTCCATTACCCAATGCCAATTGTGTAATTTTTTCTTCAAAAACATTTCATGATTTCATTTCAACATATACAGTGTATCTATCCTACTATTTGAGACTGTAAAACAGGATGAAACAGAATTCTCAGGCAAAAGCAGCATTTACAATGGTACCCAAGATTTAGAGTTTATAATCCTGTCATTCTCTGTGCATACTCAAATATGAAGTCACCTCTGAAAGCTGCAGAAATAGTGTTTTTTTATATGCCAACATAAACAGGGTAATGTTTAATCAAAGAATAAATAATCTTCAGAAACAGAAATTCTCAATCAGAAGAACCGGAAACAAATTGAGTTACTAGAAAATAAATTGTCTGAGTTCCATGTGTTGTGTAAATACATGTATACAACAATTTGATTAATATACAGATCTATATTTCATTTCGTTTTTTTCTACTTTCGAAGGCTGACACTACATGCATGAAGATATGACATATTATAGTGGGAGTTCAAGTTAGGGGTCAAATGAGCAGCTTTTGACCCTATGACCAAGAACTCGCCGTACATGTAACAGACCATTTCATTGGCTAATCCTTCACTTCATTCAGAACAAGTCATGATAACAACTCTTCCAGGTCCTAGTGTATTAAAGATAAGTAAATGAAAATTTTGAACTATATCAAAATCAAAACGAAACAGGATCTGCGTTTTAATCAGATTGGGTACAAAAGGAATGAAAACTTAATCCACCTTATAATCATTGCCACAAAAATACTTACACGAAATGTCTATTTTAACAGCTTTACTCAACAGAGCACCTTTATCATTACTGGCCAGACATCTATAATAACCTTCATGGCTACGACTTAAATTATATATTGTGAACACAGATCCAGAAGAATTTTGTGAGACTAAAACACCATCTTTTGTCCAACTATATACTGCTGGGGGATAACTACTTAATACACTACATGTTAACTGTTTACTACTCCCTTCTGGCTTCGGTATTCCTTCTGCTGGTTCTTCTCTAAATACACGAGGTGGATAATGGTCGATCCCTGAAATAATAATACAAATGAATGACTCAGAATGAGATAAAAATACAAGGTTTTAGGTGTAATTTGACAAAACTAATTCCTATTCCAAAATCTTTAAATTGTGTACTTGGTAGCACTGAATATTTCTTTCCATCAAGAATAGTTTATCAATATTTATTGGTTGTTAACGTGTAAGTTAGTATAAAAAAGGAATTATTTCTTGTTTTACTTTAAATTTGGAGTGATTATAGAATCTGTCCACAAATTGTTCTTACATTATTTGTTCCCTTTACATGCAAAATGACTAATCTGAGCTGAGGGCAGATTATAATTAAATTTATTGCTATGGCAGCGGCAAATTTATATCCTGCCAGTAACAACTTGTGTACTTCTTGGATGGAAATTCCCTCCATATATTCTTCCTTTCATTCTACATTTATATGGGCTCATGACATTTGTGTTATAAATCACATCTTTTAAAACACTGCATCATAATGAATGCATATGAAAAATATTTCATAAAACTATCCTTTTGGAATGTAAATAATGTTTAAAAAAAAAAAAATTACTTACCTTGAGACAGAACAACACAGGTAAATAAATATAACAGTAAATAAAATATGACGGTAGAAGCACTGATTGGTGACATTCTTGAAACAACTATCATTTTCTTTCTATTCATCTTGTTTATTTACTATAAATTTCAGATATAATGCAAATTCCACCCCTGACACCTCCAAGCCTTTGATCTTCTGCAGTGCAGTAATCAATCAATCAGAAATATTCAAACAGTAGTCAAATTACGGGAAATTATTTTCATTTTCAATATTCATCATTTATCCTTTGAATACCAATTATTCCAATTAACACATTATTATAATCCTAAGTGATTCTGGTGGTGAAGTGGTTCCCTGCATCACTGCAATTTTGATGTCAAAAGTTTATGTCGGGTGTCGACGCCATGATTGTTGTTTTCATTGGACTAACCTGTTACACAGCTCTAAAACTAAAAGTGTAGTAACACAAATATTCACAAGCCCAATCACAAGCTTTGAAATCACATATAAAACAATACTTTCCGATATTACGTATTATATCCTTCCTGCGTGCTTTATATACTTGAATTACTTGTTACAATATAAGTACTCCATATATGTAATTATGTCAAAAATCGGTTCAATTCAGTCCATAAACTTGCCCATGCTTTGTGTTCGAATGCAGGTGGTCACATGACAGGTAGAATCCAATTTGATTGGATTACAGCTGAGTCATAGCCAGGTAAGAGGGTTGATCAAAAAGGTGAAATGCCGAAAAGAAAATACCTGTTGTGTGACGTGTTGAATCAGGACATTAATCAAGGGGAATCCTTAGCTAGTATCCATATTTTTATATGACTATCCCATTTAGTAATTACAGATTGTAGGATATGGTCCATCAGTCTTCTTTTGATAGGCCTACATAGGCAAATTATATAATGATCATGATCACAATTAGATATCCTGTCTTCGATATCCTAGCTTACCCCCCCACCCTAAAAAATATAAAACTATACAAAGGCTGAATTAAAAGGAAAACGTTTGATAATCAAATAATATTAGGAATATATAATCGACTATCACGCGGACCGGTAATTTTATTTTAAATATAGCTGGGTTACCCCCTCCCGCCACCCGTCATCCATCAGTTTATTTTTTTGGCGAAAAAGTCACAGAACAGCTAAATATTTTAAATGTAAAAACCACAAACATATTGTATTGATTATATAGTAAAAAAAAACCCCACAGCCCTAAACGTTTTTTTTTTAAACTCAGCACACAAAACTGTTTTTATAAAGTTGTTATAGACATTGACTTAGGTAAATTTAAAGGTCTAGTCTTTTTAACACCTTGTCGCCATAACGTAAAGTGTAAAGTGATGTTGTCAAACACATTTTTGTAACATGTAACACAGATTAAACATATCTCAGATGTTCTCACGACTTGCGAATTACAATTATTCCTTATATTCATATTATATAATTATATATATATAATAGTTGTTTTGAAGACTTAAATCAAATTAAAAATCTTGTCAAACATAGTTTTGTTTTCGTTATTCTAATAAAGGGGCCTGCCTGCATATAACGCTCTTAAGTCGAACAGTTTTTTAATGAAAATTAAATGTGGTTTAGCGCGTCCTACTTTTGTACTTCATCTTGGCAAATGAAGACGTGCATGCATGCAATCTGCTTTAAAATGAGGGAAATTTTGCCCGAACAGCATCGCCACGACCGTTTTTTTTCCACTGAATGACTAGACACCGTTCCTTACCTTACCAGGTCTGTACCACTGACAATAATTATTGTTAAACTTCGTTGAAAATAAGTGTGTATATCTCAGTTCAGCCATACAAGAGGCAGCTATATAAGTTTTACAATTTTAATCTAAAAGTATTATATTGCAGGTTTTGGATTGTTTGGTTTCTTGCATTATAATTTAAGGGATATACGAGCAGTTGATGTTCGTGATCTTCGAAGTTGTGACATATATGTTTCCATATTACCAATGACTGATATAATTATTGTGTAATGACACTGCAATGACTGTGACAGACTAGATAGCCCAGAGCAAAGATGACGTTACTTACCTACCTTTATAATTTTGTAAGACAATAATTAGTCAGCTAAACGTAGTAAATCTGACTGACCAACTTGACGAGACATCAAAATACTTAAGAGACAAGGTTTGTTTTTTGTTTTGTTTTTAGATAAATTCTTCAAACATTTATACAAATTATGGGTCATCCTTTGCCTAAATTTGATGTGTATCGATATCAATAATCCTCAAATGTAAACGTCGGCGGAGATGACAAAGCAAACGTAGCACGTGTCTAGTCTTTTGTATGGGACGTAAAACGGGGATCCATTGTACACATTCATAAAGTACTTGTAATAGACAAAACTCTTCAACTCTTAAACACTATACTATATATACGCAACCATAAGTCCATATTAGCGATAGTTACTGAAGTAATATCGTGTTTTGTGAGACTTTTAACTCAGTCCATTCCATACATTTAGCTTTTAAAGGGACAATAACATTCTTGCTGGCTTGATAGCTCCAGAAAATAAAAAATACCCTTATTCTAAGTATTAGATGTTTAAATGTCCTACCTGTTGTGTAAATTATCCATTACAACCTATTTACTTGTCCAGAGGGTTCGAAAATATTTTAAAATCCAAGTCACATTTGAAAAGGTTTACGTTAGACTTTTCAAAACAATTGGTGTAATTTTTCCAATTTTTTAAAATAGGTGTGTTAAGATGAAATTTATATCATCATTTAATTGCGATATTCTAAAATAATACGATTTGTTGACCAGAATGAAG
The DNA here is from genome assembly GCA_036850965.1 of Patella caerulea. NCBI lineage: Eukaryota > Metazoa > Mollusca > Gastropoda > Patellidae > Patella > Patella caerulea. The sequence continues at coordinate 16,632,169 of JAZGQO010000004.1, read as the reverse complement.
ATTGGGACATATTATTCAGTTACAACAAGAGTGTTATTGGGGCTTTAAAGTTTCCAAGCATGGATTACAATCTATATACAAGTTATTAAAATGTGATTAAATAGTTTATATATACACTGGTTTCAATTAAATCAATATATACTCGACAAATTTATGCACTGTAATCATTAATTGTGTGTAGTATGGTGATGTTTGTACGTAGTTTTAGAGTATAAAAAGTAACGTTGAAATCTGTTAAAATGTGTTTAAAGTATTTCTGTAGTCTTTGTCTTCAGTACATAAGATACACTGGTACAAGAAGATAAACAAGTGTACATCACGTACATAAATAAACTCCGTATATAAACATGGATCTATAAGAAAATCAAAGTTGTGAAGACCTGTGTTACTAGTTCGATTTTACATGATGCACACTCCCTTTCATAAAATCATTTTAAATTAGGATATGATATTCTGTGGAATATGCAGTCGATCACTTTTTTTCAATACTTTGGATGTCATTGAGAAAAAAAAAAACGCCCTTGTCGGTGATTAGATGGGCAGCATAAAACGAATACGCTACAACCGGAGCCTGTCACGATTGCAAAATCATAATGTAATCCGTTTTCCGATTATTCATTTTTCCATTTCACTACCGACATCTAACCGTTCTTAAATACCTATAGATTGGCTAAAAGCAGATTAAAGTTATTTCAACACCTACATGGATAATGGCTTCTTTGAACGTTCTTTTAAAAAAGCGTTGTCCAATTTAAATTTTGTTTATCGATAGATAAAGAATGTTAATATGGTGTACCCATTAATTAGCATCATTATCGATAATTAATTACACATTCCCAGTCAGTCATTTGTTTACCCCTATCGGATTACAGAATTATAAACCTTTTATTTATGGGTTATCAACTGAAACCAAACTATATTGATTAATTATTAGGACGTTGTAATCTCCACAACAAGCCTAAACAACCGAAAGAGATGTTGCTAATAATACGACCCAAATTAACAGTTCTTTAAAAAATTAAAAAAAAAAAAAAAAAAAAAAAAAAAAAGATTGCCCTGGCAGTGGTGTCTCCGCCTTTCACTTTCATATTACTTTGGGCGCGGGACCTCAACTTTGCGTCCCACTCGAACCCATGTCAGACATGACCAAAGAAATTATGAATTTGCAGATAAACAATTGTACTAACAACTAGATAAATGCAACCTGCATTGGTTATCCGATAAGTTGTCTTAGTTGTTTTTTTTATATATTATATTAAATCTATAGATTTATAATATATACCGCAGAAGTCCTCAAGGAAACAAGAAAATTCTCATATTATACACGTATTATAACCATTGCCCTGGCAGTGGTGTCTCTGCCTTTCACTTTCATATTACTTTGGGCGCGGGACCTCAACTTTGCGTCCCACTCGAACCCATGTCAGACATGACCAAAGAAATTATGAATTTGCAGATAAACAATTGTACTAACAACTAGATAAATGCAACCTGCATTGGTTATCCGATAAGTTGTCTTAGTTGTTTTTTTTATATATTATATTAAATCTATAGATTTATAATATATACCGCAGAAGTCCTCAAGGAAACAAGAAAATTCTCATATTATACACGTATTATAACCACAAAATAAAAATCGTTATGGAATGAAAACTTGCAAAAAAAATAATATCTGTGCTAATGTACAACAATCGGTATAGTATACAGACAACACAATTATATACACATTCCTTGAGTAGATAAAGATCCACAACAGATGAGAGAAAGTGACGTTGTTGATACTTGCACATAAAACAAATAAAGCTATGCATGGATTTAGAGCAACATTTTTATTTAAGTCGGCTGTCGGCCATTCATGGTGCCCCTTTGTGATAGTCAGTGACCTTCAGGAATAGAAAACAATACCCTTTAATCGCCCTTTCACGTCTTTTATCTATTAGTTTCAAGTTTTATCACATGGCAGCGTATTTCTAGTATGCCAGGCAGTAAAGATGTTTCAAGTCCAGCCTAAACAGACAATTAATTTCATCCAGATAGATACCAAGTCAAGTACAATGTCTTATTATTGTAGCCTAATGTATTTATTGCCAAAGGGGGCCGTAAAAGTACCATGAACACGCTCCCAAATCTTAACCATTAAGGCAAATAATAATTAAATTTTTCAATAAATAAAATTTTCGTGGGTGCGGATACAATTTTATATACCCCAATGTGTGTATTACGACAAAGCCCAAGAAGTGCATTATACATTATAAACCACACCAAACCAAAACGATTAAATGAAAATATGCCATCTCAATTTGTCTATAGCGATTCTGATTGAAGTAGGGATTGGTGAATAACCAAATATATATTTAAATTGTCCACCGTTTGAATCCAACTATTTACTCAAGATGGAAAATTTAATTTATTATCCCAGATACACACGTTCTGTTCTTCTGTATTTTTTTTTTATATATATATTTGAGTCACACATTAGATTTTAATGATAACTTTAGCTGATTCGTGCCTTCACTTTCTTGAGTCTTCTGTTAATAGATTGTGTATAAAAAATAATGTGGGTATAAGATTAACCCGTTTTATCGTGCGGCCGTGACATTTTTCATTAAACATATCGACATTCTCAGGCCCACACACAAGTAATTTATGCAGTTTATTGCGCGCATAAACTATTTTCTTTCTCTTTGTTTCTGTGTACATGAAATCTTAATTATCTATCAACATTCACCAAATCACGTTGGTGATATATTTGAAGGTTTATAAAATAAACTGTATTAATGACATTTATTAATTGAACCAGATGATACAGTTCACAATCCTGTGTAATATAATTATCTCTGAGCAAAGAACTGCTTCTCTAATCTGTACCAATCGCAGATGATACAATTTACAAATTGAAAGTAACGCCGAAAACAAAACCCACATGATATCATTAAATTGCTTTGTCCACATTTCTGCTAATATCTACATCAGCATCAGTATGCAGTAGTATGTAATATAAAATCTCTTTTATTTTGAGTGGAAAATAACATTCGCTCGTGGGAAGTCGCATGAATAACATTTACCCCCTCTTATATTTTTCGTGTGTGTTTTATATTCACAACATTCCCGTGCCCATTCGATGTTTGTCAGTAAATGGGTATATTATACTTCAGTTGTATTCAACAATAGTGTGACCTTCTACACACACATGCAGGTTACCTGACCGGTCAAACTAACCATAGCCCCTTAAGCAATAAGTATACCGAAAGCCATACTATAGTATGAACTGTCTGAAATAATGCTCTTCTTTTGTCTATTCTGTATTTCTGTTTGATGTGAAATCAATACATATCGATGTCCGTGATGTGCGGGGTCCACGCGTCCATTAATCTGTAAATGTAAATAGCTTCTGTTCCGGAGTGCACACAGCTGTTGTATATTGTTAATAATGTCATGCACGTGCGATAGTTATCAAAAAACTAATCTGATTCATCAAAGGCAATAATCGATACAAGTTGGAGGAATTGACCTTGAACAAATATTTAATGATAAAATCTTTATAAAATATATTGTATATGCTGTCTTGGGTTTAATTGTATTTTTATAATGGGTTCGATTCTGCCAAGTTACGACATCTTGCAAATTTAACGCCAAAGAAAGCAGTCTGTGAATAAATTAAATGTTCACGTCGATAGAATTCAATTACAGTCGTAGTTAAATTGCTTTCGATAACATGTAGTGAAAAAAGTAGTTCTTCAAAGCTTCAATATTACACGACGAATAAGTGATATTTTAAAAAATCTTTCAATATTGTAATATTATATTAAATGATAATGAACTATTTATTATATATTATACGAAAGTACAACAAAAATTAATTAACTAACTGGACTTCTCACATGAAATTTGGCAAACTGATCCCGCAGTGAATATTCATTCGTAAGTAATTCTCTGTGAAACAGATTGGAAATTTGGTACGGGGTGTCCTAGCGAGCATGAGCACACCCTGCTCCAACACGATCCGACATCCACCAGTACCTATATGAACTGTATCAACAGACATTAACCATAGTGTTACAATATACAATAGGTAATACCCATTACTGAGTTTTTGTTGAGTGGGCGGAGGGCATACATTGGAGCAAAGGGTAATCATCACTTGTGGTTTGGTGTATATAGTCCACAGAGTCTTCGTCGCTGCCTCATTCCATTGCAACCTTACGAATTGCTTGGGTGGAGACAAGGCGAAAATCACTGGGGCTGGGGAGGGCCGTTACAATATATGTGTACAATAGATAATACCCATTACAATATATAAAATACATTACAATATATAATCGACAGTATGTTACTGTCAGTCAATCTATTATTTACACAACAGTACAATATACAATAAAGGTGTTTATTTTTAAATATATAATACAAGTCAAAATACACATAGCTATAATATACACAAAAACATTTTTTTAAAATTAATACATGTATTGTTCTCGAATTCAAGTCTTGCCCAGACATCTATAGAATCTAGAATAATATATTGATAGGCCTACTACTTCCGGTTTGGCATTTCTGGTATCAGATGTGAGTTTTTGTTAAAATGTACGTATTCCAAACTCTTCTTTAATTCCAAACAGCGTTGGAATAAGACAGAATTTAAACACATTTACATAGGGCCTAACAATCCTCTGGTGCCTCATAAATATTCCTTCCGGTGTAAGTTTTTAACGTGCATGGGGCTTTCAAGCTTTATCGGCATACCATTTGATTCTCTGAGTGTTCGATTAAAGGGACAATCCCGATAAGAACATAGTCTCAAAAATTAAAATCCGAGTATTTATGAAATTTATGGACCAAAATATAGTGGAATGGTATATTTACCTTGTCTCAAAATTTCAGCTCAAAATATTGAGTCGTTTGGACGTGAACGTCAACACTGCTTATCCGGAAACGTAACCCTTTTAAGATTTCGGGTCAATTTTTTCATTGGGTGACCCGATAATCGATTAATGTTTCTTGAGAGGTCTATACAGTGAATGACCCATGCCCTGTACTTGATAACAAAAGGTAAATTTCACCTACATATTATTTTTATAGAAAAATGTCTGGTTTTATCCAGCTACTGTATAATAAAACGTTCTCCATTTCCAGATGAAGACTGTCAGCTTTAAGTTATTTACAAGCGTATCACAAATATCGGGTTAGTAGGTGGGCCTTAGGTTATGGATTTTCAAGGATTTTAACACAAAATTAAGCAGTTTTATTCCCCCAAAAGTTATCGAGATTGGCACTTTAAGGCTATTTTCCATCAACATAACGAACATATTGCCATTCTACCGGGTTTCTTTTATTTCCTATTTTCATGGATGGGTTGGGTTGATGGAGCTGACGATGTTATACTGCAGGCCCTATGGAAGCGGAGGTTAACCCCAATCAAGCAGTGGCAGTGTTCCGTTTGTTAAAGAAACCCGTTGAAAATTATAAAGCATCTTCAGGTTAAACACACGAGATGAAACATGTTAGAGATTTATTGATTGGCTGAATGACCAGTCATGAAGTCAGATTAAATAGAATTGTAACTAGTGCTCCAGTATACAAACAAGTTGAGATCTTAAACCTAAACAATGTCAACACTTGACGGTCAAAAGTTAAGTAGTGACACGAAGATTATTTTGTGTTAGGGATGGTCTCATCCCAACTTGTACATTTTAGTATGCCGGTCTAGATCTGTTCTTGTTCTTGTAATGCTGATTCTGAAACCTCTCGTATTTATGTTAAGTACGGCTTGTAGCTCAAAAATTGTACCTCAATCACGTTACGGGTCATGTTTTCCATCTTGTGAGCTTAAAATATATCTATTTTGGTAGCAAATATGGCGCGGTATACACGAACCCTAGAATACAATATTCACAGGCTCCTTGTCCATCCAACCCGAAGGGCTTCGTTTGCACTTCTGGCTATAGACTCTGTTAGGCTTATATGTCACGATATTTCACGGAATTGACAGGTTTTTTTTTATCTTATTCATATTACAGAAAATTTCCACAATGATTGACACCCGAATCTTGACTGGGCGACGCGAAAAGCTTATGCCTTGAGTAATCGAAATCTCTAAAATGAAAAAATTCGCGCATCCTTCAACCGGAAAATATTGTATATATAGCATGAATACTATAAAAATCGTTCCTATGAGCCGGCTAACTGGTTTTCAGGTATTATTTATACTAATTCTCATTTGCGTAGTTCACATTCCTGATTTACCCATGTCATTAAACCATTGAGTAGGGTAATTTGTTAAGAAATAATACTTTAGTTTGTGTACTTTAGAAACAGGTTGATCCTTCAATTAAATAATACCAAACTTTTAGTTTTAAGTAGTTTCGTTTGCTAATATTTGCATTTTAAACCTTGGTTGTTCCAAAAATACAATAGGTAGGAACTTAAAATACGGTTTTACTTGTAGCGATGCTTGACGGGGTTCAGCCTGTACTAAAGCTGTACCGTTGAAATGAAAATATTTCCTTTCGAGACGAGGGTGTTGCGTTTTAATTTCAAATTTTAAAGTCTTTCACCATCTTGTAGATCTGTAACAAAAAAAGAAAAATAGGCAAGTTATTCTACATTTATTTTCTTGTCGATTTTTACCAGCAAATTTGATTTTTAACCCAAACTTGCCGTTGTATGGATTTCAATCTACTGCCAAATAAATATAACCGAATTTCATTAAAACGAATGATCGGACTAAAAGTGGATACGCAGCTGCACATCCTCAAACTCAATACCCCATTAAAGATGCCGCGCTGAGCACATTTCTTATGACTTATTTATTCAGAAATGTGCATAGAACATGTCCGACATATACGGATGAAACGGCATCCCTGGTGTAGATCCCCAGATATACGCCTTTCTTAGACGTGAAACAGATCTTTCATGTTGAGGGATTCTTTGACATTAAATTTCGTCAAATAAAGCAAGCTAATGTTGTACTACATAGTAATTATTTCCTTGAAATAGAAAGAAAACTCTGTATTAACTCTATTACACACTAGCAATTGATTTAAATTCACAGTAAATGTAAATAATCTGAGCTTTTTTGGTCGGGGAACGAGGTAAATATTTGTGCCTTTTGTTTGGTTTTGTTGATCATTCAGGCTGGGTTCACGTGATGCGAGATAAACATGATCTCGATCAAAACTATCTAAACAGTCAACAGTTATCATATCGGTTTATTGTATAATCAGAGAGAGAGAGAGAGAGGGAGAGTGAGAGAGGGGACCAAAAATGACGATCCTCTTTTCATGCTCCTATAAAAGGGTCGCTTGTTTTCTGCAGACAACATCCAACACTGTATTATTTTACAGCAGTCCGAATCGACATTATGTCGTCGAATGAGGGTGAAGTCGAAATGAAAATGAATTGAAATGGGTTTTAACGTCCTACTTTCTGCTCCTAACTGGGCGAATGAAGACAGGCGTACGCCACATATCGAATTCCAATTACCAAGGGATCTTTTACGTGCACGCCGATGTGTACACGGGACCTCGGTTTTTCGTACCGTCCGATCGACTAGAGAGCGTCTTTGTCAGGCTTTCCGACCTGCATCACTGACAAAGTTTGAAACTATGCTAGAAAATCTGGATGAACTATCTCGGCTAATGCAGGGATCGAACACTCGACCGTCGGGCTAGCGAGCCAGCGTCTTACCTACTTAGCCACGTGATCCCCAGGGAGAAATCGAAGAAATGGTTCTAGACTTCTCGTTTCCCACGTGATCTCCAGGGAGACATCGAATAAATGGGTCTAGATTTCTCGTTTCAGTCTCCTTTTTTGCGCGCCCATCGCCAGTCGCCTCGTGACTTCCCGGTCTTGACTCGCGTGGCGGCTGCTAAAGTATAGATTTATAACCATGCCAGTTACTAGCTATCGACTAACAGCGCAATTCTTCTCAAAACACCAAAAATCTACCAATATGCGGTAATACCAAACCAAAGTACATTAATAATTATTGTTATCACATTGCTTTATTTGAATGTTCCTGGTGACAGTTATAATATTGCTTGGCACAGGCAACGGTAATTTAGACTAACATTGTTTATCAAACAAGCTAACACTAGGAATACACATTCAATCTGCGTCCCTTTACTGGTGTAAAATGCACGCATACCAAATTGACTTCTTAACAGAAAATGTACATGATGGTCATGGGCCGGTTGCTCAAACTATGTTATTTTAACGACCCGTTAAACTCCAACGGATCGTTATCTTGCTAACGTGTCGTTTGTTAAATTTCCTACAGGTCCCCCAATTTCTGTAGATTACTATAGAATGTCATGCTGTAAAAATGAAATAGCCCCCGTAGTCCAACCCCATAGAATGTTCTAGAGAAAATTATACTGGTTAAAATCTATGACTATTTTGCCGAAGGAATACTTCGACTGGCAGCCCACAAATGCCATCGGTAAAGAGATAACGGAGCCCAACACCGCCGTTAAATATAACGGCAAGTTAACGACATGTTAAATCTAACGGGGATTCCAAAAACAATATTTCTCTCTCCGTTAAACTTAACGATCCATTATTTCCATGTTAACGGATCGTTAAAAGTTAACCGAGCTTTGAGCAACCGGCCCCATGTCAAGATCTGTTTGCGAAGCCATAGCCATGCAAAAACCAAACCCATTAACTCCACATCTTAGCCATTCTGGCAAAGCAACACGACTGTTCCCTTTGCAAATATATTAGTTTCAGCAACCAAATTCAACCATCTATCATCATTTAATATTCTCTGATGAACAAAAAAATGGCTCTAGAACAATCCCGCGGTTTCAAGCGACCATCGCCGTTTTTATTGTAGCGAACGTTTCGTATGATTACTTAATTAACACCTAACTGCTTCGGGGAAAATGATGCATTTTACTCATTTTAATACTCATTTACACTAAATTTTAACTACAAATACTTCAAACGTCTTTATTTATTTTTCTTTTACCTCAAAAAAAAATGTTTGAGAATTTAATTTGTCGGAGTAAAAAGTTAATATGCCGTACTCATTAAGCCTCGTCGATGTCATGCTTATCTGTGATTGTAGCGGCCAAGCGAATATTCACTGCGGGATCAGTTTGAGAAAATAGATAAGATAAGATGTGTTTTGCATTAAAACGTCCACTATGGACGGTATGGACAGCATGCATATGCACTTAGGGCCTGTTTATATATGAAAAGGGCTAACCCTCGTTGACGAGCCAACTCGCATAAACGCCCCCCCCCCCCATAGTAACGTCATTCTATTAAGATTCTATAAAGGTTGACAGGGTTGGCTCTGGATCATATAAACTGTTAAACGGGTAAGCCCGTCTTTCTACCAGAGGCTGGCCTGTCTGCATATAAACAATAAAAAGGGGTAACCCGGAATATTTAGCCGAGACGTGGTGATATAGGCGGGATTCATGTAAATAGTTAAATGAGCTGGCTCGCGCACCAGGGCTAGCTCGTATTTCAGGGCCAGCCCTTTACATATAACTAGGCCCTTATTTAGACATATATTATGAGAATAGGAGCATAAGGATTTATAAAAAGTAGGCCTGAATGTATCTGTATCTATCTTGGGATCAAGAAAACGATACATTTTATTTCGTTATGGAAAATTGTCCAGTTTTTTAGTACCGTAGTGTTGTATACTAAACATATGAAGAACAATATTAAACCTTTTGTTTACAGAATCTGGAACATCCAAAGAAAAAAGGAATACAAATTTCAACACTTAGTGTATTATAAATTGTCCACTACAGGCTTCCATAGTTTTCAAGTCGTTCAGGGGAAGTAACTCTACATTGTAAACATTTTTTTTTCAAGGGCGAGTCACATGAAGATTATTATTCTTGACATAAAACAACTTCATATATTTTTTTCATCAATGACAATTCTGAAAGTAAGACAAGGATTCTATTACTTCGACATTTCCGGGGATTAGTGCAAGCGCTGGTTCAATCATTTTTAGAATCGGAGACTTGAGTCCCACCACTACCAGGTAGACCTTTTTTCATTTCATTTAGTCTAATTTGTTTTGGACAAAACTTTATACATCTGGGGAGCGTTTTTTTAAGGCGAAAAGTTAGATATTTGTTTGATTATAAGGAATGTAATGTGATTCAGCTGGTCATATCCTTGTGAAAACTGTCAAAAACGTCCGACTTGGTCCCTTTTGGAACGTGTGAAAAACTAACAAAAAATGGCACCCATATAACCTAAAAGTTATTATTTTACTACCATAGTCTAATGAATGTTACAATAATAACCACTTTAGTATAATTTGTTAGGCATTCAAAGTTCTCTATGCTTTTGTAGTTGTGGGAAAATCAGCCAGAACCGAATCTGTGTACATGTAATATGTAAATCTTGAGTAGGCCTACTGGGTAGCCTATTACTTTATTAACTAATTTTCCAGGTAATATTGACAGGGGCATGCTCAAAATGACATTGAAGTTGATACCACGATGTAGAATGACGCTAAGAGAATGCACATCTGGTTACTTCAAACTTAAACGGATCTAAATCTCTATTATTTGGCTAGAAATGGACACAAATGGGTTGCAGTTGCAACGCATATAGTATAGAATTATGTATTAAATTACTATTATGAACGTACATAAACTGATTTACATTCAATCTTTTCTGTTTTTACTATAATTTCTATTCACGTATGTAGGTGGAAGTGTACAAATTTCTAATCAGTTATGTTTGGCAAAGAATACAAATTGAATGGCAGTCTACACTGGTATAGTAATCTCCTGTGGCAGCCTAAATGTTTAGCCTGGTTCATGGTGTCACTTTATTACAAATGGCAATTGAAAGCATTCTGGCACACACCTTGTACGCCAACTGTCATTTTGTCGTAAATATTGGACATTAGAAGTCCATCTATTCACATTAAGATAAAAACATCAATGTTGATTTAAAATAATGATATTGGGATATTAACCAGATTTGCCTCCTTTAAAAGCAGCTGTCTGCTAACTGACTGGTCATTAATGGTGATTTGAAAAATATATTCCAATGGTTTCTGTAAAATACAGTGTACATGTAACTGAAGGTTTTGGTTTGCCCCAATCAGTTCAGCTGCAATGGAACAATCTGATGCAAATTTTGTATTTATTTGCTCAGGATAAACAGATCTTTTTATTCATCCTAGAACCAATAGTTTTGTTAAGTTTTTATAAAATTATGGCTGGTTAAACAGGTCCTACATCTTTTACAACTGTATTCCCGACTCTCTCTCACCAGATAGTCAATTTTCAAAATAGCATTTAAAAAAGACATAGGAAATTGAGTAGGCTAAGACTAGCATAAGCCTAGAATGAATTGAGTCTGCAGATGACTAAGGTACAGTGATTGGAATGCTTTTTTTTAATCATTTGGTGATTGGTGTACAGTATAATAATGCCAATATATTTTATATACAGGTCTGACTCTTATCATTTCTCTAGTATGATAGAACAAGAAGATATATATTTGTGAGCAGAAAAATTACCAAACAATGGCCGGATATTTGAAGTCAATAGTTGGTGGTATATTTAATGCTGCAGCTGCTAATATCAATCCATATAAAGTACAGATCGCTAATCCTGAGAGCTTTAAGGAGTAAGTAGGCTTATATTGGTTAATAGTAATTATATGGATAATTCACTTAAACTTAAACCAAGAAAAACCTAGCAAGTCAAATTTTGTTGAAAATTGAGTTATACCCATACATGTATTTGGACTAATAATAGGGTTTTTTCTCCTTCACCGAAAGGGCTTCTAATTATCTTCATTCAAAAAGACAAAACCAATTAGTTATATTTTCAGTAGCTTAACAAACTCAAAACTCTATTCAACAGAGTTACTAGGTTTTTCCAGATTACGGAAGATCTTTAGAAAAGTAAGCCCCCTATATACAATTTACTATTTGCAATCAAATAACAGCTTGACATTTGACTTTATTTAAAGGGGTCAACCTTGTGGGTTTTCTCCGGGTCCTCCCACTGATTAAAGAGTAAAGACATGTATGCACAAGCGAAATTATTGAAATAAAATTGAACCATACTTTAGTTCCGAAATGAACTAGTTTGTGTCGTGGACTTAAAATTCCATTCCTCCACCTCTATATAAAGAGACCATCTCGATTTTTACACAGTCTCAGAAATTAGTCTGTATTCATGGAATATAGAGAAATGGCGTATTTACCTTCTCTCAAAATTTCCACTCAAAATATTGAGTCATTTGGACACATAACTTTTTTTTAAAATTTCGGTTCAATTTTTATCATTGGGTGACCTAATAATCTGTTGTCATTCCTTTAGAGGTCTACCGGTATACACTGTGTGACCAACGTAAATTTCACCTACACTATATTTTTATAAAATAGAAGTCTGGTTTTATCCAGACACCATGTAATAGAGCTTCATTGCCAGATTCAGGCTGACTGCTTTTTATACGCCCACATTGTCATGTGGACGTATATATTGTTGTCGCCCCTGTTCGTCTGTCCGTCCGTCTACAATTGTTTGTGAACAGTCTACAGGTCACAATTTTTATCTGATATCGATGAAACTTAAAATATAGGTTTATCACCCTAAGATCTTGGTTCCTTTCGATATTGGCATGAATCGGACTGTTATGGCACCTGATTGTACAAAAAATCACGTTTTTAGCTTGTGTAGAGGTCACAATTTTTAACCGATTTGGATGAAATTTGAAATGCATGTTTATAACCCAAAGATCTTGGTGCCTTTCGATATTTGGGCCCATCAGATCTTAACTTCCTGAATTATGACCCCTGATTGTCCGAAAAATCGCCCTTTTTAGCTTGTGGTCCTGCTGGAGGTCAAAATTGTTATCCGATTTACAAAACCGTTTGATTATTTCACCGTTACATGGTTATGGAGCTTGTGTACGAATTTCGTGAAAACCGGACCAAAATTGACAAACAAAATGGTTGTGAACCCGACAGATGAAACTTGACATGTATGTTTGTTAACCAAATATCTTGGTTCCTTTCGATATTTGCACCTATCAAATTGTAACTTCTTGAATTATGTCCCCTGATTGTTGGAAAAATCTCTTTATATTTTAACGTGTGGTCCCTCTGGAGGTCAAAATGATTATCCGATTTAAAAAAACGTTTGATTATATCACCGTTACCTGGTAATGATGGATGAGTCTGAATTTCGTGAAAATTGGACCAAAACTGTCGCACAAAATGGCCGCCGTTTGTAGGCGAATGGTGTAAAAATATGATATATCAAGGTTGTGGACCCTATAGAGGTCACAATTTTAATTCAATTTTGAATACCCTATGGAGGTCACAATTTTATTCTGAATTAATAAAAAAAAACAACCTTTGACTATATCCCCGTTACACATTAATGATGGTTGAGTGTGAATTTCTTGAAAATCGATAATTGAACAGCTAAATCCATAATATTAAATGTTTCGTATACTTAACGTTAGCATGGGGGCAGAACTTTATAAAAACCAAACAAATTCTAAGGATTTTCTGATAATTTACATAATATGCGACAACTCTTGTTGACTGCCTGGACGATTTAGCTGCTGTATGGGCGTATGTTTCGTTGCCTGGCAACCTTTTTTAGTTGTTTGAAAACGTATTAAGTTAGTTGCACAGCCCCAAAGTAGAGGATTTTAAGGGCTTTCAACACAAAATTAAGCAGTTATATTCTCAAAAAAATAATCAAGTTTGCCCCTTTAAACAATTTTTGTTATATTTTGTAGTTTAAGTATTATTACTCGAGATGACTGTTTATATATGTATAAAAGACCAGGATGTGTAGAATGTGTTTTAATAAGTACAGTTGGTGTTAACAGTAAATGGTATAGGTATGTAGACATTTTTTGTGTTAAGAATGAATGTAGTTGATCATTAATGTTTCAAAGATGACTACTTTAAAGGGTAGACAATGTTTAAATTTAAAGTACTCTACATTAACATAAAAAGATTCTCATTCCATTTAGTACAGGTATTAAAAAGGACAGTCCCAGATTTCACATCTCAAATAAAAGTATAATTAAGTATGTGTAATGTAAATTTCTTTCTTTCCTTGTATAAGTATGGTAACTGATAAATCTGACGATTACATACAATTTTTGTTGGATCTGTTTGAAGAAACTTATTGATTTTAGGTAGAAAGCTTTTGGAACTTTGCATAACACTTGATTGTCATTAGAATGAAATATCAAAGAGAATATAATAATTTTTGAATGGGAAACTATGTCAGCATTATATATAATTGGGTCTCTACTAAATTTTGCTGGTATTGATTCTATGATAACTTCACCTTGATTACAAAACTGATACAGATACATTTTTAAAATAGCACAATTATATGTCATTGTTTGCTTTCTTTTTTCTTTTGAAGCTTGTTTCGACTTACAAGTGAAGGAGATGCAAATGCATTCTTCGGTAATCTATGTTCGATTTTACTACCATTACTTGTCAGCAGTAGTTCTGTATACCAAGAAGACAATCTACAAAAGATCTGTGATAATATTCGAGAACATCCTACATGGAATGTAGCTCATGTAGCAGCTTTTGTTGGCTTGTTTGAAGCTTTCAGACATCCATTAGTGAACAAGTAAGAACCGTTCTCTTGGCCACTAACTAATGAGCAACTTTGGTGTGAACTATTTAACTCTTTCCCTGGGCTTTTTGTTCGCTACAGTGATGACCCTGTTTTTTGTCAATTATTTCATTACCTTTGAACTCTGAGTTTTTTTTTAGAATTTTCACATTGATTCCATTCTTCCATTGCCGTAGCAGCGAAGTAAGGACGTAACCCTGGTCTGACGGGAGTATAAAGCATGAGATAGAATTGTAGAAGGGTTCAGATATGCAATGCTCTGGCAATGTCATGTTAAATAGTTGCTTGATGTACCATGTATTTTGTTATAGGTATTTAAGCACAGGATGTAGTGTAACTGGTATAGGACCTATACATGCTGCTATATCTGGTCAACAAATACAGTGTGTACAAGAATTATTGAAATGTGATGCTAGTTTAGAAATAGCCGACACTCATGGTAATACAGCTTATCATCAGGCTGTTAAATTATTACCTACGGTTATTCCAGTAAGTTCAATTTCCTATCTTTTATTTACCAATGATATTCATCATGGCACGTTGTGAGGTTAAAACTTGACTGACTCTAAAAAAAAATGTAAATGGGAAAGTTGGTGATTTCACTGGACACAGTAAATATAATATGTGGATTTAAGTGTTTTTAACTTGTATAACTTTTTCAAACAATTTCAATCAAAATATTTTGAGTCATTCAGAAATGATTACTAAATTTGCTTTATGGGGTCATGTAACTCATTTAGCCTATTCTTCAATTGCATGAGTGACTTGATAATCACAATTAAAACTTACCACAATAATTTTTTACAAACAACAAGTTTTATTTCTAAAATATTCACTTGTGACTGCTCCTTTACATGTAATGTGAATGATGCAACTTGTAGTACTGCGCACTTTGAAATCAGACATTAATAGAGGTTTGATCATAGTGGTGTAGTACAGTGGACTATTATTTCAGATACTAGTGGACTACTTTGTTGAATGTCAGATATTAATGTGATAGGATCATACTGGCATACACTCTAATAAAAATACAGATCTATATTTCGTTTCGTTTTTATACGCCCACATTGAAATGTGGTCGTATATTGTCGTCGCCCCCGTCCGTCCGGCGTCCACAATTGCTTGTGGACACTCTAGAGGCTAAAGTTAATATCCGATTGACTTTAAATTTATACACAGTGTTTAAGGTCATGAGACGAAGAAGCCTATTGACTTTTAGCGATTTCCGATAATTAGTGCCAGAGTTATGGCCCTTGATCACTTCAAAAAATCTTGTGGGTGCTCTACAGGCCAAAGTTGATATCCGATTGACTTCAAATTTATACACAGTGTTCAAGGTCATAAGACGAAGAATCCTATTGATTTTCAGCGATTTCCGATAATTAGTGCCAGAGTTATGGCCCTTGATCACTTCTAAAAATCTTGTGGATGCTCTATAGGCCAAAGTTAATATCTGATTGACTTCAAATTTATACACAGTGTTCAAGGTCATCAGACGAAGAATCCTATTGATTTTCAGCGATTTCCCATAATTAGTGCCAGAGTTATGGCCCTTGATCACTTCTAAAAATCTTGTGGATGGTCTAGAGGCCAAAGTTAATATCTGATTGACTTTAAATTTACAAACACTGTTTAAGGTCATGAGACGAAGAAGCCTACTGATTTTCAGCGATTTCAAATAATTACTTCCAGAGTTATCTCCCTTGATCACTTCAAAAAACCTTGTGATGCTATAGATGCCAAACTTATCATCCGATTGACCTCAGATTGATACACAGTGTTTAAGGTGTTGAAACGAACAAGTATTTTGATTTTCAATGAATTTTGATAACTGAAAAGCTAAATCCATGATGTTAAATGTTTCCTATACTAATTGTTAGGGTGGGGCAAAACTTTATAAAACCAAACAAATTCTAATGATTTTAAGATAATTACATAATGAGTAGTTAATCTCATTAACTTGAAAACGTGACCTGAATGTGTTACGAAACGTCGTTATTAAAGTATAGAGAAGTAGTTATATCCATTTATACCTTGTGTTGTGTTTTATTATGAATTGTTACTCTTAATCAGATTTTAGTGTATTACAGATGTTTCATTACCAAAAAAAGTAAAAATATGCGACAACCCTTGTTGACTGCCCGGACAATTTAGCTGCTGTGGGCGTATGTTTCGTTGCCTGGCAACCTATCTTTATACTTTCGACGGCCTACACTACAGGAAGATCTGACAAGTTGTAGGGATTAACCCTATGACGTCAGACATTGATTAATCAATCAGCATTGACGTTTCTTGTGGTTTACCCACAGCTCTGTGCACCAAAAGGCCTAGAACTCACTGTAACAGACCGTTTCATTGGCTAATCCCTCACACCATCCAGAACACGTTAATGATAACAACTCTTCTGGATCCAAGTGTAGTAAAGACAAGTAAAATGAAATTTTGAACTGTATAAACGTAAAAGATATTAATGAGACATGAAAATAATGGACTACTTTGTTATATTTCAGATATTAATGAGATATGATCATAGTGGTGTAGTACAATGGGCTAATCGACAAGGAGAAACTGCTATATATACAGCTTGTAAGATGAATCTTCCTGAAGCTACAGAGATGTTATTACATGCTGGAGCTGATCCTAGTATATCCTCAACAGATGCTCTTCCAATACATATAGCTATACAAGAAAATAATCTACAGTTAGTATACTGGAAACCATTTAAAGCTGAACTCTGATTACAAAACTACAGAAATAATTAGATGAAAAAAATACTGCCATATATAATCGCCATACTTGTTTTCAATTTGCAGAACAAGTATGGCCACTGTTCGGCATACGAAAACAGAGGCAAACCACACCCACATCCAGTATACACTGTGTCAACCACACTGTCCACATCCGGCTAGCAATATTTCAACTACCAAGTACCTACTGACTGAGGGGTTTCTCTCTATAAGTTTATTGAAAATATTATTGCTACACAATTATTATGTCTGATCAGGTACATATTATTTTACTAATTGGCAGTATTTTTTTTTATTTAATTATTTCTGTAGTTTTGTAATCGGAGATCAGCTTTCAGTGTATTTGTGGACAAGCTGTGTGTTTCTATAGAACAACTAACAACACAACTAATATATTTAGAATGTTCAAATTGCTGAAAAAAAGTATCTTGGTTTCCACTTGTGAAATAGAATATATGAAGTTTAAAACCGTGCCCAAATCGTAATCAAACTTAAGGGTGATTATCTCTCTTTAAGACTTTATTCATGGAAATGTGGACGTATATTGCGGTCGCACCCGTCCGTCTGTCTGTAGGTCCGTCCGTCCATCGTCCACAATTTCTTGTGAACGCACTAGCGGCTAAAGTTGATATTTGATTGACTTTAAATTTATACACATTGTTTAAGAAGCCTGCCAGAGTTATGACCCTTGATCACTTTGAAAAATCTTCTGAACGCTGTAAAGGCCAAAGTTAATTTACGATTGACTTTAAATTTATACACAGTGTTTAAGGTGATGCGACGAAGACGCCTATTGATTTCCAGCAATTTCCGGTAATTACTGCCAGAGTTATTGCCCTTGATCACTTCAAAAAATCTTGTGGACGCTCTAAAGGCTGAAGTTAATATCCGATTGACTTTAAATTTATACACAGTGTTTAAGGGCATGAGACGAAGAAGCCCAATGATTTTCAGTGATTTCCCAGAATTACTGCCAGAGTTATGGCCCTTGATCACTTTGAAAAACCTTGTGGGTGGTCTAGAGGCCAAAGTTAATAACCGATTGACTTTAAATTTATACACAGTGTTTAAGGTCATGAGAATCTTATTGATTTTCAGAGATTTCCGATAATTACTGCCAGAGTTATGGCCCTTGATCACTTCAAAAAATCTTGTAGACGCCCCAGAGGCCAAAGTTGATATCCAATTGACTTAAAATTGATACACAGAATCCTATTGATTTTCAACGATTTCCCATAATTACTTCCAAAGTTATCTCCCATGATCACTTTGAAAAATCTTGTGATGCTTTAGGGGCCAAACTTATTATACGATTGACTTCAAAGTGATACACAGTGTTTAAGGCCTTGAGAAGAACAAGTATATTAATTTTCAATGAATTTTGATAACTGAACAGCTAAATACATGATATTAAATGTTTTGTATACCATACTATATGTTAGCATTGGCCAGAACATTATAAAAACCAAACAAATTCTAATGATTTTCGGAGTTGTTACTCTTAATAGGATTTAAGTGTAATATAAATGTTTCATTATCGAAAGAAGTAAAAATATGCGACAACTCTTGTTGACTGCCCAGACGATTTAGCTGCTGTGGGCGTATGTTTCGTTGCCTGGCAATCTATCTTTCATCTTTCTCTCTCTTTTTACAGATCTGCTGAATTGATTCTAAGAGATCATCCTGATCAGTTATCAGCTGTAGATAATAAATACGGTGCCACTCCTTTGCATTGGGTTAAATCAAAAGAAGTAAGAAACACTATTATCCATTGTAAAATTTATTCTCTAAGATTTTTATCACTAATTATTGGAATTAATCATGTAAAGAATTCTAATTTAAACATCTATATGTCGGACTTAAAAATTAATACTGTGAGGCCACAACAATTGATGTGTAGTTTATTGAGATCATCTTGGGGGGAGGGGGGAGCAAATGGTTAGCGTGCGCTCTGTATCATACAGCCTGCCATGGAGTCAGCTGGCGTGGTTTTGAGTCAGCGCTTGTGCGTGGCAAGGAGTAGGGTCGCCTGTCCTCCCACTGCTAAAGACCCCTACGCGCAACCATATGTTAGTCCTGAAATGGCCAAGTTTATGTCGAGTGAACGTTTAACCCCATTTTGCTCTCTCTCTCTTGGGATCATCTATTCAAATTTTGTAGGGAAAAAATAAATTTTAAAAACAAAATGCTTGGTTTCTTTTCTCAAAAGCTCTTGGCCCCAAATTTCTAGGTATTGAATGTTAAAAATAAAACAGCTGATATGACTGTAATCAGGATACCGAAGAACTAAAAATCACTTTTATTTAGCCTAAGTGATGGAATAGCATATATTTATTCTTTTGGGTATTTGAAATTATTTAAGTTATTGCTTATAATGACAGTGCTGTGGGTGTGTTTATTATCAGGCTGTAGAGATATTAGCTAGATTTGGTTGTAACATGAATGCTGTTAGTTTACATGGTGATACAGCTCTACATGTTGTGATGAAAAAGAAGTTAATAGATTGTGTAATGTCATTATTGTGCTATGGTACTGATTGTAATATACGAGATAGCAATGAAGAAACAACATTACATTGGGCAGTACAGGTAAATTGATTGTATTGTTGTATCTATAAACGTAGTAGAAGAAAATCTTCTGAGACCATTAGGCTTTACTGATTCATTTTTACAAAGTGCTTATAAAGTATAATCTTTTGGGGACTTGGAAGGATTTATCGTTTTCTATTTGAGCCACTTTTCATGAATAACTGAAATGTGATATCATGTGTTCCAGAAGGAACACCCTGCCATTACCAACAGTGATTTAGACCCTGCCATTACCAACAGTAATTTAGGCTAAAAGGTGACCAATACCTTCAGCAATCTTAACAGATTTCTCTCAGATATTTCCTACTTGGTTCTACACGGACTGTTCCAGCTTATCATTTTTAAACTAGGGTGGGCTGGGGGGAGATATATCTAGATTCTTTGCATATTCATAGTATCAGTATTAATATTGGTATTAAAAATTGTTTATTTGATACAGAAGATATTATAAGAAATATAAAATGATTCAATAGGACATCATAAGGATATTGGATGTGACAGTAAAGGGAATTGGTGTTGTAGTTATAAAAAGGGTGGGAAGGGGTATAGTGTTGACTTGAACAAAGTGTTATTTTGTGGTGCCACCCACAGTCTCTTACCTTTAAATTTCCTTTGTATGGGTGAAAGATTCTTTTATACTTGGTGACATTTCCCAAAGCTAAAAGAGGTAAATCAAGGTATGTCATACATGAAACACAAATATTTGGAATTTGATTTTCTCACCTACTATCATTTTGAATTTACATTTGATTGATACAACATTTGAAATAAATCTCTTTCTTTTCAAAAACAGAATGATGATATTGAATATGTTAGAACTTTTGTTGTATTTGGTGCGGATGTTAATCAAAAAAACAAAAATCAACATTCCCCTCGTCATATTGCATCTACCTCAAAGGGCAAAAATAGGTAAGATCAAAAAGATCAGCTGTTTATTGCATCAAAACATCCATTAAGTACAACATGCATACAGGTAATTGTATATTTAAACAGAATTACATACATTATACAGAAAACAGATACATGTGCATACAAGTAATACATTGATAGGATACATGTTGAGACAAACAATAATACATGTACATTTAATGAAATTCAAGAACACATATGCCACTGCCTAGACAATATATTTTGGTGGGTCAAAAGGATTAACAAAATTGTTTGATGAAATCTCTGGAATTGCTGAGAAGGCTTAATATGAATTTATGATTGTATTATACTTTCCTTGAGTAAAATATTCAATGATTATCTTATAAAAGATCTTTTATTTTGCCCAAAGCTGTTTTTTTAAATTGATTTTTTTTTATCTTTTATAGAGAATTGATTTTATATTTGTTACATATTGCTGGAGCTAAACGATGTGGTGTGGATATAAAGGGTTGTTTACAAGGATGTGTATCAGAAGGAAGTCATAATGGTGTACCTAATCCATCAATGAAAACTTTACTAAAATTAGATAGTGTAGGTGAGTACATTATCAATAGTTTTAGGTACTATTACTGGTATGATATATTGTTAGTTTGATGCATCAATCGGAATAAGCAGTTATAGAAATACTCTGTAAATTAGATATATTTCTGTAACTACTCACATTGCACGGAAAATTCATTCACTTGCTAGCTCACTGTCAACACTATTAATATATTTATGTTTTGTTGTTATTTTTGTGGTGACTTGGCTATTGCGACCCTATATTGAGATACCGATTGAACTGTATTACAATATGAGTTATGAAATAACCTGGGTACATGTTTTAAGATAAAACCCCCAAAAGTTTTTTTCTTGTTGTGTGTAGTAAACTTTGTGATATCTTCCCATATTTCTGACCAATTTACAAATGACCAATGTAGTGTATGTAAAACATCCCTTAAATTTTAAAATACATAGAAGAAGATATAGAAATACTGCAATCTAGGAAAGTTCTTAACATTATTTCACATAATAAACACATGAAAAAACGGTCTGAATATTACTGTATTAACTATAAGTATGAACAGTGTTTTCCATACTTCACACATACTCGAGAAAATAAATTTGATATTTGTTGTAGCATTATTCGATGATTTATTATCTGCTCGTGTAACGTGTGAAGCCAAAATGGAACATGGACAGGGTTCTGTATTAGACATGGTAAATGCACCAACTAATGCTGGAGATAGAGTAAGTATAATTTCTTCAAATTTAGACGTTAATTTGAAACTTTTCAACCCATATTTTGATTTCCAGCTAAAAGTACATTGATATCATAATTCCACTCGAATGGCTTATAAAAGAAAATGATCGTAAATATCTTTGGAATTACTTATTTTCTTGAGCTAAACATTAAAGTTGATAGATTTACATTGATGAGTCATAACCATAAGAGTCCTTCATTAGCATCTGCACAATCTGTTATTAAACGAAATGAAATATGAATATTTTGTAGATTTTAAGTTTAGATGGTGGAGGAATAAGAGGTTTAATATTAATACAAGTACTGATGGAGATAGAGCATGCTATGGGTAAACCTATACGTGAATGTTTTGATTGGATTGGAGGAACGAGTACAGGAGCAATTCTAGCTCTAGGTATTGCTAAAGGTAAATGAAAGCAATCACGGTCACATAAATTGATAAAGTCATGTAGATAGGTACTGGAAATTGTTTTTTAAGTCATAGGTAAATAGGTACTGGAAATTGGTTTAAACATTTTCTATAGCATGTACATTAGAAACAAATATTATTTTATTATAAATAAATTTATTTTAACTTTCTTAGGTAATCCAATTTCATACTAAAATTCTGTTTTGATTAGTTTCTTCTTTTGATTGTAATGGAAGTAGAGTTACAAACTATGAATGCCACTGTTTTAGAAGATTTACTAATACATGTACATATTTGGGATTTAGCGGTTTATGGTTTGTAGTGTACTGTATTTATTTTTGTTATATATTTTAGGTGTTTCCTTACAGTATATGAAGGGTTTATATTTTCGGATGAAGGATGAAGTATTTAAAGGGATGAGACCATATTCGTCTGAACCATTTGAAGAAATGTTGAAACGAGAATTTGGCAATGACACTGTCATGTCTGATCTGAAACATGCAAAGTAATATAGTCTAGTTCCCTTTTCCATGATATTTTATTTACGAAACGACATGTCAGGGCAGAAAGGAATATTTTATTTGTGAGAGAGAGAGAGACTTCCACTTTACAAAAACTTAGTGATTTCATCACTGCCTATAGGAATTCCTATGTTACGAACAAGTTAAGAGATCGAATTCACAAAACTTGAATTTTTTTTAGAGCAAAAGTATTTTGTGATTGACTTATTTCATCTAATTAGTAAACTAATATGTACCTGATCACGCATAATAATTGTGTAACAATGATATTTTCATCAAACTGATAGTGTAAACACGTCCCACAGTCAGGAGGTAATTGGTAGTTGAAATGTTGCTAGCCGGATGTGAACAGTGTGGCTGACAAGAGACACACTGGATGTGGGTGTGGCCTGCCACTGTTTTCATTCGCCGCACAGTCGCCATACTTCTACAAAATGAAAACAAGTATGGCGATTATGTACGGCTGTATTTTTTTTATTTAGTTATTTCTGTAGTTTTGTAATCGGAGTTCAGTTTTAATTGTGCTAGATTAAACCAGATGACATATGAGAGGTTATAGCTCAGGAGACAGTTCTTAATCTAGAGATATATTGTACATAGATATATTATATATATTATACATACATAATTGAAGAGGTTGTCAGGCTGCCTTACCAAGTTTTATCATTGTGTCTTGCTTACTTGTTTACTGTAATCAACCAATGTAAACACAGCTTTTCCAGTCACGCCAAGACATTAACAGAAGGCATGTGCAGATTTCAGTGGTCTAACTAAACTCTATGTTCATCATAATATATGTAGTGCATATATCATGACTGTAATATTATATCTGTCTGACTAAAATTTAGCGCCAAGTTTTGACTTTCAATGGTATTTAAACAAACCTAAAGTGCTTTTTTTTTTCTACAGATGTTATCTGTTTTTAGTGATTTATTTCTGTTTAATAGAGTTATGGTAACAGGTGTTAAAGCTGATACATTTCCAGCTCAGTTTCATTTATTCCGTAATTATATCAACCCATTTAAAATGCCTCATACTGGTAAATCTAAACTAAATGATGATGATATACTTCCTAATGGTAAGTATACATTGTATATACATGTAGATTATCGCCTCTTGGCAAGTATATGTGCATATTAAAAGATTATATACCTCAAATATCCTGAGTCAACTGGTGTGGTGTCAAATCCCTGGTTGTACGTGACATGGAGTAGGGTCGCCTGTCCAACCTCATGGGTTTTCTCTGGGTCCTCTGGTTTCCTCTCACTGCTAAAGACCTATACGCACAAGCAAATTTTTGAAATAAAATTTAAAACATATGTTAGTCCCAAAATGACCTAGTTTGTGTCAAGTGGACGTTAAACCCCATTTCTCTCTCTCTTGCAAATATTCAGGAAGAAACTGCAGCAGGTTATATGTTGTATACACATGTAGATTATATACCTCCTCTTGGTAAGTTTATATTATGTAAACATATAGATTATATACCTCAAATATCCAAAAACGAACAGCAGCAGGTTAGGGGAGTAAACTCTAATCTTAAAGATCTGATTCCTGGCATATTACAAAATCTGAGTTCCACCAGCATATACATTGATTGGATAAAATAACCTTGATAATTGCTATTTGAAGAGGACTAGGTATTGACCATAGTAAAGAAAACTAAATGCTTGTTAGAGATAAATGTGGTTTAACGTCCACACAATACAGCTATGTCATTTTGGCTTAAGATATTGTTCCATTTTATTTGGTTGTGGGAGGAAACAGGAGGGCCCAGCAAAAAACCACAAGGCTTCACATGCAACCCTACTCCTTGTCACGTGCAAGCGGGAAATCAAAACCATGTCACTTGACTCAATGACAGACAACATGATGCAACATGCACATGTTAACTATTTGGCCAACCAACGACCCAAATGACAAATATAAATAGTCAATAAAACATTTAAACTGATTCTATTCGAGAATAAGCAAAATAGGCAATAATAATAGATGAAAAAACTGAAATTTATGCAACATTTATCTGATGTTGGAGTTGTGATTATATTTATAGATCAGCTGGTATGGAAAGCTGCACGAGCCAGTGGTGCTGCACCTACTTATTTTCGCTGTCATGGTAACTTTATGGATGGTGGTTTAATGGCCAATAATCCAACTTTAGATATACTAACAGAAATAAATGAGTTTAATAAAGGACTCAAGATGGACGTAAGTATTTATATTTTATTATAGAAAGGATCTGAATATTTTCTTTCAAATTTATGAAATTGTATGTTGTGTTATGTTATGCATGACCAGCTGTAGCTAAATTAGACACATGTATTAAGACGTACAGTTAGACTCGTTTATAAAACAGGAACATGTGATTATTATTTTTCTCACGATTTCAAGTATTTTTGTTTTCAAACATAGCATTATTTCACAGACACTGAAAGGCCAAAATTAGTTTTGGGTGAAATATAATCGATCTTTCTTTGTTTCATTAATTTTGATCAATTTTGTCATGAAATAAGTATTAAAGTGTTTCCACACTTCAGAGCTAGTATCTCAGCATATACCAAGATATATATGATGTATTATTATGTCACATGCATATACCAATTTACATAATTTAAATTGATACATAGTTGTCACTCACAAATCATCTAGGTTTTGAAATGGAAATAAATTTGCATATTACTTCTTGGAAGTTAGTTGTGATTATTCATTTCAATGATGTAAAAAGTCTTTAACCACAGTATAAAAATTAGATAAGATTGATTTATTATTTTAAGTTCAATGAGGTGAGAAAAGAATCAGTGTCATATTTTAATGACGTATGGCTTAATTAAGCCATATTTTGTCTTAATTACCAGGTTTTACTGTATTATATCAAACAAAATAATAACAGGATTTTATTAGTATGATGAATATTTTAAAAAAAGATTGCATTGTTGATTTCAGAATTTAGATGATCAGATCCGACCACTTGGTTGTGTTATATCTGTTGGTACTGGGAGATTACCAGAAACAGAAGTTAAAAATGTTGATGTATTTAGACCAGAAGGTATATTTGATGCTGCTAGATCTGTATTAGGATTATCAGCTTTAGGTAATCTTATTGTTGACCAGGTCAGTATTTATGCTCACATTGAGCAATCTACATTCACTAAATACTGAATGATTATCATAAAAAGTAAATATAATAGACTGTCTGAAGGCTGAAGATCAGCATTAAAAAGGAATACAATGCCAACAGTTTTACATTCAAAAACTCAGAATATAATAAGCACTGTGCTGGAATAGCAGGCTCAAGGGGTTCAAATGCCCCATCTCGAGCAAGGCTTATTTTTTTCTCCCACAACAATTGAATTAATGTTGAACAAACAGCAAAGCATTGTCGCTATTTATAGCCTCATGCCACTGCATGAGCAAATTTCTGAACATGTCCCTGAATAGTACTGTTAAGACCTAAAAAGAAATCACCAGTTCTCAAGTTCCAATTCTGAACATAGATCCTGTTATGTTTTATTTTTTATAGTTCAAAATTTTATTTAACTTGTCTTTACTACACTAGGATCAGGAAGAGTTTTTATCATTAACATGTTCTGGATAATGTGAGGAATTAGCCATTCAAATGGACTGTTACAGCAAGCTTTAGGCATTTTTTGCACAGATCTGTGGGTAATCCAATAGAAACATCAATGCTTATTGGTTAATCAAATGCCTGATGTAATAGGGTCGAAATTTGCTTGTATGACCTCTGACGTGACTTATCACTACAGCCAGCCAGATCTTTATGTAGTGTAGACCATCAAAAGTATATAAAAAAAAACGAAATATTTATCTGTACTTTAATCAGATTGTGTAATGTGTTTCAATATTTGATTACAATTATGGAAATATTTTTTTAATTTTATAGGCGACAATATCTGAAGGACGACCAGTAGACAGATCCCGAGCCTGGTGTAGTATGATCAACGTACCATTTTATAGATTTAGTCCACAATTATCGGAGCATGTAGGTCTAGATTGTCATGATAATAAAACATTGATTAATATGATGTGGGAAACACAGTGTTATATGGTAGCAAATAGACATAGAGTAAATGAACTAACATCATTACTTTGTGGCATTCAACAGGATTAAAGGAATAATTCATTTGTTTCTGTATTGATGAAAGCTACACAGATCAACTTTTAGAAAATTTCTAGTTGCCACTGTTCAAGAGGGTGGTTGCTTGGTCAGAGTTGTCTAACATATGTGCTCTAGATCATAAGGTCTGTCATGGAGTCAAGTTGCACAGTTTTACTGCTAAGCTCTCTCTCTCTCTCTCTATCTCTCTCTCGCACACTGTTCATGAAGTGTATCCTCAATTAAAGAAGACCTTAATGACCTCATAAATACTAACAGATCTTAATTATATTGGCATCCCCAAGCTTATAAATGGTGATGTTTTTAGTAAATTAGTCACATTTGTATATTTTGTGTATCGAAACTTACTTTTAGTCAGTTTTCTGACATTTCCAATAGGAAATTGGCAGTTTTGATTCTGTAATTGATGTCATTAACATTATCTAGTGTAATGTTGGTTGTAGTAGCTGTCATCAATATGTTACTGTCAGTAGTATCTAGAAATACATGGACAATCTCCTTTATGAGCACATAAAATGGTCATTGCACGTTCTTTATGTCAGTTTTATTATAAACACTTTAGTCAATTACTCACCAATCTCATTAAAATTATTCAATATATTGCCGTATATGTGACAGATTCTCTAAACACTTTTCAATTTTTTGATTACAGTTTTATTCCAATTAATTAGCGCATGTCGTTTAAGGGGACTACACATATCAAGAGATGTGGACTGATGACACGCTTCAGTTAACATGCAACAAACTTTATTTCCCAATCAACAATCTTAATTGCCTGACCACTAAGGTGCTGTTTTGATTGGGAGATTAACAGAAGTTATTCTCGTAAAAGTTATGATAAACAAAACATAGATTATTAATATATAAAAGTTAATGCACTGTTCTCAATTTGATTTGATCTCAATTGAAACACTGCTAGAGGAAATGTGAATATGCCACATGTCATGTGTTCTGGACTGTGACTCTAAATATTCCTCCTCCATTTTCTAAAGGATCAATAACATAAATAATACAGAAAGTTGATGATTTAAATTTATGTTATTATTATTTAAATATCATTTGTTTCATGTATATTAGGGGTGTTGATAACTATTTCATACACATCATGTTTTAATCGGAAGCTTGTTATTGTAGGGATAAAGTTGGCTTACTCCGATATATTCCGATTAAATTGATATGGGATTATGACTACAACGACTGTCTTGGTTATGTCATTTATAAAACTTAAGCTCTGCTAATCTGGAAATTAGGGTAACTATGACATCACTGGAATTTGAGGGGATTAAGAGTATTTTCGCTAATTGGCAAAGTTTTTTTTGTAGTAGGTCTATATTTGTGACTTTGAGTGAGGTTGACTCAATTAATTTTAAAAAGACTTGTGCGAACTGGCCGTAAATGTATATAGTAACAACTGACTATAAGTAAATAAAAGTTTGTTTGGCCATTTTGTTCACTTTTTAAGTTGAGTTCAATTAATTGTTTATATAATATTTGTTGTACAAAATCTATAATTATATCATGGCATGGTTGCACGCGGCCCTTCTTAATGAAAAGTATGTATGGTTAAAATGATCTAGTTTAGTTTTTTGTGAATAAGGTCTCTGTGGGTCCAGACTGTTTAATTTGAGTATCTTTTCCTGATCCCACCAGCATTTATAGATCCCCAATAAAGCAGATATCTTCTGCCTATCAAAATATGATTTTTTTAATAGTTTTTCTCCAATTAATGACTTCATGCTGGTTAAATTTATAGAGCTATTTTATTGAATCAAGTATTATTTTGAACAACACACTGTTAGTCACTATACTAGCTGTGATTCCAGTGTATTTGCTTACAATAGATGACTGTGATATTCAATTTTGTTCTATTATTAAGACTAAATTAATCAAAATAATAGATATACGTTAATGTAAAATGTAAATTAAAGTCTATGATTATTTGTGGAACCATCTTTTATAAAAATGTGGTATTAGTTATTTAAGGCCCCAGCACACGAGCGCATTTTGCGTACGCATTTAGCGCGGCGCTAAATGCGTACGCATTTGACGCAGAAATACGGTGTCCGCACACGAGCCGAAAACGACGCTGCGCGAAAGCTACTGCGGCAAGTGTGTCGTTCACGTGACCACCACTCATCCGAAAATGGCAGCGGTCTCGAAATTCTACGCATTTTGTATCATATAGGCAAGGATATTCTTGCCATAAATCGACGATTTTATCCTCTAAAATTGCGTCACTGACGAACTCACTGGGTGCCGAAATTTTGCAGTAGTGATGACGCATGCGCATTGACGACGAATGAAACGCAAATAGCGCCGAGTCGCCCGCACACGAGAGCAGTTGGCGCTGCGTCAAAAAATATCAAACATGACAGATATTTAGCGAACGTCAAAATGTGCTCGAAAATACCACCGCACACGAGCCGAAAATGACGCTGCGCCATTTGCGTACGCAGTTTTCGGCTCGTGTGCGGGGGCCTTTATGATCATCTATAATGGAATTATGCTATGCACTATTGTATATTATGTATTAATATGTTTTACTATATCATATATGGGTTTGTATTGTTCTGTATAATTTGTTTTATTCTGTATAATTTGTTTTGTTCTGTATTATACAATTTATATTATTCCGTTTTGTATACCATTGCATATTTTCAGAACATTTAGGTCACAACTCACAACATAATGATAAAATGATATTTACATATTTTGTTTTGTAAAAGAATTATAAAACTTTATTTTCAATGCACTTCAGTATCCAGTCATGATGGTTTATCTTTTGTTTTGTTTTTTTTTGGTTTTATTTATTTATTTATAAACACTTGGTTATATAAACACAGCTTGATATATAAAGTGCCCTATAAATTTCTGTGATGTTAAACAATATTATCTGTAAATGGAATGATGCATTGCTAGCTGCCAGCTAGTTCATTAGTCATGGAGGATGAAGTCAAAGATCTGTAAAAGAACAAATCAAAGGGAAAATATCTTACTTTAAACAATTTTTGTTTGTGAAAATTGAATTGCTTTGATACGAGTTATAAAATCTAATATATTGTTTTCATTTTTTATTATTATAGATTTATTATATTAAAATCTGTACTTTAAACTTATAATATTCAAAAATATAATAAATATTACATACTAGTACTCAGTAATTTGTGTTACGTTAAAGGGACAATCCCGATAAGAACAGAGTCTCAAAAATTAAAGTCCGAGCCTTTATGAAATTTATGGACCAAAATATAGAGGCATGGTGTATTTCCCTTGGCTCAAAGTTTCAGCTCAAAATATTGAGTCGTTTTGACGTTAACGTCAACACAGCTTATCCGGACACGTAACCCTTTTAAGATTTTGGGTCAATTTTTTGATTGGGTGACCTAATAATCGATTCCCGTTTCATGAGAGGCCTATACAGTGAATGGCCCATGTACTGTACTTGATAACAAAAGGAAAATTTCACCTACATATCATTTTTATAGACAAAAGTCTGGTTTTATACAGATACTGTATAATACAACGGTCTCCATTTTCAGATGAAGACTGTCAGGTTTAAGTTATTTACAAGCATATCACAAATATAGGGTTAGTTGGTCGGCCGTAGGTAATGGGATATAAGGGATTTTAACACAAAATTAAGCAGTTTTATTCCCCCGAAAGTTACAGGGATTGGCCCTTTAAAATGTAAAATGAATGGAGAGTCAAGAAATAAGCAGGATTTGATACTTCAGAATGTATGTACACAAGATAACAAGTGGTTCACTTCTGATGTCAGATTCTTTGAGGGTTAATGCTACATAATACATTATAGCCATAGTTTCAAAACATCCAAACTACCAAGAAATATATATCTGTTAAAAACATTATATTTTTTGAGATCCTTGTTGGCAATTAAAATACCGGTATTATTTACTGCAGCCATTTTGCATTACACTTGCAAGACTATGAAGGTATGGAAGAATAACGTTGCCAGTGTTATTTCAATGTTCACCGTGCGAACTGCGTTGTCAGCAGTTCAAAAAACATCTTTTTATACGCCCCCATTGAAATGTGGTCGTATATTGTTGTCGTCCCCGTCCGTCCGAGGCTAAAGTTAATATCCGATTGACTTTATATTTACACACAGTGTTTAAGGCCATGAGACGAAGAATCCTATTGATTTTCAGTGATTTCAAATAATTACTGCCAGAGTTATCTCCCTTTATAACTTCAAAATATCTTGTGACGCTATAGAGGCCAAACTTATCATCCGATTGACTTCAGATTGATACACAAGGTGTTGAAATGAACAAGTATTTTGATTTTCAATGAATTTTTTATAACTGAACAGCTAAATCCATGATATTAAATGTTTCATGTATATACTGGGATGGTCTAGTGGTCTAGAGTGCCGCGCTTCGACCTCTATAGCTGGCCGGTCACCTCTGGCTTGCGGCTGTGGTTTTGATCCCTGGTGTGAGCGTATGTGGCATGGAGATAGGGCGCCTTCTCAACCTCGTGGGTTTCCTCTGGGCACTCCGGTTTCCTCCCACTGCTAAAGACCCCTATGCGCAAGTGAATTATTGAAATAAAATTAAACCATGTTAGTCCCGAAATGACCTAGTTTGTGTCGAGTGGACGTTTAACACCATTTCTCTCTCTCTCTCCCCCTTAGCCCCAGTGACATAGGTGATTTTTGTTTGCTTTGTTACTGTTGTAGTTCACATATCTGCTCTTTAATGAATGATATGAATATGAATTTCAGGTTGTCTCTACCTAATCAATCCAAGTTTGTAAGGAATTACACTTTGCTCAATGTATGCCCCCCCCCCCTCCGCCCTCAATAAAATCCTGGATCCGGACCTGATGCATTTGTCAATAATGCAGAATGAAGAATTACATGTGCAAAGTAACTTTTATACTGTATTTAGTATTAATGAAAAGTATATTAATTCTGTATTTTAACACAGCGATATTAGTATTGTGGAGCAATTGAAATTGCAAATTGTGAAACTAAAATACATATAATTGTATAATAGAAGGAAGATATCTTTCCAGATATATTAAAACTCTGCTATTTCATTAGAATCTTAATCATTTCACAGATGAGAATCCATCTAGAAGCCATTAACCTGGTCCAAACTCGTGACGTATGTTGAAGAATAAAAGACTAGGTAAAAACCTCTAAATATGCATAATAATAATGAAAATTATAGCCCACAATATTTTTTTTTATATATAAATCAATACAAAAAGAACTATTTTTGAAAAATTTAGCTGTAAAATGTCGCATTGTGCATTGGTATTTTCTCATATTGACACAGCGGGCAACGTTGATATATGTAAAGGATTTTGCAAAGTTAAGGAAAGTTATTTCCCTTGCACTAATAACTAGCGACAGTTCTGTTGAAACTGTCACGCTTGAATGTCCCCGCCAAGTCAATGGATTTGAACCGTGTACCCACCCGGAACTTAAATAGGCACCTTTTACCGGATTTTGAAACCTGTTTGTTTTTATCTCATCATTTATTGCAAGCTTGTAGTCTACAGTAGCGTGCATTATGATGGGTATATTATTATTAGCTGTACCAGCCGTTATATATGTTATAGTCAAACAGTATAGATTTAAACAATTACCTAAACAAACTGTCGATGACTTTATGAAGTTGGTTTGGAATAAAGATATTAAAAATCCTGGTGTAATATTACACAGGGGTGGTAATGTGGAAGCACCAGAAAATACTCTAGAAGCAATTAAACAGGTATATACAGGAGCACCAACTAAAACAGTAGACTAAAAAAGCAATGGATTTCTCAGTTGACTACTGACTACTATATATATATAGTAACTAGGCTATAATATTAATAATAATATAATACTAGGATGCTATATAATCAATGCAATGTTATGTATTACATATTATTATGACTACCTCTAAGCGTATATTAGAATAGAATATAATTTCATTGCATCGAAAATGCTTTGAGGAATGCAGCATACAACATACAAAGTATTAAATAAGTACAAAAAATTTGGACAGTTACAAAAATATGGACAGGCATAAATTCAAAGCACTTATATAAATATAGACAGTATAAAACCTGCATAAATGGTACATATACGAAAAAACGAAACAAAACGTACAGGTATAACCAGACAGTATAAAACTCACATACAGGGTACATAATATTATATACAATGTATATGAAAATACAAGATTGTGCATATCTAACATATCAGTTGTCTCTCCGCAAAAGTAATAAATAGGCAAAGGCTGCGACATTTGTGGCATGCGTGCTGTTTTTAATTTACGTTTTTATGCAATAAACATCTTATCTATCTTATCTACCCTTCTACACAATGTATATTTTGGTTGTATATTGTATAGTATAGGGCATGGTGTATATAGGTATAGCCTATGCAGATAAAATGGTAGTCTATGGGATGTGGAGTCACCCTGTAAAATCTGTATTGACTTTCTCAGCCAATGCAGGGATCGAACTTCTGACCTGTTTAGTGAGTCAGCGTCTTACCCACCATGACCACTAATTTTGTTTAGGCCACAGGTATTTTTACTATTTTCCTTATAGGCGTGGATTACCCAGACATAACTTTTCCATTCTGCAGAACCCAGACAGTTTTTATGTGTTTGAAATGTGGTCGTATATTGTCGTCGCCCCCGTCGGTGCGTCCGTCCGGCGTCCACAATTGTGGACGCTCTAGAGGCTAAAGTTAATATCCGATTGACTTTAAATTTATACACTGTGTTTAAGGTCATGAGACAAAGAAGCCTATTGTTTTTCAGCAATTTCTGATAATAACTACCAGAGTTATAGCCCTTGATCACTTAAAAAAATCTTGTGGACGCTCTACAGGCCAAAGTTAATATCCGATTGGCTTTAAATTTATACACAGTATTTAAGGTCATAAAACGAAGAAGCCTATCGATTTTCAGCGATTTCCAGAGTTATGGCCCTTGATCACATCAAAAAATACTGTGAACGCTCTACAGGCCAAAGTTAATATCTGATTGACTTTAAATTTACTCACACTGTTTCAAACTGATCCCGCAGTGAATATTCGCTTGGCCGCTACAATCACTGATAAGCATGACATCGACGAGGCTTAATGAGTACGGCATATTAACTTTTTAACTCCGACAAATTAAATTCTCAAACATTTTTTTGAGGTAAAAGAAAAATAAATAAAGACGTTTGAAGTATTTGGAGTTAAAAAATATTTCCTATTTAGTGTAAATGGGTATTAAAACGAGTAAAATGCATCATTTTGCCCGAAGCAGTTAGGTGTTAAGTAAACATTGCACGAGCCGTTGAGCCAATGACTAACGGCGCATGCAGTCAACGCACCTGTTGTGAACTGTCGTCTGTTACAGAGATATTTCGTAAGTAATTCTCTGTGAAACAGATTGACACTGTTTAAGGTCATGAGACAAAGAATCCTACTGATTTTCAGTGATTTCAAATTATTACTTCCAGAGTTATCTCCCTTGATCACTTCAAAAAACCTTGTGATGCTACAGATGCCAAACTTATCATCCGATTGACCTCAGATTGATACACAGAGTTTAAAGTGTTGAAACGAACAAGTATTTCGATTTTTATTGAATTTTGATAACTGAACAGCTAAATCCATGATGTTAAATGTTTCCTATACTAATTGTTAGCGTGGGGCAAAACTTTAGAAAAAGCAAACAAATTCTAATGATTTTTAGATACTTACATAATGAGTTGTTACTCTAATCAGATTTTAGTGTATTACAAATGTTTCATTACCCAAAAAAGTAAAAGATATGCGACAACCCTTGTTGACTGCCCGGAAGATTTAGCTGCTGTGGGCGTATGTTTCGTTGCCTGGCAACCTATCTTTATGATTTTTTTAATAGATCAATTGCTTTGATTATCCTGCTAGTTATGTTCGAAAACTTATGAAAGCTCAACAATTTACGATTTATTTAAACTTTGTATTGCAGGCTAAAGAGAGTGGATGTTGTGGTGTAGAAATAGATATAAGTTTTACTAAAGATGGTGTCGGAATATTATTACATGATGATACTGTAGATAGAACAACTGATGGAACTGGTAATCTTGAAAACTTTACATTATCTCAAGTACAACAATTAAATGCAGCTGCAAAACACAAGAAATGGTAGCACATTATTTAATTATTGAATATGATATAATTGTAAAAGTTTTATTTTGCTATTGATGCTATACTCCAAGCATGATTTTATAAGGAGCTGGTGGTGGACCAATTGAAGAAAGGCATATTATCTGTGTGCAAACATTTTTGAAGAGGATTCTGCTCCTCTGGTGGCTTAAACAGCCTAAGTCTATCTATGAAACACCTGTACAAAGTCGACGGTTTCCATTTTTTTCTATTTAGTCCCCTTCAAGGTGAAAACACTTTTGCCTCCGGGAAGAAATTTTCTTCAATCAGCCTGTTGATCATCAAGGCTCTCTCTGCCATTCATAAATCTTCAGGAATGAGCATCATCCCCTAAAGTTGAGACCATGTTGACATGTATCTAGGGTTTATCCTGTTAGGTGCAGGTCCTTGACGAATGCCCTATAGCCAGCTTTGTCCGTTTCTGGTGACTTCACAATGGTCTGATACAAAGAAATCAATGATTCATTCCATGATTGATTGTACTTGCTGGTGGCAAAAGTTTGTTTCAACCCTTTTTCAGCCAGCCCTCATATATATGGAATACCATTTAATCTATCTTAAATATGAATAGTTAACAGAATCCCAGTCTTTTGTCATGTGTTTTTCAGTAAGGAATTAGGACATTGTAAGATACCTACATTAGAAGAAGGTGTGGATTTATGTTTGAAATTAAATTTACTGACATTTTTAGACTGTAAAGGAAATGCGAAAAAGGTATGTTTTATTTGAATAGCATTTGGTGTGATCACTATTGTTTGTACGTCCATTAACTTGTGAATTTCATAGCTATAGACCTATTTCTTTGGGAGTCATTTTGATGACACAGTTATCATCTGATTTCTTGAAATTGATAAGATTGTTT
This sequence comes from Patella caerulea, assembly GCA_036850965.1. NCBI lineage: Eukaryota > Metazoa > Mollusca > Gastropoda > Patellidae > Patella > Patella caerulea. The sequence goes on along the minus strand of JAZGQO010000004.1, from coordinate 16,595,949 downwards.
AGATTGTTAACACAAATAAACCTATATAATTTCTACAATGAATCTAGAGATATTAGGTAACCTGCATTAAATTTATATGATTTGTTCAGATTAGCCAGAATAAGTATCAAACTGCAACATTTTTTATGGACTGTTGGGTGACTTAGCACTTTTAGACTGGTTTTGTTAACTGGCAACCATATTTATGATCTACTAAGCTATTGTATCATTATTATGTTTTCAGACTGCAGATTTAGTGTGCCGACTATTTCAAGAAAAACCTGAATTATATAAAACAGCTGTTGTTTGTTCCTTCTTTCCTCAGATTATTTATGCTGTAAGTTATATATTTTTTACCATCTACATCTATATTGCTAAGAATTTGTTTTATAAGTACTGGCCTGTAAGGAAGCAGTAGTTGCTTGGTGGCTTATGACTAATATTGAAAGTCAACCATGGGTAGTTCACTATATCATCAATTGATCAATCAAATAGACTCCATTGACTCAACCCACTTCTAATTCTAACATCTTGGGCTTTATAATGTGGTTATAAGGATTAAATAAACTGGGATGGAATGTTCAAAATATGTTATTGGGCAAGAAATTGCATGGATTTGACTTTAAAGTCAACTGGAATATCTGGTCTGTTTCTATTAAGTATAATTATCTTGTTTCATATGATGTGCACATGGTATTTAGGTTGCGGGTGGATGGCTGAATAGTTAGCGCCTGTGTGTTGCATCATAAGGTCTGTCATTGAGTCAACTGGCGTGATTTCAAATCCCTGGTTGTATGTGACAAGGAGTAAGGGAGCCTGTCCAACCTTGTCTCCTCCCACTGCTAAAGACCCCTACACGCATGGGAATTATTGAAATAAAATTGAACCATATGTTAGTCCCAAAATGACCTAGTTTGTGTCAAGTGGATATTAAACCCTATTTCTCTCTGTCTGACTTCACATGTTATGTAAAACTGAATGGCATCAGGACCCACTTCATGGCCAGTGGACCACAAATCATATTCTAATATGAAGCTTCGGCCCTCTCAAGTCTTGTCAAGGATATCAGTTTTGTGGAAACAGACGTTAAAGATCTAAGGTAGGTAGGGTCCATATCTTGTCTGCAATATCACCTAGGTAAAGAGGTACTGTATCATCCCAGCATATTTCAACTTAAATTAAGTGATCATGTATTTTTTTTCACTTTTGTAGGTAAGAAGTAAAGATGCATCAATCATGACTGCTTTAACATTTAGAACCCATTGGCTAAGTCACCTGGGAGATGGAACTCCAAGATTTATGGGATTAACACAATCTGTAGTAGAAAGAGCAAACAGCATTCTAAGATTTGCCCATTCATATTTTTTATGGTATTTCTTTGGTAACACATTTTATCTTCTCAACATGGACATGCTCTCCAGGTAATATATAATTTTATCGTGAAAATTGCCCCATGGGTGCAAGTGACCCCAGGGATATGCATTAGATAGTATCCAATTCAAACTAGAGATCAAAGCATAGAATCCAACTAAATAACCGACAATTGTTAAAAGACACTTAAAAAAATTTTTTATATAACTCCACGAATTGTAAATTTTGCAAAGAAACCTTGTGATTTTCAAAAATTTGGCTTCTAAATTTCTGGTTTTGTGGATTAATATTTTCTTAGTGATTGAACTTTCCATGCAGGATTAGTTACAAAGATTTTAGAGCTGGTATGATGCACATCCTAGTTGTCATATCAAGCGACCTGTGCCTGACATGCCTTTGTCTATATTTGAAACTCTGATGAATTGTTTGTGGATATATATGTCGTGTTTTTAAATCTCAGATTTTACTGCACGAAGGTCATAGTTGAAAGTCGTTTACACACCATCAATCTGTGAGTGAATCAGTTAATTTGAAGGAATTTCATTCTTTTTATATCTGTTTACAGGGATGTATTTCTACAATGGAAGAAGCGTGGAATACACTGTATACCATGGACAGTTAACCATCCAATAATGAAAAAATATTGTATAGAATATCTACATTGTCCCATTATAACAGATGGATTGGATACTAAGCTTTGACTTGGATATACCTTGGACAACAAGTCATTCCCAAAAGAACAGTGAATTTAGGTTTTGGATTAACCTTAACTCACAATATGACTACCATGTAAATGTATCAAATAGAATAAGATTTGGTATACAGCTGTGATCATATTTTCTTTATTTAATATTTTGAACAATATTTTTATTTTATTATATTATGGTATCTATTATATATTCATTCTGTTTTCAAACTAACATTCCCTCATAAAAATCATTCATCAAGAATATTCAGGCAATAAATCATAAACTGTAAAATAAATTAAAACTATATATTGGGCAACAAAACTAAATATAAGGGGCAGATCTAGGAATTTTGAAAGGGGGGGGCAGCAAAATGAGGGCACTTACTGCGAAGATGGGGCATGCCGCTGCCGGGGGGGGGGGGGGTATTTCTCCAAGACAATTATCTGTCATTCCATTGCATCTGTAGACATTCCAAGAGCTATTTGGCTGATATTTTCTTCTAAGTAAACGTGTTGGGAGAGGACATATTTGGGTTTGAAAAGGGGCACTTTCAGCAGTAAAAAAAGGGCACTGTCGCAAAATAGGGGGAGGGGCTCCCCTCGCGCCTCCCACACTGGATCCGCCTCTGAATATAATCACAAAAACAAATTTATTTACATAAATAAAACAATTATCACAGATTTGTGTATAAAAATTTTTAAAAATGTACTCAAATTATAAGCAGATTGTATACAATTAAAATTTAGAATAAACATTTGTGTCTTTTAATTAAACAAGTAAACATCTTGGAATATAGCTGGGGTGTTCACTTTTTATGAGAAAAGTGTTTCGGTTCAGCTGTGTGCTTTATACTTTATCCTCCGAGATGGTGTTATGGTATGCCCGTTTTGTGTAGCCACCCATTCGGTGCAGAATTTTGGCACTTTAAACCCCATTTCAATTCATTTCAGATATGCACACTGTTGAACACTCGCGGAACCAGATTACGTTTGTTTGCTGCTTTTAAACCACTTCTATAAAAGATATTCAGTGTTCTCAAAATTTACAACCATGTTAATTTTTAATGAATAAAGAAATAAATGATATATACTATTCAAAAAAAGTAGGGGATATTTGATTTTGGGGGCATAATACTAAAATATGCAAATGACTACGAAAAAAGTCACTATAGAACCTAACAGAAGAAACATTTCCAGTTACATGTGGCACCCAAACGCACCAATAGCTACCGCATGGAATGCAGGTGATGCTTGGGATCATCATGGGGGTCCAACCCAAGATTTGCACGACTCTGACTTTGAATGTTACAGTCATTGTGGCATTGAATTCCAGGGTGGAAACATCAGTTTAATTGTTTTAGTGACCAGAAAACAAATTTTGATATGCGTCGGCTTACCCAAAATGAAAGGTTACGTGCCCTTGGCATGCTACAGATTGGCACAACACAGGCGGTTGTGGCGCGGACGATGAATGTTTCTCAGTCTGTCATAAGCAGGCTATGGTCCAGATACCATGATACACAATCTGTACAGGACAGACCACGCTCAGGTCGACCAACGGCGACAACTAAGCCCAGGATCGATTTATCCGTACCTTGGCCTTGAGAAATCGTGTCATCACAGCAAATCAGATCAGCGCTCGTCTTCCAACAGACACTGGTGTGAGAGTGAGTGGCCAGACGATTCGGAATCGACTGCATAGGGGTCACCTTCGCGCCTGACGTCCTCGCGTGATCCCTCATTTGGTAGATCATCACATTCAGGCAAGACGTCGTTGGTGTAGGGATCGTCAACACTGGGATAATCGACGCTGGAGCAATGTGATGTTTTCAGATGAGTCAAGGTTCACTGTTGATTTTTTGGACAGACGTAGGTGGGTGTGGCGTCGTGGAAACGAGCGCTTCCAAGACGTTAACGTCATCAGACATGATCGATTTGGGGGTGGTTCTGTTATGGTGTGGGAAGGCATCACTGTTGCTGGAAGAACGGCTTTACATGTTGTTGCAGGGCGTGTTACAGGCCAGTACTACCGGGACAACATCTTGGCAGTCCATGTTGTGCCGTTTGCACGACGTCATGGCCGCCGTTTCATCTTCCAGGATGACAACGCAAGGTGTCACAGGGCCAGGATCGTTACAGGTTACCTCCAACAACAGAACATCACCACATTACCTTGGCCAGCACCGAGTCCCGACCTCTCCCCCATCGAGCATGTCTGGGACATGCTTGGACAGAGGTTACTCAACGTCAACAACGTCCTGCCAATGTCCAAGAACTTGCTGCTGCGTTGCAACAGGAATGGGACAATCTGGACCAAAATGACCTTAGACGTCTCATTAGGAGTATGCCACGTCGGATCAATGCTTGTTTGGCAAACAGAGTAGGATTTACCTGTTACTGACTTTGTTGTGATGCTGTGGTAACTTTGCTGTTTGACCCAGGGTATCATTTTACCCTTACAATGGTCAGTCTGTGTGCCTTACTTAGTCTAACGATCATTTGGAATAAATCGATGAATGTGAACTTCATTTCATTTTGTCATTTGTTTCTTCGTCAGTTTCATTAGGTGACTTTAACAACACTTAAAAATCAAATATCCCCTACTTTTTTTGAATAGTATAGTAGATTACATGACCTATTGATATATTGTGTTATCAATAAGTAGAGATATAATCTATCTTTATCACATATCATTTACAACAATAGCGAACCTTGAACCAAACCACGAGACTCATAAATATATACAACAATTCTTATTCACTATATATAGGGGCATAAATTAAAAGAAGACAAGAAGAGGATCTTTTCCTGCAGCAATACGACTGCGGTTAAGATGAACACGATCCTGTACGCTATCCTGCTGGCCGTTGTTGGCCTTCAGGAAAGCAAGGGTGCTTCATTTAATTGTAATCAGCCTGCCCATTCCGGAGAGAATATATACCAGTATACTATTCCAGATATCATGGATGCCAAGAACATCAGTCTGTCCAACTACAGTGGTAGAGTGGTCTTGGTAGTCAATGTGGCTACCTACTGAGGTTTAAACCCCCATTACTACGGTCTAAATGCACTACAGACCATGTACGGGGCCAGGGGACTCTCGGTTTTGGGATTTCCTTGTAATCAGTTTAACTTGGTAAGTTAATTTTTCATGAACAACATAGACATTTTTTGTCTGAATATGTCGTATTAAAAGTTTTTCTGATATTTTTGATTAAGACCTAATAATCACCGACAGGGTATTCAAATGAGTGACCATCAAAGCAATATATGCAAGTGATTACTTTCAGATTCGATGGAACAAGAAGAAGTCGATTTAATTGTTTCAAAAATATTTGGACGACTATCTTTATCGGAAGCTTACGTTTATTGCGTAATGTCGGAAATTTTGTAACCGCAATAATCAAAATAAACCGAATTTTTCTATATCAAGATATGATTCAACTTTAAAAATTAATGTGAAACAATATCCTGCTACCGTGGCGAAATCCCAGAAAATATTTTTGACATAGACCGTTTTAATCCCCCAAAGCATTAATTCCCAATTAAGCTTGTTTAACACAAAAAGTGGAGTTACTGTATAGTTTAGTGGTCAAAGGATACCTTCACTTCTCAGAATAGTGTTTGATTTGTTTTTTCAGCAAGAGCCAGGAAATAACGGCACTGAGATCTTAAATGGAGTAAAATATGTACGACCAGGGAGAGGTTTTGTTCCTAATTTTCAGATGTTTACAAAGATAGAAGTCAATGGTGCCAATGAAGAACCATTATATACTTATCTTAAGGTAGATATTGTTAGCCCACCCAACCGGGTTAATAAATTTGATCAGCCACACAGGGACCATTATCTCTAAATACGTTTAAGGAGAAATTTAGACACTTTATAGGAATGGTAGCTTTTAGATACCCACGAAATTTTTAATATACATGTAGAGATAGCTTAATCCAACTTGATCAATAAATCCCACTTGAGCATTTGATTTAAATTTATAACACATCAGTGGCCCAATCTCCCTACACGAAACACAATTTAGCCCAGAGACAAGTAATAAAGAACTAAATACGTTGTATACGAATCTTTATAGATGTTGCGCTTAGTGGTATTTTATGTTCTACAATAGCTGATTTTTATGACCGGTCTGATGATTGTGCTGGATAACGACAAGAGAATTGTATTTGAATTGACGCTCCAATTAAAAATTTAGTAACTGTCTTTCAATGAATAGTTTATAGGCATTGTTAGGAAGATGTTTGCACCGGTTAAGATTTCTCTGTATTGGCAAGTATATGGTTTAACTCGGCCCTCAACGCCATTTTTTTCAAGTCCTATTTTAGCAGAGATTATATATATACGAACAAGTTAATTGTTACGATACTAAAATGGGAAACCCCACTAACTAGAATCCGATGTGATTTCACTTGACTCCCATGTTCTACTCATGTCTGCGCATGCATTGGGAGGGAACCTATTCAAACCAGTACCAAACCAGACATTCTAAAATCAAGTGCAACTTTCTGGTCTATATATCAGAATGTACTCTTTCTTGAATACCTTATAATAATATTATGTCTATCTTCACTTCTATGGGGTATTTCATGTAGCTAACGGTCTTTGTTGTATTTCCCTATAAACTATAGTTCTATAATACAGACTGTATTGTTTATAAAAATAGTAACTTAGAATGTGTATTTTTTTATCTTTTAGAAATACTGTCCACAGACATCCAACACCTTCGAGGCTGATTTACTACATTATGCCCCAATACGTGTTGGTGACGTCCTGTGGAACTATGAAATATTCCTTGCCAACAGACAAGGCGTGGTCATGAAACGTTACAGTTCCGATACGAATCCGTTAGATCTAAAATCAGATATAGAGAATATGTTGAAGATGAAAGTGGCACCTTCTAGAAAACTGGAAAAGAAAAGGATGTTGCAACAGGACAGAACTGAAAACAAAATACCCTTGGAATAATTTATTAAAGATAGAAGAAATCGTGTTAAGTTTCTTTGCGGTAATTATAATTCCTTTATTGGGCCTCTTCAGGTATGTTTAAAGATACATATAGATCAATAAAGAGTACGCTCAGAAGTTTCTATGGTTACCAGATAGTATGACAGAGACTGCTAAAACAGAATAATCTGGTGGCAGTTTCTTGATGAGAATCCTGGGTAAAAAGTTTTAGTGCATTTGGCTTTTTACCTGTCGGGAGGAATCTGGATGACCTTGAAACGGACAGAGATGAACCTTCGTTGATTTTATGAACTTAAAAATATTTGTTGCACTTTAAATGGAATTATGGAAACTGCAATTGTTTGGCACATAAATGTATTTGGAAAAAAATAAAATATCTTATTGTAATGTGTTGGTTACGGGCCTTAGTTTCAGATCGATCCAAAGATAACAGTGGACCGTTTCCAACTTCCAATTTCGATATGGGGTTCTTCCTTTGGCCAAGTTGAAAAAAGTGGAATGATAACTGGGGCCTTCGTAGTATTAATAAAATTTAGCAATCCGTGTGTATTTTCGTCAGAATAATCAAATAGCAACCTTCTAAAATTTTAGAAAGATCCTATGATAGAGTCTTAAATGTTAAAGGGCCAATCCCGATAACTTTTTTGGGAATAAAACTGCTTAATTTTGTGCTAAAATCCTTTAAAATCCATAACATAAGGCCCACCTACTAACCCGATATTAGTGATACGCTTGTGTATAACTTAAACCTGACAGTCTTCATCTGGAAATGGAGACCGTTGTATTATACAGTATCTGGATAAAACCAGACTTTTCTATAAAAATAATATGTAGGTGAAATTTACCTTTTGTTATCAAGTACGATGCAAGGGTCATTCACTGTATAGACCTCTCAAGAAACGTTAATCGATTATCAGGTCACCCAATGAAAAAATTGACCCGAAATCTTAAAAGGGTTACGTGTCCGGATAAGCAGTGTTGACGTACACGTCCAAACGACTCAATATTTTGAGCTGAAATTTTGAGACAAGGTAAATACATCATGCCACTATATTCTGGTCCATAAATTTCATAAATACTCGGACTTTAATTTTTGAGGCTCTGTTCTTATCGGGATTGCCCCTTTAAGAATATATTGTGGATGGAAAACCATGTCAACCTAAAACGGAAGCGTGTCATCACCCCACCCCCTTTCAACAAATCAGGTTTTGACAAACGGTTGCCATGCAAGATACGCCCTTATGTGTGTTGTATGATGTATGTATGAGTAAAACGTTAACCCCACCCTCTGTCCACTAGGCATACTGATTAAGTGACCAGCTGATAGAAACCAACATCTAAGGAGAAGCAATGAAATAGAACTACAGTGGGAAACCATTGATTAATCAATCAGCTTTGACGATTCTAATGGTTTACCCAAAAGTCCGTGCATCGCACGCCAAGAACTCGCCTAATACACCGTTTCATTGGCTAATCCCTCACTTCAACCAGAACCCCGAAAAATATCAACAACTCTTCCAAGTCCTAGTGCAGTAAAGACAGGTTTAGTAAAAGGAAATTTTAAACTATAAAAACTAAACGAAGGTGGATCTGTTTTTTAATCAGATTGCTAGCAGAGATAAGAATAAATCGCCTAAGTGTAAACAAAGAAAGGAAATATTTTTTCTCGCAGCACTCTTCATTTGTAATTGAGTATACTGAAGAAATCAAACCAGTCAACTTACTGTTCTCACGGGAAGGTGTTTTTCCTTGAGGAGGATAGTCAGGACAAAGTAAAGTACTACATGCCAAAACACCTACCCGAAAATTCAAAAGTGATACGTCTAAACTTCTTCAATGCACGGATAACCAGATATGCACAAAGAAAAAAAACACATCGCAACTAACGTCGTCCCACTACCGCAACTAGGAAAAAGAGAGAACAAAGGGGAGTTATATGGGCCGATGAGCTTGAAATCCTCACTGCGCAAAACCTGAGAAAGGATGGTAAATAATAGACTACGATTCCAAGCGGGTTTAAGAAAAGACCGAAGCGAATAATGGCCACGACCGAGTTCACAAAGCATTCCCAGACTTCAGTTTGGAATTTACTTTCAATCACTGTTTATGAGAAATATCATTGATCCAGAAACAGAAAACTTTGCACATAGTTTCTGATTGACGTATTTGATACATTACAACAACAAAATATTTATAAAAGGGGCTATATTGTAGTTAAATAAGGCGAACAATTTTGAGTAAATTCTTAACTACTTTGTGAACTTGGGGTTAGGTTGATTCAAAGCTTCCTTAGCGATAGGCGAATACAGATGAGCGTTGGCACTTTATTCGTGACAGGAAAACTTTATAAGACAATGTCATTACTCCCACCCCCCTTCAAGCCCTGGGTAAGTTCATGATATGGGAAAACGCATGGCTAAAATCCAAGTCTCTGAGAGCAAGATAGTGAAATACTAGTATAACCTGGAGACTATGGCGGGATTTAAGGGCCAAAACTAAATGTATGTTGAAAGTGTTCATATACAACAGAAAAAATACCTAATACCTAAGATGCAAAATACAAATGTCGTTATACTTATAATGATGAATACATAATACCGTTAAAGTAAAAGCCAAATGTCAAATGTTTATTGGAAAAAATCCACAACCTTTTCACATATACTCTTCAACAAAGCAACTTTGCAAAATGACATTTGTCTTTTGCATCTTGAGGTCAACGGTCAAAGGTCATAGGGTTACATGTACACTTGTTAAAATGAATGCTCCCAAGAAGGAAAGAACGGGTATAGGCTGGACCTTCTTTTAAACCCCGTTTACATTACAAAGTTTAAGCGTGCCAGGTACCGTTCCTGGTACGGCACGGTTAATTTTTTGTAGTGTAAACGGGTAAAACACAAACGTGCCGTACCGAGTGCCGTGCCAATCTGGCCCACTGAAGTGAGGTGGTCTCGGAACCGTACTAAGAACGGCTCACTTCAAAGATTCGTAGTGTAAACGCTAACCGGTCTGAGTATCGCTAGCCGGTTGAATTCGGAGATGATGTAGTTGCCAAATTTTGTTATGTCCCTGAACCCTGAACCCACAAGCTGACCCGCTTACACGTTCCCATAGATGTCCACGTATTTGGGGTTATACTCACCCTTATGCTCTTCAAGGGATAGGAGTGCGTCTTTGCCCAACCATGCTGATATACAGTCTATGGTGGGATCTAAGGGACAAATATTTGAAATAAATAAAAACCTGAGAACTGGATAGATATACATATCAGACAAATGACCCTACCAATGTAAAATTGTGTCAAAAACTGGGACTAAAAGAGACAAGTCATGCGAATACAATTAAATATGCACACCTAATAACATGGGTGGCTTTTGAAGGCAAGATCATGAAAGCGCAAAATTAGTTCAAAATACACGATTTCAAGAGTCATTAGCGCCTTGGAGATCTTGGCCGGTTGCTAAAAATTAGTTAGGTTGGTAGCGTGCCTGTTCAAGTTAGATGATTGTATGCAGGTGTAAAGATGATGATATTTTAACTTAATATCCCGAAAATTGAGTTTCATAACTTGAAGCGTCAACGCAATATCTTGAACTTTGACCTACTGATTAAAATTCCTACCTTGTATCTATTGTATTATTTATCTTTCATATCTAATAACATTCTTAATATTTATAATTACAACCTTCTTAAATAAAGTCACCTGACATGGAAAGTTCTCGACGTTGACGAAACACCAGGAGGAAAATGGGCAAAGCCCATAATAATATTGATGGAACACAATGGGTAACAATGTGTATGTTGCCATTTCAACTTATTAACTAGAAATGGGTTTTAAGGCGCGACCACGACTGGGTCAGTGAAGACGGGAACTTATCATATTGAACACTCCAGAGACCATAATTATCACCAAAAAGTTTTATTTTTATAATTTTAATGCATTTGTAAAGTTTTAGAGGCAATGGGCTAATTTGAATTCCTAACGTTTCGGGCATACATTATGCAAGAGCAAAATCAACCTATTGGAGCTCTTTCTTTAGGCCTGAAATGTTATAAAAACTATTAATTAGACATCAATTAACTTATTCAGATAATAATCAACTCTCGATGTCGAGGCTAGAATGAGATTTTTGTCGGATTGTATTGTTCGATTCGCTGAAATATTTTCTTTCGTGATTTACCAATAAAAGTGGATAACCGATACTACTGGTTTTGTTAATGGTGGATCAATTTGACTGAATTTTTTTAGCAAATTACCTTTACATTAGCCAGTTTTTAACTATTGTAGTGAGAACTGATAACTCGTTATCTAATCTCCCATAATGTATCTTTAATGTTTCACATACAAACGATTTCAATAAAAGCATTGTTCCACGGTTTTGGCGGCAACAACGCGTTTTTCACAGAGAACGGTGGGGCGAAGGGTCTAAACCTCGATGATTGACGAACTGATAACCGACAAATGGATGAATGGACTGATGTTGTTTTCCGTATTTATCCATTTCGGTTCTCAGTGGAACGTATAACATTCTACCCTTCTCCACTGGACCGTAACATGACGGTCTGGATTTCTCTTGCTTAGTAAGGAAATGAAAAGAAATAAATAGGGGTGCAACGTCCCGTTGTTTTGCGCTATGGGTTAATGAAGACGACGGTAAGTAAGGTGCTGGCTCACTAGCCAGATCTAAGATTAGTTCCTAAAAGTCCCCGAGATTTCCAAATATGGTTTTTATTTGACGGTGGTGCAGGAATGGAAAGAAGAGTGTCTACTCATTCGTATGTGACAAATACCGAGGTATCGTGTACACGTTAGTGTCCACACAGAATAACCCTTTGTCAATTTGAATTCGAAAAAAAGAATTGGTCGTAGCGTCCCTGTCCTGACAAACTTCTCCTCATGGCAGACTTCATGGCATATGCCAGTCCTCACTATCCTGACTGATGCAGAGATGCAGGACATTAAACCCCATTTCATTTCTGTCCTCTGGGTTCTAACGCCCACTGAGTAATGATATACAGACGGGGTTACCAGGGATTTCTGGTTAGATCTTCCCCACAGTTCCTGATTTGGAATGCGATCTGGTCAACTCTTCTGAAACTAGAAAAGTTGATGAATACCTGCAAGATGCTTTTACAAAGCAATGGATTGGTACAGAATTACCTAGTTATAATATGGTGAACACTAACTTTATCAGTCCAGGGGCCTATTTCACGAAATTTTAACTAAGATAAGATCCCAATTTTAGTAATTTGATTGGATAATATTAGATTGATTTTAGTGCTTAGCCAATCAAAATTGAAGTATCTACTAAGATTGGATTTTATCTTAAGTTAAAATTTCTTGAAACAGGGCCCTGACTGTGAAATCCTGACCAGTTCCCCCATGCAGTTTTGTCGTGGATCCAATATGGCATTGACATTTGGGATCTTAGCAATATCGAGTAGAGTCGTTGCCGGTGTCAGCATTTGTTGAGGAGTATGGATGACCAAGCTGTTTATTGTTATATCGTATAGTTTCTTAGTGCTATAACGATTTAGTATTCTCCCAATTCAACATACAAAATGTCTTCTTGAAAGCCACAAATTTTTATGCTTTAGTTTTCTCCAGATTGATGGTCAGTTCAGTATATATAAAATATCTTCTTGAAAGCCACAAATTTTTATAGTTGTGATTGGCATAAAATCCCTCAATAATATGTCATTTTGGCCCCAAATAATTTACCCTTCAGGCGTCAACTGAGAAGGGCTTATTTTGCATTTCCACTCAGCATTATTCACATATCGTTAATATTTGCATCTCCCCATAACATTGCTCGCAAATGGGAGAATTAATAGCCAACAAGGCATTGGGAGGGTTAATGTGCATCTCCCCACGCCATTGCCCCCTACCGAGAGCGTTAATGTTTACATTTTCACACGACCTTGGGAGAAAAAATCTTACTGGCATCTTCACGCGGCATTGCTGTAAACGGAGAGAGTTGGTGTTTTCACCTCGATTCACCATTGATCTCACCCGGAAAAATTTCAGTTTTCATCTTCGCTAACATGGCCATTACATTCTTCGAGTTAATGAACTGTGTTCATGCATTGATTTTTGTGTACTTTTTTCGGCAAATTTGGATGCTCTAAATTGGGTTGTACTTTTAATGTCTCCTTGACCACTTTGAATAGAAGATGACATGGCATAATTGGGTATCATGTGATAAGGGATTTATAGTATCAATAAGTAAACAAATAGATACGTTTATCACAGATTAATTACAACAATAACAAACATTGGACTAAATACAGCCAAACCACGAGACTGGTGAATATAAACAACATCTTTAGACCTACTCGTGATACGTGAAGACAACATATAAAAGAAGGCAGGGGTTGTTTCTTCTTCAGTAACACAACTGTGGTTAAGATGAATACGGTCGTGTCCGCTCTCCTGTTGGCCGTTGTTGGCCTACAGGGAAGCAGGGGTGCTTCATTTAATTGCAACCCGCCTGCAACGTCGAGTGAGAATATATACTCATATACGCTACCAGACATTATGAATACCAAGAACATCAGCTTGTCTAACTATAGTGGTCGAGTGGTTTTGGTAGTCAACGTGGCCACCTACTGAGGTTTAGCCCCCCATTACTTTGGTCTGAATGCACTACAGACCATGTACGGGGCCCAGGGATTCAGTGTTTTGGGATTTCCTTGCAATCAGTTTGATTTGGTAAGTACGTTTTCATAACTTATTCAAATTATCATCAGAATGCCTAATTACAGAATTAAAATAAATTGTTATTATTTATTCAGTTCTTGGAAGCATCTCCAAATTAGCTCAAGAAGTTCTAGTGACTTGCTTTAATGTGGAATATTTGAACACATAGACCCGAATCACAAGAAACCAAGCATTTAGGTAAAATGGAGAGTTCACTTCATGAAGCCATTGCTTGAAGGTGATCTTGTCACTAATCAAATGCACACAAGTCAACACTTTAGTTTTCATCTACATGTATGCCCTTGACACCCAAAAAAGCTCTTATTTCTGAACTTATTTTTGTTTTCAAATCCAGTTAGAACCAGGAAATAACGGCACTGAGATCTTAAATGGAGTAAAATATGTACGACCAGGTGGAGGTTTTGTTCCTAATTTTCAGATGTTTACAAAGATAGAAGTTAATGGTGCCAACGAAGAACCATTATATACTTATCTTAAGGTAGATATAGTTCTTTTATATTCTAAAACACTAATATTAATTGTATATCTGTGACACACAAATTTAGACATTTTCGTCGGTTTTGTCACTGGATTAAATTTGGTAGGTGTGTTGCTTTGGTTATACTTATTCAGATTTGTTTAGATAAATTTGTTGCTTTGATCAGCCTCATAAATGTGTATGCAATGTATCAGGACACCTTGATTTGGGTAACTAGGGGATTTTCTTCTTTAAATTTTAATTTGAGTAGCATTTTGTAGGGAGAGGGGGCATTGGAACCAGATACACGGGACTTCATTTTTGCAATTACATGCTTTTCTTTACCAACCTCACCCCTCCCATACTGCACCACCAGGCTGTAGTCCCCTTATAGAAATGTTTTAAATGCATGTAATTTAATTTGTGTAAAATAGAATTACATGTGTCCCAAGAACGAACAAATTTTACCATGTTTTCATAGACAGAACAATTATTATTAATAGCTTAACGCAATCCATCCGTAGAATTTTGTGTTTGAATCAGCATAAAACAGCATCAGCATCAGCATTCTCGTCTATGCAAATCCTAAATAGTACTGAATATACCAATTTTGTCGCTTCGTTTTAGAAATACTGTCCACAGACTTCCAACACCTTCCAATCTGATCTACACTATGCTCCATTACGTGTTGGTGACGTAAACTGGAACTATGAAACATTCCTTGTTAATAGACAAGGCAAGGCAATGAAACGTTATGACCCAGACACCAATCCTTTAGATCTAAAATCAGACATAGAGAATATGTTGAAGATGAAAGGGTCCCCTTCTAGAAAACTGGAAAAGAAAAGGATGTGGCAGCAGAAAAGAATTGAAAAAAATACCATTGAAATAATATATTAGAAATGATCGCTTGAAACATTGTGTTAAGTTTCTTTGCGGTAATTATAATTCCTTTATTGGGCCTCTTCAGGAATGTTTAAAGATACATATAGATCAATAAAGAGTACGCTCAGAAGTTTCTATGGTTACCAGATAGTATGACAGAGACTGCTAAAACAGAATAATCTGGTGGCAGTTTCTTGATGAGAATCCTGGGTAAAAAGTTTTAGTGCATTTGGCTTTTTACCTGTCGGGAGGAATCTGGATGACCTTGAAACGGACAGAAGAACCCTCGTTGATTTTATGGTCTTAATATTATTTGTTGTGTGTGCTTTAGAGGGAATTATGGTTACTGCAAATGTATGATTAACAGATGTAATAATAGAATATAAAGTGTATTATTTTTTCAATTTATAATAGTAGTTACTTCTTTTTCATTCTGGCTAGTTCTCAAATTGCACGATTCTCAGCTTTTCGCCGTACCAGGGCGCAATGATTTTATAACGACTTCTTGGTTCATGGCATTCTATCAACATTGAAATTGGCTAATTGTTTCGTATAAAAAGGGAACCTAAAGACTTAACCGACGTGTCTGTGATATCACCGAAGATGAAAGCGGACGTGAAAGCCCGCGAAGAAATTTGCGCTTAACCAATGTCACTTGGTTTTATAGGCGCCTCGCCAACCATGTCGTTATAAATGAGCCCCCCCCCCCCAAAAAAAAAAAGTTAGGCGCCCATGATGACCCACACGATTAACACCACAATTGATGTTGCGCCCAAAAGTGCTTGATCTGTTCGTGTCTTGTCCCGGAGAAGAGCCCATAATGACATGATTGGTGGGCGCTTTATAATGACAATATATTATGATTGTCGGGCCGCACATAATCCATAATGCCAAATCGGATTGGCTGTGCGCCCACGACTTGATCAAAGGGGAGCCCAAAACGGCATGATTTGTGGATTTCGAAGGGACGCCCATAATACCGAGATCGTGAGATTATGTAATACCATGAATCTTTCTGTCTGACGTGGAGAGCGGGCGAGGGTCGCGATGGTCAAACCGGTCGCCACATCCTACGTATGACCCATGCATCTTTTCTTACTACATATTTTCGTAGCCTTGTGATCGTCTAGAATTTGTCTCTGCTTCTTCTTCACGTTGTGTTTACTTCTTACTGTTTTCTTAAGACGTTTGTCTTCTTCAGTTATAACAAAGCAACAGTTCGTTTTTACCTTTTATGTAGCATAGGTATACATACAAGCATAGTACATATTACAATTACAGTCAATACTATCTAAACTCTTCTCAACCTTCTCAACCTAGACACCTCTGGAATCTAATCGATGTCTGCTGAATTCTCACAAGTATCCTAATTTTTTTTCAACTGGTTTTGGACATTCAATTATCTAATTGGTCAAACATGACGTAAATAATTAGAGAGATTGGTTAATTGAGCCCAATGACGTCAAAACACACCTTTATATGGTTATGGAAATTTACTCTAGAAATTGCGCATGAGATATCTGTTATCATGTTGTTGACATATAGAAACAGCTATTTGTTTCTATAACCCTTTTTTTTATATAACAATATGTCAATCAAATGTTAGTTGATTTCAGTACACACCTGCATATATGTGAATATGTTAGAAACATAAAACTATATCTTATCTCCTCATTCCTTGTCTATAATCTTTAAAAACAATGTCACCACGACTATATTGCTACAATTAGTTACGCATCCACGAATGAATTGGGCGTCCAAAACGTTAAAAAGCGTGATAATCTTCAAAATTTATATAAGACGCACTCTAACCCAATTCCGAACTTTTCATTTTTCTCATACGCCAATACCGCAAATTCTGCCTCAAAATTGAAATTTCGAGCAAAAAATATTATTTCATCTAGTTGGCAAAATAAAGTGTCCGAATTATAATGAAACATTAATTGAATACCGCGAATTTGTACTGAATTGACATGGGTTAAAATAATTTGTCTGGAGCCACTTTTTGAGCATCGGGTATTATTTGTTATTGAACAGTCCGATTGAATGTTTGAAAGAGTGGGATTTCGGTTACAAAGCCATTGGAAACTTGGAAGTTGCTTTACTCATGGGTTAGAATAGCAGAAAAACGCATAAGCGGTGGTTGTTTGGGATTCGGGTAAGCCACTATATTCATTTTTCTCATACGCCAATACCGCAAATTCTGCCTCAAAATTGAAATTTCGAGCAAAAAATATTATTTCATCTAGTTGGCAAAATAAAGTGTCCGAATTATAATGAAACATTAATTGAATATCGCGAATTTGTACTGAATTGACATGGGTTAAAACAATTTGTCTGGAGCCACTTTTTGGGCATCGGCTATTATTTGTTATTGAACAGTCCGATTGAATGTTTGAAAGAGTGGGATTTCGGTTACAAAGCCATTGGAAACTTGGAAGTTGCTTTACTCATGGGTTAGAATAGCAGAAAAACGCATAAGCGGTGGTTGTTTGGGATTCGGGTAAGCCACTATATTCCAGAAGCCTTTGTCCCCTACGGGCCTGGTAAGGATAAAAGAGTTAACAGGTTGGTCACGTTTCATTGGAGGGCGAGTAGCTAAATGTCCACGATGCCACCTCCAGATTGTGATAAACCTCATACATGGTTTTGAACTAGACGCTGTCCGATATTGTGGTAAAGGCCGGGTTCACAGAGGGACAAGAAATAACATCAGAGTCCGGGAAACCTTGCGAAGGGTACGTATCAAACTATCTGTGATTTCCAAGTGGATAACGTGGATACCGAGAATTCGCGAGAATTAATCATGTACACATTATTAATTTTACGGGTTTATTAGAGAAACGGGAAAAAACACCCAATATGATGAGCAGGTCAAATTCAAGGGTATAGCCATGTCTTGAAAGCTTTCACGACGGTAAAGCGATAGAATTCCAGCGTCGTGGCTAGGATTTAAGGCAGCGTAAAGCAAGGCTGACACTTGCACGATTCCGTGGCACGCATTGGCACGACTCGAGTCGGCACGATACCGTCCGATTGGCGCAAACTCGCCGTGCCAATGCTCGAAGTACGTAAACAATGCACAAACTATGAGTGAACTCGTCGTGCCAGTTCGTGTCAATGTGGACACTGATGGGCACGACAAAATCGTGGCCAAACGTCGTGCAAGTGTCAGCCTGGCTTAAGTCTGGTGGGGGAGAGACGACGCCAAGATGCAGAAGCTACATGTTTTACTGGCAAACTATCTGTGATTTCCAAGTTCTTCTATCGTATTCAAGGGGATATCCATGTCTTGGACGCTTTCACGGCTGTAAAACGATAGAATTCCAGCGCCGTGGCCAGGATTTTATGCAGTTGTAAGTGCAACGTCACGTCTGACGTGAGGCCTGGGGGATTACCAGATAATTTTACATAATTATATGCTCGGAGACATTATATCTGCTTATGTAGATGCAGAGGCTACTGCAGATTACTGGATTGAAATCGAGTATGGCCAAAACCACGCCAATGCTATTGCTTCTTTCATTTATTTTTTGGGTGATATTTCGACGAAAGTGATGTTATGTAAAGCATTGCACGCGCTATCGAGACAATGATCGACGTCAGGTGACGTGACCTTACACGTAGAATGCATACTTATGAACTTTATAATGACCAGTCATCTGGTATGACACCACCAGACCTATGTCACCCCGCAGCTTGCCTATAATATCCACGGCTCAAGAACAGCTTACATTGAGCGCTATGCATGTAACTGCAATTTGTTTCACAGAGATATTGCAAAATGCCTTCTTATAACACGGTGTACCGCTTCGGGTTCAGATCTCCACTCGGACAAGGCGGCATTAACCGCTGGTTTGTAGGCTAATACAGTTTAAAGCGAATGTTGAGACATAACGGAGTTTATGTTCACCAAAACAAAATTATTATTTAATATTTCGAATCGTATGGATCTTGTCACATCATCAATCAAAATAGTAAATTGAGTCAAGCGAATTAAATACTTCAGATCTTTAGCTCCTTTAAAACAGTGTTTGGATTTTTCACCTTGTCTTAAAATTCTGACAACTTAATATACATTATCGACTATTTATACATTTTCTATTAGTTAAACCATAACTACACAGGTAACTGCTTCATTGCAATATGCCTGACTATAGATTCCCCGCGAAGTCAATTGTCAAGACAATACCTTAGTATTGATTGCAATGACAAAGTCTGTTATAGCAGGCAATCGGGTTTTATTGTGTGACGCCAGGTTAACTTGGAATAAAGGAAATCGTCAGTGGAACAACAGAACAAATCGATGATTAGATGAAACATTATAAGAATAACAACTTCACATTTACTGCGTCATTCTGATATTTTCTCTCTCCTCGGTCATATATAAAGCGGATTAGTTTGACAACAAACACCGTCATCTATTATTTCTAATCTTGATAGAACGATATTAAACTAAAGTAAGACCAGGTAATCATAACAACCCCTTTTAGCCGCCGGCAACAGATAAAAAAATAAGTAGAGCTAATTACAGCGCGAAATATTTATCTTTTCGCACCTTGACAAAACAGTTTGGCACGCAAGTACAATGATTAATGGCTTGTATTTAAAAATCTACAGAATATATGCCAATTAAACCGTTTGTTATAAGTGCACGGTGGCACATGTAATTAAACGCAAATACAACTGCTAATTAAGATATTATTGCGATTCAGCATTATTCTATGATTTTACCGGGCTTGTAATAAATAAACATATTGCGATATGTCTTAAAAGCATAAATTTTATTTTAATGTAATTTCATTAATAAACTTCAAAGCTATCAAATATTATATACTAAAAATATCCTAAATTAAGGCAGTTGAAGTTATGGAATCTTGCGTCTTCCGTCCATTTTTATAACTAAAATGTAGAGTTGTGATAGAAAGATAAATAAATAAGAACTGTGATTTGGGTATATTATGTTTACATTTACAATAAATTTTAGGTCGGCGGATTGAACAAAAATTTAATCATACAGAGTTTATGTTAGCACTAATAGCAATAACACTCCAGATAAACTCAATTCTAAATCAAATGGGATTGTTGTTTTGTTTTATATTTTAAATTCCCCTTAGAAAATATTTTTGTTTAGTTTTTTTTTTTTATAGATCTACTTAAATTACAATAAATTTCAAGTTTGATACTCTGAGCAATGTCACTGTCGTACTTATTTTGTGTCTTTGTAAAAAATCAATGTATTGTTAATTGTTTTAAGCAATCAATAATTTTGCATTAGGATTACAACGATACAATAAACAATTTATTAATAATACAATGGTAGTTGGTTTTTATTTTATCAATCTATCACCACCTCTGAAAATGGATATAGAAATATGAGACGTGCCTACAAAATTCTATTCAATATATTTTATATTGACAGGATTTCCTTGAGACCTTATCAAACATTCATTTAATAATAAAAGACACAAAAAGATAGAGAGGTTTTTAAGACAGCAATTGTTCTCATATTCTTGCAATGTCGTCTAAATGCGGCGAAATAAATTTATAAAACGGGACTTTTTTGTCTGAATCATATCCAACATTCGATCGTGCTTTTCCAGTATTTTGATTTTGTACAGAGTATACTACAACATTTTTTTATTCCCCCAATTACCAAATTTCCTTTCGATTAGGTGAGTATTAAGCTTTTATAACAAAGTCACGTGTATGAATGAATCTGGACAAGTTTAACTGTTGAAAAGCAGCACCCAAATTCGATGGATTCGTGATTTCACACAGGCCTATGAGTTCAAAGACACCAAGGGGTCTATAGCCAGCATTTGTTGTGAAAAGATCTGCTCTGTAATAATTAATGTAATAATTATATGATATTTCAGTACATGAATTATTAGAACTGACAACATCAAAACATATCTAAAGAAATTTTCGTGAACAATAAATACACATGTGATTAAAATCCCGAGTAATGTAGAAATCATTGATTCAGAACAATTCGTGTTAAATAATATTAATTATTTTTTTAGGGATCAATACTTTATAGTCATATATGTTTCTTTAATGCTTTTATCGGTCTAGGGTCTTTTATGACAAAAGTATTGATAAAGCCTATTCAATACTGAAACATAACAAGAAAGCGGCGGAAATCAGTATTCAGAAAGTAGATCCGACCCAATATTACCTAGGTGATTCCCTTCAATAAGAAATGAGTATTGAAATATGATATTATTCCTGTTTATAAAAGACCTTGATAATTCTAAATAAAATGAAGAATTGATTGATCCGCTCTCGCCTTTAAATACAGTTTAAAGACACAAATATTTGTCGAGGGTGAAATCAATGAAAACTTCTTCACTTTTATGTTAAGTAATATTTTATAAATAATAAAACGCCCTTTGTGTTGGATAAAATCGTTGGACATTAATGTTATGGTCCGATGAAGAATATCGGTGAGAAATTATATCAATATGTTAAACAAAAGGTAAAGCGCGCTCTTAAACAATAGTTTAGATCGTCATGCGTCAACTTTACATTGCCATGGGACACGGGACTCATCCAATCAGCGGTAACTTTGTAAACCGCACCAGACCCCCATGGAATTGGTAATTTCAGTGAAACAGAAGTCGGTGCCGAGACTGTGGAAGATACAACCTAGATAATGCACTGATGGATTTTAATATATTTCAACCGGTATTCCTACTATTAGTAAGTATTTATTTTCCTAGTTTATAAAAGTATATTATCTTATATATTTAACTTCTTTGGTTAAAAATAAGTTTTTAAGTCGCGGTGACTTCCACGCTGTTTTCTCTAATCTTATCGGTTGTTTATTGAAATATGCAATACTCTTGGGGAAACATATGAGATGCGTTTCCTCTAATTTTGCCGGTTGTTTAAAGAAATATGCAATAATCTTTGTGAAACATGGGATGCGTTTTCGACTAATGTGCAGAATCATTCGTTAAGAATTTGAACGATACATGGTCCCATTGAATAATAAACACTATTTGATTATTCTATACATACATGTATATAAATATAGAAATATAAATGTAGACCAATATAATCTCAAATCGCGAATAAGAATACATATATGACATGAAAAAAAGTAAAAATTTGAAAAAAGTAAGGATGATTACTTCAATGAGATGTGGTTACACGGTTATTTTTAGTTCTATGCTCTTCAAATGCCAGTAGACACAGACTTTTATATCAAGTATGACATTAATTACTATCAAAAGAAAAGACATGCCAATATTAATTACTATCAAAAGAAAAGAAATGCAAATATTAATAGTTATCAGCTAATCAAACCCTGAAGAATTGTAAAAGAAAGTTTAATTACTTTTTTATGGAGATTTGAACACAAGAAGGTAATAGCTTTTAGCCAATCAAAGCAAGCAGAATTGCAAAAGAAAGTTTAATTATCATTTTATTATGAAAATTTGACCCGAAAAGAAATATTATATTCATAGAATTTACACTCCAAACAAAATAAAAACCAAGAAATCACTGTTGAACTTTTATTATTTAGCCGCATCTTATTTTTTAAAAACAAATATTCCTGGCTTATACGAATGCATTATTAATTATATATCATGGCTCTGCGTTCAATCTGAATTGAATAAAACACAAAATCTATATTTCTTTTCTGCTCTCTTTACAGGTAGCCATTTTAACCGTTGTAAAATCAGGTAAGTCAAGTTCGTCTTTTATAATTTGGAAGATAATTTTGTTTAATGGACATTTATTTCAAGAAAACTATAGTCGCTTCTTGTTTATAGTTCTACTCCATACTTTTGGTTAAATAAGAACCGCCCGCCATGCATTGACAATTTAAAGACACAATTTACAGCCCGTACACAGTATATCTTACAAAAAAACCCAATATGTTAAGACTGTTGTATACGAGAAACAGGATTGTACATCAAATTTATTATTATTTTTTTTTCTAAGAAACATAAAAATTGTGAATTGAAATCATAGAAATCTATGTAAACTTAGAATTTATCAATTTGAATAGTTTCTGCACCAAAATGTATTTTAAACTAACGTATCTAACTTATTAAAGTTATACAATTGGCACTGTTGGCTATTCAGATTGATTTAGTTCATCTGCAATTTAGTTTAAGTATCAATAATTCCATCCTGCTGAATTTTTAAGTTAAGAACAAAAGACAAAGGGTCTAAATTAGCAGAAATGTTAAGCGGGAATAAAACCAAATAGGGATTAACGTCTTCCTTATCCGTGTCGTTGGACAGGCGACACTATTGCTTGCCACGCACAACCGGTGGTTTCGAATCCGCGGGTTGTACGTGGCAAGGAGTAGGGTCGCCTGTCTAACCTCGTGGGTTTTCCCCAGGTACTCCGGTTTCCTCCCACTGCTAAAGACCCCTACGCGCAAGCGAATTATTGAAATAAAATTAAACCACGTTAGTCCCGAAATGAACTATATATAGTAAGTGTCGAGTGGACGTTACCCCCCATCTCTCTCTCTCTCTTTCTCTCTCTTTTGTCTGTGTCGTTAATGTACTACCAATAGTAAACAGGGGACCGTGGTTATCATCCTACCCGAACGACTGGTTTGTTAACATGATACCGATAGTAAACGACTAGACACCACTTTACACTGGACGTATGACAAACGGGTTCGCGAAGAACTAGCGCCTTTTACTTATTTTACGCCTTCGCGTATACTATTTGATGTATCCAGTGACACTAAAGAGGAAGAATTTTTATTCAGATATACTTCGAACACCTTTATTTTATTCTTAATAATTTATGAAAATATACATTAAATGGCACAAATTGTACTACGCAGTAACAGGCGCGGATCCAGAGGGGGGCGGGGGGGGGGCCAGGGGGTCCGGACCCTTCACCCCCACCCCCACCCCGCTCAGACTTGAAAATTTTTTATGCGATTTTATTGGCGACTTTTAGACCTGTAATTTTGGAATTTACCTTCCGGAAATACGTCAGAATGCACCAAATTGAATCTAATTTACCAAATTTTCCTTAATTGGTTGAGTGCCTTTTGTCAAACCTAGCCCCCCCCCCTGCAAAAAAAATCCTTGATCCGCTCCTGAGTAAGGCATTTTAAATGCCCTTTTAATAGCTGAGTTTTATAGCTGATCATTAAATTTTCATATATTAATTGAAATGAAATGGGGTTTAACGTCTTACTGCCGGCTCTGTATATTCATTGGTGTATATTAGCAGCGTTTCTATATTTGTAATGGCAACTGAATACAAATCGATGGAATACCGTCATTAAAGGGCGTCCTATTTAATACCAGTCTGGAAAATATGAATAGCGTTGATTGAATAATGATTAGTACTGTATGGTATTACTGCATGTAAAGGCCGAGTTTTTTTGAGAAACCTTTTGAATTCCGTAAAATTCTTGTAGAATAAATATTAAAACTTGTATGTGTGAAACATCTTATCCATTCGAAACACACACACGAATAGGGACATAACGTTACTGGAGGCGTACGAAGTCAATATTTCTCACTGATTGTTCCTGTTAGTGTCACCAGCAACGTCAAAAGAATTTGAATGACAAAAATTGGTACTAAATGTTAGCTCAAAAACAAGTTAACTCGTAATTGTTTTTAATATAAGCGGTCGAAGAAGCTGGACATAAAAGTGATCTTAAGTTTGTCAACGTAATTTAAAAATATAGATCTACTACCGTAAAAATAAATACGGTATTTAGTTTTTTAAAAAAAAAAAAAAAAAAGCATTTGTGCCATTGGGGACCCGAGATATCAAACGGTGTTAACATGTGAAATAATCTGGGGCAGAGGCAGATTACCTTATATGCAGGGCCCGACTTTTTTAAATTCAATTTTTTTTATATTGCTTAATTCACTTGACTTCGTTTTCGACGAGCCTCACTTGGGAAGAAGGCCCATACAGTCAGTGACACCATACCGCTTAAGATGAGCTTTAGTGTGGTCGATCATTACAACTGGAATACTGGTCACTCGCTCGCCACGCATTAGCTTGGTATCCGGTTTCGCTTCCATGTTTAAAAAAAAGGTTATGCGATTTTCTCCTGGCTGTGCCATATCATTACATCCCACTTCTACTCGTTGCCAATGGCAACCTTTGATGAAACTGTCCTGTTCATTTCCAATACATGCCTAAAAGTAGCCGTGTATCAGAAATGAACAGTACACTTTTTAAAAAGAGTACTGTTCATTTCTGATACACGGATACTTTCACACCGTTTAGGAAACTTATCAAGCAAAAAGAAGCGGACGTTTAGTCCGACCCAGATCGCTATGATAACTACTTGTTTCATACTGCACTAGGCTAAGGTACATGAGACTAATCAAAATCATAGTAACAAAACAAACCGGTAGAAACTACATGGCAGTGCAAAAATATACGCAATGACATAAAATCAACATAACAAAATATTACAAAAAACAATTATTACACATATCAATTGGCATCTACTCAATAATTTGGTTTGATTTATTATGCAAAACATATAAATGAGAATATTGAGTAATTATTTTAACTAATTGTGATTCTCTTGCGAGACACTTCACAAGCCTTGAAAATAAGCAGGATATAAAAAAAAAACGCCTAGAAAGTTATAAATTTCATTACAATTAAATTTCAACGGACGAACTATGCACCGATGCATACTGTAACCAGGAACGACCCACGTTTCGAATTTCCTTTACACTACATTTAATATCATCGCAGTCCTCTACGCCATAGACAAATTGTTTTGACGATGTGGTCTAAACAAACACGTGGCTGTTTCACGCTCGGGGTTTCACAACAAGACGCACGTGTAAATACTACCATGAAATGTAACGTGAGGCACAGAAAGGGATAAATAAAAGAGCTGAAATTATTTGTCACTTTTCGGTTGAAACGACTCGATAATAAATACTATTTTTCACATTTTGCTTCACAATACTCGATAGAAATGTGATGTAAGTAACTTATTAGCACCTTTCCTCGGTGTATCGGTGAATACCAGGACAGTTTTGGTCGTGGGCCGCCTCGGCTCCGCCTCGGCTGAGCCCCCGACCAAAACTGTCCTGATATTCACCGATACACCTCGGAAAGTGTGCTAATAACTATTACATGTAGACCGGTTAGCCGTTAATGTGGCCCAAAGGCAAAAGTATGGAAGGAGAAAAGTGAACAGAAAAAACTAGCTACGAGAACGTAACTAAAAACATGGAGAGTGGAGAGATGAGGTTTTTTTTTTTATCTAAGACAAACCAAGCTGAAATGGTGAAAAAGCGACAAAAACTACACCCAAAATCATGAATGCTATCATCGAGAATAATGAGTCGGCGACCGACCAAAAGGGAGTGATTTCTGAAAGTGATGGTGACAGCTTGGCTGACTCCGATTTTCTTTTATCCAGCAATTGACTGCATTTTGCTGTGCCTCTCTGAGCATCAATTGATTGTCACTGGCCGACTGACATGGTAATGTTTGACTAAGTTACAATATTCCATCAGTATATACAGCAAACCAATTCCGCAAAGGGCATAGCTCTTCCAGCTGCATCAGAGCTTTGATCCGCCTCTGATCTGCTGGGGTTATCAACGAAATGAGTATTGGCGGTTTGACCCCAATACACGCCATTGTCGCGCAGCCACCCATTTCGAATTCCGGGGACTACGTTTCAGCGACAGCCCACGGGATAGAGAATGGCGATATTTTTCGACCCTTCAACACGGCTGCGTATTGAGGACAGTAAGTTCCCGATTATGAAAGATGAGTTCCACCTATGACTAGAAAAGAAAAATTACACGGATCAATCGGTTATAGGATGCACATTTACGTCAACGATTTTTGTAACAGAATTCGAGCTATTGCGCTGAGAACGGGTGACACCATAAGGCGCTTGATCCCATTGCTGGAGCCACCCCTACGCGTGATTCATTAAAGTTTAGTTGTGAACATCGAAGTTTAATAAAGTATATCCAAGTTGCCAAAACACTTGCTAACCAGAAATCCAAATTATTTTCTTAATTTAGAATTTTATTTTGTAGCCCCACTAAGAACTATGCTATACTATTCAAAAAAAGTAGGGGATATTTGATTTTGGGGGCATAATACTAAAATATGCAAATGACCACGAAAAAAGTCACTATAGAACTTAACAGAAGAAACATTTCCAGTTTTATGTGACGCCCAAACGTACCAATAGCTACCGCATGGAATGCAGGTGCCGCTTTGGATCATCATGGTTTGCACGACTCTGACTTTGAATGTTACAGTCATTGTGGCATTGAATTCCAGGGTGGTACATCAGTTTAATTGTTTTAGTGACTCGAAAACAATTTTGATATGCGTCGGCTTACGTGCCCTTGGCATGCTACAGATCGGCACAACACATGCGGTTGTGGTGCGGACGATGAATGTTTCTCAGTCTGTCATAAGCAGGCTATGGTCCAGATACCGTGATACACAATCTGTACAGGACAGACCACGCTCAGGTCGACCAAGGGCGACAACTCAAGCCCAGGATCGATTTATCCGTACCTTGGCCTTGAGAAATCGCGTCATCACAGCAAATCAGATCAGCGTTCGTCTTCAAACAGACACTGGTGTGAGAGTGAGTGGCCAGACGATTCGGAATCGACTGCACAGGGGTCACCTTCGCGCCCGACGTCCTCGCGTGATCCCTTATTTGAGAGATCATCACATTCAGGCAAGACGTCGTTGGTGTAGGGATCGTCAACAATGGGATAATCGACGCTGGGGCATTGTGATGTTTTCAGATGAGTCAAGGTTCACTGTTGATTTTTTGGACAGACGTAGGAGGGTGTGGCGTCGTCGAAACGAGCGCTCCCAAGACGTTAACGTCATCAGACATGATCGATTTGGGGGTGGTTCTGTTATGGTGTGGGGAGGCATCACTGTTGCTGGAAGAACGGCTTTACATGTTGTTGCAGGGCGTGTTACAGGCCAGTACTACCGGGACAACATCTTGGCAGTCCATGTTGTGCCGTTCGCACGACGTCATGGCCGCCGTTTCATCTTCCAGGTTGACAACGCAAGATGTCACAGGGCCAGGATGGTTACAGGTTACCTCCAGCAACAGAACATCACCACATTACCTTGGCCAGCACTGAGTCCCGACCTCTCCCCCATCGAGCATGTCTGGGACATGCTTGGACAGAGGTTACGTCAACGTCAACAACGTCCTGCTAATGTCCAAGAACTGGCTGCTGCGTTGCAACATGAATGGGACAATCTGGACCAAAATGACCTTAGACGTCTCATTAGGAGTATGCCACGTCGGATCAATGCTTGTTTGGCAAACAGAGGAGGATTTACCTGTTACTGACTTTGTTGTGATGCTGTGGTAACTTTGCTGTTTGACCCCGGGTATCATTTTACCCTTATAATGGTCAGTCTGTGCCTTACTTCGTCTAACGATCATTTGGAATAAATCGATGAATGTGAACTTCATTTCATTTTGTCATTTGTTTCTTCGTCAGTTTCATTAGGTGATTTTAATAACACTTAAAAATCAAATATCCCCTACTTTTTTTGAATAGTATAGTATAATGACAATGCAGAACACTATAGTAGGCCTACGTCATTTACGTAGCAGTTTATGGAGCAGTGCCTAGATAAAAAACATTATCTCTCCACCCTCCGTGTTTCGAGATAGGAGATGGTCATATTTAGTTCCACGTAGCAAAACCGAACGCGAATCACACTCGCAAAAAGTAAGCAAAATTGACAATATTTTTCATCAAAACATTATTGTTATTTATAACATTTCTGCCACATTCAACTACAATTACAAATACCCTCTTTTTAAATCAAGGCGATAGATGATTGTTTATTCCGACATTTTAAATTAAACGTCTTTAACACAATAAAAACAACGTTTGGTTTACTTTATTGTCAATATTTGCTGACAAATGATTGTTGTTTCAGCAGTGCGTATGTGAAATAAGTACAAATAGTATAAAATTGATTTATTTTAAAGATGATACATGCATGAATAAAGAAATTGAGTTTGCCACATGGAACTAAAGGCATCAAATCGTAGCTAAAAACAAGCACATTATAGTATTATCTCAACGTTTTTAGTTACATCCTCGTAGCTAGAGGGGTGCCGTGTAGAGGTCTTAGAAAAATCGAGAATGGCAAAGATATTATGGAAACATCAGGACGTTATAATAATTACTTCATAATAATAATTAATTCATTGTCGAAGTGTAAAATAAACCATTATGCAAAACACAGTAATACCCGCTTCCTCACGAGCCCAAGAAGAAGTTTGGTTAATTAATTTGTTTGTAGTGTTGTTGTTTTCAGCTGAAAGTATTTTAACCACTTTGTTATATTATAATTTTTCTTTTTAGTATCATTGAATTTTATTGATTAGCTAAAAGCATCACGAAACATAAAATATTTAAGTAAGTGGAATACTTGTACGAACATTTGTATAAATGCGGTAACAATATAGCGCGGACTAACATTTAACAAACAACCCCAATAGAATACCTTTGTATTTTTCTATATAGGAAGTCAATTTAGGTTTAGCGAGTTCTATAAATAAAATAAATATCACTGCGTCATTTGATTTTTCAAATATCTCACAGATTAAACATTTTAACAAAGTAGCATGACTGGGTCTATTACAGGTGTCTTTCATCACACTAGCTGTCATTCCTATACCCACTCGGTCTGCCAGCTTTCAGATTTCCGGGTAGAGTCCTCGTGATGTTACTTTCATCTGGTCTCAAAACATGTCTAACATCTCCACCAGGGCGCCGGAATCCGGATACCAGGGAAAACAAATGGTACCCTGCCATACTGATGATAGTTTTCAACCTTTTTACTACTCTATTCATTTTCAAATGATAGATATGTAATTGCTCTCTGGTCGGTCTCGAACCGGCTTTCACACTCTCATTATCATCTATTTTAAAGGATTTTATATGGGAATTTGGAATGCTAGAGGCGCTCTAAACAGCGTTTTCGGAATTGACAATTTTCAAAATGATCTAGAGGGCGGGGGGAGACCCCCCCCCCCTATCGTTTGATACACTGGCCCTCGATTGTGCCGTTCCGGTGCCCCTGATCGCAACCCAGTTCAGGAGACTGACACACCTACGTTTCTAAAACGACCTGTCTATCTCACACCTAGTATCCTTCTTAAACACCTATACGTTCAAACGTTTTCGTCCTACTTTCCATCTCCGTGCTGCCTTTTCCAAGTGTCTGTCGTATACAGGAGCAACATTGGCTCAGTGCATGAGGCGTCTTCATTAGCCAATCGCCGGTCAGTACAGAACTGTAAGACGTTATAACCCATTTCATTTCATTCCATTTATGGCGTATACAACCGTGCTTTCTGATGTTGGTTTCTCTAGTGATGCCACCACCACTACTGAAACTTCTCAATTAACAAAACGTATCTATATATAGTCTATCTTGTTTTATTCTTCTCCATCCAGTATAATTTTTACAACTTTTCGAAGGAGCCACGGTGGCCCAGAGCTGGGCTTATTAACCAGGGGACCCCGGTTCGACGCCGGTGTAGGCCGAGAAAGTACGGTACCTCGAACTGCCAGCATGGTTCCCCCTTTACTTGTCAGTATGTGTATAACGGAGGACCCAGCAAGGAACAATGCCTAGTCGTTGAGATGGGACGAAAAACAAACGGAGTCCTTATATAATACCTTATACCAGGAAATACATGTAGACGGGGTATGTGATTTAGTAGATTTTATCTGAAAATCATTAAATGGAATTCTAAATGATTCCACGCTTTTGATAAAGGATAAAACATTGCTTTTAATTATAACATAACACCACCCGATACATTGCTATAGATATCATACCGTTATAACAAATATTTGAAAACAGTGTTTTCATTCATACGGCGCCGTTCATATTTAATAGCACTTCTGGATAGCACACAAAACCATAATGAGGGAATGATAATATTAAGATAATTGCCTCTGACTTGTGTAATCAATTTTATTAAACGTCAATTGATCCTTCTCTTAACTACAGTGGACCAAGTTACACGGTACACAAATAGACTGGTTTTAAACAAAGGGGATTTACTTGTTCCGATTCGATCGTAAATTTGTTATTGATGTAAGTGGGGTTTTTTACCTGTTGGTACCATAGAAACGAGGTAAACAATGGCACGAATTGTGAATACATGCAATCAATGGAAGAAAACGCTATTCAATCTTTTTAAAAGCCCCTGATGTCCGGATCTAAACAAACTCGCTTATCGTGTAAATATTTCTTCATGATTTTCTCCAAGCTGATTTTAGAAATCAATGGAAAACCTTTTTAATCTGTAGAAAAGACCCGGGAAGTTTCTACGACCAGAACACAATCAATATACGTTTATATCGTGTAACACCTGATCTATTGTCTCAATGTTTTACTTTTGTATTATTCATGTATATTGACAATCAACACCGCGCTTTAACAAAGTATATACGCGGAGCTTTCACTAAATCAAACAATCAGTTGACGATGATTGTTCAGAAATCGCGTATAATTAAATCTTGTAATCAAAAGCGCCATAGATTCCAAATAATATTTTGTTATCATAAATACATACAGAACCTTTCTTAGTGAAAATCATACAGATTGTGATCAACATCCCTATCTGGGAACTATAATATATGGTATGAAGCAAGTCAAATTAAAATTATACCAAATGCAATATTTCTTGGTGTTCTATTATTCCATTGTTTAATCCATTACATCTTAGTTGAAACTTGAAGACATTTCAGTTATCTGGGGCCTATTTCACGAAATTTTAACTAAGATAAGATCCCAATTTTAGTAATTTGATTGGATAATATTAGATAGATTTTAGTGCTTAGCCAATCAAAATTGAAGTATCTACTAAAATTGGATTTTATCTTAAGTTAAAATTTCGTGAAACAGGGCCCAGGTCTGTTCAGTTATAAGCAGATTGTGATTTGTTGATTGCAAAGAAACCACCCAATCAAAGCCTCTCATACAGAAAATACTGGTCATTCTTTTCAAAGAAGGATTTTGGGGACATTTGGTTGGCTGTCTAATCAAAGTTGTGCTTTCTTTATTGGCCCTGGAACACTTAATCATGTCTGTAAGGAATGAAAATAACATCTAGCTTTGCATTGGTCAACACTTAATCATTTTAAATGAAAGATTATGTACCATCATTGTGTCAGAATAAATAATGATCATGGGTCAAGATCGACTTTACTTTCCAACATAAAATTGTAGGCTATTGTTAACTGATCAAAGCATTTTGGTTCTGGCAATCCAACCAGATGATTACATAGCTATGGTTGGTCTTGGAATAGAAGTCAATTATCCTGGCACTACTTGGGCATATGTTAAATGCTGTGTTATACTACATTTCTACAAAGATGCAATCAATCTGAAATTAGGAAATTAAAACGGATTGGTGTCAAAAACATTTATACTCTATGATCAATTCAAATATTTTCTCTCTTTGCTATGCAGTAAAATTCCAACCAAGATATTTAGGAAAATATAATTTATACTTATAATTGTAAATCAGATGCTATTCACTAGGTTTGATTGTCATTGGCTGAGAGTATGTATGGCTACTACGAAAAAAAGTTATAGAATTTAGGTTACTTCAGAAATGCTCAAAGTTCAGTCCCCCATCCCAACCCCAATATAACAGTATAAATAATTCATTTAGTAATCTGTTTCAGGGGATCGAATGGTATATTCAGGTCCAGACAACAGCCACCAATCACTGCAAACAGCCCCATTTCTATTAACAAATTTCTCATAATTGAGCCTTCGTCACCACCCATCCTTTATCCAGCATCCACAACTAAAAATGTTATAATTATGTATGTGTCCAAAATGTGTGCTTTCTTTTGTCATGTCACAATTTTAACAAAATTATGCGTAACTGTAGTTATTTTGTGCCCCCCGATATCTTTGCTCTACCATTACATCTACACTTTAGGTATTAAATTAAAATAAAGCGTCAACCAATCACAAAATCTTACCTGTGTTCTTGAATATTATTAGTAGGGGTAAAAGCTGCAACACAAATTTGCCCTTATCACGGTTCATAACTACAACCCTTTAACAATTGAATTGTAACTCACACAATATATGAGTTTATCTTAAATCATTTCAGCTGAATTTAAAGGATGCTACGAAGAAAACAAGAGACGACGAACAATGAATGTAAACCCAGGAGACTTTGATCCTAATAACCTCACACCAGGTTTATGTGCCTCTAAATGTGGTCTTTTTGGCTATGCGTATGCTGGTGTGACAGGTGGGAATTTCTGTTTCTGTGCAAATCAGCAACCACCAAACGGACAACTTAAACCGAATGAATGTACCATGCCATGTACGGGTAATGCTGCAGAAAAGTGTGGAGACTTAGATCATGTGAGCGTTTACCAATCTTCACAGCCAGTTGTTGGTCTTAAAGTTGAACCGAACCCACCACTAGCTGGATTCGTTAAGACAGGCGACCCAGTAACTTTTGATGTTAGTGTTGTTAGTGCTTTGGGGGCTTATTATCAGTTTAGTTATGATGACGGAGCAGATAGAACACCCAAGAATGAAACTGGAATGTATACACATAGCTTTAATGTACCTGGTGTATACAGCGTCAAGGTCTACGGTTCTGATTTGAATGACACCATTCCGGTAAGTTTAATTAGTATTTATGATCTATTAAAGGCAGAACAAGTCAGGCCTCTTCAGATATTAATAATGTATACAAATACTCAAAATATATATATCAGAGGTAAAAATAAAATGAAATAAGGTCTTTGTCCTACTGTTTTGCTGTGGCTACTCTTATATCGAATTCCAACTGCCAAGGATTCTTTTACGTGTACACAGGAATTAGGTTTTTCGACCCATCCCAACAACTGCCAGACCGTTGTCCATAATGCACCACTGAAAAGGGGTAACCGTACCAGAAAATCCCTTCCTGGGTCAACACAGGGATGGAACACAGGAGTCACCGGTCAACATGCATGATGGTGTAATTAAACGCATCTTAAATATAAAAAGACCTTCCTGAATGGGCTGGTGCATGTGAAAAAACCTTTATGAATGGGCTGGTGTGTATGAAAAAACCTAATTGCCAAATCCATCTTCATTAGCCCCGTTAGTGTGGAGAATTGTGAAATTAAACTCCATTTCATTCTATTCATCATACTATCCTTTTGTTGCGACTTTATATTATGTGTATAGTTATAAAGTTTATAATTATACACATTTTTGGGTTCTGATATAGAAGAAGTTGTCATTTTTAGTTTTTAACCATTTTCTTCTATTTTATTTTATGCCTTAATATATAAAAAAGTTAATAAAATCAACCTGTCCATAATATGATATGATAATGCATTAGACATTAAATTTGTAAAAAAAACCAACAACTGCACCCTTTGTGATTTACCTCGTCCGTTTTTTCTTTTTCTCATGTTATTTTCTTCAGTCATTCTTTCCCAAGCATAACCTCAATCTCGTGCTTTATCCTACACAGAAGATCTTAAATTCTTGTGAAAGTTACCAAAAGGTAGCTCCTGCTACTGATATATAGCTAACTACAATTGTATTGAATAAATATTTTATTTTTGTGTTACAGGAAGGTCAAGCTGTAACCACAGTAGCTGTGAAAGATGAAGTTGGTCCTGTGTCTGTAGATTGTCCTGATATGTGTGCTACATATGAATACTGTTTGTGCGAAGTAAAGACATATCAAGGTAGCGAGATGGAATTAAATGATACTGTGGATGGTGATGCACAAACACCTTTCAAAATAGCAGGTAATGTGATTGATCAAGAAGACAGAGACAGAGGTGGGGTAGGGGGAGGAGGAGATGCATTTATAGATTTAATGTCTAGGTCATATCGGGACTAACATATAATCTAATTTTATTAATTTCTTAGGCAGGACAGGCAATCCACTCCTTGTCACATAGCATTTGGCTCAATGACAGAAATTATGACTGTGCGGGTGGGGTGGGGGATATATAGATTTATAGATTTAATGTCTAGGTCATACCTGGACTAATGTATGGGTTAATTTTATTTCTTTAATTTCTTAGGCAGGCAACCCTATTCCTTGTCACACAGCACTTGGCTCAATGACAGGCATTTTTCAACACCCAATATTAACATTATGCCGCCCCATTTATCAAGACACTCTTCAATTAGTTACACAATAAAAGATCATCAAATTGTCAAATTGTTGCCACTAAGCGATTAAGCTGAATATTAAATTGATATGCTAGATATTCAAACTGAAAATAGTAATTAAAATGATTGAAAATATTAGGTAGTATATTTAAGGGTTTAGAAGGGATAAATTAGATGCTAACTGTTAGATCAATTTTACATTTCCTAAACTGGCATGTATCAGAGCATATAACTTCATGTATTATGGACCCTGATTGTATGAAAAATAATGTTTTTAGCTTGTGGACACTCTAGAGGTCACAATTTTCATCTGATTTTAAAGGGACAATAACATTCTTGCTGGCTTGGTAACTCCAGAAAATAAATAATACCCTTATTCTAAGTACTAGATGTTTAAGTGTCCTACCTGTTGTGTAAATTATCCATTACAACCTATTTTACTTGTCCAGAGGGTTCGAAAATATCTTAAAATCCAAGTCACATTTGAAAAGGTTTACGTTAGACTTTTCAAATCAATTGGTTGAATTTTTCCAATTTTTCAAACAGGTGTGTTAAGATGAAATTTATATCATCATTTAATTGGAATATTCTAAAATAATACGATTTGTTGACCAGAATGAAGATTGGGACATATTTTTCAGTTACAACAAGAGTGTTATTGGGGCTTTAATGAAACTTGAAATGCATGTTTATAACCCACAGATCTTGGTTCCCTTGGATATTTGCGCATATCGAATGGTAACTTCCTGATTTATGGTCCTTGACTGTACGAAAAATCATGTTTTTGGCTTGTGGTCCCTGTAGAGGTCACAATTATTATCTGATTTAAAAAAACGTTCTATGTCTATCTCTTGTAAAATGTGGGCGTATCTTGCATGGCAACTGCCTATTATAATGAAGTTGAAACAGGAAAATAGTATCTAACTTGATCTACATTCAATGCAATGAAAATATTTATTAATACAGGAAAATATCAATAAGTATTTATAAATAAAATATTACATGGAGTTATAAATCCCCACTCGTTTCCTTATTTTTGATATCAGAGTCAACATTATTAGTTAACATATTAGTTCAGAAAAAGTTAAAAGCATTCTGTTGAATAGGTGGGTCTCTGAGGATTCACACTTGGCTTGAAATGAATGTTTGTGTTAACCCCTTGAGGTTAGTGTTAGAATTAGTCTTTGAAAGATGATTACGTTTAATTTAATTGTTAGAATCAAGAGCTGTCATGGCTTAGTCTGTAAAGAGCTACCTAATTAAGTAAGAGGTCCGAGGTTCGATCCAGTCTTGGTTGGGAAAATTCCCTAGGATTTTCCAGTTTCCCAGGATTTTCCAGTATGGTCTTCCTAGTCGGAAGTTCAGGACAGAGGGCCTAGCAAATGAGGTCCTGTGTAAACATTGGCATGGATGGAAGAGAACCCTTCACTGTTGGAATTTGATATAAGAGTATGCTGTAACATTGCTCTCTGGGCAAAATTTTTTCCTCATTACACACTGTATGGCTTATGCCTGTCTTCATTGGCTTATGCCTGTCTTCACTGGCTCAGCCAGTCAGAAAAATAGGAAGTAAAACCCCATTTTATTTGTTACATTCATTGAAATATTACATGAAGTAAACACATTTATTTTTCGAAAGCCTAATTTGCAAAGAATTTTCATCCAAAATTGTTCCAGAAACAGGCGTGTTATTAAAATAGGTCAATT
Source organism: Patella caerulea (assembly GCA_036850965.1). Lineage (NCBI taxonomy): Eukaryota > Metazoa > Mollusca > Gastropoda > Patellidae > Patella > Patella caerulea. Next base: position 16,558,987 of record JAZGQO010000004.1, on the reverse strand, counting down.
CCAGATCAGGGTTAAGTTATTTAATACAGTTTATCATAGCGTAACACTGGTGTAACACTAGTGAACACCATGATACACATATCTCAACCTCAGATTCCTTTTCTATTTGATATAAGGTCTGTTGTGTAATTTCATTACTTTTTACTAGATTTATGGCAACAGATTTATACCCCCAAAAATGTGTAGGCCTACCAATTTTGTGTTTTAAGTCACTTTTAAAACATTAAGTCCTAAGGGTTTAAAACATCATTTCAACACTTACCCTTAATGGGGTTCAATAATGTTATTTTGTTACATGTGAGAGTCTTTAATAGTGGAAGGGAATCAGAGGACCTGGAGAAACCCACAAGATTTGTCTGATGACTTTACTCCTTGTCACATAATCAAAACTACCAAATATTAAAATATACAATACACCTTTGAAGTTTTAATTACTGTAAGTCAATTCTGTAGATGAAACTTATGTGATACCAGTGTTTATAAAGAGAAAGGCCATTTGACTTGTAATCCAGAATATTGTGCCTTTAATATTCCTTGTCCTCAAAGAAGAAATCAACTTTACTTATTTCTCTTCAGATCCTGTTTATGATACAGTTGGATTTGCCATCCAATCAGTGGGACCATATGATCCCAATGCCCAAGGAGACGGTTCTTATATCCTCAAAGCTTCCGAATTCAGAATGGAAGGAAAAGTTTTGGGACTTCAAATTTTTGGTGAAACAGCTGGCACGATATCTGTATTGGTATGTATAACGATATTCCTGAATACTCTGTAAACTTAAACATACATTATGCAAGAAGTAAATTGTCTTCTTGCAGCTCTGAAATGTTATCTAAATTATTAATTGTACATTAATTAACTTCTCCAGATGATAATCAACTCTAACTGTGTGATGGATAACTGAACGTAAAAACGGATAATCAAGACTTTCTTTGTTATCATATCAACATCAGTGATGACAAATGAGACTAGCCTAACTTTAATTGGTCAATATCTTGGTTCAGAGCAAAGTAATTTGACTGAAATTATCTCTTTTTTAACTGCTATAACGAGAACTACACGTACCAGCTCAAAATTTAATTTTACCTGATGTTGTAAATAATGTTTAATTCGTCCAATGGAAAGTCGTATAAGGTGTTCTAGAATGGGTGAACACATATTTTCAAAAGTTTGTTTTGGCAATAAAAATATAACAGAAAAGGAAGACACAAGGTGTTTCAGATTATGCCCTAGTTGTCTTTAATGGCTGTCCATTTATCATAAATATCTTTTGTATTGTGGTGTTTATCTTGGAAATTGTTGTACGTTTCAGTTTCACAATTTTTCCATTTGTGCTCACCATCAAGTTTGTCAACTTATACATCAGTAATGCCAAGGACTCAAGAATCTACGCATGCAACCTTTGCCATCACTCAAGTTGACTGCCCTTAATAGTTGACTGACATACTTTTATTGGAAATAACCACCTAGGAAAGTATCTTTAAAATGTCAATATAATACATACTGATATGTTTCTTTCTTACATTTTAGATTTTAGAGCCTGTTTGTGCAACTGGCAATTACTGTCCAGAAAGTAATGACTGTCGCACATCTTGTTTGGGATATCAAACCATGGATTGTTCAGCTGGTATATTTTGTCCAAGTAGTAAAACCTGCACCTCATCATGTCCTGTGGCTGCACGTCCAGTTGGCACGTTTGACTACAAGTTAAAACAGAAAGAAAGTGTGACTATCAGTGTGGGGTTTAATCATTATTCACTATCAACAGATATACCAGTATCTCCAGGTGATATTTTAGGATTTGAGCAAACTGCTGGAAATGGTGTCGTAGCTATGTCCAAGACAGCCGGAAATGGTGATTATCATATAGGATCAAGCCCAACAACATTTGCACATGCGGGTTTAACAACAATCCCGAATAGAATGTTATTCAATGCCATAATGTCATCTCCATCGATGGCGCTGCTACACTACGAGTTGCCACTAGCCAAATCGTATACAATTGACGTCTCGGTTCAAAACACGTATGGTGCAAAAACCAATTCTACACAAGTAATGGTTATTGAAGGTATCAACATTACAGATATAATTGCACCAATATACGCAGCAGCAAATGAAGCGACTAGCTTTAATCTTCAACCACATACCGGTAAGTAGGATATTATATTCCACCTTTTTGTACAGCATTTATCTGTGCTTATGATGCATGATTTTGCATTTTTTTCAGAAAATATCAAATTGGTCACAGCTTAATCCAAGGTTATATGTACACAGATTGATTATTTACCATTTATTAATGATAACAAAACCACCATGCCAGTGTTAGACAATCTCCCAGCTTGGGTCAGTTGGATGTAAAACTGGTCATGGTTCAGAGCAATAAAAGATGGCAGAAGTCTTGTAAGATAGCAAGCAGCATAGATCAATGTATTTTTCAATTTGTCATATCTTTGTAAATACTGATTCAAGTTGAACTCTTTTTGGACTGATATTCTTAATAGAAGTTGCAGTTGGTAAAGAATGATTGTATCATGCCAAAATCACATAGAGTTTAAATTCCACAATCTGTCTATTAACTGTTCTCTTGTGTTCAGGACTAACCTTCGATCTCCTCAGGAATGTTTTTAAGTTTTATAAGTCATGAGACTATTTGTAGATCAGCATCCACAGTTCTCATCCTACTGATTAACACCTGTGGGGATCTGTATATTTTTCAGGTTCAGACATAGTATATACTTGGAATTTTGGAGATGGCGAAGAAAATACAACAACATTACCCTATCAGCATACATTTACTTATGGAGGAAGTTTCAATGTTACTTGTGAAGCTTTCAACCCAATGAGTAGAAAAAGCAACTTTACAGAAGTCATGGTTGAGTATAGAATTGCAGGTCTGGGTGTAACTTCAACCCCGTCTGCTGCCAACACCCTTACAGATTTTAGCTTTGTCATGACAACAGGCTCTAACTTTACGTGTATATGGGACTTTGGTGATGGTTCTGATGCCATAAACAAAACTGATACAGATACACCATCTGGAGGAGCTGCAACAGTAGTCCAACATATGTACACAACAGATGGTAATTTTAATGTTAACGTCACATGTTACAATAACATCAATAAAGAGACCGTGCTCCTGGTACAAAATGTTGAATACCCTATTACAGATCTCAACCTAATTACCAAAGGAGCTGATAAAAATACTGCCTTTAAGATCAAGTGGACAATTCAACACGGTTCATCTCCAGTAGTTAGTTTGTTCTTTAACGGGGTCACCTACATCAAAGATGCCCCTACAAATGGGTTTACAGAACTCACTACTAAAAGCTGGGAAACTACCGAGATATCAGGCTTGCCCGTAGGACTTTATGATCTCCAGCTTTCTGTCCAAAACCAGTTCAATATCGAATCTGAGAATATTTCATTTACTGTCGAGGCCGCCATGAAAGATGTTGTCAGCACAGTGTCTAAAACTACTGTTCCTACAGCAGAACCAATAACCTTCACACTGGACATGACAGAAGGGTCAAATGTTAATTATGTTTTTAACTGGGATAATGGTAACTTCGTCAATGGTACAAATCCTGGTGACTGGGCCACAAAAAATCCTCGTCTACATACAGAGACCCACAGTTTTAACGATGGTAGAATTTATACTGTCAAAATTACAGCATGGAATGCTGCTTCATCAAAGGAGTTTGTTCATGAAATATTGGCCATCCAAAGTGTAAATCAAGTGGAAATGCATAATGAAGAGTATTATAGGTTTACACCTCCTGCTTACCCACATTTTAATTTCTCTGTCATAGGTACTCCACCAAACGAAGCCCAGGTCTTCTTTGATTTTGGTGACAGCAAAACAGAAAGTTTGGGTCTGCAGATAGATTATAACTATGACCATGAATATAGAGATACAGGTCCATTTTCTGTTACAGCTAATATTTATAATAATATTAGTGCTAAAGAATTTGTCAGGAATATAAATATTATTGAAGTCTTACAGAATCTTCAGATAGCCACAAATCCACCTCATGCCGCTATAAATAATCCAATTGCCCTGGATGTTATCTTGTACAGAGCACCGACCGGTAACGACTGTCTTATCACTGTTAACTATGGCGGAGGTATCCCTGATGTCATTGACAGACCACGTACAGGTTAGTGTCACTGTAATATTTAATTGAATTGAGATTTGGCTCATAACCTTACTCTGGTTTTAAATTATGAGACCTTATCCTTGACATTCTTACTAGTAAAATGGTTGTCCTACATATTATACAACATAGTACTAAATACTGAAACGGAAGCATATTTGAATCCAAAACTTGCAGTTTATATCCTATTGGGAACTTACTACATACTTTCAGTCTATGATCTGATATATCATACTTTCAATTAAAAATAGGTTTTCAGGTTTCAGTGGATAGTATAATTAAGGTAGCACACCTTAAAGACTTAGTTTGTCTCAGTTACCTTCTTTTCTTCTAACATTGAACATTGTGACATGCTTAAAGGGACTATCCCAATAAGAACAGAGTCTCAAAAATCAAAATCCGAGTATTTATGAAATTTATGGACCAAAATATAGCAGCATGGTGTATTTACCTTGTCTCAAAATTCAGCTCAAAGTATTGAGCCGTTTGGCCGTGGACGTCAACACAGCTTATCAGGACACGTAACTCTTTTAAGATTTCGGGTTAATTTTTCATTGGGTGACCTGAAATCGATTCCCGTTTCTTGAGAGGTCTATACAATGAATCACCCGTGTACTGTACTTGATAACCAAAGGTAAATGTCACCTACATATTATTTTTATAGAAAAAAGTCTGGTTTTATCCAGATACTGTATAATTCAACGGTCTCCATTTCCAGATGAAGACTGTCAGGTTTAGATTATTTACAAGCGTATTACAAATATCGGGTTAGTTGGTCGGCCTTAGGTAATGGGTTTCACAAAATTAAGCAGTTTTATTCCCCCAAAAGTTATCGGGATTGGACCTTTAAGGATGAATCTTGCGTTTTGATTGGTCAATTAGACACTGTCAATTGGACAACACCACCCCTCTGTTTTAGTGATTTCTTTTTAAATGCTAAAATAACAAGTTACAATGTCGATTAACAATTCCTGTTATGCATTTACAGGGATGTTATTGTCCAATAAATAGATTTTATATTAGAACCTGCTCTTAATAGACGTCTTTATTATTTTATTTAAACACAGGATCTGGTCAAAATGGCAAAGACACCTTGCCAGATGTTACATATACAACGCTTGGTACTAAGACCATCACCGTTACAGTTACATCTCCTTTAGAGAGTCTCACAAAGCAATTAGATATTGAAGTGCAGGATCCAGTAGATCCTTCGTTCACGGTAACTGCAGGGCCAGACGCAAATGGAGAATTTACACATCCAGGTATCATATTTTAGATATTTCTGAATTACATCACAACATACCTATTTCTAACTAGTTGTGAGTAAAATAAATAATGGTCAAGAAGCTGAAATGAAATGAAATGAAATGGGGTTTAATGTCCTACTATTCTGCACCTAACCCGGGCTAATGGAAGACAGGCATACGCCATACAGTGTGCTATGAGGGAAATTTTGCCTGGGCAGCGGTGCTACGGCCTACTTTTATATCAAATTCGAACTGCCAAGGAATCTTTTACATGCAATAGGCCTATGTACACGGGATCTCGGTTTTTCGTACCATCCTAACGACTAGGCAGCTGTCCTTCTCAAAATTTGCTGTACCGGTATATTGATTTGTATGTCTGATATTCTTTCCTTTGTTACTAGGCCCAGCAACCATAACAATAGGATATACAGGAACAGTGAGACCAACTGATGCCAGTTATTCAATTAATATTGGTGATGGTACTTTCATAAATGGATCTTTTAACACCCTATTTACAACTGTTCCTGGCACTGGGTCTTTGTCACATAGTTTCACCAACGATGGTACATTTAATGCCACCGTGACTATCTACAACTTAGCCTCTTCAGAAACAACAACTTTCCATGTAAGTATTTCAATATTTTTATACTAACACTGGGCAGTAGGTATATTAAAGCTATATTGCATAGGGAAAATTGTAGAAATAATTGTCAACTAAATGACATGGCTACATGAAAATATTTGTTCAGTAAAGAATTGTAAAGCTTTTTAATTTGAATGTTGTCTTCTCTTTGAAATAGTCCTTTGTACCTGTTGTTGTACTATGGTAGTAACAGAAAATATGACTCAAGACCAAAAATTAGATCCAAAATCTATTTTGGGAATAAGTGCCCCACTTCCAATCAAAAATGTGCAAAAGCTGTGCTCACTTTGGTCACTTAATCTCGAGCATCCCTGTGTCTACACCAGTACTTTGGATAAGGAAAGAATTCTTTGAAAACGGTGGCAAGAGAACAAACATTAGACGTTATTAGATCGTCTGTAGTGTGTAGCCAACCAATATTGAATTGGAACAAAATATATATTCATATTTAACTAGATTGTATTCTGTCTGCATTACATAAGTTATATCTCAGCGGTGTTATACTGAACCTTTCTTTCACAAATATCATCTACAGTTCTTTATAAGTGATCTGAAAGTTATTGTTCAGTTAAAGAACTACTGTATAGGCTACTTTTAACCGAGCACAAAAATGATTGTGAACTTATCTTTTTCATAGATTGGGTCTTACATAGCTATCGCAGATTCAACTGCAGCTGTAACTTACAAACCTGCCTTGCCACTAGATGCACCTGAGGAGAATGGTCTACTAAATCAAGTTGGGAAATTCCCGAGAGATAGACCTATCATATTCACAATGACCCATACATCTGGTAAAATTTTGTTTTATGATATATCAATGTTATTCAAAAAAATCTAAATCTGATTTTCTGTCAAATAGTTTTGCATTTTGATTAAATGAAATACACGAAATATTATTTGCATCCTTTAAAGGGTTTTTTTTTTATGTACAGTATTTCTTAGTGGATGTTTTCTTTCATTAGCATGGAAAATGACTGAAATATTGTGTACTGTTGAATGAGGCTGTTCCCTTTGCTGTACCATTAAAACTATATTTGATATTTTTAAGACATGCACATAAAAGAACCAATGACATTTAAAATTTGAAAGCGTAGACCACAGTATACTTGATATTTTTAAGACATGCACATAAAAGAACCAATGACATTTAAAATTTGAAAGCGTAGACCACAGTACCACTGTCTGGGCAAAATTTCCGTTTTGTCAGTGGTGCATGACAGATGATCTGGCAAGGAACAACATATAATCATTTGGATGAGGAGAAAAAAACAAAGTTCTGTGTAAACATTGGCGTGCATGTAAAATAACCCTCTTCAGAATATGCTGTTAGTACTGCTGTCCAGGCACAGTTTCCTTCATAGGACAGAGTGCATGGCAGGCATATGGCTGACTTTATTACCCCAGTCGGATCAGAACAACTAACTTTTTTTAACAATTATAATTATATATATGTTGGCCTATAATAACATTATTTGGTGTTTTAGGAACAATTGAAGGTTATGACATAATTTATTCTCTAAAGAGTGGTGGCCCTGCCTATACCTGTAGTAAAACAAAGAGTCCCTTTGAAATAGATTTTCCAGGGGTAAGTATTTTATCACTTAATTCAAAACAGATTTTAAACAATTACGCTGTTATGTCAATTCTATGTTTGGATATGACAAAGAATGCAGTCACCTATCCCTGCTATCCAATCTTGGCTTTCTTGATTTTCTGTCATAGTTCAAGACCTGGTGAAGTTTTGAAGAAATAACCTAGTTTGGGTTGAGTAGCCTCTCTCTCCCCCCACCACCCTCCCTACACTAACACTTAGTGTATAATATAATTTAATTAACCTATCTTTATTTCATAGAGTGGTTTATTTGAGGTGCAAATTACTGCTAAAAATCCCCTGTATAGCAACACCATTACGACTGATGTTACCATCTTGGACAGAGTTGTTGGTACCAACATCACAGATCTTGTACCGAATGTGGGATCCGGTGTCAAGAAGAAAATCGGTATTCAATTTGATATCCAAGGAGACCAAACTTGTTTGTCTATTGATTTTGGAGATGGTATTGAGCAGTTATTATCTGATGATCCGATCTACTGTACCTCACATAGTTCATCTACAGCTAAACACATAGGAGCTCTAACTGGTGTGACAGAAATCGAACACACCTACAATTCCAATGGCTATTACACTGTTGTAGCCACTGCTTATAACAGCTTTTCAAACTCGACTAATTCAATCAGCGTACCTGTTTCCAGAGCACTTTGCAAAGATCCTACAGTAACCATCCAGGACCAGAGCTTTCAGTTTTATAATCCAATGATTGTAAAGAAAGGCAAGCAATTCTCAATCGTTGGTCAATCAGACATACTTTGTGCAACAACTCTGGAAAATATAAAGACCTGGTCAATTGAAACCGTGGATGATAATAGTGGACAAGTTACTGGTGTAATTGATTTATCCACATATTCAACAAGAACAAATGCTGAATTACACATTCCTGCTAGATCATTAGATTATGGTCTGTACAAAGCTACTTACACCATGGAAATGTCTGGTGCTGACTTTGATGGAGGGCGATTTGTAACCTCATCTTACACATATTTCCGTGTAGATGAATCAGATATAGTTGGTATAATACAACAAGGTGGTATCAGTGAAATAGTCCGAGGTCTTCAATCTATTACTTTAGAACCACACAAGTGGTCATTTGATCCAGATGATACAACACCAATTGGTTCTCAGGTAAGACTCTTGACAGCAGGCACAGAGTTGCTCATCTTCAGCAACCCTGGTGTTCTCATTCCGTTCTACTTCACTATACCCTGGGTTAAACAATATTTTAGTGTTTCTACGACTTCAAATTATCTGCCCTGGCGTTAATTGTAGCTAACATGGATGAGTTGCATGTTGGTGGGTGTTTCCTTAGCAATTCTTTCTTTCTTCTATAAATAAAACTATGGTAGACAATTTTTAAAACGACTAGTATTATTTGAGATTATTTCTGTGTAATTTTCAGTTGGTGAAATAAGTTCCTAAAGCTTTTGTTAGACTGCTTTCCCTTTAGCAGTGGTGCATGATAGAGAGTCTGGCAAGGGAAAGCCCCACATCATTTGTATAGAACACAAAATAAGAGTTCCCACCCATGAATACCATTGGTGGTATATATAAAAAATCTTCTGAAATCTGGACAAAATTTCCTGCATACTTCATGGAATATATATGCTTCAGTACCTGGGTTGTTGCTGAAAATATTAACACCATTTCATTTCATTTCAGACATTTGACTCTTATACATGGAACTGCACACCAGCCAATCTTAATGCCACAGTAGCACATTGTAATGACCTTGTTCCAACTCCAACTGTGGGCAGCCCAGTGACAATTGACTTGGCACAGGCAATTGTCAATGCTGATTTTCAATTCTGTGTGATTATAAAGAAAGGAACCAGAGCCACTACTGCTTGTTTGGTTGTTCAGTTAGTGCCAGGCACTCCTCCGGATGTTTATCTTGAGTAAGTCATATTTAAAGATGCTTTCCTTCATACAAACTGTGTGATTTGATGATATATGCGGACTAAAAACATATTCAAACTAATTTAATCTATCAAAAATGTGCGTCAAATCCTTTGTATTCGCGGGGAGATACCTCAAGTTATAAATAAACTGTTTTTAGAAGCCATATCTGCCACATCACTTCATGGAGGGAGGTTCCCTTTTTCAGAATGTATTGTTCATAACTTACTGTCCATTTATCATACGTATTGATGCCAAAGTATATTCTGAATTATTTTCGGTCAACCTCTTTTTCCGCCTTTTATTTGCCGAGTCTTTTGTATGGTGACATCCCTTTATATTCCTAAAACCACCTAAACGTGTAATCAAAAAATAACAACCGCACCCTCAGTCCAGCTAGTACACAATAAGCTGGCAGACAACAGTCTGGTTGCCAGTTAGTGATACCCTGACATTTTTACCCAGTGCTCGCTCCATGGGTATTTTGGGAGTAATCCAGTATTTTTCTGGTAAGATTGGTTGTCTACACTTTCCATATATACAAATCTTTAAAGTAATATCTAATTAAGCACATTTAATTGATAGTCAATCGGATTCATGTGTGTTTTTTTTATTATAGATGTACTGCTAGTTCAGTTTGTAATCAGTTAGCTGATGGACAGTTAATACCACCTTCTGGGCGCTTGGGAGTCAAATGTGAATGTACATCTTCATCATGTGCCAATTTACAACTGGAATATAGTTGGATATTCTATGTGTATGACTATCGTTGGCCATGGAAGGATATCCAAGACATACAAGAATATGCTGTTGGTATGTGTGGTATATTTTTTCTTTCTTACTTTCTATTTTCAACCATTTTGTGTTATTGTAAAGTCTGGATATAGTCTTTGTGGTAGCCTTACTATTGTTACTATACACATCTTTGCATGACAGTTTAATTTTGATTCAAAAAATACGATCAGATAATCAAAAAATATACTACTCATATTCATAATGATAACAGAGCACTGCTTGATGTAAAGACTTGTAGTTTGTGAACTTAGTTTGACTTAGAATTTTGTTTTTAAGTTGCACTTGCGTGTACCAGTGAAATTTTAATTTTACATTGCATGAAGGTGTCATCATTAGGAAATACTGACATGGCAACCAATCCTATATTTTCTACTCTCATAACAGATTACAAAAAATCAGGAATGATCTTTCCTGCTGTTATTATATAACGGTGTCATTTTACTTTAATGCCTGTAATCTATTTCTTAATCCTTCATCAATTTATAATTAGTTTACTTTATGTTTCCTGCTAAAAGTATTGGTGTCATTATTTTTGTTATCTATTGTCAGTCAACATAGCATGTTATAAAACTTAAAGTATTAAAAAAAAAGATACACGTAATCCCCTCTTCGTCATGGTAAATATTCTAGCATATACAACTGGTAGTAGTTTTTTCTTTGATGTCCATAGCAGTTATATCTCATAACAAACTCTCATGACGACATGTTGCCTTTTTTAGCAGAGTCCATTAAATTTCTCTATCATATCAACCTTGGGTAGGTTAATATCCTATACATAATATATTCCCCCCCCCCATCCCTGCCATTCACTATCTGACCTTTAATTGATCAACCCATATTTGTTGTAGTATAAATTGATGTGTATGTCTCTCAATATCCAACTTTTAAGTGTTATTCAATACTAGTATTTCTCCTTGATATTTAAATAACATTAATCGTTATATAACATGATATTGAAAAGCATTAACATAGAAGTTGAAGTATAACCGTATATGACTACATTAGTAACTATTTATTTTAAGACAATTTACATGTGTATTTATAGATATTATTTTGTTTCATTGTCTACTAACAACAATTTTTGTGTGATACAAAAACGAACAGGTTTATTTATCCATTTTGGGGGGAATTTTTATCGAGGAAATATTAGTTTCCAAACCTCAAACGATTTCTTTGCAAATTATTAGAAAATATTAACAATAAAACTTGAAACAGAGAATATACTGTTTGGATTAAGAATATGCACAAACAATTCTAACCACCTATGAATGAATTGGCCCTTAGGCAAAATTTGTCATGATTTGATGGTGATAACCTTTTCGTTTTTGTTAGTTTAAAAGTAGTTCATTTACTAACACTTGATCATGTCTTTTATGTGTGCGCGGCTGACATTGCTGTCACTGCATCTGCAATTGCAACTGCAACTACATTACTAATCACTGCTGCGTTGCGCCTACAGGAATTAACGGTAAGCATCACAGCTTAAGCATTATATTAATGTTTCCCCATAAAATACCCATGCCAGTTTTATCCTCATGCACTGTCTTATAAATATAGGCATACAGATTATCAAGAAAAAATGCTTCTGGTATTTGGTAGGACATCTTCAAATAGCAAGATTATGAAAAATACATTGTGACACAAACTGACTTATTCTCTCCACTCTCTAAATCTCTCTTTTTCAACTTTGTCCTTTTTCTTTCCAACAGAATATTTCTCTTAAGAAAACATTATGGGGAATTAGATAAAGAGCTGGCAGTTCTCAATGTAATAGTTAAAAACTAGATAATGCAAAGAGAACTTGATGAAAATTTCAGTCAAATTGAACCAAATATTTAGCGGTTGAATTTTGGGCCTGTCCTCAATCATCATTACTGAAGTCGGTCTTATAAAAAACATAGTCCAGATTATCCATTTTCTGATTTAATCAGAAGCAGCAGCCCAGGTTCTAATCCAGTAAATATCGCAGATTAGCAATGCCATCGAGAGTTGATTATGGTCTGGATAAGTTAATTAATATTTAAATAATAAGTTAGACAACATTTCGGGCCTAAAGAAATACCTACAATAGACAGATTTAGCTCTTGCATCATATATGGTTACATATAAAAAAAAAGTTACAATAATAAATAAATACGGGTAATTGCAATACTTTTTTGCCATAAATTATTTAGATATGTATTTAGAATCGTGACTGTCAAGTAAAAATCAAGTTTTTACATATTACGATTTATATGCTCTATACGTACAAATAACACTATAGCCACTTCTTAGTGTACAAATATAACAGGTCTTTAAGACGGAAGCACACTTAAAAGTTCAATTTGATTAGATTAACAGATACTCCTCCCATCTCCTGTAGGTTTTATATATTATAAAATTAAGAGATCTTTCCCCTGTGTAAGTAAATCTACAGGTTCTATTTAATTACACCTCTTTTTCTCTATTTCTATGACTTACTTATTACTTACTTTCACAATCTGCATTATAATCACCATTGTAACAACTATAAGCTGGTAACACTACCAAAAAAAGAATACCGGGTAATTGTTTAGTTAAGCTGTGAAATGGTAGCTCTAGACGAACTACCACAGATATAAAAGTGTGCTGCCTGTGCTCTATGTGCAGATTTTGAACAATGTACGATAACAAGAGACATAATAATGTTGTTACATCATAATATTAAACATATGACACAGACACAGAAAGTGGTAAATGCTTTTTTAAAACATACCCCATGTCTTGCATGCCACAAATTTCTGAATTACGGAGTGCACTATAGGAAAAATTAACTTACCATTCGCTGGATATATGGAAGTATGGTGACGTTTCTGAATAATGATAATAATAACAGTTTGAATCAGGGTAATATGATCTTGTTTTACTAGGTATTGATTCAAAGGAGTTGGCCATCAACAGAAAACTATTTGAAGACCACCCTAATGTCACACAATTCCGAGCAGGATGTACTGCTAACATAGCAGGTCACAGTGAAGTTGGAAAGGCGTATATGAACTTCATGATCAACAGCAAACCAACTAATGGAACGTGTAGTGTAGATAAGACAGACGGAATTGTCAGTACTCAGAAATCTTTCTGTATTATGTGTCAAGATTGGTATGATGAACAGGGAATCGCCGAATATCAGATCATTGGTAAGTTTAGGCCTGTCACATATTCTTCTTTAGTGATAAGTTAGGTACTGATAAGATGAAAAGTAGTAAGTTCTAATTATACATTGAATATCCCGCGTTCCATTTGCATTTTTCGGAAAAATTTCAACTTGTCCACGACTCAATCCATGGTAAAATGTACTTATTATTTAACATGTAATTAAGATAACAAAATTTAAATATCAACAGTCTGTAAACTCTGGGCTTCGATTCAATTGGACTAGAAAGAGAGCGAGAGAAATGGGGTTTAATGTCCACTCGACGCAAACTAGGTCATTTCGGGACTAACATGGTTTAATTTTATTCCAATAATTCACTTGCGCATGGGGTATTTAGCAGTGGGAGGGAACCAAAGAAAACCCACAGGATTGGACAGGGGACTAGAAAGAAGCCCATCCAATGATATGGCATGTGTTGGGTACACAGTATCATCTGCAGTGGATGACGAATTTTAACAAATTTTCAGTTCATTTACCTTTGTTTACAAAGATGCTCAGCAAAATAAAAATGCTTACAAGTTGGTGAATAGAGTGTTAGTAACAGGAGCTGGGTTTTGATTGGTAGGTAGAACTGCAGACAACCAATCACAATCTGTGCTTTACTGAATGCACCAAGTTGAGTAAAGATATGAAATTCAAACAGAAAACAAAAAGTTTGTATGATTATAGTTAGACTGGATATCAATAGGTATTTAGGGGGTGTATTAATTAAATTAGAACACAGAGTTATTATTTTATATCTACTTTTCATCAGTTCGACTAAAGGATGATGATGTTTTCCGTGAGGTTATGGCCGTTACTAAGTTTGATGGACCGCTGTGTTTAGATCTGCCAATGGGAGCAAAGTACAACGACTTTAAAGAAGATCTCTTGGTTCGAATTAAAGATAACTTAGGTTCTGTTAATGAAGTCCTTGTTAGTGAAGTAACCGTAAGTAGTCTTGCTAGAACCTGAATGAAACACAGCTTCTATTTTGTTTCGTTGTTTGTAATGTAAAATTTCGTTTCACATTCCTTTTGGTCTAAAAGAGTTATTATAGAACCCATATCAACAGTTGATTGGTACACCAATTGTTTGACATCATAGGGTCAAACACCACATGCATGACCTCTGACTTGACCTCCCACTACAACATGTCAGATCTCAATGTAGTGGAGGCCATAAAAGTATATAAAAAAAGCCAAAAACAAAAAATAGATCTGTATTTCAATCAGGTTGTCATGTTTGTAAATTTTTTAATAAAAACAATTGGGTTTACGAAACACAATTATTGTATTGTTGATAAACATGATTTCTTCTAATTTAGGGGGTTTTATGAAATTTTAGTAATAATGAGCTACGAATTAGAAATCATTGGTGTTCTTAATGTTGTATTGGACATGACAGAAATAGCCCACTTCCATGTTTTGATATACGATTTGTATTTTCAGCCATTTTTTTTTCAACCTAAAATATTTTCTGAATATTTCAAGGCTGTAAGCTAGTGTAATCAGTAACATTGATATTGGCTGGAAACCTAATTATAAAGGCATTGGGTCTTAATCTTAGTCTTCAAAATGTGCAAAAATAAACAAAAAATCATTTAAGGTTAAAAAAAAAACCCTCTCTTCTTTCTGATATTCAGGTCCGTCCACTTTCTGCTACTGAATCACAAGCTCTGGTTTCACAGTTCCTCAACGATAAATTTGATCCGTTTGATAAGATTTATGCTGAAGGAGATACAAATACAGTAGCTGCCATAACATCCAATTTGGTAGCTATACTCAACAGTGACAGTAAGAAGGCTCAATCAGGTTATTAGCATGGTTTGCTTGGCTTTGTTGTATGGTAGCACGATAAGATCTAAATATAATCAGGATTATTTAAAAAAAAAACTATGATATTTTGATGATGATGATGATGATTTAAACCGATTGATAAGATTTATTTCAGATAGAATAAGCAGAAGATCGAAACAACAGAACAAAAAAATCCTAATAAATACTATTTTTCAAGATAAAAAATACTCCAGACCCTTAAACTTAATTTTTTTTATATAATTGTTTAAAGGATATAATCATACTTGTTTAATTTCTCCTCAAAGACTAATGAATGAATACATTAATCTGCATACATTAGCTCTTCATTCAAAAGAAAACAGGTTAGGTGTTATTTTGCACAATTGTTGGTGTTGCCAGGAGGGAAATAGATGTCAGTTCTGCAAGCATGAAACCATTATATATATGGATACTAACAATTGTTTGCATGCTAAAAATACTAACAAAAATAATAAGCACATTTATCATGTATGTCAAAAATACTAACAACTTAATAAGCACTTGTATGTTAATATTACTAACAACATAACAAGCACTTGTATGTCAACAATACTAACAATACTAACAACCACTTGCATGTTGATGGTGTTATTAGGCATGTAACATTTATAGCAATACTAACAGTGGTAACAATGCAAAAAGCACTTTCGTGTGCAAGTAAACTTACTAACAATAGTCTGTATATGATAGTACTAACAAACATAGCAACAATTTAACACTCACAAGCATCCCCGCTCTACTAATAAAATTAAATAATTAATATGATTTTCTATTCAAATAATATACAAATAAAAACAAATCATAGTAATTTATTGCAATCCAAAATTCATCAAAGAAAGAAAAAAGAATATCTGATGTCACTTTAATTATTTTATACAAAGATGGAATAGTCATTATTATGAGTATATGATGACAATGACTATGATGCTTATGCTTATTATGATTATTATAGAATATGCTGGAGTTGGTGTAGCCAGCAGTACAACAAATACAGGTTTTGGTCCATCTGATGCTGATAGGGACGGTGCCTATGTTACGGTAAGACTCACTGATACTTATTACAAAACACTTACTTAACTATTGAAATGGAACTTGGACATTGTAAATCTATTTGTAGCCCATTAAAAATTGTAATTTGTGCGGCAATTAGACTGGATGCATAGTTAAGAATGTTTTTAGTGGTAAAAAAATTCAAAAAGATTTGCTCAAATGTAACATTCTTTTGGTTTATAGAGTGAAAGTTCCAGTAATCCAGTTTTAAATAAGAAATATGAAGAGGAGAAAGACCTCCGATCACAGGTATGTCTTTATACTATTATAGGGGGTTTGGATGTCTGAATGGTTAGCGTGTGCGCATTGTATCATAAGATTTGTCATTAAGTCAACTGGCGTGTGTAGATTCCACTGTTGTACGTGACAAAGAGTAGGGATTGTGTCCCCCCTCCCGATTGTACCAAAAACTGCCACACAAAATGGTCACAACCCAAATATTGTAAAAGTATGGCATATCAAGGTTTTGATCCGATTTCGATTAAGCGTTACATTTATATTTATATCACAAAGATCTTCGAAGGTTCCTGTTGTTAATCATGTATACCAGGATGTTACTTTATGTATCATGGACACTGATTGTTCAAAAAATCACATTTTTAGCTTGTGAACCCTCTAGAAGTAACAAATTGTATTCAATTTAAAAAAAACTTTTAAATATATCACTGTTGAGGTTAAGTTCAAATTTCATTAAAAAAAAAAACGACCAGAATTGCGAGACAAAACGAAAATGTCAGACAAGACAGCTGCTCCTTGTGCACAAATAGTGTAAAAGTATGTTATACCAAGGTTGTGGATCTTCTAGAGGCCAGAATTATTTTCTGATGTTGATGAAACTTAAGACATTTGTTTATTTCCCAGAGATTTCAATTCCTTGTGATATTCACGCTTATCAGAGCATGACTTCCTGGATTATGTCTCCTGACTGTACGAAATAGCGATTTTATTTAGCTAGTTTTCTGTCCATCTCTTGAAAATGTGGGCGTATCTTGCATAGCAACCGTTTTATATTTCAGTTGAAACAACAAGCTGTAGAAGCTCTATCAAAAGTAACAACAGGTAGTGTAACAGCTGTTAAACAGATATCAAGCAGTCTGTCAGAATTTGTTCATTATCCAGAAGAAGTTACACTTAAATCAGCCGTAAGTGTCACAGGTTATTAATGGGGATATCTAATGAATGGGGACTAAAAGAAATTATTTTTAAACATTGCACAACTTTGAGAAATTAAGGAAAAATAATTAATGTTTTTAGGGTATTTTTTTTCATCAGTACTTCATTAATGTTTTCATATGACGTTATGACATCAAAGTTTATATAACTGCTGTAAGGCAGATTTTGGCAAATATTCATAAGAATTTAATGGTCATTTTTGATTTTTTACAGTCCTTGGCCATCAACAAAACACTTGAAATGGCTAAATATATGGCAGATTTGAAGGATGTTTCATATGAAGATCGGAAGTCTACCTTCATTTATATGGCTGCTACACTGGGCGGTGCTCTAGATGTAAATATCAAATATACTAGTTTAAATTTAATTGATGATTATTCTTTACATAACTAAACTATAATACCATCCATTTATTGAATTAATACCATCGATTTAAGCTCAAGGTGACTAATTGGAAAGAAATTTGCTAGTGGAACTGCCGAAGTACTTTGTATTCCTTTGACAATGTGGTTATCAGGTATTTTTGAAAAAAGTAATCAAACTCCCATGCGACACCTGCTACTTCTTGTATATGATAGCATGTTAGTTGGGAGAAATCAGAATAGATCTATGATATTCATGTCAACCGCACCTCAAGGACGCTCTTTGAATTAAGTTTTTACATGTTTTCTATTTCTTTTTAAATTATGAAATGTACATACAAAGAAATATTTCAAATAATCATAGGAAAGCTTGGGATTACATCTTGAAAAATTTCTGCTTTGAATTCTACGGACATGTAGATAAATATTCTTAATCAATAAGGAATTCTAACAATTTAATAGTTCAGATTGGAGTTTTGGGACAAAATAGATAGACTTATAATGCTCAACCTTAAAAAGATGTGGGCTCAATATCTTTTGATCTTCCATTTAGTTAGATAATAAGTCAAGATTTTTAACTAACAGCAAATAATAGTCTATCACTTATTAGACAAGACCCTTTGTTGCGTTTTTTCATGTTGTGCATATTAATATATTTATAAGATAAATTGACTAATACCACATACTGTCTCACTGAAAGAAGAATATATTTTTCAGGCAATTGGATTTAATGGCGATAACCCCTCATTAACTGAACTTGATGAAGCAAAAGATCTGCCGTCATTTAAAGTATATGACACAGACTGGGAAAACACTGATGGAGGTGAGTCGACTAACTAATTATAGCCTGATTTCTATTGACCACAGACTGAAATATTAGTCTTACTTCATCTCAGTTTAATTTCTCATTCCAAGGAAATTATATCTTTAAACTGTCATACTATTTAACAGAATTTATTGCTATATAAGCAGAACTGAAATCCCAATACACAGTTTGGCCCTTTAAAGCCAGGTGTCTATCGACTTTTCCTCTGAGAGCAACTCTTTTCAACTATGTGGATCAAAGCAGAGTAGGAGGGCAATTGAGAAGAATTGAATTCAATGTGCTTATGTCGACTTGAAACTGATTAACATTACCTATAATATGTTTATGTTAGTTGAAATAAATTTACTTGCAAGAGGCACTTGGGTCAACCATTTTCGGTTGAAGCCTGTTGCTCCCAGTTGACAAAAACCCAGTTGCTAGCAGTTGTAATGTCAAGATAAGTCCTGGTTAAATCCATATACGACGAAAACCTAACAATCATTTCAGGGTTGTTAATAGCATCAGTTTAAAATTGGTGGAGAATATTTCTATTGAATAAAAAATGACAAAAATCAAATTAAAAATGCATATCAGCACATTAAGTATTTTTACTGGAGTCAATATATATATATGGGGTGAATTAGGAACCTGGTTTCATTTTCTGCTGCTATACTAATAATCAAATGTAGTTCACTGTCAAATATAATTATTACATATGTATATTATTTTGTTTGCAGGTATTACAGCTGGTAATTTTGAAGAAGCTTTGGGAGAACATGGTAAACATACCCATAAAAACTATGCTGGAACAAAAGTATGTATCATAATTAGTCAAATTTTCTTAAAGATGCATTATGCAAGATTTAAATCATTGGTCTATTTACTATCCTTTAAATATTATATAAATTATTATTTAAACATTTATTTACATGGCAACCACATAATCAACTCTTTGGTTCCGATTTTAAGTAGATCAGAATGATTCGACCATTTAAAGAATTTAACAATAAAATAGAACAATCAGACTTTATCTGGAATGCCAAGTACTGTTGTTATGATAATTAACAATTTACTTTACATATTGTCAAAACTTCAAACACTCATAATGTAGACATATATGCTTGCCTCTCTTCGCCTAGATGTCAGTTCACATTTTCTTTAAATCTAGACTAACGCCAGCAATACCTCCATCACATCAAACTAAATTACAATGTACATCACCAATTTAATAATTCACACAAGCCATTTTAATGTACATGTACATTGTTTTCTTTGTATTCTAGTCTGCTGGATTCATCGATAAAGCCACAGAAACCATGTTACTTTTAGCTCAAGGTTTCTCTACAAACTCAGTACCTGGTGAAGAAATTCCGTTTACAACAAACAGACTACAGGGTGTTGTTACTAATCAAGATGCCAAAGCTCTGCTAGGGAATAAAGTTTCAATTGCTGACTCAAATGCTACATTATTATTACCAAATGACATTGGTTCTTTGTTCCCAGGAGAAAACAAAACAGAGAATGATTCATTCGTATTACAGGTACTCTGATAATTAACCTGCTACATATGTGGCAAAATGGATGAGACACTGGCTCGCTATCCTGGTGGTCGGGTGTTCGATCCCTGCATTGGCCGAGAAAGTTCATCTCGATTTTCCAGCATGGTTTCCCCTTGTCAGTGATGCAGAACAGAGGGCCTGACAAGGACAGCTGTCTAGTCGTTCGGATGGTACGAAAAACCAAGGTCCCATGAACACATTGACGTGCACTTAAAAGATCCCTTGGCATTTGGAATTTGATATAAGAGTGGGCTGTAGCGCCGCTGCACGGGCAAAATTTCCCTCATAGCACATGCCCATCTTCCATTAGCACAGGTTAGGTGCAAAAGAGTAGGACGTTAAACCCTATTTCATTTAACCTGGTATATATATATACTGAGATAATTGATCTGTGATGCATTTCCTTATACTGAGATAATTCATCTGTGATGCATTTACTTACTTAATTATGAAAATATCATTCTCACATGTAATATTCATGATCTGATGTTGTTACTCAGGATTGCATGACTAAAGTGTGTCCTTAAACACGATAGACAATCATTCATTTGGTGCTTTTTCATTGCAGTATTTTTTTATATTGATTAATGAATTAGTTACAGTGTCCTGTTATAACGAATTAATTATTTTTAACTCTTTAGAATGAATTACATGGTCAGAAGTATGTATGGTGGGAAAAATTTGATTGAACTTATAAGACTTTCATAAGCTTGAAAACCCTTTAAACCCTTCAGTGATGCATGTTTAATCCAATGTCCTTGTTGATGATAAACCTCCCAATGAAATATAACAAGTAAATACCATAATTCATTTTAATGGTTTACAGAAATAAATAATAATATTCTTTTCCAACAGTTACTTCAAACAACCAGCGTTCCTTACCAATATTCAAAAAGCTCTAATGATTTGGCAGCAGATTCTAATGGTCTGGTTATTGATATATTTGATGATGATGGAAATGTTCGAGTTATCAAGAATTTAGTGATTCCTATCGAGTTTAAGATACCTCGAGATGTAAATGCACCTGTACCTAAATACAAAGAAGCCGACCCATTTGTTGCGAATTGGGACTACTTTTATTACCATAGGGTAAACATTACTAAGAAGGGTGCATCTCTACATGTCCAGTTCGACATTTCCAATAGTACCACCAAGTTTCTAGTAGTTGTTAAATTCGGCGAATTTCCAGATATTGAAAAAAATACTTGTGATTATGTTGGTGTGATTCCTGATGACAACAGTAAGTATAGATTATATTCTTCTGGCCAGATGGTAAAACGGCTATTGAAATATAATTCCATAAATATATTAGATATATTTGTTATTCTTCTTTACCATATAATTAATACTGCCTATAGTTTTCACTTGTCTGAGGTGGTGACAAGGACAGCATGTCTAACCGATTAGATGCACTTGACAAAAAGCCAAGCCAACATTTTTTATATGCGCATTTCATGTGGGAGTAGGTATATTTTCATCACATTTTTCACTCCATCGGTCAATCTGTCTGCAATCCTTGTAAATGCTCTATACTGGTCATGTTTTGGAGATCTATTTGTTCAAACTTGAAACTTTGTTGTACCTTTTGTCAGAATTGTTTGAGGAGGTGACAAGGAAAGTATAATAATAATAATAACTTTATTAGAGACCCAGTTGCACAAGGCAATCTTCCCTGGGATCTGTCTACATAAAACTACAATAACATATTTACAAAATGATAATGTGAGAAAATGAAAATAAGAATATTATGATGTAAATCAATATATGAAAAGGTAACATGGATATAGAATAATGTGATTGACACATTAAAATAAAATGAACTAAAGCTAATATTTACATATATATATTAAAGATGAAAAGGGAGTATAAAACTAGGAAAATAATTGCATATTAAGATTTTAGTTCCCTTTTCAGTCCCGTCTTAAAACTCAATATATCGTTAGATTGTTTGAGTACCTGAGGTAATGAATTCCAGAGTAAGCTAGCCTTGTATTTAAAAGTTCTTTTCATGGCCTCAATACGACATTTTGGAAGATGTAATGAGTTTTTTGTTTCCGAACGTAGACAGAGAATTGTAGTGGACATAGAAGATTGTAAGCAAAAATAATTTTGAAAGTAATGTGGACATTTTCCATTCATAATTTTATAAGTCAGTATCCCAGTGTTATATTTAATTCGTTGTTCAAGAGTTAGCCAATTTAATTGAGAGAACAAGTCTGCCGATCTTGCATCATATTTCGCGTCGAGGATACTCCGCGCTGCACGTTTTTGAAGCTTAGATAGGATGTCAATTTTATTCTGGAAAGCATTACCCCAAACAATATTACAAAAGTCTAAATGAGACAATATATAGGCATTATAAAACAAAATTCGGGTTTCTATAGGTAGATTTATTTTAATTCTATTTAGAAGATTTATTTTTGACCCAACAAGAGAGTGAAGCTTCATTATATGTTTTCCCCAGTCTAAGTGATCATCTATTGTAATTCCGAGTAGGACAGCTTCCGTTACATTCTCCAATTTCTGGTTTCCAATGGATAGGGAAATACATTTTCCACTGTCTCTTACGTTTTTTATTAACATACTTTTAGTTTTATTTATATTAATAACCATACCATTATCATTGCACCATTGGCTGATAATGTCTAAATCTTCTTGAAGACAACTTTGAACGCAGTCAAGATTCTTGTCAGAAAAATGAATGGTAGTATCATCAGCAAATATTTCGGGAATGACATTTTTAGTAAAAAGTGGAAGATCATTTATGAAAATCAGAAATAAAAGTGGTCCAAGGATAGATCCCTGAGGAATACCACATTTTAGTTTCCTTTGTATTGATTGGAAATTACCAAGACAGACTTTTTGATTTCGGTTTGATAGATAAGATTTTATCAAATATAGCAGATTAGGATGAAATTTATATAATACAAGTTTGTCAAGGAGGAGCTTGTGATCAATAAGGTCAAAAGCCTTACTAAAATCCAGGTAGACAACACCTGTTAGTTTACCTTGATCTAAAGCTTCAAGCCAGTGATCAGTAATTCGAACTAGTGCTGTAGAACATGAATGATACTTTCTAAAACCTGACTGATTTACATAAAATAAATTGAAACTATCAAAGTAGGACTTAATATTGATAGATATATGTTTCTCAAAACTTTTAGAAATGGTTGGTAAAATTGAAATTGGTCTATAATTGGAAATGATTTCTTTGGATCCTTTTGTCTTGGGATGGGACAAAAAAACATTTCCACTCTTTATAAATGAAATAAAATGGAATTTAATGTCCTAACGTTCGACTAAACTGGGCTAAAACTGCCAAGGGATCTTTTATGTGCACGCTAATGTGTACACAGGGCCTCGTTTTTTTTTTGTCCCATCCAAATGACTAGAAAGCTGTCCTTGTCAGGCCCCTCCCGTCTTGCATCACTGACAAGGTGAAACCACACCGAAAAATCAGGATGAACTTTCTCAGCCAATGCAGGGATCGAATACCCAAACTCTAGGCTAGCGAGCCAGTGTCTTAGCCACAGTGATCCCCCACTCTTTATAAATCGTATTTATATGTCTATGTTATGTTGAGCAACATGTACTTCCAATTTTCGACACAGGATTTATTTTCTCCATTATTAAGGTTCACTTACTATGGCTTTGTATGTCTAAATCGTCGCACGTACCACAATGTTTTATTATGCAGTCTTCGTAAATTATCTATAAGTTTTATTTACCATTGACCTTATTTTTCTTATTTCAGTGCCACCAAAATATCGTTACACTTACTTCTTAGACAACAGAAACGTTAGTGATTTTATTGGAAGTGTCTATATTGGAGTACGTGAAATTGAACCCAATGAGAATCCCTCTGATTACAAGACATGTAATGATATTCCCAAATATGAGAAAGGTTCGGGTAAACCAGATGACAAATACAATTTCAGAGTATTCTCCACTGGGTGTTACTTCTACAACAAAACCCTCAAAGATTGGTCGACAGAAGGATGCTGGGTGATTATTTTTATGTTCATATTTTTTGTCATTGTTCACATTGAAATTTTAGTATATATATAGCCAAAATGGCCTTGCATAGAGTTCAAGCTCTATGTAAGTGCAATTCTTAAATTATTGCGATACAAGATCACATTATGTAATATATTAAAATGTTAGGATATGTATCTGATACCTTATGACATTAAGGTCTTTTGAGGAATACACACGGGTATAAAATTTGTTTATAATATATCAGAATTAAGAGAACATAAAAAATAGTTAGGTCAAAAGATGCAATAATTTGTAACTCAGCATTCAGATACGGAATTGGTGGGTGTAAATCTTAAAGGCATAAATGTTGAATTGTTAATTGATATCTCAAAGTCAGTACTATTATTATTACTTTATTAAACTAAGACACATGGAGGTGAAAAATCTCAAACTTGAACTTATGGATTTCAATAATTTTCAAACCAAAAGTTTTATTTAAAATGAAGTACAAAACAATATTGACATTGTGACATTGTTTTCAAAGACAAGGAATGGAGAAATATGATGGCTGAAACGATATTATTATCTTTACAAATTATTGATTCTAATTTCATAACCAGAAATAGTGCTACAATTTAACTTTTATTCTGACATTATGGAATTTGATTCTTTTTCATTCAATTTCTTTGATTTTGTTTGTGAACAGGTCGGTCCAGAAACAGATGAAGGTGCGACACATTGTTTCTGTAACCATTTAACAACATTTGCTGGTGGCTGGGTAGTAGTACCAAATACTATTGATTGGAACTTTATATTTTCTAATGCTGACTTCGCCAAGAATCCTACACTATATATTACAGAAATTGTTATCGCCATTCTCTATTTATTTGCTGTTATTTGGGCAAGACGAGAAGATAAGAAAGATTTAGAAAGGGTAAGATATACGAATCATAAGTTTCAATTATTATAAGATATTTTGCTTTTCTTGGTTCATGATTGAAATTCTCAATTATGACGCAGTATTTTTCTTTTTGATTTTTTATGTTAGAAATTCTGAATTATGTTAAGATCTTTTCTTTTTGATTTATTTATTTTTGAAAATTCTCCATTATAAGATCTTTTCTAATTGATTTATTTGAATGGAAATCCTCAACATAGATTTCAAATCAAAAAATGATATTAAATTACATTAAGATTCCATCAGATAGATTGTGTATGCAAAGAAAGTGAATACCTGTAATTTTGTGTAAATTGTTGGTTGTAGATTGGTGTAACACCATTAAAAGATAATGATCCCAGAGATAAATATTACTATGAAGTTGTTGTTATCACTGGAATGAGAAGAAATGCTGGCACTGATTCAAAGGTAAGTTTGAGATTGATAAGTTGAGGTTCTGTTAATAATTGAAAATATTAACCAATCGTCATAGTACGTAATCATTCAATTCTGCCTTGACACTGCTTAGATGTTCATGCAAACATCCAAGGTGTTCAGTATCTTTGTTAACATTGGTAAGTGTCATTGGGGCTCTTGAACAGGTGTTATCATTGGAGTTAGAAATTGGAATCAGACCAGTTATTTGATAACCTCGCTTACCAGCATGGATATATTGTATATATAAGATGTTCTAGCTCAAATGTTATTTCGTATGTAATAGGTATGTTTTATTATGTCTGGTGAACATGATGAAACCGATGTAAGAATGTTTACCGATGATAAAAGAAAGATTTTCCGCCGTGGAGCAGTTGATTCTTTCCTTGTTGCAGTTCCAAGGTAAATAGATAAAATAGATAGTGTATTTCTGCAGATCATTTGGAAAGAGTATCATAACTATTTCAATGGTTTCATTTAAAATATCGCCATTTTCAATTTTGGGGTGCCGTATTGAAAGATCTGGTTATTTTGAAAACATCTCTATTCGTTTTTAATTAAAGATAGACCCTAGAATATTTCTTAAAACTGTCTCAAGTAGATGTCATTGTAGCATGTGTTTTTCTAACAGTTTTTTTTTTCTTATTATTTTAGACCTCTCGGTACCCTGAACTATGCTCGCGTGTGGCATGATAATTCTGGTAAAGGTAAAATGGCATCCTGGTATTTGAAATATCTAATGGTTAGAGACATACAAACTAACCAAAGGAGCGTTTTTATTTGTAATAAATGGTTTGCTGTAGAGGAAGACGATGGACAGGTATGCTATCTCATTTATTTAAATATTTTTTGTTTTTAATGTATAACCTGTTATATATAAATGGCAAACGTGTTTAAAATCAATCACCACATTTCTATTTTTTCCATAATTGTCGTTACAGGTTGATCGAGTTATTCCCGTAGCTGGTAAAGCTCAGATGACAGAATTTGGACACCTATTTGCTGAAAAGTCAAAAAAGAGTCTTATTGATGGCCATCTTTGGTTTTCTGTGGTGGCCCGACCAGCACAAAGTAGATTTACTAGAGTACAGCGTGTGTCTTGCTGCTTACTACTTCTGTTTGTATCTATGTTGGGTAATGCCATGTTTTATGGTACTGCCACTAGCAGTTCAACAACTTATACATTTGGACCATTTGCTTTGTCTCCTGAACAGGTAAGTAACAAAACTGATGGACAAAATGGCCATCCCTTGGTCTCAAATAGTGTAATTATATGGTATATTAAGGTTGTGGACCCTCTGGAGGACACATTTTTGATTTGATGTTGATTAAACTTAAAACACATATTATTTTTATAACCCAAAAATCCTGGTTACTTTCAAAATTCATGCATATCGGATCGTAACTTCCTAAATTATGGTCCTTGATTATACGAAAAATCGCTTCTTTTTGGAGCTTGTTCTCTGACCATTTCTTGCAAAATGTGTGCAAATCTTTCATGGCAACCACTTATTGAATCATAATATTCTTTGGTTTTATCCATTAAACAAAGGTTAAATTTTTATTGTAGATATTTATTGGTATTGCTGTTAATCTCATTATCTTTCCAATCAACTTCTTTGTCATGACTCTGTTCCGCAAATCACGTGCCAGGAAAATGAAACCATCAAGAATAGACGAAGCTTTGAAACGAGGTGGACTTTCCCCAGCGTCAAATGCAGAGGGCGAAGTGAAATCTGATATGGGAGGAGTTTGGATGAGTCGCTCTCCAACGATGATGGCAGAGAATCGGGCTGGTACTTCAGCATCTATGAGACCAGAAACATCATTCTCGTCTGTGTCCAGAATGGGAGAGAGAAATTACGAAGCCCTCCGAGTTGAAAAGAAAAAGAAGAAAAAGAAGTTTGAGTTTCCCTGGTGGTGTAGTATTTTGGGTTGGATTCTTCTCTGGTTAGGTGTTGGTGTGTCTGTTGCCTTTGTTACATTCTATGGTATAACATTCCAAGATGAGAAATGCAAAAAATGGATCACCTCCATGCTGACATCCTTCTTCACGTCCGTATTCATCACACAACCTGTGAAGGTGTTCTTAACAGCCATCTTCTTCTCGCTTGTTGTGAAGAACCCGGGGGAGGAGGAGGACGACGAAGTAGAAGACGAGGAAGCTCATAAACTTGGTGCAGATGAGGAATATTTGCACTTCGAAGACGGTGGGTAAATTATTCTCTAACGGTTCCTTATATTCTTGGCAGCGTTTATTATGTTGAACCTTTCAGGAAATTTGTCGTCCATATCAAATGAAATGAATTGGTGTTTTAAGTCCCACCTGTCATCCATTTAAAATATGTTTACCAAATAAGATTTTAAACTTTATAAATATTCCTAATGGTTTAATGTGTCCCTGCAATAGACAGTTTCCAAACCTGCAGACCTGCGCAGAAATCCAAGACTCCCTATCCAAAATAATATTATAGGACCCATTTGATTTTCATAATGCCAATGCAGACATATAATGTGTGGATTTGCTTTTTCAGGATATGGTGCTACTAGACCAAGGAAAATTGGTTACAAACCCCCAGATCCAGCAGAACTTGAAAAGGCCAGGATTCAAAGACTTAATGAAATTAAGATGTGGGAGATAGTACGGGAAATAGTATTTTATGCTTTCTTCTTGTGGATTCTCATGGTCATAAGTTACAGAAACAGAAGTCCTGATGCATATTTCTATAAAGATAGTCTGCAGAAAACATTTATTGAGAACACAGAGACAAATCACTGGTTTTCTAAGGTGGGTTTCATATTATTTTTGTTTATATTTCATAAATAAGATAGTTTACTTTGGCCACATATGTGTGCATACGGATATAAACTGGTACACCATTTATGACCTTGGGGTGGGGTCAGGATTTATTCAATTAAAAAATAAAATGGGGTTTATCATCTGACTTCATTGCACCAGTTAAGGCAACATGCAGTGTGCTAAGAGGGAAATTTGATGGGGAAGGGGTGTTTCCACCTATTCTTCTTTAATTTTTATTTAATAAAACTAAAATCAGACTAAACTGCTAAAACAATTTATTAAGAAACATAATGGGAATTTTAAAATGGAACTAATGTTGACATTACATTATTGTTATATGACTTTAGGTTCGAAATACAGCAGAATACTGGAAATGGGCTAGGAGTGGTCTATTAAATGGAATACGTGCAAGCAGCTACTACAACTCTGACCCTCCTTTACTTTTGAGAGGTTTTGTTAATGATAAAGTATCCCGTATAATGGGTTATGCTACAATGAGACAGTTGCGAGTTCGACCAGGTAGTTTTTAACTTTTTCTAAATAAACAAAATGTCTGGGTTGTAGAAATAAAATCTGAGTTCATTTCTATACCTATCATCTTGAGCGCACAACAGGTTTTCCAGGTGGATCCAGATTTGGAGGGGGATGCACTCTGATAACCCCATTGTGTGTTTCGCGCGGGCCTTTGTCACCCATGATTCCACCCCCATAACCTTGGTCTTTGGATCTGCCCTTGATCTTAAAGTTATATCGCAATCTCAAACTTCATATCTATACTCAAGTAATATCTGTACTCAGGTTGAGTTTATAACTGTAGTCAATGTCAACAAGATTAATATCTGAAGTTATTATTCCCACATGTTAAGTAATATCTGTACTCAGGTTGAGTTTATATCTGTAGTCAATGTCAACAAGTTGAGATTAATATCTGAAGTCACTATTCCGATATAGTAAGTTAATATTTGAAGCCTGTGCTGACAAAGGGCGTTGTTTTTGCAAGAAATACATTGTCACAATACCATTAAATATATAATGAATTTAAATAACAATATTGTTTTAAAAGGCCATTATAAGGCTCTCTTAGCTTAAGAATTTCTTGTATTTCAATAATTTAATATTTATAATTATTCCCAGGTTTATGTGACATTAGAGGTGTCATGAAGAATGTCATTCATGAATGTAACGAACCATATTCATTGTCTAACGAAGACGAGGAAGCTTACATGCCAGAGTGGAAAAAATTGAACAGCACACAGTCTAAAAATGATACAGGGTTACCATGGGTATTTTCTAAGGCTGATGTATTGAATGGTTATCCTTACTGGGGAGTACACGAAGTATATGGTGGAGGAGGGTATGTTCAAAGACTTCAAGGATCTAAGGAAGTTATTAATCAGACTTTCAAAATTCTTGAAAGCCAGGACTGGATTGATCGATATACACGAGCAGTTTTTGTTGAATTCACCGTCTACAATCCACAAGTAAACCTCTTTGCCATAGCCACAATTGTAGCTGAATTTGATGCCAGCGGTGGGGTTACGACGTCATACCGCTTTGAACCAGCCATGCTTCTTCCGTATATGTCATCTGTTATGTTGTTTCAGATAGCTTGTGAAGTAATTTACCTTCTGTTTACAGCCTGGTTTATCATTAAGGCAGTAAAGAATATCTTCAAAGAGAAGATGAAATACTTTTTTGTTTTCTGGAACATCATTGAACTTGGTATTATTGCTGTATCATTAGGGGCAGTCATTGTTTATTTCTACCGTCTCATCGTCACCAATGAGTTAACAGCCATCTTTGCCCGTTCCCATGGCAATGAGTATATGAAATTTCAATACGCTGGATACTGGAACGAAATTTTCACATACATGATTGGTTGGTTGGTATTCTTTGGAACTCTTAAATTCTTGAAGTTGCTTCGATTTAACAAACGAATGGCACTGGTTGCAGCTACATTAAAAAATGGCTCAAACAGTCTTATCCACTTTGGTATCATTTTCCTCATTGTCTACATGGCTTTCATGCAGTTGTTCTACTTGACTTTTATGAACCTAAGTACGACCTTCTCGACCTTTGTAACCTCCATGGAATCTGGTGTGTTGATGATGATGGGTAAATTTGATATTTACAGTATGTTGATGGTTGAACCATTCCTAACCCAGGTAGGTCTAAACAAAGACATTACATTTTTATACCTAACACAACAATGGTGACTCCATAGAATAGATACTTCTTAAAAACTTAACTTGACCACATGTCAACCATAAATATAATATTTATAGTTTTTTGTGTAAAAACTGTAAAACTTAGTCAAAATATTGAAGTGAGAGCCTCATGGATGAATGTACTTCATTTACACAATGCATATGTTTTAGCAGAAAATATGTTTGTTAATTTAACTCGAAGATGGACAGTGTTAGACATGAAACCCAATCTCTGTCATTGATCTTTTTCTTTTCTTTTCAGCTGTTTGTCTTCGGCTTCGTGGTAACCATCACTTTTATTCTTGTTAATATGTTCTTGTCAATTCTTAATGAAACATTCGGAGCCGTCAGAGAGGACATGAACAAGGTCAATAACGACTATGAGATTGTCGATTTCATGGTAGGTCGCTTCAAGCGCTGGACTGGAATTGGATCTGCACCTGCTAACACTCTCCAGCCATCCGACTTGATGACAGATGCAAAGGGGAGACCATACAATGGACCACAAGATAATGTTACTCATTTCCCAGATAGAATCGACAAGCTACTGAATTCTATTTCAAACATCTACATGGACGAAAACGGTATTGCTCGTCGAATGAACCAGAAGGAGGCTGCCCAGAACAAATCTAACATGAAGAGCATGTTCAGGGGTAATAGTTCACAAGATAATGATGGGCTTACAGAAGTTCAGAACTAAGCAGTATATTAGTATAGTCATTATTGGTATCTATATTTGTGTCTTTATGTGCTAGCAATTAGCTAAGATTAACACATCTGGTACTTAAAACTTTATCATATAGATATATGATTCAGTAACCTTTTCCGTCCAGTCTGATCCCAAAATATAACTGCTGTATTAAAATCAAAGATGGGGTTTTCTCAAATTTTGAAAGGACCCGAACTAGGCTAGACTTATGCAAAGACTACAAAAAAAAATAGAGAAGAACATATTTTTTTAAAAAAACCAGTGTCTGTTAATAAATCTTATTACATTTCTGTTACTGTTAATTGGAAACTGTTAAAGATATAAATTCCTACAAATTTGAAATTTTACCTCACTAACTGAATAATAATTGTTCATGTTTTATGACAACAATGATATTATTTTGTAGAATCTTGTTAATTAGAGTAAATAACTTTGTTGTGAAGTATGCATATTGTGATAACGACAGGGGTATTTCCCTTAATTCAACTTGCTTATATCCAGAGAAAATATTAAAGTCCCCTTAGAAAAAATTTATATTTTTGAAAGAAAAAGGATGAAATTAACCCATGTAAAATGTGAAATTAATATAAAAAACATTTATTTTCCGAAGATTTTGAAAAAATTGTTATGCTGTGAAATACCTTCTATTTTTGTTGTTCCCATTTTTTGATATTCTCTGAAACTGCTGTATAATTATTATTTATTTTTTTTATATGGGATTACCAATAACGTTTAATACAAATATAGGGTTTAACCAATATCATAATTTTACTCTCAGGATTTACATGGAGAATATTGTTATTGATATAGAAACTTATATATTTATTATGTGAATGGTATTATCCCCAAATGTGTGGTTCAATCTGCTGGTATTCAATATGAATACAAATATATATACATTCCATATAATGTTGTATTAGCTCGTATTCTGTGTTAAACTCTGTGTTTTTTTTATTGTCAACCGTTTGGCCTTGAAGTGCTGAAACTTTTCTTATCGATTCCGTCCAATCTTTAAGACTTTTCTTGATGAAAAATATTAATAAATAATAATAAAGTAGTGTGCAATGTTGTTCATGAATAGTTCGTGTTTTATTTTTATATTTTATTTAAAATGGTTTAAGCTCCTTGATTTCGGTCAAAGGTGAAACTGTTAATTTCATTGACTTTTGTTTAATCTTTCGAAACAAAAATTGAATCTGACGAAGCTTGCCCCGTCACTAATGGACAAAATACATCCATCAATTCAATTCAAGTAAAGTGTGGTATTAGAAAAATAAAATGGAAAATCAGGTAGAAAGGCCTAACATAATAGTGCAGCATGAACTGTGCTTTAATAATAATGAACAGAACATAGACAAGTTAAAATAGCAATGATAATGGCAAAGACAATCACTGGGACATTAAACACTGATATTGAAAAGATAATGCACTATAATAATACAAACAAACGGTTGTCAAGCAACATACACCCACATTTTGCAAGAGATGGGAGGGAGAGAGAGAGAGAGAGAAATGGGGTTTAACCTCCACTCGACACAAACTAGGTCATTTTGGGATTAACATATTGTTTCATTTTATTTCAATAATTCGCTTGTACGTAGGGGTCTTTAGCAGTGGGAGGAAACCGGAGTGCCTTGCAGAAACCCACGAGGTTGAGAAGGTGTCCCTATCTCCATGCCACATACGCTCACACCAGGGCTTGAAACCAAAGCCGCAAGCCAGAGGTGACCGGCCAGCTAGAGGTCGAAGCGCTGCACTCCAGACCACTAGGCCATTCCATCACCCCCCCCCCCTCCCCGAGGGGAGGGTGAATTAGGGTAAAATAAAATGCAATTTTTTTGTACAGTCAGGACGGAAGGGTTCTATATACATAAATTCCTTCATGACAACATTTACGAAATCTAAAAAAAAAAACAAAAAAAAAACTAGTTTTGCTTCTAGTTGAATTGAATACCACAAATTTGTATGAATTTTCTATGGATTAAAACATTGTGTCTTGAGCCTCTCTATTTGGTGCGCCATTTTTAAGGGTATCAATTGTTAATTGTGAATGCAGCTGCAACAATCTGATTGGATGGTTGGAATTCAGGCATAGAGTGGGGTGTCGGTTTCAAAACCACTGGTCAACTTCCATGGTACATAGAGTGAAAAGCATGTTCATTTCTATTTGTAAATGCATGTATCTAAATAGATTAATGCCACAATCGTATTTTCATGTTTCAAATCCAATAAATATCACATACTAACGATGACATCGAGAGTTGATTATGTTCTGGTGGATTATGTAATTTGTCCAATTACTAATTTAGCTAAAGAAAGGCCTGCAATAGGTAGATTTAGCTCTTAAATTAGGGGTGTGTGTTATTTAACAAATTTTCTGGAAGCCAAGCCGTACGGCGCTTAAAATATGTGGAGGAGTATAAAAATCCATAATACAGAAAAAAAATCGACATATGACCCCCATGTACAAACCCCCCTGAAAATGGGGTACCGCAAATTAGCCAAAATATCAGTTTTTCGGACATTTCCCTACGAACAAGTTTGTTTAGAATGCCTTTCATAGATTCGTATATAGGTTTTCGTGGTCTGCGTATGAGAATATGACATTAAAAATGATCTGCAACAATCCAATATGGCAGCCAAAATGGCATCGCAAATATGTATTTTGTACTTTTCGACCGAACATGGTGTTGTAATATGTTTTCAAGGTTGTAGAATCCGAATTTGAAGTGATTTCAAAGATATAAGGAACTACTCACAACATATTAATCATGTAGTGAAATATTCATCAATTCGAATACGGTTACTATCATTATTTTGCCAAAGAGAAACTTTCTCAGACTGAATTCAAATCACTCATCATTACATTTGCTTCCCCATAAACAGATGCTGGCAACTTTTTATGGCCCTTTAATAAACAGAAAATGTCACTTTGTTTAGGCACTGATAAGGCTGCACCCCGAGCATATCTTAGTTCGATATAACCAAATGATTATTTCGCATTTTCTAAGGGAATACGATTGCTATTTCCTTGCTACAAAAGCATCTGTTACTCGTCGTCGGCTTCCATTCATTATAGCAGGAATTTCTTACCTAGCGAATGTACCAGAATAATGTGATTCAATCAAGTCCTGTGATTTGGCTTTCACCAGCTGCTGCAATAGCTTTTTTTTCTCTTCCACGTTTTCGTTACAGCAGGAATTTCATATTACTATATCCTTGAAAAATACCAAGATTGGGGTTCGATCAAGTCCTGGGAATTGGCTTTCACTTGCACAGTGGATGCTCATTTTAAATTTTTAGCGCCTCTTAGCTTGAGCTCATAGTTTACGAAACCCACTGCATATTCCGAATCTAGATGATGGTGTATTTGGGCACCTTCTAGGATTTCTGAATCCATTCCTGACAGTAATATCGGATTCAAAGGGTCTGCATTTAGCTTTTTTTCTCAGGAACGTTTCGATCAAACAAAGTACAGTCAAGATATACGTGGGTCACTTGGCAGAAGACACACACTAAGAGGGTGTGATCAAGGTTCTCGCTATGCTACTACCTAAACGATCTGTCGGTTATTAACGCAAGAAGGGCGAAATATTTGCTTAGGACTTGTCGCGGGGAGCCAGATATTGCAACGAGGAGCTAAATATTTGCAACATACATTCACTGTGCATGTGAAAGCCAGATCCCAGGACATGATCAATTTCTGGTACATCGCTAAGTTTGATATTCCTTCTGTAATGGAAGCCTGAGGCGATAAACAGAAGCTTTTGTAGCAATGAAATAGTTTTATACCTCTCCACATGTTTTTAACACCGTACCAAAGGAATCGACTATTATCACACCCCAGTACTTAAATAATGCATGTTTATATGCTGCATGTTTGTGTGTTGGGGTATTCAGTGTTAAAATACGACCAGTCTTGATACAGAAAAAAATCTAAAATGTAACCGATAACTGTTTTCAAATATATAAATAATTTTCTGGCACATTCATACTCCGTGAAAAACGGCCAGAGTTGGATGGAACTACATGTAAAATCTATTGCTATGATTGCGGAAGAAGGTGGAGGTGTATTCAATGTAAAAATACGGGTCTTAATCCGAAATTTTCGATACCATGCTATCTATCACTAAAAGCACGTCCGTTGCAGCTTAAAAATATGTAAAAAAAATTACTGGCACATCCAAATTAGCGTAGTTTGAAAAACATCGAGTGGTACGAAACACTATTAAAGGGGTATTCAAGTAAAAATACTGATCTACATACGAAATTCCAGATACCAAGCTACGTACCACCGATTACTCTTTTCAAATAGATAAATAATTTTCTGGTGTATTCATAATATTATGCATAACTTTATAAAATAAGATTTGGAGTGAAGGAAGGGGGGGGGGGTAAACTAAACTAAAATTCTCTTATGTCCATACTAAAAAATGCACTGCCATCCCTCTCTTTAAATACATTATTTTTATTATTTATTTGTTGGGCACAATGCTTATATATTGATGAGGTTTTTTGGGTTTTTTTTTTTTTTTTTTTTTTTTTAATGTTTAAAATGTCAAAATACGGGTATTAATACGAAATTCCAGTTATTGTGTTGTAAATTACTGGAAAGTATTTTTCTTTGTCTCTTTAAATCTATCAATTATACTACTCAAAAGAAGGGTCAAACCTTTTTTTTCTATCAGGTAATTGTCTATGCACATATCAGATATATATATAAAATTATTGGCGGAAATCCTGTCAAAATTGGTTCACGATATCCTGACGACAAAACGTGTGTACAAGGCATATGTCATTTTCAAACAAAACGATTTTGACAGTCTCCTTAGAAACCATAAACTAAAGCTCAAAACAAGGCTCCACACTGTTTGCATTACCCAAACGCAGTAGGGTACGACTTTTTGGAGTTGATTATGTCCTTGCACGTGCACTATGCATTTTCCATGAACAGTTTTGGCATAAAAAAAACTTCCATGACCGTGCTGCTCTCAGTTGAAATTTCAACATGGTCAGACGTCAGCTGGGTGAATTTGACAGAGCCATTGCGTGGCTTCAACAGGGTTTTACACAGAGGAATGTGGCACAGAGAATCTGTTATAGCCAGAGTGTGATTGGGAGACTATAGCGGCGTTTCCAGGCAACCAATTCAATTCAGAATCGCCCTGGTAGGCCAAGATCAACGGTGCAACGCCAAGACCGGCATGTCATTCAAATGGCCTTACGTCGGCGCGTTGTTACAGCGAGATCTCTGAGAGATTAACTGCGAAATGCAAGTGGTGTCCAGGCATCGGACCAGACCATAAGAAATCGTCTGCGAGTCCACCTTTATGGAGACTGGAGACGGCGACAATGGGGACGAGTACTCTTCACTGATGAGTCCCGATTTGCATTACAGTTCAATGATGGTAGACTTCGCGTCTAGGCAGCAAGGAGATAGATTTACTGATGTTAACAACGCGTTCGAGGTGGTATGGTAATGGTGTGGGCAGAAATTTCGACGTCTGATCGACTACATGCCTCGTCGTTGTGTCGACTGCTTACTAGCACGTGGTGGTTTATGGGGCGCCGTTTGTAAATTAATTATTTAGCTTTTTATATAGCAAAAAACACTAGATTTAATTTAAATTTATATATATAGTTAAATCTCAAGTTTTGTGCAAATTTTTCACTTTTAATATTTAAACTAAAAATACAACAAAAATTCAATATTTAACATAACATATATAAATATTTCTCGATTTGTCTCTATTTTCATATTTAACATTTAGCATTGAATATTAAGACCAAAACAAGAGATTTGATAATATATAAATATTTAGCTAAATATTTAGTTAAATGTTTGAACATTTAGCTAGATATATATATTTAGTTAAATGTTAAAATATTTAGTTAAATGTTAAAATATTTAGTTAAATGTTAAAATATTTAGTTAAACATTTATATTTAGCTAAATATTTTTTATATTTAGCTAAATATTTATATATTTAGCTAAATATTTATATATTTAACTAAATATATAGTTAAATTTACAAAGCGCAACCGTACCACGCCGTTTGTAAAATAATTATTGTTGTAAGTGACTTCACACTAAACGATGACGTAGTGTACAACTTTCCACTGACTGCACGACACAGTACTATCTGGTACCTGAAGGCTCAGCTTAGTTCTTACATCCGCAATTCGTTAATAATGCCTACATTATATA
This sequence comes from Patella caerulea, assembly GCA_036850965.1. NCBI lineage: Eukaryota > Metazoa > Mollusca > Gastropoda > Patellidae > Patella > Patella caerulea. The sequence goes on along the minus strand of JAZGQO010000004.1, from coordinate 16,521,424 downwards.
TGTAACGTTAGACATCGATCACTCATAAATATGGTAACTTCACGACATATTACGGGTTAATGTGTTGGGTACACGTCATCATTTTATGCGCATTTCTTTGTGTCGCTTACGATAATAGAAATATTGGCAGGACCACAAATATATATTTAGTTAAATATTTATACATTTAGCTAAACATATATATTTAGCATGATATTTATATATTTAGTTAACTGTTTATATATTTAGCTAAATGTTTATATATTTAACTAAATATATATATTTAACTAAATATATATATTTATATTTAACTAAATATATATATTTAACTAAATATATATATTTAGCTAAATGTGTATATATTTAGCTAAATGTGTATATATTTAGCTAAATGTGTATTTATTTAGCTAAATGTTTAACTTTAGATTTTTCAGTGATTTAGTATTTAGCATTTATACCTACGAGAAACAGCACATTTAGCTATATATTTAACTAAGCGATGTGAAATCAAGATATAACATTTAAAGTTTTTCATAGACCAAAATCTCGACTTTTAGCTACAATATTTTTTGATATTTACATATATGCCATTTTTGTTCTAATATTTATCTAAATATATATATTCGGAGTTAAATCTTATGTTTTTTGCTATAAAAAAATTAAATAATTATTTTACAAACGGCGCCCCATAGTGGTTTCACTCGTTATTAACAAAGTTATCGAATTTGACACAGTTTTATTGGACCTCATTATGCTCAAATGGCGAATTTTCATCAGATCCTCAGAATAGTTGGTGTATAAAAAGTGCATATGCATATGCTTTGCATGATAACAGGCTCAACATTGAACTCATTCTGACTAAAAGTGAGCTTAAAAGTTTTGATTTACATGTTCCCATAGGCGTGCGAGGCCGAACTTGTTTGGGGGGGGGGCAGCATATTTTCCCGACAAATATATTTCTTTAGAGTCCGCCCGCGAGCGCCGGAGGTATGAAGCGTGCGCCGGGGGGTCTGGGAAATTTTGAAAACCAGACGGCCGTAGACGCGATTTCCAGGCATTTCGAATACTTTCTAGTATTTTGGAGTGGGTAGTAAATTATGTCAGTTGCAGCATAAAAACTGGTAAAAGTCATCTTTAAAATACAAGCTCTGTTACTACGAAAACAAACACAAATCGAACGATTTACTTTTGCCACATTTTTCATTTTATGAGACTTCACATTTTTTATCTCAGATGTATAGAAGACTTGTATATATACTTTATCTACTTTTAATATATGAATGACCATATATTATAAGCGTTGTTGAGCACATTATCTTTGTATAATTCTTGTCAGTGGCACTTTACATTCACCTATGAATATTTATTTCCAAAGAAAAGGGCTCAATATCGAATTATTCACGGCCTATTGAGCCATCGTACATGTATATTATATGTGACTACAAGGTACAATATTATTACAAACTTATCAATTATTATTAAAGAAAATTTTCAGCTGCTCACTTCTATCACTGGACTCGTCCGGTGCATGGAGTTGGATGCCAGTATACAGGAACACAGTACTCAAGAACTGAGAAAGGCCATGTGTACGTGCTAGTTCTATTCAGATGGCGTACGTGTTCATCATTGACTGGGCTGCTTTCTTTCCGCTTCCATATTATTAAAAATATTCAAAACCCGACAAACTGAGCATTCATTCCCGACAAGACCACAGCCTTCCCCGACAAGGCCATATCCCTACCCCCACCCCATTTTCAAAAACTCCTCGGCTAATGACCGATCTCACAATTCTGAGCTCTTTTCAGATTTCTATTTTTTTTTCATGAAAATATTTAGGGGGGGGGGCGGAGCCTCGTACGCCTGTGCATGTTCCCTGTGTCTTATAAAATGTCAAACAAAAATAATTGGTTGATCCTTAACTTCTTTTGAGTAGTAGGCCTATATTTCCTGGCACATATTACGCACGGTCATTCAGATAATTTCTTATAGTGTGCCAGCTTAATTTCCAGTTATCATGCAGTGAATATCCTTATAGTTTTCAGGTTTAGATAGTGTGTTAGATTTCCATATATGCTAATAAGTCACGTGATATCCTACATTTGCGATGAAATAGAGTGCAAATGTAATGAGAGAAATGTAGACACATCGGGACCTTTCGCATCGGTACGAAAACAAATCCATTCGTGTCCACTTGTGACGTTGATCCGTACCGAGTGTTCGGCAAATGAAAAACGTTACGAGTATTGAGCAATCTCCCAAACAGAGTTGTCTTCCCTTGCAGTCCACACTAACCTCTGCTAACGGCTCAATTGACTACGCCACCAAGATTCTTGGTGTTGATGGACAATGCTTAATGATACGATTTAAAACAAATAAATGATAATATATTTCATACTATCACCATATTGAAATAGAAATGTGGTCACAATTGCAAAGTAACAATATATTTACAACTATTACACAGAACTCTTTCGCGTAAGATCACAGGTTAATCGGTCGGAAATAAGAACTGCGCATGTCGCCGTGCTAATTTTAGAATGAATACACGTGCGTCTGTTTGTTTGTACAACGCGATCGATAGGCCTAACACTCAATTTAGAAATGTCTGTGGCTAATTCAAATTAAAGAATTCTCGGTATATGTTTAAAATATGATCGAAAAATCATCAAGTGTTTATAGCGCCTAAAATTGACTAAAATTCATAATATCATGAAGTGTTTGTAACGCCAAGTACATTTCTCTTACAGACGCCATTTTTGATCATAGTAAATCACGTGATCGATGACCTCCGGGTCAAACCTATATAGTACGCGAGCCGACGGCAGAGTCGAATGCTTGATAGAGCGAGACTTGCGTGGAGAATGAGTATTGAGCTGGATTCACGTAGGTATGCAAACGAAAATGCGTTTTGCCTCATATATTGAATTTTTTTGCAAGTTTTCGAGGCATTGTGTATATTGTTGATTGTGTAGGGTTTGTGTTCAAATGCAATATTCGGCTTGATTTATTGTACATTTACCAAAAATCGATTGAGAAGTTTATGGAGTGGGTGGAAATAATAACGAATACGTCGAACACATGTCCGTTTTCGTACCGATGCGAAAGGTCAAAAGCATTTTCTAACAAAACATTTGTCATTTGACGCTTAACATTTGAGGTTTTACATTCAACACTTTCCTATAGGTATTTTGACTTCATCGTTTTTAGGACTTTGTACATGGTACTTTTTACATATAATATATCAATGGGAACGACATTGTCGCAGAGATATCCTTCCATAGAGAATTGATTATTGTCTCCCTTTATTGATGATCGAAACTGCACAACTTTTCACAAATAATGACTAAGAAGTGGTTGGATAAACAATAAATTTTATTAATTATAACACAATAATGATCTAACATATTTATGATATACTCATACACTAGGAAAGAAAGTATACATTTATTAAAATCGTGTAAAATAAATGTTATATAAACTGAAAGAGAAAGAAATATTTATAAAAAAAAAGTAATCAGGTTGACGCACTGAATCAAGGAATGTCAAAATAGTTATTCATTTTGTAATTTAGTGATATACTATCATATCTGAGACAGGTCATGGATTTACGATTTTAAGCAAGTCTGATATTTAAATAAATACTTCGGTTAGCACTACGCGCGTTTTCTTAATAAATATTTCATCCACCTGCTTTAATGGCAGGAACCTATATTAAAACTTAAACTAAGGCTGATCTTGATTTATTTTCAACAAATACGTATGGGACTTTTAAGGCATCAAATAAAAAGATTAAAAACACATAAGTAAAATTGTATATAAAATAAAGGCGATTTCCAGGCATCCCATCATTATTACATAAAATTCAGATCTTTAAGAAAAAGGTTTAGATCAAATTACATAAAATTCATCTCAATAGCGAGAAAAAAATACACAATTCGATTTAAATTCAGCAGTACAGAAAATATTGCAAACACTAGTTTGGTTAACAATCTAGAAATCTAAAATCTTAACAGGTTACCTCAAACAGACATTTTGTATTTAAACAGACCTCGTTGACGAAAACGTCCAAGAACAAGAATTCTAGACTGGAAATGACACACCGTGATTTCTACAGTAACATAATTGGTTCCAATAATTCGCTCTTTGGTGGTTGATTAAAAGAGATGTGATTTATGAAGTAATGATTAGAAACGTTTGGGTTTATTTTTTGTCGAATGTGCCTTCTCCCTTGTAGTTACCGACATAACCAGTATTTTGGACTTCGTCCTTTCGTCCTGCAGCGCCTTTACCTTTACCGTCGGCACCGAACCTCTCTTTATGTGCACCAGTATATTTAGATGCGTCTGTCAGTCTATCAACCACGGCAGCACTTGAAGCCTTCAAAAATAAACAAATCATTCAAATCTAGAACTTGGCAAGCTTCTGATTACAGCAAAAGTTGCTAAAAAACGGTGGTTGTTTAACATTGAAATGTTCAGATCCTGGTAAAATTACTTATATCTTCTTTGTAATAGAGGATGATCAAGTGAAAATTTATCAAAAGAACAAAACAATTGAATAAAACTTACAGCTTTTTTCTCTTTATTCACTTCTTTTCTGACTTTTTCTAAGTATGTTTGTTTAAGAGCTTCTGGTGTCGTGCCCTTCTTCTTGTGAGCAGGGATGTTGGTAGCTGCATATTTTGCTAATTCAGGGAAAAACTCACCAGTGAAGACATCTACATTCATTTTCTTTCTGTAATAATACGTGAAAGGCTTAAACTATAAAAACGGAATTTGTAATTAATAATGCTGTAAAATGGCCAATTTAACTACATTAGAGGGTGTATAATGATGAAATAAAGTCTCGTTGGCAATTAAAACGATGGAAAGTCTTAAGCCAGGCTGACACTTGCACAACTTTGGCCACGATTTTGTCGTGTCCATCAGTGTCCACATTGACACGAACTGGCACGACGAGTTCACGCATAGTTTGTGCACTCCTCGCATTGGCACGACGAATTTGCGCAAATCGGACGATGTCGTGCCAATGCTAGCTACGGAATCGTTTAATGTCAGCCTTGCTTTAGAACTAGTGAGTATTGTGAGATGATAACAGACGAAATATCGTAAACCAGTCATAACAAAGATGGCGTCTGAATTACTTTTATTATACTTTAATAGTCAAGCAGTAGTAAGAAGTTTTATTTTAATCACTTCAGGTGCCTGTGATTTGAACATATAATTTCATATCCTTGGTTCTGACATTCCCGAAGCAACGATTTTGAGTTTTACAACATCGAATTCATCTGAAATTCCTAAATTCCTTTATTCTTTTTGTTGAAAACCCATTTACTGGCATAATGGAGCAACAAAAAGTAAAGTGGCCATAGCATAATCGTGGCCAAAAAAACTTTCAGAAAACTTGACATTCTTGACATTGAAGGCACCATGAACTTTGCAACTTGAATATCACAGTTACACATTTCAGTTGAGTTCGAAAGTTGGCGACTATGAATTGTCAATTATATTCTCTATCTATGAATCTGAGATTGTTCAGGAACCAATTGAAAAATGCAGAATATTACGTGAAGGGTTTAAAAAAAATGTACGGAATTAAATTGAGATTAATTAAGCCTTCTATTGAAGATGTAATTTATGTCTACAATGAAGGCGAGACAGAATTAAAGTAACCTATATATTTCACTTTTAATAATACTCTGAATAATAGGCGACACAGCAAGCCAGTGGCGTTCTTACGTTTTTTTATCGGATAATTTGGTGACCACGCCTCCCTCACAAAAAGTAGCATCAGATTTGCCCATCACGGGTTCAATCATCTTCATAATTGCTTTTCCGGTAGCATTTTTCTTCTCATCAGCTGTTAATTTTTTACCACCAGATGCACTTATCACGCACTCTTCAAAATATTTAGCAAGCATGTCACGTTCATCTTCTGTAACTGGTCCTGCTGTCGCCATCTTGAATTCTGAAGAAATAATATATATCAGGTATATTGTAAGTGCAGGGAGACCGCGGTACACGCAAAATATATCCAATTAAGTGAATGACCCGTGATGATAATACAGGCGTCGCTCAAAGTGAAATCTAAACAGAAATGTACAAGAGAAATGTAATAATGCAACGAGTTTTGACGGTGGTCGTCTCTGGGGCCCTGATTCACGAACTCTTAACTTGAGATAAAATTTAAATTTTGGCTTAGAACTAAAATCAATCTAATATTATCCAATGGTAAAACTAAAATTTGGATTTTATCTTAATTAAAATTTCGTGAATAAGGCCCCATAATGGTATCTCTTGATGGCGATTGCATTGACGTCATGAATTGGAATGTCAAAACAAAAATTCATAATATTAAGGGCGGTAATTCGAATAGAATTTCAGAAAACGTTAAATTAATAAAGATAGTAATAATGAGTATACACTTTCTCGATATCAGTTTTTTTAAGCCAAAGAATAGATACAACCGCGGCCAGACTATGTTAAGAATAATTCCACATATTGTATAACTGGTCAAAAATAAAGGTTTTCAAACCATTAATTCGGTTGCTTGAGCGAGAAATCTACAATATACATGTATGTATAATTGGGTTGCAAAGTCGACATAAGCCCCGCTTAAAGTTGTATGTCTCATTAATGAGGTTTTATTTTGTCCAACGTTAACCGAATATGGTAGCAAAATTTGAACTGTACAGGTTTACTGAGTTATATAAGGATATATTTGGGGTCTGTGTCACGTAGAGTGAGTCGTAATGTTTATCCATAACCTTCAACTTATTTAAAGTCTTCCTATGTAAAACTATACAGGGATATGCAAGCGACGACAAGTTTTAAGCGTGAAGTCGGTAGATAAAGGGAGTGTTTGAGTAAATAACGATACGATTGTAGATCTAGTAGTACGTCGTCAATTACGTTTTGTTATTTACACAAGAGTGAGTAGGGGTATGATCTTTTGAATAAAAAAATGTACAGAAGTAAAACTTTCTAAAGCGTATATATAGTTAACCTTAAAATAGTTTGTGAATGTAATTCACAAGAGGTCCATAATAGTCTTCCATTAATATTTTTTATTATTTAATGTTTGGGGGACGTTTTGGTTAGGGATTGAAGACGACGGCGAATTCGTAACATAAAGTGAGTGTTATGTATAGCAATTTTGTTTTTAATTCTTATTACAGAATGAAATAAAATGGGGTTTCGTCACACTGTTCTGCACCAACCGGTCTTATAAGGACATACGCCATTCTATAGGGAAAATTTGTCTGACCAGCGACGCTATAGACTCCTATTTCGAATTCCTGCACTGTCCAATCCAAATGACTCGACGCTGCTCCTTGAAATGAACTTCACCACTGACAAGTTAAAATCACCTTAATCGAACCAGCGTATTGGCCGCTCCACAAAGCCTCTTATTATTTCCTGACGCAAATAGTATATCCATCTACAACTTGTAAACAAAGTCAACGTTTAAATACCAAGTTTGATAATTCAAATGGAACCAGCATTAATTGCATTTATTACAGTAAGGGTACATGTTTTTTAGTAAAAGGTTGCGTGTCACCCAGCTAACAAGTCGGAATTTCTAAATTAATATCTAGCCTATATTTAACAAATAGTGGTTATAGGATGATTAAAGATATATATTAAATAATGTAAAATAAATATATTCAAAATTTCATTCAAATCACTTTATTCTAGGCGAAGTTATGGCGGAAGATCTTGCGCAGATCATTTATAATCGTAACAACGGTACCTGAAAATTAAGACTCGATTATCCAATTTACGTATAATTAAATGTATTACTCTCGTGATGTTTAAATCCATTTAAATCTCGGCCATCGAGGGTAGTGATAGTCTGCATGTGAAAAAATAATAATGTATAAGTCACACAAAAGGACCAAAGGCGGATTTGGCTCTTACATAATGTGTCTTTAATGATTCCAGATATTCTGACATGTATAAACATATCGCTTCGTAAAAGGGCATTTTCTGAAAGATCTTCTCCATCATGCGCCACCCTTTAACTTAAATCAACGTGATCAATTCTACCATAGCCTACCTTAGATATAACAACGAGTCTCGCTACATCAGCAACTTTACCGCCAACCAATATATCTAAAACATGTCTTAAACCTCTACACTGTTATGTCAATAAAACGGATTTAATAAAGCCAGAAATGTCATGAACTTCGAACTTTATAAATCGCACCTTAAATAATTCTTGTCTTAGGTCAAGTGGTCTATCAAAATAACTGGTAAGGTGTATATATCCTCCCCTATATTTGTTTATAGTAGCTATCTACAGACATATCAACATTCGTTACCACACCCCATCCAGTGGCTCCATATTTCAGCATGGTGTATATTTCAAATAACTCAAGTTCGCTGATAAACAATATTTCATTTCAACTAATAATAAATTGAGCTTTTCAATATCTATAGGTATTTTACAAATGTGTGGATCAAAATGGTCCAGGCAGGGTGGTGGGGTGGGTGGGGCTCTGCATGCAGATCTGGTTAAATTACTAGCAAGCAATATCGTAAAACCACAATTCAATTGATAAAGTTGGAAAGATCCTCAGATATTATTAACAGTTATATGGTCTTATTTCTCTCAGTGCTAATATGTAATAATTTAATTAATAAAATATCATAAATGAGAACACCATTCTGTAACGTTGTTTTATAATGAATGCCAATGATAAAATTATACAGTAATTTGACTTTCATACAGTCTACAAATATCCCAATTGATTCCTCTAAAGAGAATTGGATGATGGCCAGGTCAGATGAACTCATCGGGGAAATGGATATTGATCGTGTAGCAAAGTTCACTATTCTTTAGTAACAATAATATCAATCTTATTGTAAATAAATATTTCACTGTTGCCTATGATTTTCGTTTACTTTTCGCAGTCTTTAGAAAAAAGAAAATCGATTCTTTTACACATTAGTCGATTGTATTTATATAGAAACAGATCAATGCATGCAGATCGATAAGCACAATATCGCACGTCTGCAGCGCCCCTGTCTCATCTTCGCAAACTAAAGAAATCCTGCTTTTGTACAAATTGTTGTAGTGAACATGTTTATTTGTAAAATAATATAGTGCGGGAGGATGCTGATTGTTTCAGATCATGATTATTGACCGATGAGTTATCCCCTATTGTCGCCGTCGCGTATATAGTTCGATTGATATGTTTATACATTTTTATGCTGAAAGGCGTGAAGTGTAGTTTACATACAACTCAAGTCGAATCAATAATTTTCTTTCTATTAGCTATATAGTCACGTTTAAACACGTTAGCGAAACTTACTACGGAGCTCGGAGCTTCATTATCGCATAAATTTAGTATTTCTTATCAATAGATAAAATACTATAAGCTAGACGTGCTGTTTGCCCCCCAAACCACCATTACCACCGCCACCACTCTGTATATCCGTATTTGCAATATGTGTTTCATACGTAGCCTATCAAATTCTTTTGAAGTCTATATTTTACACATCGTCAAATTGCTATAAAGATTTCACCAGGCATTGAAATAAATTATGTTGATATGCAATGACCTAAATTAATAATGGGCACTATATTTAGGCCAGCAACTTGTTGTAAATCTGTATGGCTTTTAACTAAAGACGAATGAGAACAAAAGTACAAACTTGAAACTCGTTTGGAAAATACAGACTGCTCAGCACTGATAGAGTCAAATCAAACAAGACTTCAATAAAGACTGGAATTGCCGGCTGACAAGGGCCATATATATAATTTTAGTCTAACCTAGTCCGTTAGAAATAAGCTGTTATTCGATTTTATAATGAATGACAACCAAGTCTGAAGTAAGCAGTCGTAGTATAAGTGATAATGTTTTTTTACTTACAGTGGTTCTTTAGCGTTTGCTCAGAAATGTGCAGTCAACGTTAACTCTCTTTCAGTCGATCCCAGTCCTGAAATACTGAATAAGTAAAGTTGAGACGCGCGCGTCACCAATGTAAACAACCAAGAATTTGGATGTGTTTAGTTGGGTTGCCCTGTGAAACAATCACGTGGTCCCTATCATAAATTCTGAAAATTAATAGATGTTAATTGTATCGCAACATATTCGCATTATAGCATATTTGAACTAAGGGTCAAGTAGAATTATATTATATATATATATATATATATATATATCAGAATTTAGTGAACTAAGACTACGTATTGTGTAAATTGACGCTTAATACGATTTGGATAATATATGACTCAGACACGTCTACTGCTATAATAATACCATACGGTCAGATGGGTGTGTCCAGTGTTATATACCGAACGTGATAACTTGATATATTTAAGTAATAACATTTCCTGGTAGAGCAGTGATAGCTTGCTGTGAAAAATGTTTTTGATGGGAAGCAATCATCTAAGCCTCACGCGGAGATATGTTTAGACATCGATTCTATGTAACTATATAATACGCGGTTGTATTTATAAGATTTATATACTACCATGTAAATTGAAGTCATAATATATTCATGACCCAACCATACTATGCGAAAGTAATGGTATAAAATAATCTTAAACGTACGGTGGCCTGTTAGTGCCATGTGTTGGTATTTTACCTTATATGAGAAAAAGATTCACTCTGCAATACTGCAGTTAAAACATTTTGTCTACGGTGTAAACATTTTCTCCACGGTGTAAACCTTTTCTCCGCGGTGTAAATGTTTCTCCGCCGTGTAAGCATTTCCCAATAACATTTCAGAGCGAGATATCTGAAAAATTTATTCATTTAAACGTCTCACAATTTTTGACAGATTGTCATCAACTTTAGCTAAACGACTTCTAACAATCGCCCCGCGTTCCTTTAACTATCCAATGTGATATTGAAGATTTATACCCGATTGTTATATTATAATACAAAATAATAATATGAATATTATGGAAGCAAAAATATATATAAGAATAAGATATTAGTAATGTGTTATGGGGTGTAAACAGATTATAAGAAATAACCCTAGATTGAACTTATACTACCCTTTCAATAAGTATAATATAATTTACTACATGATATAATAATAAGAGTTACTGTGTGATATTAACTTATTTCTATCAATACATTATTGAAATCTTTCGACCAGTGGTGTAAATAATGAAAACACATTTGTGTATTTAACACACATATTTGTAGCAAAAAAACCCTGTCCATTCTTAAGAGTGCATTGTGGGTATTGGACATGGCAAAAGCAACTTATTTTGCTGAGGTTCTTGTCTAATATTCACCCATTTCGCTTTTGAAAAATATATTAACAATGTTTCTACTGTAGAAATAGTATTTTGTAGTATTTTGAAATTTACTTGAAAAGCCTACGGCTTCAGAGGAAGAGGCGTCCCAAACGATCACAGGGTTGTTTTCCAATTCAGATTGGCAATGATGCAAAATGTTGCAGCGCAACTAGGGTCAACAAAATGGAGACCTACAAGAAACGAAAAAATACATGTATGCAAAACATTAGCAACAATGAAATACCAGTATTAATATGTATTGGGGGTGGGGTGTAACTGTGTTTGTTTTTGTTTTTTTCATTTCGATAAATAAAATTTATTTTACTATTTGGTGTTTGTTTTATTTTGAATTAAATTTTCATGTGGGTGTGGGGTGCCATCATCTTTTCAATGCTTAGGACCACTTAATCCTGGGTCTTTGAGTTCAGTTACCACACAGTGCTAAACATGTCATTTCATGAAAATAAACAAGTGTTGCCAAATATCCTAGACGTCAATAACTACAACAGGTGTCGATAGGCCTACACTAGAACACAATTAGATTATACATACCTGTAATCATATTATACTCCAGACAATAGTCACCCAACAAATATATTTGCATAGATCAATACCTGCTGCAACTCGTTTAAAACTCATTACCACAATGTGATAGAGGATTTAGTAAAGAAATACGATATTATGCAGTAAGGACATTATTAATTCCAAAGAAATTGCTATTCATACTGGCGCTTATAATTTTCCGAGATGACAAGGAACAGCTTCTTTCCGATAGGACGAAAAAACAAGGTCTGCAGTCTGCACCTTGCATGCGAAGAGTGTCCCAATAGGTTCCGGCTATCGCCCCCCCCCCCCCAACACACACACACACACTAATATAATGTTGACCATATTCCTGAATCAATGGCACGAGAAATTGGAATTAGTTCTAACCAAACGAAACATTGCGAGGAGTATGATGTTGAGCAAATCATACCTCGCAAATCAGCGCACGTTCCAAGAGGACAGATTTTTGTTTGTGGAAGACACGGGGGCTAGATCACAGGTACATGTGGACAGGAACGCCCTTCTTACCTATGTGATTTTTAAAAATTAAAAATAAATGTTTTTTTCTTCTTCATATTTTTCAAAAATTTTAATCTTCTTTATTTTTCTTCCTATCTGGTGCTAAATCATGATATTTACTATCAAACATGCTCGTATTGAAAATTATACCTTATGATCTTTCATATGCAGATCACATAGGTAAGAAGGTCGTTCCTGTATGTACCCGTGGGTTAGATCTAAGAATAGGAAGCGATCACTGCCTTGTGATGTGAGCTAGAGCATTGCTTCTACCCCTTGGACTGGTTGGTGATAACAATGTCTATTTCAGTGGTGCATCCACGAAATTTTGTTGAAAATTTGACGATTGACATTGCATGTTGTCATCAATAGAGACTTTTGGCAAGCGTAAATTCCTAGTGCGTATCCGTATGGATATTGTGTGTGACGTCATCAATGTGTGTGTATTTCTCATACGTGAAAAGTCACACGTATACGGCAGTCCGTATTGAACAGCTTTCATACGGAGAAGGGCCGTATCGCACTATCGTCTTTTTAGACGCTGAAGTGTTGTGTCATAGAGTTTTTCATGAATCTATATGCATCTTAGAACACGGAGGTGTATATTTGATGTGAATTTTATCATAATAATTATTTTTGATGGGTTTTTCTCGGAATTTTCATACTTGTCCTGTCTGTCTTCAGTTGATCTACGCGCTAGATTAGGAAGATATGTGACCTTGCAAATCTGTAAATGATGTGATTCTATGGTAAAGGGGTGTAAGTGATAAATTAGTGAAACCAAAAATTGCTGTCGAGACAAAGTCAAAGATTTTTTTTTTAATAATAAAGATGCGACATTATTTTCTTTAATAGTTCAGCGACTGTCGAGTGACTTCACGCACTCTGAGAAATTGTAGGCAAGGCACTTGACTAGTAGCCTACTGATGGTGATCTTGGTCGATAACTGTCGCCATGCTGTACAGAACTAAACTCAGCTCAGTGACATACGTACGCGACGCAATAATCTAAAACTACATGTACTCTGACGCAACGTGTCACGTATACGATACAGATACGTGATACGGATAGGGAAAATAGAGACTTTTGGCAAGTGGAATTTTCCGCATCCGTATCACGTATCCGTATCGCCACGTGATACGTTGCGTCAATGTAGTTTTAGAGTTTTGGCAGATTTTCGCGGCGTGTACATATGGATAGGTGGGCTAGCTTAGTTCTATTTACAGCATGATGTCAGTTATCTACCAAGATCTTCAGTACTAGTCCAGTGTCTACTATGACACAACATTTCAGCGTCTAAAAGTAGCAAAAAGTATGGTAAAAAGACGACGATGTTATACGGACCTTTTCCGTATGAAAGCTGTTCGATATGTGCTGCCGTATCCGTGTGCAATACCACGTATGAGAAATACACAAGCATTGTTGATGTCACACACAAAATCGATACGGATACGCGCTACGCACTAGCAATTTACGCTTGCCAAAAGTCTCTAATGCCACTTGCCAAAAGTTATGGATCAAACTCCTTGTTGCCTAAAAACGTATTTAAACATTGTATGTCTACATGTATAGGTGGGCTAGCTTAGTTCTATTTACAGCATGATGTCAGTTATCTACCAAGATCTTCAGTACTAGTCCAGTGTCTACTATGACACAACATTTCAGCGTCTAAAAGTAGCAAAAAGTATGGTAAAAAGACGACGATGTTATACGGACCTTTTCCGTATGAAAGCTGTTCGATATGTGCTGCCGTATCCGTGTGCAATACCACGTATGAGAAATACACAAGCATTGTTGATGTCACACACAAAATCGATACGGATACGCGCTACGCACTAGCAATTTACGCTTGCCAAAAGTCTCTAATGCCACTTGCCAAAAGTTATGGATCAAACTCCTTGTTGCCTAAAAACGTATTTAAACATTGTATGTCTACATGTATAGCCATTACAAGATCGAAAAAAGGCACCGGTGGGAAGTCCCGCATAAGTCACGTCAATATTGTATATCCATTGAAAGACCTTACAATTTATTAGGGCTTGAACCCAGGTTAAGTCAAATGATTGGGTGTGTATAGTTTATATATTGAATTGAGATTGAGATAGGGGCGCCTTCTCAACCTCGTGGGTTTCCTCCGGCCACTCCGGTTTCCTCCCACTGCTAAAGACCCCTACGCGCAACCGAATTATTGAAATAAAATTAAAACCATTATATTAGTCCCGAAATGACCTAGTTAGTGTTGAGTGGACGTTAAACCCCATCTCTCTCTCTTTTGGGTTTGAACATGGCTCTCTCTTTATCCACGGCGCGGTCCTCCTGTACTTTTAGTACTCTCTCCACCAGACCGTTTAGTGCAAGAGCGTTAAACCTTCATTTAATTTCCGCATTTTATAGGGCAGCGGCTAAATACCACGCTTCAAAATACCACGCTCGCCTTACTGCTTCTATACACACGGAACGTGGTACGCTTTTTCGGTACCACTTTCTATTTAATTATAGGGATTTTACATTATATAAAGCTAATTTTGCAAATTATGTTGATCATTTAATCAATTTTGATGTTTTTATTGGTGATATTTACACTTAATCTTAAAATAAATTACAATACAGATAGCCGATCGGTCGGTTAATGCATCGAGCCGTACCTATGCTATACTGTTTATAATACGGTGTAACCGTTATTATACCCTATTCAAAAAGACCCTACGTGGTATATTGGAATATTATGTATGCGACTATGCATAGATATGAAACAAAACCCGGAAGGTAAAAACTAACGTTGTATAATCCTGTATAGGGGCGATAAGAAAGGGCGATAAGTTGACAGTAAAAGAATTGGTATTCCGGGGCCGAGATAACCGTACCACGTTCGCCTTGCTAGTGCTATACAAACGGAACGTGGTACGCGACTTCGGTACCACGTCCTTTTTATTTATAGAGATTTTACATTATTTGTAGTAAATTTCTCAAATTTAATCCATTTTGATGTTTTTATAGGCCATATTTACACTTTATGCTAAAATTAATTATAATACAGATAACCGATCGGTAATAATACTGTGTAAATTTAAAAAGACCCAACGTGGTATATTGGAAATGAAATGAAATGGGGTTTAACGTCCTACTGTTCCGCTCCGACCGGGCTAATGAAAACGGGCATTTCAGTACCTCGCTCGACTTTCTCTGTCTACAAAAACGAAGCGTGGTACGCGACTTTGGCTTATTTTTCAAATTGGATCATTTTGATGTTTTTATAGGCCATATACTGGTGCGCCACTTCAGTTAAAAAAAACGTGGTATAATAGAATCAGAGACTGAGATAATCGTACCACGCTCACCTTACTGGTTCTATGCAAACGGGACGTGGTACGCGACTTCGGTTAAAAAAACGTGGTATAATAGAATCAGAGACTGAGATAATCGTACCAAGCTCGCCTTACTTGTTCTATACAAACGGAACGTGGTACGAAAAAGTGGTAAAATAGAATCCAAGACTGAGATAACCGTAATTAGAACCAAAGACTGAGATAACCACGCCCGGCTTACTACTTTTATACAACTGAAACGTGGTAAATTCGCTCTACTTCTCCTATACAATTGAAACGTGGTACGCGGCTTTGGTACCACGTCCTTTTTAATAATAGGGATTTTACATTTTTCGATGCAGATTTTGCAAATTGTGTTGATTATTTGATCCATTTTGATATTTTATAGGCCACTTCGGTACAAAAAACGTGGTATACTAGAATCAGAGAATGTGATAACCATAGCACGCTCGCCGTATACTGGTTCTATACAAATGGAACGTGGTACGCGACTTCGGTACAAAAAACGTGGTATAATAGAAACCGAGACAGAGATAACCGTACCATGCTCGCCTGGCAGGTTCTGTACAAACAAAACGTGGTACGCGACTTCGGTACAAAAACGTGGTAAACTAGAAACCGAGAGCAAGATAACGGTAACTAGAAACCGATACTGAGATAACCGTACCACACCCGGCTTACTACTTCCATACAACTGAAACGTATTATGCTCGCCTTACTTCTCATATGCAATTGAAACGTGGTACTAGGCTAATTGGTACCATGTCTTTTTTTAATTATAGAGATTTATACATTATTCAAAGCAGATTTTGCAAATTGTGTTAATTATTTAATACATTTTCATGTTTTATACTATAGGCCATATTTACACTTTATGACCATAGGGATACTAATAAATGTACTGAGACAATCGTAACAGTACCACGCTCGTCTTACTGATTCTATACAAACGGAACGGTGTACATGACTTCGGTACAAAAAACGTGGTATAATAGAATCCGAGACGGAGATAACCGTACTACTCTTGCCTGACAGGCTCTATACAAACGAAACGTGGTACGCGACTTGGGTACAAAAACGTGGTAAATTAGAACCCGCAACCAAGATAACGGTAACTAGAAACCGATACTGAGATAACCCTACCACGCCCGGCTTACTACTTCTATACAACTGAAACGTGTTATGCTCGCCTTACTTCTCATATACAATTGAAACGTGGTACTCGGCTTTGGTACCACGTCTTTTTTTAATTATATGGATTTTACATTATTCGTAGCAGATTTTGCAAATTGTGTGGATTATTTAATCCATTTTGATGTTTTAACTATAGGCCATATTTACACTTTATGATAAAATAAATTATCGTGTAACATAATGCGTTTCAGCGCCATTTGTAACTAGGGACTCGAAGAACGAGGCTAGACTTATTCCACAAGTCATGTTAAACGGTGACCGCATATTCTTATCTGGAGAACATGTGCAATAAACGTAATCGACGTAGACTGATATAACCGGACGCTAGAGATTGCCATTCGATTTCGCCGAACCTAACTGATTAGAAATTACTGTAAAAACAGAAACGATTGAATGTAAATCAGTTTATTTTCATTCATATTACATTAATATATGCGTTGCGACCCATTTGTGTTAATGTCGAGGTCCAAGATATTAGCGATTGAGCCCCTTTATTTATAGGGATTTACATTTGTACCGAAGTCGCGTACCACGTTCCATTTGTATAGAACAAGTATAGGGCGAGCGTGGCACGGTTATCTCAGTCACTGATTCTATTATATCATTGGATTAAATAATCAACATAATTTGAGAAATACGACAAATTCGCGTACCACGTTTCGTTTGTATCAAAGTAGTAAAGCCAGCGTGGTACGGTTATCTCAGTCTCGGATTCTATTATACCACGTTTTTTTTTGTACCGAAGTCGCGTACCACGTTCCGTTTGTATGGAACCAGTACAATGCGGGCGTGCCACGGTTATCCCAGTCTCTGATTCTAGTATACCACTCTTTTTTTTTACCGAAGTCGCGTATAATTTTTCGTTTGTATAGAACCAGTAGAATGAGCGTTATACGGTTATCTCAGTCTCGGATTCTATTATACCACGTTTTTGAACTGAAGTCGCGTACCACGTTCCGTTTGTATAGAATCGGTACAAGGCGAGCGTGCCACGGTTATCCCAGTCTCTGATTCTAGAATACCACTCTTTTTTTTTACCGAAGTCGCGTATAACTTTTCGTTTGTATAGAACCAGTAGGATGAGCGTTGTACGGTTATCTCAGTCTCGAATTCTATTATACCACCTTTTTTCGTACCGAAGTCGCGTACCACGTTCCATTTGTATAGAACACGTAAAATGAGCGTAGTACGATTATATAAGTTTCGGATTCTATTATACAACATTTTTTTGTATCGAAGTCGCGGGCCACGTTTTTCTAGTCCCAGTTAGACGATCGTGGTGCGATTATCTCAGTCTCGGATTCTATTATACCACGTTTTTGAACCGAAGTTGCGTACCGTGTTCCGTTTGTAAAGAACCAGTAAGGCGAGGGTGGTACGATTATCTCATTCTCGGATTACTATATTAAACATTTTTTGTACCAAAGTCGCGTACCACGCCCTGTTTGTATAGAACCAGTAAAGCATGTATGGTACGATTATCTCATTCTCGGATTCTTTTATACCACGTTTTTTGCATCGAAGTCGCGCAACATGTTCCCTTTTTATAGAACCAGTACGATTATCTCAGTCTCGGATTCTATTATACCACGTTTTTGAACCAAAGTTTCGTACCACATTCCGTGTGTATAGAACCAGTAAGGCGAGCTTGGTACGATTATCTCAGTCTCGGATTCTATACTATACTACCGAAGTCGCTTACCACGTTCCGGTTGTATAGAACCTGTAAGGTGAGCGTGGTACGATTATCTCAGTCCCTGATTCTATTATACCACGTTTTTTGAACCGAAGTCGCGTACCACGTTCCGTTTGTAAGGCGAGCTTGGTACGATTATCTCAGTCTCTGATTCTATTATACCACGTTTTTTTAACCGAAGTCGCGTACCACGTCCCGTTTGCATAGAACCAGTAAGGCGAGCGTTGTACGATTATCTCAGTCTCTGATTCTATTATACCACGTCCCGTTTGCATAGAACTAGTAAGACGTGCGTGGCACGATTATCCCAGTCTCGGATTCTATTATACCACCTTTTTGAACCGAAGTCGTGTACCACGTTCCGTTTGTATAAAAACAGTAATTTGAGCGTGGTACGATTATCGCAGTCTCTGCTTCTATTATACATTGTACCACTTTTTTGTAGAATACCAGACTGAGATGATCGTACCACGCTCGCTTTACTGGTTCTATACAAACGGAACGTGGTACGATCATCTCAGTCTCGTATTCTATTAGATCACGTTTTTGAACCGAAGTCGCGTACCTCGTTCCGAGCGTGGTACGATTATCTCAGTCTTGGATTCTATTATAAAACATTTTTTGTACCGAAGTCGTGTACCACGTCCCGTTCATAGAACCAGTAAGGCGAGCGTGATACGATTATTTCAGTCTCGGATTCTAGTTCGGTACCACGTCCTTTTTATTTATAGGGATTTAGCATTATATGTAGTAAATTTTGATTATTTAATCCATTTTGATGTTTTTATAGGCCACATTTACACTTTATGTTCAATCTAATACTGAGTAAAAGTTAATAAACTATTCCCTATTTAGAAAGACTCTACGTGGTATATTGGAAATGAAATGAAATGGGGTTTAACGTCCTACTGTTGTGCTCCGACTGGGCTAATGAAAACGTGCATATCAGTACCTCACTCGACTTTCTCCGTCTACAAAAACGAAACGTGGTACGCGACTTTGGCTTATTTTTCAAATTATGTTGATAATTTAATCCATTTCGGTGCCTTTATAGGCCATATACTGTACCCCATATAAAAAAAGCCTTGTGATATAGTGGGTAGATATGAAATAAAACGTGGCAAGTAAAACGGGGCATAATAAAATACGTGGATGATACGAGAGTACATTGAGTTGATAGTTAAACAAAACGTGGTATAATGTAATCCGAGACCGAGATAACCGTACCACGCTCCGAAACAGATAATCATGGATTAAATAATTTTAAAAAATTTACTACATATAATGCTAAATCCCTATAAATGAAAAGGACGTGGTACCGAACTAGAATCCGAGACTGCGATAATCGTACTTCACTCGCCTTACTGGTTCTGTACAAACGGGACGTGGTACGCGACTTCGGTACAAAAAATGTTTAATAATAGAATCCAGGACTGTACAAACGGGACGTGGTACGCGACTTCGGTACAAAAAATGTTTAATAATAGAATCCAGGACTGAGATAATCATACCACTCTCGGAACGTGGTACGCGACTTCGGTTCAAAAACGTTATGTAATAGAATACGAGACTGAGATGATCGTGTAAGAATCCGAAACTGAGATGATCGTACCACGCTCCGTTTGTATAGAACCAGTAAGGCGAGCGTGGTACGATCATCTCAGTCTCGGATTTTACAAAAAACGTGGTACAATGTATAATAGAAGCAGAGACTGCGATAATCGTACCACGCTCAAATTACTGGTTCTATACAAACAGAACGTGGTACACGACTTCGGTTCAAAAAGGTGGTATAATAGAATCCCAGACTAGGATAATCATGCCACGCACGTCTTACATGCAAACGGGACGTGGTACGCGATTCCGGTACCACGTTCCGTTTGTATAGAACCAGTAAGGCGAGCGTGGTATGATTATCTCAGTCTCGGATTCTATTATACCAAGTTTCTATTGTACCGAAGTCGCGTAACACGTTCCGTTTGTATAGAGCCAGTATAAGGCGAGCATGCCACGGTTATACCAGTCTGATTCTATTATACCACGTTTTTGAACCGAACTTCCGTACCGCGTTCCGTTTTTTTTTAAAAACCAGTAAGGCGAGCTTGGTATGATTATCCCAGTCTCTGAATCTATTATACCACGTCCCGTTTGTATAGAACCAGTAACGCGAGCGTGGTATGATTATCTCAGTTTCGGATTCTATTATACCACGTTTTTGAACCGAAGTCGCGTACCACGTTCCGTTTGTATAGAACCAGTAAGGCGAGCGTGGTACGATTATCTCAGTTTCGGATTCTATTATACCACGTTTTTGGACCTAAGTCTTACTAGTTCTATGCAAACGGGACGTGGTACGCGACTTTGGTACCACGTTCCGTTCATATAGAACCAGTAAGGCGAGCATGGTATGATTATCTCAGTCTCGGATTCTATTATACCAAGTTTCTATTGTACCGAATTCGCGTACCACGTTCCGTTTATATAGAACCAGTGTAAGGTGAGCGTGCCACGGTTATCCCAGTCTCTGATTCTAGTATACCACGTTTTTGAACCGACGTTGCGTACCGCGTTCCGTTTTTTTAAAAAACCAGTAAGGCGAGCGTGGTATGATTATCCCAGTCTCTGAATCTATTATACCACGTTCCCTTTGTATAGAACCAGTAACGCGAGCGTGGTATGATTATCTCAGTTTCGGATTCTATTATCCGAGTCTCTGAATCTATTATACCACGTTCCGTTTGTATAGAACCAGTAACGCGAGCGTGGTATGATTATCTCAGTTTCGGATTATATTATACCACGTTTTTGAACCGAAGTCGCGTACCACGTTCCGTTTGTATAGAGCCAGTATAAGGCGAGCGTGCCACGGTTATCCCAGTCTCTGATTCTAGTATACCACGTTTTTGAACCGAAGTTGCGTACCGCGTTCCGTTTTTTTAAAAAAAAAACAGTAAGGCGAGCGTGGTATGATTATCCCAGTCTCTGAATCTATTATACCACGATTATCTTATTATACGATTATCTCAGTTTCGGATTCTATTATACCACGTATTTTGGACCTAAGTCTTACTAGTTCTATGCAAACGGGACGTGGTACGCGACTTTGGTACCACGTTCCGTTCATATAGAACCAGTAAAGCGAGCATGGTATGATTATCTCAGTCTCGGATTCTATTATACCAAGTTTCTATTGTACCGAAGTCGCGTACCACGTTCCGTTTGTATAGAGCCAGTATAAGGCGAGCGTGCCACGGTTATCCCAGTCTCTGATTCTAGTATACCACGTTTTTGAACCGAAGTTGCGTACCGCGTTCCGTTTTTAAAAAAAAAACAGTAAGGCGAGCGTGGTATGATTATCCCAGTCTCTGAATCTATTATACAACGTTCCGTTTGTATAGAACCAGTAACGCGAGCGTGGTATGATTATCTCAGTTTCGGATTCTATTATACCACGTTTTTGAACCGAAGTCGCGTACCACGTTCCGTTTGTATAGAACCAGTAAGGCGAGCGTGGTACGGTTATCTCAGTTTCGGATTCTATTATGCCACGTTTTTTGGACCGAAGTCTTACCAGTTCTATATAAACGGGACGTGGTACGCAATTCTGGTACCACGTTCCGTTCATATAGACGTTGTAAGGCGAACGTGGTATGATTATCTCAGTCTCGGATTCTATTATATCAAGTTTCTATTTTTACCGAAGTCGCGTACCACGTTCCGTTTGTATAGAGCCAGTATAAGGCGAGCGTGCCACGGTTATCCCAGTCTTTGATTCTAGTATACCACGTTTTTGAACCGAAGTTGCGTACCGCGTTCCGTTTTTTAAAAAACCAGTAAGGCGAGCGTGGTATGATTATCCCAGTCTCTGAATCTATTATACCGCGTTCCCTTTGTATAGAACCAGTAACGCGAGCGTGGTATGATTATCTAAGTTTCGGATTCTATTATACCACGTTTTTGAACCGAAGTCGCGTACCACGTTCCGTTTGTATAGAACCAGTAAGGCGAGCGTGGTACGATTATCTCAGTTTCGGATTCTATTATACCACGTTTTTGGACCTAAGTCTTACTAGTTCTATGGAACGGGGCGTGGTACGCGACTTTGGTACCACGTTCCGTTCATATAGAACCAGTAAGGCGAGCGTGGTATGATTATCTCAGTCTCGGATTCTATTATACCAAGTTTCTATTGTACCGAAGTCGCGTACCACGTTCCGTTCGTATAGAGCCAGTATAAGGCGAGCGTGCCACGGTTATCCCAGTCTCTGATTCTAGTATACCACGTTTTGGAACCGAAGTTGCGTATCGCGTTCCGTTTTATAAAAAACCAGTAAGGCGACACTGAGAAATCGGTAAGGGTGGAAAACAAAATTTGCTTCATAAAAATCTATCTCAAAGTGTCAATAACGATGTAACTGGATAAAAACATAATATTCGGATTATAACTCCTCATTATGGCTTAAAATCTCTAGATAAGGTGTGTTAATTAACAGGGGGTGAAAATGGACTGAAAGGCGAGTTAATTATCGGTAGGGTTTAACAACTCTCGGACGGTGCGTTTTCTGTACTGAGTGTGTTAATTAACCGACGGGTAAAAAACGAATGACACGGTGTGTATTGTTAAATTGGTGTGTTTTCTCGATAGTTGTTATAACTGCACCAAAAGGGTATTATCAAGGACCATGAGGCTTTATTTGATGCGTAATTGTTAAATCAAAACTTGGGAAGGAAAACTGTTTTTACCGTGCGATTTTTCATTCGTCGGTGTGTTTAACGCAAATAGGTCTTTGTATAAGGATCTTTGTATGTCCAGTTGTACGGGGCTGTTTCTTCTATGCGTATTTTGTATTTGTTGATGAACGGAAGACACAGTACGTGTTTTATAGTCACGCCATTTATAAAATTGAATAATGAAATATTAATATAGACATTCATCTGTCGTAAAAAGGCGAAAACAATGTCGTCATTTATACGTATCCAGCAGTCAGACCCCAATTTGATTATATCCAGGTATATATCGATAAGCTTAATTTTCCGTATGTCTATATATTTTCTAATGTTCTGACAATTTATTGTTGTGCGTGTTGACATGAGTACCACGTCAACAGTAACTCATTGTCAGTTTATTGTTTTGCGTGTTGAAATGAGTACCGCGAAACCCGTAACTCATAGCCATTTTATTGTTTTGCGTGTTGAAATAAGTACAACGTACGCAACACATAGTTGTTTCATTGCAACTTATTATAAAAAAAAACTCTATACAAAAAACAATAGAAATGTTAGCAGTTCAATAATAATTATTCGCGGGCTGCAATTATTTATTTTTCTTGTCTTTTTGTGGATTTCATTTGTTAACATTGTTGTGGTACCACTGAACTATAAATGCATGTGTCTTAAAATTGGTCGCATGCAATATCGCTATTTACCGATATCCCGATAAACCTCCATTTGATTATCCGATACATGTATTAGTCCGAAAATATTTTGCTGACTTTTTAATTTCGGCACAAAAGAGTGTGGATGGTTGCATACTGTCAGTCAGGGTTCAATAATGTGAATTGAAACGTGGCATCATAAGAAACTGATTGACAGAATATAGACGCCCCTTTATCAACACATTGTTGCCTTGTAAACTTTAATTGTAGATTGCCAGTAGTTATAATTACAGTAGGCCTACAAACAAATTTTGACTCATTATTGAACAATCAAAACTGTTACGCTATCACCAATGATTACTAAAACCCCTTTCCCATGCATTCGTAATTTTATGTCCGGTTAAAATTCATGTCTCACTTAGCATTGTTACATTCTTCTAAATATGAAAACGCTTTAAGTTTTAGTTACATCTCTATTTATGGAGTATCTTACCTTCATCGAAATAAAATCCATAAAATAGAATTTCCATGCATATGAATATTATCAATAACGTTGCGTTTATCTCCTCACAAAATTTATATTGCGAATGCAGAACACAAAGTAATTTGTATGTGATTGGCTTCAAAAGAACGAAGTTGTCAATCATCCTTTGAACTCTAAGTATTCCTGTGATCGAAACTAATACCAATGTAACAATAGCCAACTGCACGATTCTTTCAAGACAATGTTCTTTGATGCGTAGACATGTCGTCTCCCATGTTGAACCAATGCTGTTACAAACGACATTGTGGATTTGATTATGTATTAGTAATATCTGCTGCATCGTAGACATTTACCTGTGTTAAAAAAACAAAGACAGGTCACGTGTCATTAAGCTATTTATATTTTGATTTGTGCGACCTGGGTATAATCTTTGTTGCAGGATCAACCGACGAAATTAATTGGTCGGAAACCTTATAATACCACCATTTTCTTAACATGGCTTCCCCGACTATGAACTTTTGATGTCAGACTGACTACAAACTTGTATTATGATATTACCAGCGCCAAAATGCTTGATGAGTATAATTGTAAGATATATTACAAATAATATCAAAATTCAGTATAATTGTCAGCATATATCTTACAAATAATATCAAAATTTATATCCTATCTGAGATTTCGATTCCTATACCTTCACGGTACCAGAAAACAACAAGAGGGGTTGTAAGATTAAACATATAGGATGAAATACTATGACATTATTATCATGTCGTACTGAAAATTAGAGGACTAAGTTATTTTACTACAGTATATTTCAAAACAAAAAAAACCTTCGTATTGGAAATATGCGAAAATTTAATGCCATTGGTTGTTCTTCTTGAATTGGTTAAATTATTAAACATTTCAAAGTTCCATATTACTACACAAACTGACATCAAAGCAGGAAGTACGCTTCGCTGAACACTAACTTGGATCAACGCTGACCTAGATATTATATAACAGCTGCTAATTGTCAGACTTTATTGGGGGTAATTAAATGATCATCGACCAGCTCAGCTATTTCAGTGAATGTGTATTTTAAACCTCTTTCAAGATTTTATCTTGATTTTAACAATATTTATGTCAAATAAGATAGATTTTATACACTGTCAAAAGTTAAGGTTTCAAAAACAAGCCAAAGGCTTAAATTAATTCGCCTCCTTAATTAATACATATACTAACACTGAGAACTGCTAAGGAGTTAAAAGGTGCACAGCCCGTATTGAAATCTTAATCCTTGTTGTTATTTCTACGTATGTCGGAAGATAATTAATTTTCGGACTATTACTCGGTATTACCGGTTTAAAACTGTAAAAACGTGTGTTAATTAACGAGGGTTTAAAAACGGTCCGAGAGGTGGGTTAATTAACGCTTGGTGCGTTTTCTGTAGAGGTGTGTTTATTAACCGACCGGTAAAAAATGAATGTCAATGATGTGTATTGTTTAATTGGCGTGTTTTCTCGCTAGTTGCGATAACTACACCAAAAGGAGTATAATCAAGGACCAACATGCTTTATCTGACACGTACGTGTTAAATCAAAATTTGAGAAGTAAAACTGTTTAACCGTGCGATTAATCATTCCTTCGTGTGTTTTACGCAGGTCTTTGTAAAATAATGAGGTCTTTAGATAGGCGTGTGTGCTCGCTATGATCTACGTTTCTCTTATGTCTATTGTAGGCCTATTACGTACCATATATATAAAGTTGCATTTTATGAAATAAAAATATGGATTAATCTATCGTATACGGAAAGGCGAATGTAATGTCATTTATAAATACCAAGCAGTCAACGTGAAATAGAGAGTAAATCCAGCAAAAACGGGCCACAATGCGTAAATTGTGCATCTTACTTACCTTCAATAGCAATATCCATCAAACAGAAATCTCCTTGTTGATAAATATTACGACACAACAACCAACCGAACAGTGGTAATTCCCACGCAAATGGTATTTAAACTGAAATTATTTTAGCTTTTCACTAAATTTACATTGCATCAATCCAACGATCCTCATTCCAGAACTAAACTTGTAACTTTACCGTATGTAAATATACTTATTCTCGTAAATATACTTCCGACAAGTTATTATTTGTGTTCATGATCAAAAAAAATAATATAATTCAATTCAATGTTAACCCATCCATTGGCATTTCAGACTTCACGTCTCCCCGGTTCATGCATTGTCCGTGCAGATTCGACAATCTCAATTACGTCTCCTTGATCAAAGCAACACCTCTGTTTATAGAGGCGTGTACGAGCTTATTCGCACGTATTAGAAAACCGTTCGGTTGCTTTATTTGAGAAGATATTAATAATAAACTATAACATTTGGCAATTTTTCTTTGAAAATTCTGATAAATTGGTAGCTCTTCTGGAAGCGCTGATCATATAGCTTACCCTGTTTGTGTGTGTTGTAAGTTTTTATAATAGCTAGCAAATAATTTAGGATATCTGAATACTTTCTGAATGAACATATATCTCGTTATCAGTTTTTAAAAGACTTTTTTTTTCTGATAGTCGGATATCATTCTCAGATATCAAATATAAATCAAAATAGATAGACCATGATTAGTCCAATGCAGATTTGAAACAAACAGCATTGTAATTTTATGCAAAAATACATTTACCTGTTTCCTAATTCGATTTAATATTTGATTTAAACTTCACAGTCCAATTAGACCTTAGACAATTATGTTTCCAACTGGCACGGAAAAATAATTCAAATCAAATTTATTATCAACATCGGGGAGATGTTTTGCAAATAACGGGAACAAATTAATAATAATACTATAAATCGAAATTTTGTTACTGTTAATACATAACAGTGTATTAAAGTTTAAGAACGGATATTGATACACTGCACTATATAATCAATCGAATCAAATCCTAGTCAAACTTACCCAAATAGATGGTGTTGAAACAACTCCAGTAGTGGGTGTCGAATCCGCTCGATGTCGAAACAACTTGTTCCCGTAAGTTCACATATTGACTTACGATTGATAGTATGCACTGAAGGCCGAGTCGTTGGGGCCAAAATGAAAAATAGAAATCAGCATGGTATTGTATCTGTCGCGTTAATCCAGCAAAAATTATAAATCTGCTTCCGATAGAACGAGACGATATTAATACTTGGGATGTGTTGCGAACATTTAAATAGTTCATCAATAACACCGCCTATATTTCTTACCGTTTTCTAAAATACAATATTAAAGCACTTGTATCTTGTATATACATGTACAGTCAAACTGGGGGAAAGTATTGTCATCTTTTTATTTTGGTTGATTGATCAGAATGTTTGAAAACGTTGACCTATATAGGTGTTGCGTAACACTTGATTGGTGTCATAAAGTAATAAACTAATCAACAAGCTACATGGATTATTTACTTCAAATAAAATGTGTATTAGAATTAGCTGTCTGAATTACAGTTGTTAATTTTGTTTATAGATTTATTAATTAAATGTTTTCGATAACTTAAAAAATCGTGCAAAATGAAAAATAAGGTAATCTATGGTTAAAACTTTTATGGCATGTAAATAGAATACATATATAGAAGCGTGTATTGTAAAAATTACTGCAACCAGTAACTAACTCTCTCTTGATACAGGTGTATCTGTTTTATGGAATGATCTACCATTTACTTAGTTTAAGATGTTGCAAATATCTTTATTCTCTAAATAAAAGGATATTTAAAACAAATTAATTATATTGGCTTTTAATATATTTTTTATATGATTAAATTGTCACTTTGTAAAGCGTCCCTAAACAAGTTATGAAGAGCTCTTTATCTTATCTCCCATAATGTAACTTTAAGTGTAGGTCTTAATATGGATTTATACATGGTGTAGGCCTGCATGTAGTTACATATATGCGTTCTTATACGCATTTCAATTCTTGATGAATACAACGTGTTTTATACCTCGTTCCAATTTAATTATCTGATATACTCTAATCTCCATTGTCAAATCTCAGAGCCTGCTAAGAAACCATAGGTTTCTGTGATTGTCAATCCAGCCTTTGTTTTACAATACTGTCGATTCATGCACGCTTTTCACACGGAATTGCCCTTTGATGTTGTCAGACAACACACAGTTAGCTCTGCTTTTTGATGTTGACACGAGGCACAGTTAAATCGTGCACTTACGGACTAGCTGATATAGTTGGTTACAGTTTATTCCAATAAGTCAGGCGTTGAAATGTTTGTAAACTTTTAGAATTATTTTTTTACTTGTCACTTGGTCATTTCAAGTTGTCACCTTTGATTTTCGTTTTTAACTTTAATAATTAAATTTTTTTTAATAAACTCAGCGTTCACCTGAGCACATTTTGGCGGAAGTAATGAAACAAATGACCACCGTTTTCTCACTCGAGAATCTTCGCTATTCCGACTCGTTCGTTGTACACACGTTTCCGACCCATTCCATGGTCATGCCGATAATATATAATTTCAATTAATATCGTTATTGGTTGTATATTTTACATTCCAAATGAACCACAGTAGACGGGAATTCAACAATTAAAATATTAAATTCTCTTGCATTTCGTGCGATAGATTAGGGTCAATATTTTTATTTTATTAAATGCAACTTTATCTATAAGTAGCGTGACTTACTATATTGGGTCTTTGAAAAATTGTTGGTTCAAATCCGACGTACTAAAAAAGCGGACATGTTTATATGTAAAACAATGGTGATATTTTGGTAAAATATCCATACAATTCAATCTGTTTATGATATATGCTTTGGTAGACCAAAAAAGACAATATTCTCCCCCTGGTCTTGGGGAAATGGGGTGGTTTATTCCATTTGGCCTGGAAATGAAAGTCAAGGTCAGCCTATAGGACGTGCAGAAAAAAGGGGGTTATAAAAGAGGGTGTTGAGCAAGACTGATAAGAGCTCAACAGGTATACCGAGCAGCTATCATTTATGGAGAACGAGGGTTCTTCGAATCCAATCCAGCTTAATAACATAGTTGTAGAAACGAACTGGCCTGTAGTTTTATATGTTACGATCACGAAGAAAACATAACCAGGAAATCCAATATTACTACGGAGTCTCGAAAAATGATTACGTGTCAACTCGGGCGTATGTGTTTCTTCTGTAATTGCATAAAAATGGCTATTGAAAGTTACGAGTTCTGGAATGAGGATCGTTGGATTGATGCAATGTAAATTTAGTGAAAAGCTAAAATAATTTCAGTTTAAATACCATTTGCGTGGGAATTACCACTGTTCGGTTGGTTGTTGTGTCGTAATATTTATCAACAAGGAGATTTCAGTTTGATGGATATTGCTATTGAAGGTAAGATGCACGTTACGCATTGTGGTCCGTTTTTGCTGGATTTACTCTCTATTTCACGTTGACTGCTTGGTATTTATATATGACATTACATTCGCCTTTCCGTATACGATAGATTAATCCATATTTTTATTTCATAAAATGCAACTTTATATATATGGTACGTAATAGGCCTACAATAGACATAAGATAAACGTAGATCATAGCGAGCACACACGCCTATCTAAAGACCTCATTATTTTACAAAGACCTGCGTAAAACACACGGCCGAATGATTAATCGCACGGTTAAACAGTTTTACTTCTCAAATTTTGATTTAACACGTACGTGTCAGATAAAGCATGTTGGTCCTTGATTATACTCCTTTTGGTGCAGTTATCGCAACTAGCGAGAAAACACGCCAATTAAACAATACACATCATTGACATTCATTTTTTACCGGTCGGTTAATAAACACACCTCTACAGAAAACGCACCAAGCGTTAATTAACCTACCTCTTGGACCGTTTTTCACCCTCGTTAATTAACACACCTTTTTACAGTTTTAAACCGGTAATACCGAGTAATAGTCCGAAAATTAATTATCTTCCGACATACGTAGAAATAACAACCAGGATTAAGATTTCTATACTGGCTGTGCACCTTTTAA
The DNA here is from genome assembly GCA_036850965.1 of Patella caerulea. Lineage (NCBI taxonomy): Eukaryota > Metazoa > Mollusca > Gastropoda > Patellidae > Patella > Patella caerulea. The sequence continues at coordinate 16,491,063 of JAZGQO010000004.1, read as the reverse complement.
CTCCTTAGCAGTTCTCAGTGCACTGAGAAATCGGTAAGGATGAAAAACAAAATTTGCTTCATAAAAATCTATGTCAAAGTGTCAATAACGATGTATCTGGATAAAAACATAATATTCGGATTATAACTCCTCATTATGGCTTAAAATCTCTAGATAAGGTGTGTTAATTAACAGGGGGTGAAAATGGACTGAAAGGCGAGTTAATTATCGGTAGGGTTTAACAACTCTCGGACGGTGCGTTTTCTGTACTGAGTGTGTTAATTAACCGACGGGTAAAAAACGAATGACACGGTGTGTATTGTTAAATTGGTGTGTTTTCTCGATAGTTGTTATAACTGCACCAAAAGGGTATAATCAAGGACCATGAGGCTTTATTTGATGCGTGATTGTTAAATCAAAACTTGGGAAGGAAAACTGTTTTTACCGTGCGATTTTTCATTCGTCGGTGTGTTTTACGCAAATAGGTCTTTGTATAAGGATCTTTGTATGTCCAGTTGTACGGGGCTGTTTCTTCTAATGCGTATTTTGTATTTGTTGATGAACGGAAGACACAGTACGTGTTTTATAGTCACGCCATTTATAAAATTGAATAATGAAATATAAATATAGACATTCATCTGTCGTAAAAAGGCGAAAACAATGTCGTCATTTATACGTATCCAGCAGTCAGACCCCAATTTGATTATATCCAGGTATATATCGATAAGCTTAATTTTCCGTATGTCTATATATTTTCTAATGTTCTGACAATTTATTGTTGTGCGTGTTGACATGAGTACCACGTCAACAGTAACTCATTGTCAGTTTATTGTTTTGCGTGTTGAAATGAGTACCGCGCAACCCGTAACTCATAGCCATTTTATTGTTTTGCGTATTGAAATTAGTATAACGTACGTAACACATACTTGTTTCATTGCAACTTATTATAAAAAAAACTCTATACAAAAAACAATAGAAATGTTAGCAGTTCAATAATAATTATTCGCGGGCTGCAGTTATTTATTTTTCTTGTCATTTTGTGGATTTCATTTGTTAACATTATTGTGGTACCACTAAACTATAAATGCATGTGTCTTAAAATTGGTCGCATGCAATATCGCTATTTACCGATATCCCTATAAACCTCCATTTGATTATCCGATACATGTATTAGTCCGAAAATATTTTGCTGACTTTTTAATTTCGGCACAAAAGAGTGTGGATGGTTGCATACTGTCAGTCAGGGTTCAATAATGTGAATTGAAACGTGGCATCATAAGAAACTGATTGACAGAATATAGACGCCCCTTTATCAACACATTGTTGCCTTGTAAACTTTAATTGTAGATTGCCAGTAGTTATAATTACAGTAGGCCTACAAACAAATTTTGACTCATTATTGAACAATCAAAACTGTTACGCTATCGCCAATGATTACTTAAACCCCTTTCCCATGCATTCGTAATTTTATGTCCGGTTAAAATTCATGTCTCACTTAGCATTGTTACATTCTTCTAAATATGAAAACGCTTTAAGTTTTAGTTACAACTCTATTTCTAATAACCATCGTAAAATACTAGCTGAATTACCGGTAATTAAATTCTCGGTTAATATACATCTGACGTCCTGAAAACGTATTATGAAATGGTGAAGCACTTTTGTGACACAAACTATTAAATTACTTGCATGCACGATTAATAGTGAATACAAAATACCGTACTGTTAAATGTATTTTGTATGTGAAGTGTATATATTATACGTTTATTTTGTGGTATGATTATCCCAGTCTCTGAATCTATTATACCACGTTCCCTATGTATAGAACCAGTAACGCGAGCGTGGTATGATTATCTCAGTTTCGGATTCTATTATACCACGTTTTTGAACCGAAATCGCCTACCACGTTCCGTTTGTATAGAACCAGTAAGGCGAGCGTGGTACGATTATCTCAGTTTCGGATTCTATTATACCACGTATTTTGGACCTAAGTCTTACTAGTTCTATGCAAACGGGACGTGGTACGCGACTTTGGTACCACGTTCCGTTCATATAGAACCAGTAAGGCGAGCGTGGTATAATTATCTCAGTCTAGGATTCTATTATACCAAGTTTCTATTGTACCGAAGTCGCGTACCACGTTCCGTTTGTATAGAGCCAGTGTAAGGCGAGCGTGCCACGGTTATCCCAGTCTCTGATTCTAGTATACCACGTTTTTGAACCGAAGTTGCGTACCGCGTTCCGTTTTTTAAAAAAACAGTAAGGCGAGCGTGGTATGATTATTCCAGTCTCTGAATCTATTATACCACGTTCCGTTTGTATAGAACCAGTAACGCGAGCGTGGTATGATTATCTCAGTTACGGATTCTATTATACCACGTTTTTGAACCGAAGTCGCGTACCACGTTCCGTTTGTATAGAACCAGTAAGGCGAGCGTGGTACGATTATCTCAGTTTCGGATTCTATTATGCCACGTTTTTTGCACCGAAGTCTTACTAGTTCTATGCAAACGGGACGTGGTACACGACTCTGGTACCACGTTTCGTTCATATAGAACCAGTAAGGCGAGCGTGGTATGATTATCTCAGTCTCGGATTCTATTATACCAAGTTTCTATTGTACCGAAGTCGCGTACCACGTTCCGTTTGTATAGAGCCAGTATAAGGCGAGCGTGCCACGGTTATCCCAGTCTCTGATTCTAGTATACCAATTTGGCTTATTTTTAAAATTATGTTGATAATTTAATCCATTTTGATGTTTTATATACCGTATACTGGTACGCTTCTTAGGTTTAAAAACGTGGTATAATAGAATCCGATGTCGCGCACCACGTTCCGTTTGTATAGAAGCAGTACGATTATCTGAGTCTCGTATTCTATTATACCACGTTTTTTGGACCTAAGTCTTACTAGTTCTATGCAAAGTGGACGTGGTACGCGACTTTGGTACCACGTTCCGTTCATATAGAACCAGTAAGTCGAGCGTGGTATGATTATCTCAGTCTAGGATTCTATTATACCAAGTTTCTATTGTACCGAAGTCGCGTACCACGTTCCGTTTGTATAGAGCCGGTGTAAGGCGAGCGTGCCACGGTAATCCCAGTCTCTGATTCTAGTATACCACGTTTTTGAACCGAAGTTGCGTACCGCGTTCCGTTTTTTAAAAAACAGTAAGGCGAGCGTGGTATGATTATCCCAGTCTCTGAATCTATTATACCACGTTCCGTTTGTATAGAACCAGTAACGCGAGCGTGGTATGATTATCTCAGTTACGGATTCTGTTATACCACGTTTTTGAACCGAAGTCGCGTACCACGTTCCGTTTGTATAGAACCAGTAAGGCGAGCGTGGTACGGTTATCTCAGTTTCGGATTCTATTATGCCACGTTTTTTGGACCAGTCTCTGATTCTAGTATACCAATTTGGCTTATTTTTAAAATTATGTTGATAATTTAATCCATTTTGATGTTTTATAGGCCGTATACTGGTACGCTTCTTAGGTTTAAAAACGTGGTATAATAGAATCCGATGTCGCGCATCACGTTCCGTTTGTATAGAAGCAGTACGATTATCTGAGTCTCGTATTCTATTATACCACGTTTTTGAACCGAAGTTGCGTACCGTGTTCCGTTTTTTAAAAAAAACAGTAAGGCGAGCGTGGTATGATTATCCCAGTCTCTGAATCTATTATACCACGTTTTTTTGTACCGAAGTCGCGCACCACGTTCCATTTGTGTCACGGTTATCCCAGTCTCTGATTCTAGTATACCACTCCTTTATTTACCGAAGTCGCGCACCATATTCCGTTTGCATAGAACACATAAGACGAGCGTGGTACGATTATATCAGTTTCGGATTCTATTATACAACGTTTGTATGGAATATATAATCATTACAATTTGGAAAATTTGCTTCAAATAATGTAAATCCCAATAATTAAAAAGGACGTGGTACCAAAGTCGCGTACCACGTTTCAATTGTACAGAAGCAGTAATGTGAGGTTGATTGGGTTATCCCCGCTTCGGATTCTAATATATCAAGAAGTTTGTTTTACACAATATTGTTAACGGTATGGTATTTAACTGGCCGATCGGCTATTTGTATTGTAATTTATTTTAACATAAAGTGAAAATAGGGCCTATAAAACAACAAAATGGATTAAATAATCAAAATAATTTGAAAAATAAGCATTATATAATTTAAAATAAGTCAAAGTCGCGTACCACGTTTCGTTTGTATAGAAACAGTAAATGAACTTGGTACTGTTATCTCAGCCTCAGATTCTATTGTACCACGTTCTTTTTACTTATCAACTCACTGTTCTTTCGTGTCATTCTCATTCTTTATTATACCACGTTTTTAACTGCTACGTTTTAGTAAATCTACGCAGTAGTGCAATATACCACGTGGGGCCTTTTTAAATAGGTAACAATAACGTGTACACCGTATATTAATGGCGATTATTTTAACCGACTGATTGAATTGTATTATATTAAATATCAAGTGTAAATATGATCTATAAATAGTATAAAACATTGAAATTATTTAAATAATTAATGTAATTTCCAAAATTAGCTTTTAAACGGGTAAAATCACCATAATTAAAAAGAACGTGGTACCAAAATCTCGTACCACGTTACATTTGTATAGAAGCAATAGGGACGAGCGTGGTATTTTGGAGCGTGGTATTTAGCCACTGCCATTTTATAGTGTCAACCCAGTAAGGGTAAGACTATCAATGTCTACGGGACGTTAGAAAATTAATCATTGCTGATTAACATAGTGTTTTGTGGAAAAAAATGTTTACGTTAGTAACCGTAATAATAAATTGATCTTGTCTATCTTGGATCGACCAGACCATACAAGTATGTAATTATTGATGAGGCTTTTCATACATTCTGTTAACCGACCCTATTCTCTTTTGTGATTTATTTTATAATAGAAGTTCTAAACAGTTTATCGATACGCGACTTGAGATATTCTTTGATGTTCATTTTACAGTCAATATACCTGAGCAATATAATGGTTCTATAGATAATATATTTGAAAGTAGTCGTGTATTAGGCACGGTGCATTCTAAATCTAGACCAATTTTCATTTGTCCAGTTAAGGAGCAGAGCAGTAGGAGAGAGAGAGAAAGAAACGGGGTTTAACGTCCTCTCGACACTAACTAGGTCATTTCGGGACTAACATATGGCTTAATTTCATTTTAATAATTCTCTTGCGTGTAGGGGTCTTTTAGCAGTGGGGGGGAACCGGAGTACCCGGAGAAAACCCATGAGATTGGAAGGTGACCTTACTACTTGCCACGTACAACCGGGGATTTGAATGCATGCCAGTTGACTCAATGGCAGGCCGTATCATACAGCGCACACGCTAACCATTCGGTCATCCAAGTCCCCAGAACAGTAGGACACAGGGGCGGATTTGGGCGGGAAACCGACGGCCCAATCTGCCCCTGGTAGAACATTATAATAACCACATTTCATTTCATTTCTTTTGATATTGGTGCATGGCCGACCGTTGTGGATTATGGCCCTTGATTTTGAGTAACATAGCATTTTACCTTGTGATCACTCTAGAGGTCACAATAATTATCAGATTTAAAAAAAACAAAAAAACAAACAATATATCACTGTTACACCCTAATGGCAATTGCATTCAAACTCTGTACGCAAAATTGTGTGAAAGTATGGTATCTCAGGGTTGTTCCCCTGTAGAGGTCAAATTTTTTTCCGATTTTGATTAAATTTGAATTTATGTTTATAACCCATAAGATCTTGGTTCCTTTCTATTTTCAAAAATTTGTGTTTTTAGCTTGTGATCCCCCTAGTGGTCACAGTTATTTTTATTCCTAATTAATAAACAGTTTGAATAAATCACATTTCGTGAAAATCAGACCAAACTTCCCGACAACATTGCCGTTCCTCTTATGCAAATAGTGTAAAAGTATGTAATACCATGATTTTGGACACTCTAGTCTCAATATTGATCCAATGGGGGGGGAGTGTCCAGGAGGGGGGTACAAGGTGGAGACAATGTACACAATATTGCATTTTATTTTAGCGCATTATTCATCTCTATCATGGCAATCATTTGTATGGTTTAGGTGTATTTAGCCGTTGGAGGAAACCAGAGGACCCAGAAAAATCCCATGAAGTTGTAGAGGTGTCAACAAAAGAGAGAGAGAGAGAAAGAAATGGGATTTAAGTCCACTTAAAACAAACTAGGTCATTTTGGGACTAACATGGTTCAATTTTATTTCAATAATTCACTTGCGCATAGGGGTCTTTAGCAGTTGGAGGAAACCGGAGGACCCGGACAAAACCCACAAGGTTTGACAGGCACCCTACTCCTTGTCACATACAACTGGGAAATAGAAACCCCGCCAGTTGACCCAATGAAGAAACCTATGATACAGCACATACTCGCTAACCATTCGGCCATCCAATCCCTCAGCATTCAACAAACAACTTGCTCTTGATGATCCAAAGTCCATGCAAAAAAACAGACAGTTTATTCTCTAATCAGTAGTTATTCTATAGTCAATGGATACATGTATAGTGCACTATAACATAAAAAAACATGTAGAGGGGTAATAAATAATATAACAATAAATAATATTCTACAACAAGCTCAACAATTAAAAAAATACATCCTCGGTGACGACAGCTAATACAATCTTTTAGTTTACCAGCATCTATCCACCACCCACCTTACCTTGTGTATTGCACAGGTAGCAAATAAATCTGTTACCATAAGGGTAAATTATAGGGTTTACTTTATCTGTTAGGAAAAATAACTTAAACATGCATCATTATGCAAGAGCAAAATCATATTCCTGAAGCAATGGCCCGAGAAATCCCTCTCTGGCTATTGCTGGAATAGCGTCTGTTTCTTGAACTTATACGTGAGTGTGTCTATTGTTTCCGTTCAATGAAAGCTATCACTAAAGTACAGCAACATGACAGTCCTTCGTTTAATCTGGGTCTTCCCTTAAACTTTAAGGTATTAAAAACGGTGAAAGTATGTTTGTTTCCAAACAGTATTGTTTACATTTCATTCGATTTGATAGCCTCGTTTGTCACGCAATTAGTCTTACTGCAGTATTCTGCTATGCACGGCTTAATTAGGCATAATAAAATCATGAGCCATGACGTAACGTTATGTAAACATATTTGGTCCAATACTGGCACTTGTTTTAAACAGTGATTGGTTGGTAGACTGACTACTGACCAATCAAAATTTAACACAACAATATCCACTCATAATAGCAGTGTGTAGTAGGATTACCTCTAATCAAACGCAACACTGCGCGGAGTATGGAGCAAAATCTGCCTATTGTAGGTCTTTCTTTAGACCTGAAAAGTTATAAAAACTATTAATTAGACATTAACTTATTCAGACTATAATCAACTCTCGATGTCGAGGCTAGCATGAGATTTTTGTTGGATTGTAGTTAGATTCGCTGAAATATTTTTCTTCGTGATTTACCAATAAAAAAAATAACAGAGATGTCAGAGACTACTGGTTTTGTCTTACCGACTTTGGGAATGATGACCGAGGCTAAACAGAACTTTCATTCGCTTAGTTATAAGTTAATAATGGATCAATATGACTGAAATTTTCAGCAAATTGCCTTACCAATTATTAGCTAGTTTTTTTAACTATTGTGGTGAGAACTGCCAACTCGTTATCTTATCTCCCATAATGTATCTTTTACAGATTTCGAAAGAGATCCCAATGAAAACTTGATTAATTAGTTCTAGAAATCCACAATAATAAAAGTTGACACACGAAACATTGTGTAATTTATGTATTGTATATTAAGTTATTACCAAGTATTACTTTATAATGCAAGGTTGACCATGGTCATAAAGACATGGGGGTACATATAATTAAATACATGAAAAGCTCTTTTGACCGAACAAAACTTATTCTACACAATATTACAGCTTTGTGCTATTCTTCTGTGAAATTTTACATTTAAGTTTTATTTGGACCATTAATACTGTGGATACCTTGGGTTGTTTTTTTTTATCTTTAACTATGTTTGTTCATCTATCACAAATATCTGTGCAATGTCATCATGTTCATAAGTTCTTTTTAAGAAATTGTCAGTAAGTCTTAAACCACTGATAGACTGTAAACCTGGTGACACAGCTAATAAAGTCAGTTGAATGTCTATGCTTTCATTTTGGGGTAATTTACCCAATTGTTTGCCTGAAATTCCACACCACATTAACCCAGTTGAATTTGACGAGTTAGGATTTTGTAAGACTAGTGTTAGGTCCATTGTTCTCTCACAACAGTTAGTTATACGACAAGTTACATCAAATATACATTCTAACGAAACAGTATCAGGAAGACTTTCTACTGTTAGTTTTATATCCCCATATCCTGGTGCTACACGTTGAAGCTGACTTGTTTGTAGTCTTCCTTTCTCACCCATATTTGTTTTCCATACAATGTCTAGTTTACCGATATTATTCAAACCCTTCCTTTGCTTTATTTCTGGGTACAGTTCTGGCTTTGGTTTCAGACAATACAAATACTGTCGAGTATCTGTTGGGCTTAGGTAATTTATTCGGCAAAATACTTCATCCTCAGAATCTTTTTTGCCATCACTAGCTGAGTTCAGCTGTTTCACTTTATACTGAGGCGATGGTTCTAAGCTAACATTCTCCATGTAAATAGGAAATGGGGTTATATTCTGTATCTGAGCCTCAAGATAAACTTCATCTGATTCCGCATTGTAGAATTTAGTCTTCACATCCAATGGTTTCAAAACTTGGAACTTGAAGAATTTACGGAATGCCAGATTTTCTCCAGTATTGGTTACATAACTAACAACACAGACCAGTATATGGGTGCCAAGTTCTTTGACTTCATGATGTATGACATCATCAATACTGTGGTCTGGTAATAGTTCTGGCACTGGTTGAGAATTACGACTGGACAGTGACAGCCTTTGAGAGCTAGTTTGTAAATCTGCTTTCAAAGTTATTTCTTTACACACCTGGTTACTATCATTGTGTACACTAATATAACTTGAGAAAGTTTCCCCCAAGACAATGTTTCCAAAATTTTGTGGGAGTGTAAGGAGATCTCCCAGCGGAAAATAATTCAAGCCTCGCGGTTTCGATAAATCATTCTTGTTTTGGGTTAATATTTCAGTTCCACATAGATCTTGATCATCTGCTAGTATCAGATTAAATGGCATCAATGTGGGTTTGGTCAGTCGCATGACTTTTAGGGCTAAAAGTTGGTCTCTCTCTCTGGTGGGCTCCATTTTTATTCAATGCGATGAGTGGTGGTACTTAATTAGTTTGTCCAGCTTACTCAAAATGGTGGGAGAACAACCCGTACTTAAATCAGCAACGTTGCACTAGGAGTTCATTGTATGGTTTGGTAACAAAACGTGGTTAAAAATAACAATAATATAAATAAAAATATTCCTAAATATTAAGTGGCCAACCATAGTCTGGGCAGGGATTGATCAAAGTCATAATATAAATCCAATGTCAATGAGTAATTCATTCTAGTCAGCCAAGTGAAGTCGCGGAAATAACCGAGGTGTTCCCGTTATTAACACGGGAAATAACTCCAGTTAATCATACAGGAGGCAGACCACCATTAATTTCCCCATTGACTTTAATGTTAATTCTGGACTCTTTGCCCACCTCCAACTTTTCGTTGGGCGAAATGCTTTTCACTACAGACAGAGGAACACATGGCCATGTCTTTGCACTAAAATTTTTATGAGGTTGACCACCAAAATTTTGAGATACACGAACTTGAAAAAGCATACTCAAAACATGTATCTAGTTGCCGTACATATCACCGTAGCCAACCTCATAACGCCGTTATCCTTCCGCCTCAAAATCATGAATATTTACCAAAACCTGGCAGAAAATATTAATTCAAACCCTCTTTGGCCAAAAAATCAACAAAAATGGGCATGCAAAAGGGGAGAAAAGAGACAGAGAGAGAACTGCTATAAATAGACGAACAATTTAATGGTGGTCTGCCTCCACAAGGATGCATACCACCAATAATTTCCCTCATTGTCTTAAATTTAGTGGTGGTCTGCCGCCACAAGGTACAATATTAATAAATAAAATTCAACGGATTAGGGAGATGAATTAGGACATGGTGTCATTGAAAAGATACTTAATATTCCCCATTAACTTCCAAATAAACTATTATTTCTTTGGCATTTAGTAATTGGAAATACACAATGCACCATCTGACCTTTTATTTTTTGGGGGGTGGGGTGGGGAACCACTCCACACACCTCTTCTAAATCGTATTCATGTAATAGATTGTGCGAAATTTTCTTCACTGCTAATCTTAATTAATATCCGGTTACAGTACGGACTAGTACTCCGCTTGATTCATAATATTTTAACAATAATGCAAATGCAGAAAGGAATGTTGCACATTCACTCAATTCAAACTCCCTGTTAACCTATACTGCTAATAGGGGACAGCTTTAGCATAGTGAGTGAAAAAATGTGGCTTCCAAACCTGGAGGTCTCTGGTTTGCCGAGAAAGTTTGTTTAGCAGAGTTTCTCCTTGTCAGTGGTGCAGGATGGAGGGCCTGGCAAGGACAGTGTTTAGTCGTAGCCCTACACCTTGGTGTACACATAAAGAATCATTGACAGATGGAATTCGATATAACAGTAGGTGGTAGTGCCAATGTCCAGGCATATAACCGCCTTCATTAACTCAGTCGGAGCAGAAACACAGGGAAGTTAAAACCCATTTCATTTCACTTTCTTAATTCTTGTCACGCACATGGTTTTAACTGCTAATAAGTATTACAAAGAAATCAAATGACCCAAAACACAACAAATACAACTAAATTTCTTTTATCATTATAACTGATGTGTTTATTGTAACACTGAATTAATAGGATAGACCAGAACCAAAGAATTATTTCATAAAATGAACTTCATTATTGTAAAATATAATTTCATCAGAACTAGGTATTTTATTTACAAATATTCCCTTACTTGAGGACTTCTCTTGATTACATTCAGCAGATCACAATGATATTAAAAAATCAATTAAAACATTTATCTAGTTAATGAAAGAGGGGAAACATTAGTGAACAGAGAATAAAAAATAGGATATTCAACAATGCAATAATTGTCTAAAATGCATTACTGGAGCATGAAAATATTAAAGCAAATGTATGCTGAACATAAACCTAAAGTCTGGAGGACTGGTGACCAGATGTTAAAACACAAAACTTGTCATTTGATTTGAAAGATAGTGATGTTTGTAAATTAAGTTTGTCTCATAGACAAATAATTGGAATTGCAAATCAACAGTCATTATCAGTTCAGCGTAGTATCAAGATCAACGAAAACACTTTTGTCCACAGCCTTGCCATGTTGATAATTCATTAATAAACGATTAAAAGGCTATTTTACAAACAGTAATGTAACAATAACTTATTGTTAAAGGGAATATTTAATTGAACAGTCTTTAATTATGACTAGTCGAATAAAATGACAGGAGACAATTTATACAAAATCATAGCGTTTGTTAAAGAATACATCCATTTCATTCTTCCTAAAACAATTACTGGTAAATCCATAAATGGTATAGATGAAAGAAATCTGTAGATCAACAATAATAACATAACAAATACACCTTGTATCTAACAATAAAATAGTTTAAGATTTCCAATAAATAGTGATGTCTTGGTGACAAAAAGGTAACAATACATATTACCTGTACAACCATTATTTATAAATTCCATTTCTTATTTATTTATTAATCAAATCATGTACAACAATTATCCTAAAAGTAACTATCTCTGCCCTCACTAAAGAGCATTCAGACATTAATCCAGGAATTCTAAAGTTAGAGAAATTCTTAATACTTCAAATTTATGAAGAATCTATATATTAACAAAACAGATTTTGGCAAATGCTACCAAAAACATTCTGATCTAAAATATTGTCCTCCTAGACCTACAGCAATTTCTTTACTTTTAATGTGATTTTACACTAAAACACCAAAAATAAAATTATTTTATTTATCAAGTTTTCTTGATAAATAATCTAAAATTTTGTATCTCATGACATGCAAAATGACTTACAATTTCCTTGCCAATTAATCAGGACTAACAAATTTGACCAAATCGAGAGCCCAGCTGTATTTCTGACATTTTATATACAAACACGTTTCTACATACCGTAGCTTTACAGACAATTTTAAACACACATTTTGTGTTGAAATTGTTGCTCACATGACTATAATTTATAAAATTTGTTATGGTACTAAAACTGAATTTATTTTTTACCACCACCCCATAACCAGCCTTTAACAAAACCAGTAATTCCAGTTCCTCCAGCAGCTGTCTTTTTCTGGTCCAATTTGTCTTCTAAAGATGGTAGATCTAAATGGTTTAATGCTAAATCAAAAAATAATGGTCTAGTAGGAATAGGTTGAAAGTCTGGAGGAAATTTGGTAAGATTTGGTTTCTTCCCTGCAATTGATTTATCTTCACTGTATTGGTCAAGTCGATCACTTAAAGACTGAAAATTAAAATCATACAAAAACATAACTAGCAATGCATAAAAATATAACAGTTTTTTTTTCCACTAAACATTAGTGTATTAATTATTTAACCGAGACCTTTTTAAAAAAGATATTTAAAAACCATATTTTACCATGATGGTTTCTTCATTATACTGTAAAAATGTAAATAAATACTGAAATATCGCAACTCACCACATTCTGTAAGCTAGGTTTACTAACAGGTTGATCTGTTAAATCGCCAGCTACGTTAAGAATACTAGAAGCATGACATGAAAATACTACTCCATTTACTTCCTTAACTAACTCATTTAATTTACTCTCTTCAGTCTAGAAAAATAAAATAGGATAAACAATGAAAAATGAAAATTAGATTTTAATGTCATACTCAAAAGTAATTTTATTTAAATAATTCATGTTCAAGAATTATTGAAATCTATTAAATCTTACCCAAGGAACGGCTACCTAAAGTTTCTAATGATTTTACACTGCTAACTATTTCACAGTTAGGCATTTCATTTTACTCAGCAGCTTTTTCATATTCGGATGTGCTTAAATGACATTGGTTTTACCGTCTGACTTTGCTGCATCAACATCCTACTATCAATCAACCTTTTTTCAGGAATTAAAGAACAATAATTATTGCACAAAGTTATTGCAACTTACTCTAAAGATTTCTTGTCCTTTTAGTTTTTTGTATCCCTGTAAAGCCTGTTTAGTATAATCTAGAGATTTTTGATATAATGCTATTGCCTCTGTCCACTTCATGCCATTAGCATATGATTTTCCTATATAAAATGTTCTGAAAAAAACAAATACCATTTGTCATAGACCTATATTTCAAGTTTCCTAAAAATCAGATAACCAGCGGCTGCCAGGCAGGATACGCCCACATTTTCGAGAGATGGATAGAGAACAAGCTAAAAAGAAAGTGATTTTTCCTACAATAAAGGGCCATAATTCATGAAGTTACAATTCGATATGCGCAAATATTGACAGGAACCAAGATCTTTGGGTTTCAAACCTGAATTTCAAGTTTCATCAAAATCAGATTAAAATTGTGTTCTCTACTTGCCAACAACCTTGATATACCATATTTTTAAACTATTCGCTTACAAACGGCAGCCATTTTGTCCCGCAATTTTTGGCCCAATTTTCATGAAATTCAAACTCGACCTTCATTAAGGTGTAACGGTGATATAATCATAGTTTGTTTGTTTTTTTTTTTAAATTGGAGAATAATTGTGACCTCCAATTAGTTAAAAAGGCGATTTTTCGGACAATCAGGGGCCATAACTCAGAAAGTTACGAATCGATATGCGCAAATATCGAAAGGAACCAAGATCTTTGGGATATAAACATACATGTCAAGTTTCATCAAAATCGGTTCAAAATTGTGACCTCTATAGGGTCCACAACCTTGATATAACATATTTTCACACTATTCATGTGCAAACGACGGCCATTTTGTCCATCAATTCTAGTCCGATTTTCACGTAATTCAAACTCTCTCTTCATTACCATATAACGGTGATATAGTCAAACGTTTTTTTAAATCGGATAATAATTTTGACCTCCAGAGGGACCAAAAGCTAACAAAAGCGATTTTTCAGACAATCCTGGGACATAATTCAAGAAGTTATGATCCAATGGGTGCAAATATCGAAAGGAACCAAGATCTTTGGGTTATAAACATACATGTCAAGTTTCATCAAAATCGGTTCAAAATTGTGACCTCTATAAGGTCCACAACCTTTATATAACATATTTTCACACTATTTGCGTACAAACGGCGGCCATTTTGTCCGTCAATTTTCGTCCGATTTTCATGAAATTTGAATTCAACCTTCATAACCATGGAACGGTGATATAATCAAACGGTTTTTTAAATCCAATAACAATTTTGACCTCCAGAGGGACCACAAGCTAAAAAGGGCAATTTTTCGGACAATCAGGGGCCATAATTCGGGAAGTTACCATCCGATGGGCGCAAATATCGACAGGAACCAAGATCTTTGGGTTATAAACATACATGTCAAGTTTCATCCAAATTGGTTCAAAATTGTGACCTCTATAAGGTCCACAACCTTGATATAACATATTTTCACACTATTCGCGTACAAACGGCGGCCATTTTGTCCGTCAATTTTTGTCTGATTTTCACGAAATTCGAAGTCAACCTTCATAACCATGGAACGGTGATATAATCAAACGGTTTTTTAAATCCGATAACAATTTTGACCTCCAGAGGGACCACAAGCTAAAAAGGGCAATTTTTCGGACAATCAGGGGCCATAATTCAGGAAGTTACAATCCGATGGGCGCAAATATCGAAAGGAACCAATATCTTTGGGTTATAAACATAAATGTCAAGTTTCATCAAAATCGGTTCAAAATTGTGACCTCTATAAGGTCCACAACCTTGATATAACATATTTTCACACTATTCGCGTACAAAAGGCGGCCATTTTGTCCGTCAATTTTGCTCCGATTTTCACGAAATTCGAACTCAACCTTCATAACCATGCAACGGTGATATAATCAAACGATTTTTTTAAATCAGATAACAATTGTGACCTCCAGAGGGACCACAAGCTAAAAAGGGCGATTTTTCGGACAATCAGGGGCCATAATTCAGGAAGTTACGATCCGATGGGCGCAAATATCGAAAGGAACCAAGATCTTTGGGTTATAAACATACATGTCAAGTTTCATCCAAATCGGTTCAAAATTGTGACCTCTACACTGTTCACAAGCTAAAAAAACGTGATTTTTCGTACAATCAGGGGCCATAACCCATGAAGTTACAGTCCGATACACGCCAATATCGAAAGGAACCGAGATCTTATGGTGATAAACCTATATTTTAAGTTTCATTGAAATCGGATAAAAATTGTGACCTGTAGACTGTTCACAAAAAAATGTGGACGGACGGACGGACGGACGGACGGACAGGGGCGACGACAATATACGTCCACATAAAAATGTGGGCGTATAAAAATTGTCACCTGTAGAATGTTCACAAACAAATTGTGGACAGACAGGGGTGACGACAATAGACGTTCACATGAAAATGTGGGCGTATGAAAAAAGGATGTAGAGTTACAAATCGCAATAACCGTATTTCATTTTTTTCATCAATCGAGTATTAGCATGTTTTTTTTTCATTTTCTGTCAACCAATGTTACAAATATCTACATCTATCTAATAGACAAGACTATAATTTATGAATGCTATTACCTAACATTACACAACATTATACAACAAATATAGATCATCATTAATCATTTAATCAATCATTCTCTTACCTAAATGCCTTATAGCCTAAAACTCTAGTATTTACTTCCTCTTCTAAAGCTGAATCATCTTCTAACCCAGGTAAATTAGGTATATCACTTAAATTCTATAACAAAATAGAAATTCATCATTTTCACAAATAGAGGGTAAATAAGTAAGAACATTTTAATTTGTTTACATAAACGAATATGGAAAAAATTAATGTCAATAAGTGCAAGAAATAATGCCAATATAGATGATAAACAAGTTCCATATATAGCAAGAAATGTAACACACACCACTTTGTGCAGTCATAGTCTTTAATTTATGTGTATAATGAGAGCTATAATGCATCATGAGTATATATGTTCTCTATGATGGCTACATATTATATGATTATATTTCAATCTGTTTTTGTTTTTAGGTTTCTAATTTAATTAGACATATATTTTGGAATACATGAAATTTCACTACATTGTGTTACCATACTGGTACAACTTTTTGTGGAAATAATGATGTCAAAGTAATTACTATTGAAATATGCATATACTGTTGAAAACACCAAGCTTACCTGAATAATTATATCATACAACCTAACCATGTCTTGAGGTTTGGTGATCTTTTTTGATTCATCTACTTGTACACCTGGTAAATTTTCTTTCGCACACTCTATCAATATTAAATTTCTTTCTATCGTTTTTGTTAATTTGATGTAAGTAAGATAAGTATGAAGATAGTGTTGATTGCTGATTTTTCCATCAATAGGTTGCCCACGAATTGCAGCTTTAAAAATCTAGAAGAAAAAATATTAAATTGAAATTTTAATGCAATCTTAAAACCTTATAATTGTCAAAACACTATAATTGTCAAATTTTCATTAAGAACTTTGTTCTGTATAACATTCACAACCTCTATGTAGGACTGTAGGATATTCTCGATATAGTCATTTATCGCGATATGGTATTTTCAGACCCAACTACGATATCATGTGGCCAAAAATCGTCGATATAGTGGTTTATCGAATATCGCCAAAAACTTCAAATATCGAATAAAAATATTCAAAAAATAGACACTATACAGCAGTGGAAATTAGCCGACGGCAATAAACTATTATAAAACTAATGTTAAATGTTGAAAACACTTGGCTTGCACAATGTCCACAGCCGTTTTACACTGCATCGTGCATGCGTTACTTTTACTTTGTTTTTGGACAACAATAAATTGTCAATTGTTTCTACATGTAGAGCTTAGGCCGACTAAACGCCTGAAATTTCCAACTACCGCGTCAAATTACCAGGATATAAATAGGTTGTCATATTTTTAAATACTTTTAGAAAACTCTACAAAACTTAATTTCTGAAAGCAAGAATAAAACGATCTATATATATAGATTATTGTGACTGTTAGGCCAATCGAATGTTTGAATGGAAGATAGTCTGGATCATTTAGTATTTGTTTAACTGTTTGAACTAAAATACAGGACTTGAAGACCACATCTACTTACTTCCACTGAACGTAGTATGTGTTAATGTTCTTACACAAGGTCACAAGCAGACGCTTTTTTAAACCGGTTGTAATTAATTTAATTATGGAAAACTTAGCTAGTACTATCAGTACTTGTAGACCAACAGAGGAAATTATGGAGGTGCAGGGCCTAGTTGAAAGATAGGTTGCCAGGCAACGAAACATACGCCCACAACAGCTAAGTCATCCGGGCAGTCAACAAGGGTTGTCGCATATTGTTTCTTTTATCAGTAAGGAGAACATTTACAACACATGATAATCTTATTACGAGTAATAGCCCATTAAATAATTATCAGAAATGATTAGAATAGTTTTGATGGTTTGTCTCAAGGCCTTTGTCAAAGTGATCAACTGCCAGAAATTATCAGAAATTATCACTGAAAATCAAATAGGATTCTTCGTATCATGACCGTAAATAGTGTGTATAAATTTAAAGTCAATCGGATATTAACTTTAGATTTTTCAAAGTGATCAAGGGTCATAACTCTGGCAGTAATTATCGGATATGCTGAAAATCAATAGGCTTCTTTGTATCATGACTTTAAACACCGTGTATAAATTTAAATTCAATCGGATATTAACTTTAGCCTCTAGAGCATTCACAAGATTTTTCAAAGTGATCAAGGGTCATAACTCGAGCAGGAATTATCGGATATTGCTGAAAATCAACAGGCTTCTTCTTATCATGACCTTACACACTGTGTATAAATTTAAAGTCAATCGGATATTAACTTTTGCCTCTAGAGCGTTCACAAGATTTTTCAAAGTGATCAAGGGTCATAACTCTGGTAGTAATTATCGGATATCACCGAAAATCAATAGGCTTCTTCGTCTCATGACCTTAAACACTGTGGATAAATTTAAAGTTAATCGGATATTAACTTTAGCCTCTAAAGCGTTCACAAGATTTTTCAAAGTGATCAAGGGTCATAACTCTGGCAGTAATTATCAGATATCACCGAAAATCAAAAGGCTTCTTCGTCTCATGACCTTAAACACTGTGTATAAATTTTTAAAGTCAATCGGATATTAACTATAGCCTCTAGAGTGTACACAAGATTTTTCAAAGTGATCAAGGGTCATAACTCTGGTAGTAATTATCGGATATCACCGAAAATCAATAGGCTTCTTCGTCTCACGACCTTAAACACTGTGTATAAATTTCAAGTCAATCGGATATTAACTTTAGCCTCTAAAGCGTTCACACGAATTTGTGGATGACGGACGGACGGACGGACGGACCGACAGACGGACGCGACGGCAATATACGACCACATTTCCATGTGGGCGTATAAAAAAGGAAATTAGTACCAAAACGAAAACGCACAAGTCGTGTTTATTGAAACGGTTTTATCCAAAAAGGATAAGGATGTTGTTTTGTTCATTTTAATAAATGTATTATAAATAAAGCAAAGTTTAAAGTGTATGAATAAAGCCATTCTTACCCACAACTCTTACTTACAATTCTTACACTGTAGTCAGCTTTAATGCATTTAATTTAATTTATTTAATAGCAAAGTGACATTATTATTAAATATCACGATATTTAACTATATCGTTGAAAAAAATGCCAACATTGATATCGTCCCTTTTTGCAATATCATACAACCCTAACTCTATGCATCTAAGGTGCAAATGTCATATATCAACTATGAGAGGGAGAATGTGCAGATCCATTTCAAATCATTCAACGGGGTACAAAACCTGAACATCATTATTATGTAAATGGTATGTCATCCGAACTATCCTGTTTGAGAAATAGTTTGTAAAATAGGCACTTTAGTAGTGAGTTATGACTAATGTGAAGTAAAGAACTAAATATACAGTATATTGTCAGAAGTTAGTGGGAGTGGCCCAGTGAGTAGTTCATTACCAGAGTACCTGTGTTCAATTTCACAAGATCACTATTGAGCAAACTGGTTTTGAAAACCAGATCTCATTATAAAATTACACTTACTGGATCTTCTTGTAAAGCGTCACGTAATAATTGTTGAGCATCAATACACTGTTTAAATAATGACTCATATATAGAAAGTTTACTGTCAGAACCTTCAGCTGATTTCAACTCTGTTGTACTGTCTTGAAGATTTAGAAGGAAGTTTCTAACGCCTTCCATTTTAACTGGAATAGTACGACCACGCCATGCTACCTCAGACAGTGTAGAAGCTTGTTTCTCTCTTGTTTGAAGAAGTAAATCCTGAGAAACAAATCATTATAATTTTTTTAGTAACATTCGACCTATTGATAGATAAACTGGCTGATGAATAATCAATCACTCAACCAAAATCATTGCAATAGATTGCAATGAATTCAACATACGGTTATCAGTTTGAAGTAGGGTAAGGATATATATAATGAAATGTAATGGGGTTTAACTGCCTACCGTTCTGCTCCAACTGGGCTAATAAACTGATTAACAAACGGAAGAAAATACATTTAAATCAACAATTGATTAACATATCTACTTACATCTAGTTTTGATATCAACTGATCTTCACCAGATTTGAGTCTCATATTTTGTAAATCTTTCAAAGCTGATTCATCGCCTATTTTATAAGCACAATATCTGATATTGGGCGATATTTCTTCTACTCTCTGTTGGTAGAGAACTTGTATATCTTCTGTAAACGCAGTAGCAAGTTTTTCATATATTGTTCTGCAAAACAAATGATATTATAAGTTTTGTAAATCTATTAAAATAGAACAATACAGCTAAAAACATATTCACACCATTTAACTATTACACAGTGTTATACAGCCACCAGTAAATACTTGAAGGGTGGACTGACTGAACAAACCTAGGATGTGGAGCTTTGGTGAAAGGGGCAGCAACTCTTTATAATAAAGATGTAAATCTTTGAATTTCAATGAAACGGAAGCACTTTAAAATGATGACACAAAACTCTGAATTTCTATCAACCCAATTTCATTTCTTAATTTCTTTTCGTTTCCTCCTTAGTACTAACCAACAACCCCCCCAAAACTGACCTGCAGATGAATTTTGTGGTCATAGGCACAGTAAAGTCATATTACACAATCAGCAAGTTTGAAAAACCTCTCTCAAAAACTGTTACCTGTAGCATGTTTAAAAGAAGTGTTGACAGACAGAAGTGTAAAGACAACTATATGAAATGAAATGTTGTTTAATGTCTTTTCCATAAACAATATACTCTCACATAAAATGTGGACATATAAAAAAGAAAGAGCAAATTGAAAAGATAGAATATCTTAGCCTAGATGACCAAAAAAGTATGCCACATCTCAAACTTTAATCCTGAGAAAAAGCTGCTTTCAATCTGATTTAAATACAGATATATATTTTGTTTCGTTTTTTTACAAATACAACCACCTCCATTACATAAAGATCTGACCAGTTGTGGTGGGTGGTCACATGTGAGGTCATACAGGTGGCTTTTGACCCTATGACACCAGACATTTGATTAACCAATCAGTGTTGATGTTTCTAGTGGGATACCCACAGTTACGTCCACCTCACGCTAAGAATTGACTGCAAAGGTTCGTTTCAATGGCTAATTCCTCATATCAACCATGACACTGGTTATATAACAACTCTTCCAGATCCCAGTGTAGTAAAGACAAGTAAAATGAAATGTTGAACAAGAAAAATAGAAACAGGATGTGTACTGTTTTTATCAGATGGCAATGCTTACAACTACTTACTTAGCATTACTAAATGAATCTATAGCATTCTGCCAGTTATCAGTTTCAAAATGTAAACTGCCTTGAATCCATGCATTGTACGCCTGAAAAAAATAATAAATAAATGACAGAATACTAGAGAAATATCTCAGAGAGAAACTAATTAATAAAAACAATTAATCACAATATATAAAATATGACTATACCTGGGACTCTAATTTTGTACGTGCATCACATTTCGGACTTTCACATAATTTAACTAATTCATTAGCGTGTTGTAAAGCTTTCCTTAATCTTGCAATCATATGAAACTTCTTTCTTGGTTCTGTGTTGGACTCAGATTTAAGCTGCATTGCAAAACCCCAAGCCCTTTCTGCTTCAAATAAAGGGAGATGTATGTACCTGTTCATAATTCAAAAATGGATATCAATAAATTCAATTTTTAACAAGTCATGGTACTGGTGGGAAAGCAGACAATTCGTCTGTAGAAAAATACAGAAGCCAACAATGAGCTTCATGTCCCTGCTCCAATCCCCTAAAAGTAGATGACATCCATTAATTACTTGCAGATTTATCTTTATCTAGCAATCAAATTGTTTGTCCCTCTGCTTAATCTAATATCAAGCCAATTCATGAATGTAATGAACCTGTACACGAAGATTCATTACTCCCTCTTAAATCGAAGCTGAGTTATTGTGTTATGTAGTCTTGGCCAATGAAATGTTTTATCTCTGCCTAGTCTAAGTAAAAAATGCCCCTCTTCGAACTCTGTGGAGAGAATCACCTAACGAATATCTAAACCAAGTTGGAATATTCTAGCTCACTGAGAAGCAGAGTTTGTGTGTTGTCACCTAATGTAAATCTACATCAAGTTCAAAGATGTTACCTCAATTAGAAGCAGAGTAATTGTGTGACAGACAGATAAACTGAATTTAAATGTTCCAAGGATTTTTTGAAATCTTACACATACATTATGCAAGAGCTAATTCTGCTTATTACAGGTCTTTCTTAATGGAACAATTTCAATAAATTCATTTTATATTATCTATTTTGGAACTATTATAGTAAGAATGTTCAGCTCTTTATCTAAATCTTGCATAAAACATCTATAAGAAATTATTTTAGAAGAATATATCGAGTACAACTATATATTAATATGAATATTTATTAATCAGACAAAGAAACAAATAAAATTTTGCAGTTACTTTTCATCACTCAACATCTCGAGGGTGATTTTCTTTGGAGCAACTTTGTGTTTAGTACCCTGTGCAAAATGTAATGATTTCCGCAATCTTCTGATTTTCCTTGAACAATAAGACCTGTTAAAGAGAAAAAGCATGTGTAAGCAATTTGTCATAGGGCCCAGTTGACACAATTTCAGATATCAATAGATCAATGTTTGTTTACATGTCACAACCAAGGTCACTAATTACTGTGATGTGAACTGTATAATAATAGAGGGTTCTGGGCTAAGTTTCAAATGACAGAAAAAATTTTTTTAAAAATATTTCATGACAATATACATAAAATACTACCCAATTTTTTTTTATTTCATCAAAATATTCCAATAAGATCCGAAGTTATGGAATTTTAAAATTCGAGATCGACGTAAAAAATGTAATCAAAATGCTCTATACCAGCCAATGCGTGGAATGGCACCAAAATAAGTTCTTTTCAGTCATATCTGCTGAGTGACGTCATAATGGGTATTTTCCCTTCAGAATCACTAGTACCAATTTTAAAACTGTAATCCGCACGTTATTGTCAGCTAAGATTGATTAAAATCGTAATAATTTGAATGATAATATGTCAAATATTTATAATCTGGATGATACCACAAAAAAACGTAAGCTTATTTAGTCAAAATTTAGCAAATTTCAGTAATCAAAACGAATCGTTTGATTGGTGCCATATCAGAATCCAACGGAAACTAAGGTGCGGAAATCCAATAAAGTGGGTCGCAGCAATGGAAAATTCTAGGTCGCGTGACATCGCTTACATTTCTATAATTTTTTTAGCCTGAATCTTTGCAGATATCGAGATTGACATTAAACTATTACAATACAATTGCTAGTAATACATTTACATAAAATAGCAACTCAGAATCGTAGATTGAACTTAGCCATATTTCAGTCACTGGCTGTCTGATTTCACGCTAAGTCATGTGACCTGCATACTCCTGCGCAGTGTTTCATTTGATTAGAACTAATCCACTTCACACTGCTATCTTGAGTGAACATTGTTGTGCTAAATAATTATTGGTCAGTGGTGCCATTACCAACCAATGACCTGCATTGTAACAAACAATATCGGGGTTAACCAGACCTCAAAATATGTTACCGCAATGTATCTAGTGACAATCGCCACTTGTTTACGTCATAACCCGCGAAATTTATTATGCTCGATTATCCAGTGCCAACATGTTTTCTTCTTGGGCCATTTTGAAAATTATGCCAGATTAGAGGAGGGATTTGATTGGACGTTAAAAAGAGACACGCCCCGCCCAATTTCAAGAATATGACTTCTATCCAGCAATCGTAAGAGAGGGATTTCTCGCGCCATTGCTTCAGGAATATGCGTGACCTGAAAACCCTAATAATAACTGTTTTCTATTAGGTAATGCAAACCATATGTGCCATGGCCATTCAACACATATCACGGAACCAGATTTCTTATAAACCTGCACATAACTATATCAGTAGCAGTCATTTGTAGCCATCATTGGCATTACTTATTTTTTGCGCTGTTGTTAGTTCTAGTTTCCATGCATACCTGTAACGTTGATGATCTCCATGACGTAACCCATGTTGTTGTTGAGCCTCTTTGATTAACTGTAACACTAAATCAAAAAGAAAAGGAGTAATTAAGTCAATTGAAAGCAAACAAGGGCATCTGACAGTGACATGAAGAACAATAGTGACAGTTTATATCAATAACATTCTATACATAATACTAATACATGTAAAACAAACATAAATTTTTTTTTTTTATTTCCAATAAGCCTAGACTCATTCGTTTAACGTCAACGATAAAAGTTTCCTTCGAGATAATTCCAATTCCATCAAATAAAATAAAGATGGCTTTATTTCCATGTTATCCTGTATAGTATTAGTATATAACATCATGACATATGGTATACAATGCAATGATGATAAACTACACTTACAGTTTACAGTCACAGGTTCGGAACCGTGAGTGCATACTTACATTACTAGTGACTTAAATTAATGCAGTCTGCTATTCCCGCTAATAAATGAGAATCAAGATTCAATTTCTGTAACTGAATTATGCTGACTAATAATATAAACTAGTCTGTAGCATTTGGTTACATCAACAGATACTCCACAAAATTATGCTGGATTTGCCGATTTGGAAAAAATCAAAATATTATGAATTTATAAGGCGTGCATATGAAATATATTATAAGAGTGTAACAATATAATATGATGATGCGATAGATTCTAAAAATATTAAACCTTCAATAGAAAAGGATTGTGTAACTGGAACTTCTGAGTCGGTTTGATCAGCAATATTGTCGCCACTACCAGTCACGTTTTCTTCGTCGGCAGCCATGTTTCTCTGACACGATGCAATTAAGCGCCACTCCGTTAATATAAAATAAAGGGGAAGCACTCTGCCTATTAGTGCGTATTTTTTTCGGGTTCGCTTTTACTTTTACCATTCTTGTCGAAGTCTCACATAATATTTCGGAATAAAGAAAGAATACGAGAAATTGTTCTTTTTATCAGAAATTGATTTGATGACACTCGTAGGCGGAACAAAGTAATGAGGAATATATTATTATTAAAATATTGGTTTAAATATTTAACATTGGTTGACTAGTTCACACAAAGTCACAATCATAGTTAAGTAAGACTAGTAAGAAGAGTAATAATAAGACAATCCCGATAAGAACAGAGTCTCAAAAATGAAAGTCCGAGTATTTATGAAATTTATGGACCAAAATATAGTGGCATGGTTTATGTACCTTGTCTCAAAATTTCAGCTCAAAATATTGAGTCGTTTGGACGTGAACGTCAACACTGCTTATCCGGACACGTAACCCTTTTAAGATTTCGGGTCAATTTTTTCATTGGGTGACCTGATAATCGATTAAAGTTTCTTGAGAGGTCTATACAGTGAATGACCCATGCTCTGTACTTGATAACAAAAAGTAAATTTCACCTACATATTATTTTTATAGAAAAAAGTCTGGTTTTATCCAGATACTGTATAATAAAACGTTCTCCAAAACTGTCAGGTTTAAGTTATTTATAAGCGTATCACAAATATCGGGTTAGTAGGAGGGGCCTTAGGTTATGGATTTTAAACGATTTTTAACACTAAATTAAGCAGTTTTATTCCCCAAAAAGTTATCGGGATTTTCACTTTAAGTAATAGAAATACGCTGGTTGTTTATGTGTTCACAGCGCAGCTCGTACTATCCCAAAAATGTTGACGGGACAAGGGCTGTTGTTTACAGGTCATAAGGATAGATACTGAATAAGGTGGGACTAAGAACACACTTTTGTTTCACACTATTTAGGATATGAGATCGGTTGCTGTATATTATGCATGCTGCATGGTGTTAATATGCAAGCTCGATATTCTTGTTATTTGAATAATGACACTGACCTATGACTCTCAATATATTGATTTTTGATAATCATTTCTATTTTTCGGACAAAATCTAAATCTTCAAGACATGATCAACGATACAGTAGGCTATACTCATAATTGTTCAAGAGACAACAAAATCTAATTAAAATGACGCCCATCACAAGATGCCGGCGAGAATAAGTTTATAGCTCAATCTGTGGACTCATAATAAATTTTTTTTTATCATAATAACGTTGTTAATTTGTGTTTCCGACTTATGCTTCAGAAGACGGTATCTTGAATTTATTTTTCAGAATCAAAATTGTATTATACGCTTTCAGTTCAGTTATAAAGATGTATTCTTGCAAACCATTTTCATGGGGGAGGGGGGGTCGATAAGGAGTAGGCCTATTGTCGCCCGTCCAACCTCGTGGATTTTCTCTGGGTCATCCAGTATCCTCTCACTGCTAAAGACCCCTACGCGCAAACGATTTGTTTAAAAGAAAAAAAGAACCGCGTGTTAGCCCCGAGTTTGTGTCGAGTAGACGTTAAACGCCATTTCTCTCTCGTTTTTGCGGGGTTATATCATCAGGGTTTGAGTGCCAAATCCCGCAATATATTTCTTTGTGAAAAATAGACGTCTGATTAAACACAGATCCTGTGTCATTTCGTTTCTATAGCTTAAAATTTCGGGTTACATGTTTTCACTAGGGATCTGGAATAGTTGTTATATTTGACGTGTTCTTAGTGATTGATGGGTTAGCCAATGAAACGGTCTGTTACGGCGAGCTTTTGGCTTTTTGATACCCGGATCCGTGGGTAAACCACTAGAAACATCACTGCTGATTGATTAATCTATAAATCCATGTCTGACGTTATAGGGTCAAAACTGGCTCCATCAAAGCTGGCTCGTTTGACCACTGGGCGGCTGGCGTGAACTCTGTATTTTTAATCAGATTGTAGATAGGCCTACGGGCACCTTTTTTTTTTCTCTTTTTGGTGCGGTACGGTATACGCGCCCCTTCCTTTGGCGCAATGACATTAATGCAATTGTTTTTTGTATGTACAGAGGCCTATAACCTACCAGGTCGTCGCAGAATATGCTTATTTTCTTAAGATTATGGCTTTCTAATTTGTATTTTACAAGGTATCTCTTAAAGAGTTAGGTACATATCCAGGGGAGAATCCAGGAATTTTTGCAAGGTTCCTGTTCAGGAAATTTGACAGTCGACAATGCTGGATGCCATCATGGCTTCAATTACCATTGGCATACGTGCACACTGAGCTTTTCTATTTTATTCAAAGAGAGATCTTTTTTTTTTTAAAGATTTTCCGGCCTGACAAGGACAGCTGCCTAGTCGTTGGAATGGGACGAAAACCCGAGGTCCCGTGTACACAGTGGAGTGCACGTAAAAGATCCCTTGGAAGTTGGAATTCGATATAAGAGTAGCCTACAGTATATCCGTAGCGCCGTTGCCCGGGCAAAATTTCCCTCATTGCACACTGTATGGCGTATGCCCGTCTTCTATTAGCCCGGGTTAGGTGCAAAAGAGTAGGACGTTAAACCCCATTTCATTTCATTTCATTTGTACCCATGGATATCCTATAAAGACATTAAATATCTTTGGTTGTAGGCCTACCTTTAAATAAAGCCCCAATAACAATAAGGTTTTCAAATGTGACTTTGATTTAAAATATTTTCGAACCCTCTGGACAAGTAAAGTAGGTCGTAATGGATAATTTACACAACAGGTAGGACACTTAAACATCTAGTACTTAGAATAAGGGTATTATTTATTTTCTGGAGCTACCAAACCAGCAAGAATGTTATTGTCCCTTTAAACCGTGATTTCTAACGAGTGCTTTCCCTTTGATATTATTTCCTCCCCACAATCCGCAGCGCGCCACGTCCGCAGCCGCCATTAAACCAAAACGTGAGAGAGAAGAAGCAGACGCATCAACATGAATATCTTTCGGCTTATCGGGGACATGTCCCATCTTTTAGCAATAATAATTCTTTTGCTAAAGATGTGGAAAACCCGATCATGTGCAGGTATTATATTATAAGATGATATTAATTGATGAATCATGAGAGACGGTCAAGACACTTGTCAACACACACAGGTTTTCGCCGACACATTTTCAATAGCATTGAATGATTGAAATAACTGTATAAAAAACTCTGAGCAGTTTTAACCCTTAAACCGAATACTGATATATATTGCACACCAATAAAACTAAAGAGAATATGCAACATGCAAAGGTGTGGAATAAACTGTCGTGTGCAGATCTATTTTCTTTGCTTGCCAAACAAAATATCGGCTGCTCAAAAAGATGACGTGTCTCGTCTATGAATCCGAGGTGTAGATTTGTTTATGTTTTGTTACTGTTATCCTAATGGATTGTAGGTCTACCCACCTTTACTAACTTTATTTCTGTTTTGTCAAGGATTTTGATCTAAAACAATGTTTCAATTCATTTTGACATACTTTATTGAACACATAAAACTTAATAATAAAAGTATAATTTAGCCCTTGCTCGCCCAATTATTTATGCGTCCAGTTTCAAATCAAGTTTCATATTCATAAAACTTTTAAAGATTAGCCTACGTACGATTGAATATTTTGCACTTTACTTGAGTATTCTCTACAAATTTATACCTAGAAACAATATCATGCTACAGGATGATGTGTCCTGTTGAACGAAGTGTCTTTAGAGTAACACATAATATTCTGAGCGATGTTGTCCATCTTGGAAGTTTTCACCATGTTATAGGGTCTACAGTTTTGATTGTTACAATAATCAACAAGTCTTGATTATCCTTTTATGAATTAAATTATTAAGTTGTGATAGTGTTTCAGTTCAATTGCTCGTACCTTACATTTTGCATCTTTAATTATTTAAACATACAATACATTCAAATTCTAGAAAAGTTTGTTTGATTTAGTTAAAACCCCACTTTCTTTTTCAGGTATCTCAGGGAAAACACAAATTCTGTTTGCATTAGTTTTTACAACAAGATATCTGGATTTATTTACAAGTTTTATCTCTCTGTACAATACAACTATGAAGCTTTTCTTCATCACCTCAAGTTATTTCACAGTTTTCCTGATGTATTCTAAATTCCGAGCCACATATGACAGTAACCACGATTCTTTCCGTATGGAGTTCCTGGTTGTTCCTGTGGGTGGTTTGGCTTTCTTAGTTAACCATGAATTTTTGCCTCTTGAGGTTTGTAATTTATATTAAGCTTTTATTGTGTGTTCATGCAGGCAGGCCCGTCTGAAAATTCTGCCACATTATATGTCAAAATTTAGTATTATTAAATTGTAATAACAACTTGTCGATAAGATTCACACCAAGTACAACAACTTACGGTATAATTGCTTTGAACAAGAGTCTTGACTGACCATAATTTTAAATACATGTGTATGTAGTTAATGACAGTTGTGCTGAATTATGTTGATTGGTATGCAACTACTTTGTTAAATCTGTAGAATGGAATATTATCGGTTTATGTTAGATGCTTTCCATTTGAATAAAAAAAGAATGTGAATGTATGTAAATGATGAATATTTATCATATTAACTATTCAACTTGTTTCTGCAGGACATGCATTCTATTTTTATATACATGTAATAATACAGAAAAAAAACTTTGCCTTGAGAAGTTGTGTCTGACAAACAGTTGAACTGTTTATTTTAAGTAAAGTGCAAGAGTACAAATTCCATTTGTTCAATGACATGATAATTCAAGATTCATTTTAATATATTTTGTCTCAATTTTCTCTTTACAGATTTTATGGACATTTTCTATCTACTTAGAATCTGTAGCCATTTTACCCCAATTGTTTATGGTTAGCAAAACTGGTGAAGCTGAAACTATAACCAGTCATTATCTATTTGCTCTAGGATCCTACAGATTGCTATATATATTCAACTGGGTATATAGATATTATTTTGAGGGCTTTTTTGATTTGATAGCCGTTGTAGCTGGTTGCGTACAAACCATTTTGTATTGTGATTTCTTCTATTTATACATTACGAAGGGTAAGTGTTTTATATTTCATACTTCGGAGATATATCAATGAAAAATTCAGTTGATCTTTCATAATTTCTGACATTGTACATAAACATTCTGTAGCAGACAGATTTAAATTGGTTATATTTCTTGAATATGCTGCATGATCTGTATCAAACATGTGAGGATTTAATTAGTAGAGAAATAACACTGTAAACAGGGATCATTTATCCATGTTTTCCCAAACGTTATAACACGCAAAGATCAAGCATAAGGTTATTTGTGTTTTAAAGAAATGTTATGATAAATTGTAAAATGGAGTTATTTCCCTTGAACATGTGAGAGACATTTTGCATACCTCAACAGCCACCACCAAATTTGAACTTGAGATTATATTCAGAAAAACATGGTTATTGATTTCAGGTAAATACAAAGACATTGCTCTAATGGAAGTCAGGTACTTATAATAATATATAGGTTGACAAAGTAAATATAACTAGCATATCGTAGTTTACTTATCTTCCTGCCCAAGAGCCTGCAATTAAATACCACTATTAAATTAAACATACCATGGTCGTTTACAGTATACATGTACATGTGTTTAATTTAGTAAAATATTAAGTCAGATTTTGGCTGTGGGGGTATGCTAGTGACTCAACAAATGATTTAAGCAGAGTTGATTGTTTCAAGATTAGGTTTACATCATGGTTTTAAGGAAAAGTTAATATCTTTTTGGTCATTCACAGTATTGTAATTAATTTGAATGAAATAGTGGATTAATAGACTGGGTACCAACGTACATGGGATGCCATGATGTTTATTGTTGCTTAAACATTGTTTTGTCACTTGTGTTTGTAGCATTTTTGAAGTACATGCTTTGTGGTGTCTTTTTTGTTTGTTTTATAACATATTATTTGATTATATAAAAAATCAAATTCTGAACTGGAAATTTTTTATGGTTAGGCCTATCTCAAACATTCCTCTTCATTGAGTTATAACTTATACTTTTAGAATAAAAAAAAACAAAAAAAACCCCAAAAACAGTTTTGGTTATTTCTAAACAAAAACCTCAAACTGGTTAATAATTTGATTCTTTGTTGCAAACTCCAAAATATCAGTAAATCTACATGTATAGAACTATAATCCAAAAACGTTCCATACTGTAAATAGTGATGCATAAGGTAAAGAATTTGTCTTCATAATATAATGCTCTCTGTTGAGTGTTTTAACTAGTATAAGACATAACCTTGAGAGAAACAAAAGTCCATGATTTAAATTATTATTTTTGAAATGTAATTTTATTTTTTATGTAAATCAGAAAATTTTATGGTTATGCCATAGGTGTAGGTGTGTGAAAATCTAGCATTCCTATTTTTCCACCAGTCATCCCTTTCTTTAGAATATATGGTTTCCAGATAATCTGGTAATGATTTTGCATGGTGGACAGTTTTATGGGCTAACTTTTAACCAATTAATATAATTCATTGAGCAGTTTTCTGCACTTGCATGTTCTGTTACATTTGATTACAGTACAATCTAGAGCTTTTTTATAACATATGATTGAGGAATTGTAGCCTGATATCCATATAGTCACACCAGTCACAAGATTAGAATTGTCAAAGCAGCTATTAATCATCATGTATTTGATAAAATTGTAGAAATTATCTCTTCACTTGACACTTTCAAATAGAAACCAGTTGTTTATTTTATTTTTTTTTTCTTCCAGTGTTGAAGGGAAAGAAACTCAGTCTACCGGCTTAAAGGTGGGACTTCTTCATGTTTAAAGAGTAGGAAAATGAACATATGTAAAGTCTTGTTTATGAGGGATAACACTGATGAATGGAATGGATAACTGTGACTGTTTATGATCAATTGACCTATAGGTCAAAGTTTTGTGTCAAAATATTCAACATATTGTAAAAATGCAGTTTTGTATCTGAGCTGTGTCATCATCTCATGTTATTTCTAAGAGTGAAATAAATTTTTATTCATAGAAATGTTAACCATGTACATATCTTTAATTTTATTTTTTTGGGGTTAATGTGGAAAGAAATCTTGATGGGATCAAAATGAGATTATTATAAAGCATAAAATAATAAGGTTAAATGTTTTATTTCCATTAAATTTGTATCCGATATCAGTGGTTAAAAAATATACTTTTATTTAACACCGGTGTATTGACTAGCTATGTTGATAGATCTAAGTGTTGACAAAAGATATTTTAACTTCTAAATAGCTAGTCTTATGCTTAAGTGCCTACTGTATACCAAAATTGTTTTTTAAAAAATCTATTTCTTGTTTTCAATTTTGAATGTTACAGTTTATTTTGGGGTATAACTGTTCAATTTTAATCATTTGATGGTTTTAATGATGAAAGTTGTACATGTTAATTACCACTCTGAAAATTGGGGAAAGTGAACTGCAGCTATAAAATGATACGTTAAATACTGTTAAATTTCTGTTATTTTTTTTTATATGTTTAAAAGTTATTTTAGATTTTAAGCAGTAGGGTTGAGACACAAAAAATTCTGCTAGTATAGAAACTCAGTCTTGTTTTATATTGATCAGGGATTTTCCATGTTGACGAACAGGGAGGTTAAATACATGAAGCGATATTCGACAAGATCAATTGTCTGTCAAATTATCAGAATGGCCGATGGGTATTGGTACACTTGATCCAGAGAGTTGACTAGTCTGTTATTAAAGTGATGTTATTATGTGTGTAAATCTCTTTATTTAAAAGAAACCTAGGAAGATTAGTATCTAACAATATACAGCGTGAACTTCATATGAATCCAACAAAATTGTTTATGAATTTTTACTTTTGTGTACCTTTAACCATCTTTAAAATTGTATATTTTTTCAAAATGAATAACAGAGAAACGGATCCCCTTATTTCATTTATGTATATAATTTATTTACAGCATTGAGGTGAACTGTTATTAATATATATTTACAATACAAATAAAAATATATTTCAAGTATTAAAAATACATGAAAGTATCTTTCAAATCACTGTCATTTTACTATGAACACTATTTCATATCCATGAAAATTATTTAATTTGAATTGCATGCATGTCTTTGTTTGTTCTTTCTTGTCTTGCATGACAATTTGGGAAAAAACTGATTCGTTTAAATCCCCCAAATCATGTTTATTTGTAAAATATATCTCTTGAAAACAATAAAATGCATACAAATATATCATCACAAAGAACTTTTATCTTTTATCAAATAAAACTGATATGCTTAGTTTAATTTTGCACAGCTTGTGCTTGGATCAATTTTTTACCCAAAGGTGCCAGGTTTTACTTCTGTCATTATTTTCCTGGAAATAATGTTAACAGCACATCATATTGGTCTCAGATATTTGATAAGTTTATCACTAATGTTGCTAACATGAAGCTGTTCCTATAAAGAAAGAACAATGGAATAAGTAAAACCACTAACCTGTTTACAATGAAGAATGGAATTTAGTAATTGGTCACATTAAAAAAAATCACAACTTTTAAGGAGTGCAATTACTGAATTTTAATGAGCATTTCAATGCGCAGGAGATTCTCAAATTAATCTGTGTTTTATTTACTCTCCACTGACATTCAAAACTTTTTACGTCCATTTCATCCCCAATTTTCATGCTTTTAATCTTCATAACAATTCCAAAAAATGTTTGATTAGATGCAGATAAATGTTGATAAAATTCTTTCATGTAGCAATTAGTCAAAAGCATGTACAAATTTGTCTAGGTTCTAAATTATATCATTTAGCAATTTTCAAGATTGTAGTAGGGGATCCCATTTTTATGTGAAAGCAATATTTTACTCAGTAAACAAGCATTTAAAAAATGTAATTCAGTCACAAAAGAAAATCAGTCAATTCAGAACTTACTCTCAAATTCTGACGTAATCACATGCTTGGATCTTTCTTATGGCAAGATTTTAACTTAATTTCAAATGCCCTTCACCTTCCCAAGATTCTACTGATCGTAATGCTGGGGGAAAGAAAGACTGAAGAAAATAACCTGAGAAAATGTCAAGGTTTTTTTCTGAAGTCTGTTCCCCAGCATAATCCAAGTCGAGGACTTTTGTTCTTGCTTATAAACCATCTATGTTTACATCTACTCAACTTAAGAATATCCCAGAATTCCAGTTAGAAGAACCTTATATTATGTTTTCTCATGGTAAAAAAACCCTACTCTGGAAGAATAACCCCTTACAGGTTTAAAGAAAAATTTTCCAAAGAATAACCCCAAATTTCCCTGTAGACTGCAATCTATTCAGAACATACAATATACCCCAAAGATCAAAGAGATTTTCCCTTATAGGTTTATAAAGTCTTCTTATAAATGAAATGGGATCCTACTTTTCTGCACTGATGACTTACAATGTTTATCATCTGAGTTTCTAGTTGGTTGTTATATGCAGTGCAGTTTTAGTATACCATAGCTATCACATAGAATTGAAATCTGATTAATTAACTAGGGCAATTAACATTATATAATTGAAACTCTCTGTTTGTTACTACTTTCACATTTTTTAACATTCAAACTGTTAATGTTTATTTACCCGAAGATTTGTATCACGATTTCTTAAGCCAACGACACCCGTATCTAATGTTTGATCATTCATAATAACAGTATATGGAATTCCTAGCTCATCATATCTGAAAAGAAATACTTCAGAATAATTCTCCAACTGACTACAAACACAAATATTTTGACAGAACAAGCTTTTACAGTGTGATAAATATTATCACATTTAATAACACTATTAATTTTTTAAACCTAGGTAGGGTCGCCTGTTCAATCTCATGGGTTTTCTCCGGTACTCCCCCCCCCCCCCCCCCACTGCTAGACACCTATGCGCAAGCGAATAATTGAAATAAAATTAAATGTGTTAGTCCCAAAATGACCTAATTTGTGTCGAGTGGACGTTAAACCTCATTTCTCTCTCTCTTTTAAACCTAGTACAGAGTGTGGAGTAATATCTGACCTTTTGAACTGGCTGGTTTGGCCATTGGAATCTGATACATCTAAAACCATTATTCCATTCTGCCTGAGTTCTTGCAGAAAGTGATCTGCCAAATGTCTTATCTCTTTGGTTTTATTACCACTAGTTGCTAAAGCCACTTTAAATGGCGCTAGATGAGTATGTAATTGTAGTACCTAGCAATATAAACATTTAACATATATATCTCCCAATAAGAATGCCTCTTTCTAAAAATTATAAACGGAAGTTGCTCTAATATTAGTAATCCTCTTCTTCCCCACTTATATGATATTTAGCAAAAATACAAATGATGTATTGTTACTTTAATGACATTATTAAAAGTCTTTACAATAGAATAGTACATACATTTGAACCAGGTGGTTTATGTCTTTAACTTTTTCTTTTGCAATGTAAATTGGCGAAATATCACAGTTTTGTACTATAGTGTGGTTTGATTGTCAGTTAGGTCTGTTCCAAATTAAGGAAATTGCTATGAAGTGATGGAATTCGGACACAATGTTAATTGTATTTCCCAATAACAGACATGGTTATTGGTCAAGATTGTACAATATTAAGTTCATGAATGCAATTGTCGCCAGAAATTCTCTTTTTCTCGAATGTTCCATCAAGTATCCCCTAATTGTTAACAGAACCAGATGGATACAATTATCTGCATTTTTTCAACACATTATTTAATGATTCCAACACTTACAAAAGACATGTAAATAGCTTACATATCTGGGATCTTGTTTTTTGTCCGATTTAGTGGAAAATATTTCTTTTTCTTTAAAACTGTCAACCAAAATTGCCATCATACTTTTTTCTAAAGACGTCTGCAAATGAAGAACATGAGGCATAACTGTCTTTCTCATCCATTTGCCCTGAAATGAAAAGAAAAATTACATTGATGAAAAGTGGAATAAATATATCATATTATCACATATATGTAGCGTCAGGACCATCTAATTATTAAAAGCATAATCATAAAACAACAAGATATGTTAAGAACTTATTATTACTGGGATTGCAACTGTTTTCATGTATTTATTGTTTTGATTAGACAAAGGCGAAGCAGTGACTTCTGTTCAAGATTAGATTAATGGCCCAATGATAGATTAGGTCTGTATCTGCAGCCGTGATACTTTCACTAAGGGAGTTCCAGCCTTGCATTGTATTAATGCACAACAAGTTTTTATAATTTGGGCTTAATGCACTCTTCGTTTGGTAGAAGAACAAGTGGTTGGTACTGTATTTTTCGACAATATTTGATTGAAATGAGTCCTGGTATTTTTTTGCTTTTATTGGTCTTCATGTATTAAGTAACTTGTTATATTAACTGAAGGTACCATACCCCTGACAAATTTAAACAGGAAGACTAGCCAGACCTGTTTGCGGCAGTCTTGGAGGCTGCCTAATTACAACTTCTTTAACATTGGTAGAGACACATCCAACTTCTTTAGACAATTTGGCGAGCGATGGATTTGATGTAAATATTATGTCTAAAATGTTACCCATGCAGGTTGGTTGGTCGTGAATCTTGTGTTAATCAGGCAGCAGTTGTTAAATGTTTTTGTTGGACCGGACAGTTCAAGTCTCCACATAGCATCACTTGCTTGTTTTAAGATGTTATTTTAATGCTTAAGGAGTTATTTAGTTCTTGTAAGTCTTTTTCAGTTTTTTGGGGCATATAGAGACATAAAGATTTTTCCGGCTTTTAAGTGAGATTTTGACAAATTCTAGTTCACAGTCTGTGACGTTTTCAGTGCATTCCAATGTTAGATTTGATTGCACTTCAATAAAGTCAGTCAATCATGACAGAATAACTAGTTAATCAAGGTAGGTGTATAAACAGTATAACACGATCAATACGTTGATCACTTAATTACCTGATCCATCCAGCCTATTATCATCGATAATTGGGTTGAGTGGTAGTTATACACTACGTACACTATATCAATTTTGGAATTTTCAATATTATTCACCATGTCTTGATGTCCGATGGCCATATTCCTGGTGGGACAATTTTGAATGTTTTAAAAATAGTGTTGGACATGTTCAGAATATACAGGCACTGGACTGCTCCTATGAAATTTCTCTATACATCAGTAAATTGATATAAATTTAATTTCATAGTAATATTTATAAACTAATATATTATTGTAGATATGTAAACAGCTGGTCAATACATTTATATACACTGTACATGTTTAAAATGCTTAAACAAAAATAATAATTGAGTTTTATGTATGAAGAATGGGAATCAATAAAACTGAATTTACAATATGACACAGCTGGTGTATATTATAATGAACATGTAGATAATAAGACAAGGTTTTGCTTTAGTTTGATTGTATAAAACACATCTGTTGTAATTCATGAATAACAGCAATAGTTATAAAGGCAAATGAAGTATAGATGTGTATTCTAGAAAAGTTTGGATTAAAGGAGCTTTATCTGTATCTTGTATCGCAAAATTTACTCTATTTCTGTACACCTATTTTCTTCAAAGTGGACAGATCTCCAATTCACAAAATAAAGATCTATATTTTGTTATTTTTTTTTTATACTTTTGAAGGCCTTTACTTACATAAGGATCTTACAGTTTGTATAGAGGAGATCACATCAGGGGTTATATATGAGTGGCTTTTGACAACATTCTTTTAACTAATCAGTGTCAGTGTTTCAACTGGATATGCATAAATACAACTTAGAGTGATTTTTCTCTCGCACAGTACCGCATGCCAGACAATAAGAACTCAACTTATCAGCTCAATTGATTGGCTAATCCCTCACTGTAACCAGATTGTCAGCACAAGAGTTATGGTTTTTACCATACTTGACCAACCAGATCGCTTATCAAGCTTATCCTAAGCAAAAAATTTGCATCATCTGACTTAATCAATTGTATTGATGTAAAGCAACTATTTTCAGAATTTCATCCCGCTCACCAAAGTAGAATCAAAGTCATAATGCTTAGTACATGGAGAATGTTCATCATGACACTCCATTCAGGCATACACCTAATAATCGACATAAAGTTTGAACATACTAAGTCAATTAGAAAGAGAAATGAAACGAAATGGAGAGAGAGAGAAAAAATGGGGTTTATGGTCCACTGACACAAACTAG
Source organism: Patella caerulea (assembly GCA_036850965.1). Classification (NCBI taxonomy): domain Eukaryota; kingdom Metazoa; phylum Mollusca; class Gastropoda; family Patellidae; genus Patella; species Patella caerulea. Next base: position 16,453,337 of record JAZGQO010000004.1, on the reverse strand, counting down.
GTCATTTTGAGACTAACACCCGACCTCCAGCCTAGCGAGTCAGCATCTTACCCACTTAGCCAAGTGATCCCCTAAGTTAGAAAGGGACTCTCAATCAATCAAATTTAAGTCTATACTTAGCTTAAGTTCATCATTGAACTAAGTCAAGGTACTGCTGTAAGGAAACTATATACAAAGTTTCACTAAGCAGTGTGATGAACAAAGATAGGTTGCCAGGCAACAAAACATACGTCCACGGCATCTAAATCGTCCGATCAGTCAACAAGAGTTATGAAACATTTATAATACTCTGAAATCTGATTAAGATTAACAACTCATAAAATAATTATCAGAAAATCATTAGAATTTGTTTGGTTTTTATAAAGTTCTGCCGCATGCTAACGCTTAGTATAAGAAATATTTAAAATAATGCTTTAAGCTCTTCATTGAAAATCAATAAACTTGTTCGTCTCAAGACATTAAACTCTGTGTATCAATCTGAAGTCAATTGGATGATAAGTTTGGCCTCTAGAGCATTACAAAGGTGATCAAGGGAGATCACTCTGACAGTAATTATCAGGATTCGCTGAAAATCAATAGCATCATGTGACCTTAAACACTGTGTGTCAATCGGATATTAACTTTGGCCTCTAGAGCCTTCACAAGATTTTCAGAGGTGATCAAGGGCCATAACTCTGGCAGTAATTATCTGAAATCGCTGAAAATCAATAGGCTTCTTTGTTTCATGACCTTAAACACTGTGTATAAATTTAAGGTCAATCGGATATTATCTTTGGCCTCTAGAGCGATCACAATATTTTTAAAAGTCATCAAGGGCCATAACTCTGGCAATTATTATCGGAAACTGCTGAAAATCAATAGGCTTTTTCGTCTCAGAACCTTAAACACTGTCTATAAATTCAAAGTGAATCGGATATTAACTTTGGCCTCTAGAGCATCCACAAGATTTTTTGAAGTGATCAAGGGCCATAACTCTGGCAGAAATTATCAGAAATTGCTGAAAATCAATAAGCTTCTTTGTCTGTGTAAAAATTTAAAGTCAATCGGATAATATCTTTGGCCTCTATAGCATCCACTAGATTTTTTGAAGTGAACAGGGGCCATAACTCTGGCAGTTATTTTTGGAAATTGCTGAAAATCATACAGATTCTTCATCTCATGACCTTAAACACTGCATACAAATTTAAGGTCAAATGGATATTAACTTTGGCCTCTAGAACGTCTACAAGAATTTTTGAAGTGATCAAGGGCCATAATTCTCGCAGTTATCATCGGAAATCGCTGAAAATTAATAGGCTTCTTCGTCTCATGACCGTAAACACTGTGTATAAATCTAAAGTGAATCAGATAGAGCAATCACAAGATTATTTGAAGTGATAAGGACCATGACTCTGACAGTAATTATCGGAAATCATGGCCTTAAACACTGTGTATAAATTTATAGTCAATCGAATAATAACTTTGGCCTCTAGAGCGTCCTCCAGATTTTATAACTCTGGCAGTGATTATCGGAAATCGCTGAAAATCAATAGACTTCTTCGTCTCATGACCTTTAACACTGTGTATAAATTTAAAGTCAATCGGATATTAACGGACGGATGGAGGCGACAAGAATATACGACCACATTTCAATGTGGGTGTATAAAAATGTGATTGACAGATGAATACATTTTAATAATTTAAAGAGATTAATAACAATATGACTAAATTTCATAGTGTTATGTGAGAAGCTGATAAAGTTAAGCAAGTTTTAATTTTGATATCTTACAAAAAAAATATAAATTGAGAAAAAAACTGATAGTGGATGATATGGATATTTCTAGACTTAACATTTTAAATCCCTAAAGAAAAAAAAAATTAATTACCTTACAACTAATACCATTTTTCATTTCTAAGTTTTGTAAAAGTTGATCTTGCATATTGCATACAGTTTCTATAGTTTCTAATCCCCATGGACATCTATACTGTATTTTTGTCATGGTTATGTCACTACTTTCTGATTTTACTTCAACTGTAGAGAGCTCTCCTGGGTTACTTAAAAACTAGAATATTAAAATACATAGAAATTAAAACATTCGGGCAGATGGACACTGTACAGTTTTCTGTTGCGGGTCTTTTTCAATAGTCATTATCTAAGGTAGCCTAAAAGTGTAAAACTTAATGTCAAAGATGGCCCTCAGAAAAATATAAGTTATATTTATAGTACGGCTTTCATGAGTTAACAAATGATGCTTGCTATAAATGACTTGTAACACTGACACCTGCTCAACATGTTGTTATTGCCCAGAAAACCCATTCAATAACATTGAAAATGTCTTGTTACTGCACAGTTACCCTCCAGTAAGCTTAGCAGAGTTAAAAAATCTGCTTATTCAACGAAAAGAACAAAGAAAGATCTCTCGTCCGTGTTACAAATGTGGTTTACAGCTCGGCTAAGAGTACGAAAATTTTCAGACTTTTACATGAAAAAGTTATCCATCGTGCTTACCCTAGAATTAGATGAGCAAATCGTCACTAGCCAAAATTAAATTATTAATTAAATAAAAAAGTTTGATAACTTAGCATCAACTCTTCATAACAGTTAGGTTGGCATAAAAGTTTACCAAATAATATCAAAAATGTTCTTTCTAAATTAGAAAGAATATATATAATTATACAAAACACTATTGTAACCTCCCTTTAAGCACTATTTGAAGTAAATTCAGATGTCGGAAGTAAAATGAGAACTGAACATGTATGCCTTCTCTAAACTTATTTGCTTGGAAATGAAGTGGAATGCAGTGTGCTATAAGGGAAATTTTGTCTCGACATGTCGGGACGGTGGTTTACAGCATACTTTCAAACGCCAAGGTGTTCATGGGACCTCATTTTTTTCGTCAGATTCGAACGATAACACAAGTTCCATCCTGCACAAATGAAGAGGGGAGACAACTTTGAACATCCATTAAACTTTCTCTGTCAACCTTACTAACTGACCTACATCTTGAAGTAACAGAATTCATCAACTCAAGATTAGTGATGTCATTATGTAACAGCTAAATTTGTCTTTTGCAGGTTAATATTTTGGCTTCAAATCTTACATAAATTATTATTCACATGACAAGACTATAATCAACTCTCTAGAGCATCGGATGGTGGAGATTTAAATGAATTGAAATAACAAGTAACAGTGCTACGATTTAGCCACATGTTGTCAAAACTTCAAACAGTGGTAGGTAACTTACCCCGGTATAAAGTAATTTGAATGAAATTTTCACTATACATTAATTTTGAATTATCTATTTAGATCTATCATAGCTTTATCAAAATCTTACATAATGCATCTTGAACTGACTCATTAACATTAAACAAATAGGTATTTTCAAATCTTATAACCAATAAAAACTAGAAAAAATTTTGGAGTAATATTTTTACCTTTTTCCACCATCGTAGTCTGTTAACAATCCACTGATCTAGTGTTTGAAACATGTTACTTGGTGCTGTATAATGCTGTACAGCCATAATTGTCTCTTCTATAATCCTACATAAAAAATATCCCTTTAATTTGTTTTATCACTACTTATTGACCTTTTCTGCACAACAAGAACAACACTTTCCAGGACTTCCCGAGGTTCAGTTATAAACATGTACTTCATACCAATAATGTGTATATTATCCACCATTTCATCTCATTCTGTTTCTTCTTACTAAACAATAAATACATTTTTTTTCTAGTCACTAAACATTAAATATAATGTTGTCTCTACTCATTGAAAATGAAGTGTAATGTTGTTTCTAAACATTGAATATAATGTAGTCTCTACTCTCTAAACATATAATGTTCTTTCTATTCACTAATAATTTAAAAATATGTTGTCTTGGCTTCTCACTAAACATTAAATACAATGTTGTCTCTACACACTAAACATTAAATATAATGTTGTCTCTACTCACTAAACATAATGTTATATAATGTTATCTCTACTCACAAAACATTAAATATAATGTTCTTTCTACTCACTAATCATTAAATACAATGTTATTTGTACTCATCACATATGAAGATCAAGGTCGATAAGTGGGTAAAGTAAGACGCTGACTTGCTAACTTGGTGGTTGGGTGTTTGATCCCTGTATTAGTCAAGAAAGTTTATTCAGATTTTCTGGCGTGATTCATCCTTGTCATTGATGCAGGACGGAGGGCCTGACAAATGCAGCTGGCTTGATGTTGGGACGTGACGAAAAACCGAGATCCCTTGTACACATTGGCATGCACGTAAAAAGATCCCTTGACAGTTGGAATTTGATATAAGAGTTGACCATAGTGCCGCTGTCCCAGCAAAATTTCCATCCTAGCACACTGTATGGTGTAAGCCAGTCTCCATTAGCCCAGTTCGGAGTAGAAAAGTAGGACGTTAAACCCCATTTCATTTCATTTCTCTCATCACCTAATATAATCTTTTTTATACTCACTAATCATTAAATATAATTCTTTCTACTCGCTAGTCATTAAATAAAACCATCTATGTAACTATTGTAATTACTTGATTTAATTGCTATCTTTACAAAAAATTCTTACAAGAGATTTTTGTTTGATTTGTCCAAAGAGCTGCAGTAGATAGTTCTATATATATACTGTCTAGGCATGATGGAACAAAGTGTTCTTTACATTGCCAAGAATGAGTCATATCAAGCACAACACTCGAAAGAAATCAGGACTAGAATCATATATTTTAGTGACAATAAAAGTAATTACCGGTTCCACAGAGCATCAGGATTTTCGTGGGGATCCTCATCATATATTGTTCCAATTTGAACTAAGGTGAATGGTAGACGGCCATTCACTAAATTCAATGAGGGTATATAATGTTCCAGCATATCTGTAAAATAGCATATAACAATAAAAGTAGTACATACAACTGAAATAACGAGGCAACAGAAAAACCAATGTTCCCCACCTCCATCCCAAAATAATTAAATAGCACTCCTTAATTAGTTGTTGTTTTCCAATGTCTTGACCAATTAAATTACTTGGAAACTTTCATCATCGAACAAATCTGTTTTCATACAAACACTATTTCTTTTTAAATCTTAGAAATGTCTATTTAGTAAATGCACAACTACTACAATAGGTTAACATGTGAAGAAGCTAGAAAGTTTCATAAAGACAGTTTATGAAATATACTCTGGAAATAAAATCGCAACAGAGGGCGGACAGAGCCCATATCAATATCTCTCCCTAACTTTATTCGGCACATCATCAACTGTTTTATTTTAAAATCTAATATTGAAATTTTTCTGAAAACAAGGAACATATTTAGGAATTTCTCTAAAGCGGGGCTTAAGTTGACTTTGCAACCCAAAGCAACTAGTTGCAGTCAGTTGCAAGAGTGCTTATGTCGATCATATCAGCAACCGTGGACAACTGGGAGCAACTAAATTCGGAGCGCTTATGTCGACTCAGTACTGATCGTGATCCTACTTAACATGTGACTGTTAATTTATTCATTACGTGATCAACAAAATGGCGAATAACTTAAACGAAGCAACACAAAGGCATGGTCGGTCTTACTACAATTCTATTAGTATATTATTGTCGACATCATCAACATTTGAAAAGTGTGTGTCTTCGTTCGCTTCCATCTGTTTATTTTTATAAAGTCACACAACGCATGTCTCTTATCACGTGATGTTATTTCCATGGAAACGAGTTGACTCCAGTTGCAAGAACGCTCATGTCGACTGCAACTAGTTGCCGCTAGTTGCAACGACTTGCAGAAAGTTGAACATGTGCAACTGACTGCAACTGATTGCAACTGACTGCAACTAGTTGTAAAGGCGCTCAGGTCGACTTTTTCAGTTGCATTCAGTTGCTTTCAGTTGCATTCAGTTGCAAGGTCAACATAAGCCCCCCCTTAAGAAATTCAAATACTTTTTACAGTGCTGAATACCTAAAATTGTTTGACTATTTATAGCTCAGTTGCAATTTATAGGTGATTTAAATACAAGAAAATAGAAAATAAACCCATTACAAACCTTCTGTAAAATTTCTTCTCAAGAACCAATGCTTCATTTCTCCATTATTTACACTACAAGACAAGATAAGAGATATATTTAAAACCAAAGCAAACGTCTGCATCATCAGTTTGAACAAACGATTAATTGGTCACCACCAGTTCTGCAACAGGTTAATCCATTTAACATGGCAATCAAAGTACTGATCGTAATCTATACTTTATTTCAGAGTTGATTATAGTGGTAGATTGTAGTGACCTTGTACACATGAAATAAAATAGAGTTAAATCTCCTACTGGTCTGCTCCAAACTGGGCTAATGATACGGGCATACGCCATACAGCATGTTAGGAGTGAAATTTTGCCTGGACAGTGGCACTGTAGCCTACTCTTATATAGAATTCCAAGAGGGGTGTTTTAAGGTTATCATGGCGGAGGCTATACTATTTTGAGGGGCCTCTTTCGTGAGGGGGGGGGCTTGATTGATGATTTTTATGCCAATGCAATGACTGCATTCTCATTCTGTAATGGAGTAGCGACAGTAACAGTGTATAGAAAACGATTGACTCGGACTCGGAACGTGTTCCCCTGGCCAGAGGGGCCCTTTTGTCAGAAGTGGGGCTTTTTGTCTGCCTCTAGGGCCCCATTAACTAGGGTACATTTTATTTTTCTCCAATCGGTTTTAGCATTTTTCTCCCGTTTTATTTTTCCAATTCCTTTGATTCCAACTGTCAAGGGCTCTTTAACGTGCACACCAATGTGTACATAGGACCTCAGTTTTTTGTCCCACCCAAACGACTAGACAGCTGTCCTTGTCAGGCCTTCTGTCCAGCATCACTGACAAGGGGAAACCACACCAGAAAATCTGGATGAACTTTCTCAGCCAATGCAGGGATCTAACACCGGACCTCCCGGCTAGCCAGCCAGCGTCTTACCCACCTAGCCACTGTGACCCCCCCACCTTGTACGAAAAAAACAGGGCAAACTAATGTTCTTTAAAGCAATCAAACTGCTGTATGAGTAGACAGATACATAATCACTTAGCTGAGTATGTTAGTTATCTGTGTAGAATGTTATTAAACAATTTAAACAAATTCTACATCATATCAGAAAAAAAAATCTCAGGCATTCGATTATCCCTATAAATGAACATGAAATTACCACATACTTACCAAGATAGTTTAAATTTTCTTTTATCTATACTCGATTCTTCTGAAAGATCACTAATAATATTATTTTCTACTGGAAATACATTACTATCACTACCAATGACATTATCATACCTGTAAAAATAATAGTGGAAGAGTATAGTAGGGTGAATTACGACCCAATAATAAATGTTTAATATGTCATGCTAATCTGCACGGTATTATCTAATTCAGTAAATTATATTCTAATGGATCCTAATCCATCTTATAATCAATTACTCCCCATTTATATCTAGTTCATATTGTCTTATATATTTCTTAAATCCCTGTCTTGAGTATTCTTTGTTTTACACTTTAAATTGACCTTATAATAGTAAATATTTCATGCTAATCTGCACATTATAACTTAAGTCAGTAAACTACATCTGTGGTACAATAGGTTTACTTATGACAGTTAACAATTACCATTCTTTTTTAATATTTCTTCTTAACAGTGTCCCTGGGGTACCGTAATTCATTATAGAAATATTCTGCTGACCATGAAGGCAAGACTTTTCCAACCAAAATCCATGTGCAACCAAAATTTGTTTCATTGTTTGAGGCAAATTTCTTGAAGCCATTCTTCATAAATATTTGTAGTCTTCCTTGTAATAGTTCAAGCTCTATATAATGACTGTCATCCGGTGCCAGACCGATGATGCCTTTCCTCTCAAGGGATAAACACATACTGAAAGAAAAAATTGTGACAGCAAGTATTAGAATGTATGAGAAAAGTCCACAGCACGGAAACAGAATATCTGGGAATAGGATAAATGCCTATGCTATGAGAAAGGTGGGAATGTATTTGGAGGCGAACAAACCAATGGTTGGTAATCGATGCAGCAAAAATACAGCTGGTTCATGTGACTCTCCATTGCAACATTCTGTGGTTCTTGAAGAGGTGTTATTTTTATGAATGACGTCTATTATGCAGCTGAGTGAGGATGAAGAACCGACTGACATAAATCTGTATGTGACAATGATAGTAAAACATAATCAATTCAGAGGGAGAAACCACAACACCAGAAAAAAAGCAATGTTGTTGGAGAAATTAGCAAAGATAATATTCTAAACATAAATATAGACTAAGATATGAAAACAGAAAAGGGGGATAACTTAGAAACGAAAGATCAAATGGATTCATCTTCTTATGACCCCACATCTTCACAACAAATTTTATACAAATTCTCGTAAAAACTGTAGCTGAACAGGCAAATTTTGTATTGATGGACAGGCATAAGTGATAGCATAATACATAGCACAATGAAGTGTGGGTGAATAAAAATAGCACATCACACCGGAAAGTTCATATCGCTTACTCGTGAAAAATAATGACTTTTTCAAATGAAAATCAATATCTTTTTTTATAAGCATACCGGTACATGATGGCTATCATTCAGTAAGTTTAAATTGTTAGAAACCAGGCAGTAGTCATTAAGCATGTGTTATGTCAAGAAGGTGAGAAAACCATGACGATTGAATGATATACACCACTGATATACACCAGGGTAGGTAAGGTTTGTATATTCAATGGTGATGGATATTATGCTTATCTTATACACTAGAGATACCATCTTTTACAGCTAGATAATTGTAATAATTCATGACTACTGGATAACTTCCAACCAATTTCTATACATACCAAACAGTGTAATGATCACTTGCATTTGTATGATTTATTGTAGAGACAAATATTTTAATTACTAAAAGGACTTGGTTAATAAGTCAATGACATAGTATAATATAATAAGAGACAAAGACAAGAGAATTTCATACATGTGCTGATCGTGTTGGATTTAATACTATTCTTGACAACTGATAAGACAGATCAAAGGATAATATGTTTATTATCAATATTAGCCTATCTGCATGCTGCCTAGTGTAGCCTATCATAAAACTCTTCAGCTCTCTAGAAGAAAATGATTATTATTTGCTTTCATGCGGATAGTTGCAATTAAAGACACATTCTCATGAAAGTAATTATCGGTTAGTTATTCCCAATGAAAGCATGTCAATTTCGATACATGAAAGTAGAGAGAACTACTCTTACAAGAAAAATACTGGTTTCCCTGAAAAATAAAACATGGGCGTGCACAAGACAAAAATGAGAGGGTATCCCTAAATAACAGCCTGTCTCCTCCTGTGTTGTGAGGAGTACTTCTTATGTGTTGATCTTATTGTTAACAGTTGTGAGTCCAGAGAATTAAACATCCATATATGGCAGAAAAAGGAGTTGGCAGATAATTCACAAATTTACTTAAAGGCTTTGATTTTAAAGGAGCTAAATCGCTAACATTTGGGACCTAGAAACTGACACAAGTGTATTTTGTCGACTTGCAGGTTGTGAATAAATAGAAGGCAACTAATCGACAGAATTGATGCGGAAAGTCAACAAAATGAAGGTGATGCTTGTCAGGTTAGTTTGTCATGTTGATTTCGTTGACTTGTCACTTTCATAAACCCAGCTAGTTAAGTTCACACGACAACAAATTATAATTATTTCAACTTGTTGTGCCACAACTTGTCGCCTGACAACTTTACAACCTCGCCAACATTTCCCTGGCCGTGTCTCCCTCTGAAATGTGCCAGTACCTGATACAATCAATGAATAAAATCTTGTTTTACAAGTTACCTAAAACCTAACTTCAATCTTCTAGAGTAAGAGTAATAGAGTAATAGCCATAGGCCCTTTTACTACTACTAGTATTAGAATTATATTATGTTTAACTTTAAAAGTTACAATAAATAATAAACCACATGGATTCATAAAAATGATCAAACTTATTAATTCATTCTTTCAATTACCATTGAACACAGTTCGAATTTCCCCAATTCGAAAACAAACAACCACACGTGTTTGACTGACGTTTGACCGGGAATTCCAAGTCAATGTGAATAAATTATAACTTGATTATCCAGACAAAGATCTAGAGACTCTTTATAAAAGTGTAGTATGTTTGACAACCGAGAACTATTTCTAGTTCACCATCTCACTTCCTTCGACAATGTGATGACAGTTGGTTGGCTAGTACAATATATTTAAACCAATCAAGGTTCATCTCATTTAGAGTTTGGCAAATGTCAGAATATCCTTATGTTGTACGCGAGTGAACTAAAATAGCAAGGTCAAATCGACGTCACCAGCCGATGACGCCAATCATCTTCGTTATCCAATTTTTATATAAAGCGGATACTGGAGCAGCGCACTCATCGATATATAACATAATTCCCATTTGATGATATGATTAATAAGAATAAAATAAAACTAAGTACGAACAATTCAAATCATTAGACAAACTTCGATGTCCTTAAAAAACGTTACATAAGCGAAATAGTGTAATCAACCCATATACTATAGTCCAACTTTTAACTTTATTCTGGCGTTTTCTCAAAATACATATAAATTAGTAAAAATATAAGCCCATGCCATAACTTGCATTATTGTGTGGATTTAGTTGGATGGTGCAAACAAATCAAAAAGCCCAAATTGATTTTGTATAACCATGTAATAAGGTCCATACCTCTGTGGCCTATGCATGTTTTAATTTACATTGCCCGGCTGTACTTGATTTGATATCGTGTTTAGAAATATCTTGTAACTCGAGTGGGCTCTTAGTGATTACTGTTTGGGTGAAATTTATTCTGGTTTTATCAATTTTTGTTGTAAATACTGGATAACGAAGATGATCGGCTTTACCGCCTGGTTGGTTAAGTCGGGCTCATGTTCGGGTGTTACTGGCGATAGACTATTTATTCTAGAAAATTATCCCAAATGTTGTGATTATAGAGCTTTCCTAAAGCTTGGCCGGCAAGATGCCGGGGTTAGTCATGTTTAGAAGGCGTTGGTCAGTTGGAAGTGATGATTTTGTGTATCCAAATTTTCTGGAAATTATACTTCGACTGGCCTGGTGAGTAAACTCTGGAACTAGTCGAATAGTAAATTAGGTAACGCTTAAAACTACAGATTTCGACATTCAAACGAAGCCAAGCTGCAATCCTACATAGTGTGTGTTTGTAGACACAAATAACTACGGATTAATAAATCTTTAAAGATAAGAAACTCATTCCATACAAAATATAGGTGATAAATTAATATTATTATTATTTATTAGATCAAAATTACCAACCCTAACTATAGTTACCAATACCATGTTATTGTTAACCATGTCCATCACAGTAACCCCCCCCCCCAAAAAAAAATACTTTTACTTTTATTGTTTCAAGCGTGTCCCAAAAATTGATGATAATTTTTAGATATAATTTCAGATTATTAAAAGACCTATATCGCAAATATTTGGGACCTAGAAATTAACACAAATGGGTGGCAACACATACCGGTAATAATTTACAGCGATATGAAATAATGTTGTACAGATTACATTCAATCGTTTTCGTGTATTTCAAATCAGTTAATATTAATTATGTTCGATGAAATACACTGAAATACGCCAAAATTCTCTAGATAATACTGTATTATCTATGAATTATTCCAGTCTATAGTACTTATTGCGTATTCCCCAGATAAGAATATTCCTTCACCATTCGACATGACTGTGTGAAATATGTATATTTTCATTCTTCGAGTCCCCATTGTTACAAATGGCTCTGAAACGCATTATGGTACACGATTCTTGTACCAATGGTAAAATGTTTATTTTGTCTGAAATATTGGATATCAAGCCCATCTTTTCTGGTAAGATCACCAGAATTATGATAATTTCAATAATTTGTGTTTTCAATGTCGAAGACTTTCGATTTATTGAGTTAGAGACTTAGCTACTTTACATAAAATATCGTCGGTGGGGAGTTAAAAGGTCATATCTGCCATGTTTTGCGAAATTCACTTTTTTGCTTCTTCGGAATGAGAATTTTCTTGCGCATCTTTTCGCATGGTTATCGTATTTCTAAGCCAATAAAAAGAGGTTTTATAGATACTGTTTCAAAATGTCATATACATGTATGGGGTGTTCCAAAAATAAAAAAAGATTATTAATAGCGAAAAATGTTGTATTTTCTTGAAAAAAATCAACCTAAGCATTATTGTTTTATGATTAAATACGTATTATTGAAATTATTGTTGGGGCTCTACTGTGTGAAATCTATGAAATTGAAGCAGGTAAAGAGCGAAAATGTTGTATTTTCTTGAAAAAAATCAACCTAAGCCAGTATTGTTTTATGATTAAATACGTATTATTGAAATTACTGTTGGGGCTCTACTGTGTGAAATCTATGAAATTGAAGCAGGTAAAGATGAATATTCTCCGGAGATACGTCTTTGCTGCATAAAATTGCAAATATCTAGCTTTTACTCTTTACTCTTTAATTCTCACTAGATGTTAAGCTTGATATTATGTGCGGATAGTTATTGTTTAAATGGCTACATATAAATTTTGTAAATAAATATTCAAGAAAAACTTCAGAAATATGACATTTCGCATACAACATTTTGACTTGACGAGAAAACTAAGCGTCCCAGTTATCTCACCACAAAGCAGTTTTATTCAAGTTGACATAAAGTTGATGATGTTATTATCTGTTAGTGAGCCATAGACCGGGTGTTGAGTGCTGACTTAATGTCTCATCTCTTGCCCCTTAAATTGGGTTTAGTTGTTGTCCCCATTACTGCTTGTCACATAATATTTTTGACATCATCTATATATTGCAAATGTTGAACTGATAGTTGGTTTAAGAATAAAGTATAATTTGTGCAAAAAATAAACAATTTAGAAAATCAACAGGAGCTAGGTTATAAGTTTAATATTAAATATCATGGATGACGATTGTTAGACCATGATTTGGTCCCCAAGTGCTACTCGTTTGGTCATTTGTTCTTAAAAAAAAAAGTCTTATAGTAGGGACTATGCCTGTTCAAGTATGATTGACGCCTAATAATGCATGTCTGTTCCTTGGACATTTGTGTGTCGTTTCACAGACTTTGATTATTGATATGACATCACAATTCCAAGATGGATCTGATGACATCATACTCTGATTGTCAGTCAGTAAGTATGCATGTCTTTGCCAAGCAACACTTAGTCTATAACATTATAGGAAGAAACTAAGCTTTTTGGAGAAATATGGATGCCTGATTATAACTTGGTGACTGCTCACTTATTTATCACAAAACATTTTGTCCTGTATAGCCAGTGTTAAGAGTTGATCGTGTAGGTTGGCAGTCAGTTGTATAGTAATATTGATATTCTAGGGTAGCCATATTGACTGCTACAGGTTAGAACACCAATCAATGACTGACTTCATTATGGTAGTTTTATGTGATAAACCAAAATGTAGATTTCCTTATAACCCTGAGAAAAATGTCTTCAAATGGCTTGTATTCTTTTTAAAGAATTAGAAAAATTATTTTACAGTATTCATAATCATATTGAAATTATCAATAAAATAAGCTCCCCTTAAAACAGTAGTCCAAGGCTCAATATTTCTCATTGACTGAATATTCATGGTCTGCATTGCAAGGATTAGAATTGGCAATGTTAGATAAGAATATATATCGTGACATTATTGTTAACATAATAAGCAGAATTTTGAGAAGGCTTTTATTCGAAATGCCCATTAGATGACAAATGTGTAATTATACAGTAATGTAATACTATATATATCTAAAAATGTCTGTAGTGTATAAATTGGAATATATATCCACAAAGTTAATGTAAATTGACATATTTTTGACCTCACATAATTACATAATGTATATTATATAGCCATATATATATAAATTATTTAGCTGTTTAAGAAAAAAAAAATATTCACAAAATCACATGTATTGTATTACAAATCTTATTGTAATATATATGTATGTGCAGTTGAGGTTTTGAGTTAAGGGAATATTGCTCATTTACCTTCCATCCTTCCATTTGTTTACATTATTTGGAATACAGAACATTCACTCATATAGTTTGCAGACAATTTTACATTGTTATAACTGAATTTACACAATAAACACACTTTTGTTGAAAAACATATTTTTATGTGGACATATATTGTTGTCGCCCCTGCCCGTCCACAGTTTGTGTTCTTAACCTTTGTATAGTTTTTCAAGTGCATGTCCACTGTAATTCTGAAAATTTGACAGAAACACTTTGCTATGTCACAGAAAATATATTAATTGGAGTCTCAATATAGAATTTATTGAATTGAGACAGCATAACGCAAAAAAATGTCTATTTTTGAAGCTCTTTCATTGCCTGAACTCAACAATGAAGATATATATTGACTTGAAATTTGGTGGTCATATAAATGATAAATATGAGAAATGGCCTGTTTGATTCTGGAAGTTGTTTCCAGAATGTATATGAAGTCAAAAAATTAAAAACTGGACAAATACTGTGTTTTAGCCGTTGTCATGTAAATAAATGCTTGAATAATAATTTACAAAGCATTAAAGTCAGAAAAGACCTTGAATAGGTTCATTTACATAATGCATCTTTATTAGACCTATATATTTGAACTTTGAGTGGGCACAATCAGGCTTGTGCACCTTCAATAACAGTAGTACCATAGTTACATGTCTTGTTAAGCAATTCTGATAATCATTTCCAGACACCTTAAAGATATATTATTGGAGATTAGATAACGAGTTAACAGTTCTCACTATAAAAATTAAAAACTAGATAATGTAAAGTCAATTTGCTGAAAATTTCGGTCATATTGATCCACTGTGAACCGAGGATTAAGCAATTGATAAATTATCGCCGCGATCATCATTTCTCAAGTCGGTACGACAAAAATCATAGCCTTGATTATCCATTTAACCATTTGGTCATAAAGGAAAGTTATGCAGTAAATTGGATCATAATCCACTAAAGCTCACAGTCACAGGCTTGCAATGCAATCAAGAATTGATTATGATCTGGATAAGTTAATTAATGTCTAATTAAACATACATTATGGAAGAGCAAAAACTGACTTTTGTCGGTCTTCATTTGAGCCTCAGATGTCATAGAAATTATATATTAGATCTTTATTTAAACAACAAGCCCAAAATGAACTCTGTAGACCCACGGATGGCTTGGATTGGGCTCGGATTAAAACAGGATTTCGTCGACTGATTTAATCACTATGGCATCGTGGGTGGGGTTTCTCCGTGACGTTGACGTCATCATACTTCCGGAAATTATTCATAAAAGACAGTGATGACCGAGGCTATACACAAGCTTCACTAGATACTGTTTAAACAATACTTGATGATCGAGACTATGTAGGTGGAGTTAACGCCTGTCAATCAACAATCGGCCATAGTGGGAAAAGGGTGTCGATGAAATTAACTACCATTTCTAGTAAAAAATTATAGTGGTAACAACTTTGTTCAGGATAAAGCTATTTGACTGAAACTTTCAATATATTCTTGTTTCAACATCTATTTTTGAACTTTTATAGCAAGAATGGCTAACTCCTTGTCAAAATCTCCCATAATGTATCTTTAATAATTTAGATAACATTGCAGGCCTGAAGAAAGACCTACAATAGGCAGATTTAGCTCTTGCATAATGTATGTTTACTATTTTGAAATGATAGGGAAAAGTTTAGACAAAGTAAACAGGCTACTTTTCATTATTTCTTAGTGTTTCATCTTCCTTATTTCATTGAATACCCTGTGAGATATGGGATTGCTCTTATATTATTAAATAGGAACTGCCATTTTTTTTTTTAAAAAAGAAAGTTATGGAAAGGAATAATTTTTTAAGCATTTTGTTGAAATATCGTTTATAGTAATTCACATATTGTCCTCTTTGGGAGGAATTATTGATTGTATAAAGTTTTCCTTTTTACAATATTCTCCGTACATCCAAATAGCTTTTCAGATGACACTAAATAATTTTAAATGCTAGGAATTTCAGTTTGTTGGATTTAGATTTAACTGATGATTATGGCAATCATTATCAAATAAAATAGCCTTCATGCTATCTGTTTGGAACCAATCATAGTAAATGTTATCTTGTTTAGGGAATACCCTACTAGATGCGCATGTTGATTATACACTGGTTGTGTCTTTTAACATATTGTAAATTATATTGGTTGAACATACAAGAGCACATTAGTTGAACATTCCAACACATTCATTCATGCCATCATGGAAAAGCACATCATTCATTGTAAAGCACATTGGTTGAACATTAGCACATATTCTCAAGCACATTAGCTAAACATAAATACATATTGGTTGAACATCAATACATATTGGTAGAACATCAATACATATTGGTTGAACATCAATACATACCTATTGGTTGAACATCAACACATTGTAAATGGCATTGGCTGAACATCAACACATATTGGTTGAACTACCAACACATTGTAAAACACATAGGTTGAACTACCAACATTTTGTAAAGTACATTCAATCATTATAATGGGCTGTAGTGCAAAAGCCAATTGAGAAATAAATAATGCAAACATATTTTCTTTTTCAGGTTGATAGCAATATCTGTGGTCTTCTGTATCAATCGCGATAATTTTACCTGTCAAGATGCAAATTTGTTGAAGATATATTATATTGGTCTCCTAATAATACAGATATTAAATATTATTGTGGCAATCACAATAATGGTTGTTAGCATGAAAGGAACAATTGCTGTTTCTGAACCACGTTCCAAGATGGCACTGTTACTATACATCAAATTGGGAGTGTTGGTACCAGAATGTGTGTGGGTGGTTCTGGGTACCTATTGGGCATATGGATACACATATGCTTGTCCAGAAATTCTAGTTTGGATGGTAAAAGGAGCTGTTATCTGTTCATGGATTGTGGGATTTATTGTTTTAGTAGTGATATTTATTATTTTTGATCCTATGGGAGAGTATCATCAGAAAAATAGACTAGCTAAACGAACACCAGAAGGTGCTTTAGAATATCAGAGTGATGCTGCTAAAAAAGCTTGGGAACGAAGGTGAGTAAGCTCAATATCTGAAGTAGAACTAGAAGGAGATAAACCACTTTGATTTACATGAGTTGGAGATTGACCAGTATTTGTAACTTTTAGGATGATATCTTATTTTGAAAGATTAAATTAAAGTTGGTTTGCCTTCATTTTTTTAAACTACAGTTGGTTATATACTCTTCAAAAAAAGAAACGCACAACCCATTTTTCATCATTTTTTTATTTGACCGAGGTCTTTGTTTCGGCAAATCTTACTTGTTTTTCATACCATTATGTAAGGATAAAAGAAATTCATTATTGATTTTAAAGGTAGGGTCACTAATTGTGACTGGTCATCCTTTTTGTTGAAATTTTTTATCGCTTGATCGCACCAAGAAACATGAATTTAACAGCTTCGCGAGCTTTTTGCATGGAACCTAAATCCAAGGTCTTTAAAATCCCGGGGTTCTCGGTTTCCAAATCAGTTGGGCATGTAAACACTCAAAGAACCAAGTGATGCCACATCTGGACGAAGACCAACGCAACAACGCTATTCGTTGATTACAAGCAGGTGAATCCAAGACAGATGTAGCCAGGCTGCTGAATGTTTCCCTTAGTTCCATTTCTAGCCTTTGGGATAGGTACCGACAGCGGAGTTCAACACGTGCACGCCCTAGCCCAGGCCAAACAAGAGTGGCCCCACCTGTCCTGGATCGTCACTTCCGGTTACGTCATTGGCGTAAATGGTTTTCAACAGTGACCTCTACTGCAGCAGCAATTCCCGGACGGCGTAGAATCTCGTACCAGACAGTAGGCAAACGCCTACGTGAAACCGAATAACGAGGCAGACATCTCCGTTAGAGCTTCTGTTTTGAAATACGCCGACACCATGAAATCCAACTTTAATGGGTTCAGCCACTGAGGGTATGGCCACTGCAACACTGGATAGCAGTTTGGTTCAGCAACGTGTCGTTGTTCTTGTTGCAACAAGGCGATAGCAGAGCAAGGATATACTGACGACGAAATATAACTTTGCGTTTCTTTTTTGGGAGAGTATATCTTAAAGCCCCAATAACATTCTTGTTGTAACTGAATACTATGTCCCAATCTTCATTCTGGTCAACAAATCGTATTATTTTAGAATATTCCAATTAAATGATGATATAAATTTCATCTTAACACACCTATTTTGAAAAATTGGAAAAATTCAACCAATTGATTTGAAAAGTCTAACGTAAACCTTTTCAAATGTGACTTGTATTTTAAAATATTTTCGAACCCTGTGGACAAGTAAAATAGGTTGTAATGCATAATTTACACAACAGGTAGGACACTTAAACATCTAGTACTTAGAATAAGGGTATTATTTATTTTCTGGAGCTACCAAACCAGCAAGAATGTTATTGTCCCTTTAACATACGCTTTATCTATGAATGAAAATTTTGAACAATTGTCCCCACCACAAAAATAAACCTCTAAAACCCAGTGATGTCAACAATTTTATTTTTGAAACAGATCAAAGAGGAAGTTTATGAGCAAATCTCATTGTGGCATATATCAGTTTTATTTTCCACTTTCCATTCTCCGACTACATGTAGCCAATGCCCCTTAGCATTTATTTTAGCATTGAATTGAAATGTTGATTGCAGTGCTTAGACTCAGTGCTATTGAAAGCACTTCAAGACTTCAGGAATGTATGATTCATTTGGTCATGCTTCAGCCTGACCTGATACAAGATAAAGGAGGTGAACTTTACAGAATAAAAGGTTGTTTGATAAAGAGTAATATTGTCTTAATTTGTTTGTGACAACTGAATCGAAAAACTCCAGTTAGATGAATACCTCTGGCTGTGGCTAATGTGTTTTCTTTGTATTGCAAAGTAATGCTTATGGATTTCTGAAAGGCAGAAAAGCAACAATTATGTGTATATATATTATATATCGTGTAAAGAAATTAAGCCATAAATCTTTGGGGATATACCATACTTTATTTAACATCAATTCTCTCCATCTTGCAAACACAAGGACAATGGACTGGAGAAGGTGACAGATGATTATACAGCAAGTGTATAAGAAAATGTTTTACTGGGAGTCAAATTTCAATTCAAAACCATTAAGATTTTTTTAAAATTTTATTTGCTTTATAATACATCAAATCAAATTACAAAAATGCATGTGTAAACTTATTGTATAATACAATGCCAATAAATGACAGACTTAAATAATATAATATACTACACTGTCATTATGTACCTCTTCAATTACATTCCTTGGCATTCAATTTTTATTTGACACAAAAATATATAATCGTTTGAACTTTGAAAATAAACTATTGAATAATTGGAAATTACAAAAATTGACATTGATAGAATAGTTGCAATAAAAAGATTTTGTCTTTCAAAATTATCGTACCAATTACAGTCACTTTATATTCCTGATTATATTACCGACAAATTAAACAAACTTTAATACAATTTTTTGTGGGAGGAACAAGATAAAATTAAGATCTCGATGATTTGTAAGGACTTCTCTTGTGGCGGTTAAAAGATGATTTATATTCACAAATATTTATCTTGTAACTCCTTATTTGGAATTAATAAAATATTCGCAGACTAGTCCGTGGATTAAGATATCTTCATTCTGCATTTCACCATATAACCATTTACTTTTATCTACATTTACCCTAATTAAAACCCTAAACATGCAAAATTTATTATTCATTTCATAAACAATGCTTCACCAACTGTTATACTATACAATTTAAAAATCCCAGTTCATTTTGTGGCTTTATAGAAATAAGGCTGATCTTAAAATATTTGCAAACCCTATACAAATTTCACTACAAAATGGAAATATATGATTTATCTTAACACTGATTCCTTGATCATACCGATATAGTTTGCTATGTTGAGATGATTTTACTGTGTTTATTAGGGTTTCACACTGCGAAGCTTGTGTGAAACACTATTGTTTTTGTTAAAATTATTATTCTTATTATTATTATTATTATTCTTCTTTTGTTTTGAGTAGATCTCAGCAACTGCTTGTCGCATCGTTACGATTTCTTCGGTTTTACTGGGAAAGTGGGTGTGACTTAGAGGATAAAGCTATTTTGAACGTTCTGCGACAATGCGAAATGTCCGAAATCACCGAAGTTATCGTTTTTGAAAATATTGCAGTAATTTTAACAATAATCATGGGATTTTAACTTTCGATACATTTTGGCATAGCCGGAGACATGGCACATAGCTACGCTACTTTCGATTTTTGATTTTCGGCAAATCTTCGAAGATATTAGGCGCCAAATTTCGGAAATTTAAAATTTTACAAAAAACTTTTTTATTTATGAATATTTTTTAGTCGTGTTGTGCACAGAATTAAAGAGTCATCTGACTTGCGCAAAAATGTTAAAAAATTTTGTCTCAGTAGTTTTCCTTGGCCTCCATTGGCTAATTCAGTTTTTCAGTCCTAGATCAATTTTTTATTGTTCGATTTGTATAAAACAAAGTTCATATGCTTCGTTGTCTCAATTGTCATTTTTTTTATTACCAAAAGTATTATCTGTCGGCACCGGAAGTGGCATAATTTTACCAAAAACTACAATTTTGACAGTTAGGTACATTTTTTGAAAACAAATATTATTTTTTTGAAAAATTATATGACTCAAAGAGTGTGTCCTTTAAAGGCGCAAAAAATGTCGGAAGCAGTTTTTTTAATTTCTTTTTCATTTTCTAGCAAATTGGATTAAGAGGTGAAAAAAGGCGTAAAATTGACCTATTTACAACTCATTCAGGCTTTTCAGATTTTAAAATATTTTTACGTAACTTTTATAAACTTGTAGCTATAATCCATACGAAGAGAATGTATGTGAAAATTAGTTTGTAATATAAGCAGTTGCCGAGAAATAGGCAATTTTGCATGAGTCACTTTTCACGTAATTTTGGCTGTAAAAGAATCAATTATTATTCGATTTTCAATTTTCTTTCGCCATTGGATGCCTAATACCATAGTGGACTATGTCAAACCATTTTACCCCTTGCGCTGCCACCGGAAATGACGTCATTTGCTCAAAACTTAAATTTTAGCCTTCAAAAAACAATATTTTATTCAAATGAGTCGTATTTGTTATTTTTTTCAAATTGTGATATTTGATTCTATTGATCAAATAGATTGAACCCATACGATCATACAGATACCACAAAATGGTTTCTAACTTGTACGGTTGCAGAGAAATGGGCGATTTTCCTTAAGTCACTTTTCAAGGTTTTTGGTCTATAAAAGTGTCAGTTATTATTCGATTTTCATAAAATTTTCACCATATGATATCTTGTGTCATTTATGATTTCATAGAACTAATTTAACATTTTCAGTATCACCGGAAGTAATGTCATTTTGGCAAAAACTGTATTTTTAGCCTTCAAAACAGACATTTTTTTCAAATGAGTCTGATTTGTAATATATTTCAAATTATGATATTTGATTCCAATCAACAAATGGATTGAACCCATACGATCATATAGATACCAAAAGATAGTTTTTATCGTGTACGGTTGCCGAGAAATAGACGATTTTCTACAAGTCACTTTTCAAGGTTTTTGGTCTATAAAAGTGGCAATTCTCATTCGATTTACATACAATTTTCGCCATTATGATGCCTTATGCCATTTCTGATTTCATAAAACTAATTGAACATTTTCATTATCACCGGAAGTAATGAAATTTTGCCAGGATCACTTACAAGTAACATATATATAAAATGAATTGATATTGCTGGATTTGGTTGATTCTTCGTCCATTTTATTTGATGTTTACAATGTTTATGTGGAAACCTGTTTGATGGTTTCATTGGTATCGGAAGTGACATATGTTTAAGGGTAACGCGGCACCGAAAGTGACGTGGCACCAGTGAAACCCGCCATTCCTGCATGCAGGTCTAGTTTTATTATTGTTTTGCCACGTCAGTTGTCAAGTCTCGCAAAACCCACTCTGTGTAACTCCATGTTAATTCTGTCAATACCAAATGTTCTGAATCTGGACTCAACTTCTTGAGCTTCCCTAGTTTGAATTTGAGTACAACCTTATAAATGCCTTCCCACATACAAACTGTTTGATTTCTGATACATGATTGAACTAAAAACATTTAAACTAATTTATCTATCAAAGGTACATGTATGCTTCACATTCATCTCATTCAAGCAGACAGACTGAGATTGCCTCTTAGGGATAGCCTTCCCTCAAACAGATAATGTTTGTCTTGTGTGTGCTCTATTGGTGTTGTTCAGACAGTTCAGTAGATCTGCAGATTGTGTGTCTTCATCTTTCAAATATATAAAACTAAAAATCACTACCATACTTTTATTGCAACTAGCTACCCGAATTCAATAAATACTTTAGGTGGAACATATCTTTTAAAGTAGCTAGCGCTTATCAATATTAAAATACTTTTGCCGGAACATATCTTTTAAAATAGCCAGCAATTATCAATACTTAAAGTGCCATTAAATTCTTACTTAATGTTAAACAGAATATTGTTCATATCTTGTTTTAATAATATTCTTGGTGGGGTTTTCACATCAGTAAAGATACATTTTCAGTCAATGAATCATGCCCACAGCAGCTAAATCATAGGTAATAAGAATGAGAGCATTAGCAATAATCAGCAATAAGTAACCAAATTGGAATGGCTTCTACTTCTTCAAAGCATGCAAGGGTAGTTAATCGGATAATAACTTTAGCCCTTAGAGCACGCACAAGGTTATTCAAATTACATCTGAATCTGTCACTCAGTCATACATACTTTTGTTGATCGATATCTTTGTCAACATATATTTCAAATTCAAACGAGGTTTTCTATCCTGGATTACGATCTGTTTGAGGGAAATTTTTCATATACATGTACATATAGTACATGTATCTATCATGCGGGAATTGCAAATTAATATACTAATAAATAATAATTAATTTACAATTGAATTCTTGTATTATGCATCTATTTAGTTCAATATAATGTATTTGCCCTGGTTTCAATTCTGTTTTAATGATTTATACAGTCAGCATTTATAGAAATAATGTTCCTGTTAGATGAAAGATTATATTCTCTGGGGTAATCATAGTTTCAGTAATGAGTTTATTGTTTGTTTGTAACATACACAATTTAAACCATATCAGGAATAAGCCACCCAATTCCTCTGTTTATAATTATTAAAGGCTCTCTCCCCATTATTGTTTCTAGAAAGATTATACTATACATTTCTTTGTCTATTCTGTTATACTTTGTCCAGTATGTCTAAATATAGCTTGTCAGGTACATGTATGTGGGAACTGTGGGATTTGTGTTCAAAGCATTAAATTAAGCACAGATATATAAATCTTGACATGCTAATCATTTCCGTATTCCGTTTTTAAATTTTGTTGAATTATAAGTATGTCTGAATATCCTCATGCATGCCAGAGTACATGTAGGGACAGATGTCTTGTCTGAGAGTTTGAACTCCTAAAATGATCAGGATGTTCTGCATTATGAGGGCAAATTTCCATAATCTTAACAAGAATCCCATAATTCTAACAAGAATCCCACGATTTCTTCACATATATCTCACCAATACTATTTCTTAATGATTCTCAATCCTTGTATATGAATTCTCTTTTGAAAAAATGTGAATCAAGTAAGTAGTGTTCTTTTCTCCATCAAAAGATTTTGAGTTGTGAACATTGACATACTCAACTATTTTTCTGTTCCAAATTATGACTGGTCAATAGTCAGATTAACAACCAATAGCTAACTGTGTAACACTACGTGTATCTTTACACTTTAAACAGAGCTTGAAATTGGACAAAATATTTTTACATAGTATTTCGTCATAATTCACAATTTTATTATGCCTAATTACCCAGCACATTGCAGAAAAACTAATTGAGTGACAGACAAGGCTATTTAAATGAATGCAATGTAAATAATAATGTTTGGAAATGAACAATTATTTTACCGTTTTTATACGCCTACATTGAAATGTGGTCGTATATTGTCGTCGCCCCTGTCCGTCAGTCCGTCCGTCCGTCTGTCTGTCAGTCCGTCGGTTCGGCGTCCATAAGCAATTGTGGACGCTCTAGAGGTTAAAGTTAATATCCGATTGACTTTAAATTTATATACAGTGTTTAAGGTCATGAGAAGAAGAAGCCTATTGTTTTTCAGCGATTTCCGATAATAACTACCAGAGTTATAGCCCTTGATCACTTCAAAAATTCTGTTGAACACTCCAGAGGCCAAAGTTAATACCCGATTGGCTTTAAATTTATACACAGTGTTTAAGGTCATAAGACCAAGAATCCTATTGATTTTCAGCGATATCCGATAATTAGTGCCAGAGTTATGGCCCTTGATCACTTCAAAAAATCTTGTGGACGCTTTAAAAGCCAAAGTTAATATCCGATTGACTTTAAATTTATACACAGTGTTTAAGGTCATAAGACAAAGAAACCTATTGATTTTCAGCGATTTCCGATAATTAGTGCCAGAGTTATGGCCCTTGATCACTTCAAAAAATCTTGTGAACGCTCTAAAAGCCAAAGTTAATATCTGATTGACTTTAAATTCTTACACAGTGTTTAAGATCATAAGACGAAGAAGCCTATTGATTTTCAGCGATGTCCGATAATTAGTGCCAGAGTCATGGCCCTTGATCACTTCAAAAAATCGTGTGGAAGCCTACTGATTTTCAGCGATTTCAAATAATTACTTCCAGAGTTATCTCCCTTGATCACTTCAAAAAACCTTATGACGCTATAGATGCCAAACTTATCATTCGATTGACTTCAGATTGATACACAGAGTTTAAGGTGTTGAAACGAACAAGTATTTTGATTTTCAATGAATTTTGATAACTGAACAGCTAAATCCATAATGTTAAATGTTTCCTATACTAATTGTTAGCATGGGGCAAAGCTTTATAAAAAGCAAACAAATTCTAATGATTTTCAGATAATTACATAATGAGTTGTTACTCTTAATCAGATTTTAGTGTATTACAAATGTTTCATTACCAAAAAAACAACCCTTGTTGACTGCCCGGACGATTTAGCTGCTGTGGGTGTATGTTTCGTTGCCTGTCAACCTATCTTTAATACCTTAATATCAAACAATTTAGGGAGAGAGAGAGAAATGGGGTTTAACGTCCACTCATCACAAACTAGGTCATTTCGGGACTAACAAATGGTTTAATTTTATTTCAATAAATCGCTTGTAGAGGAGGAAACCAGAGAAAAACCCACAAGGTTAGACAGTCGCCCCTACTCCTTGTCAGGTACAACCGGGTATTCGAGATCACGTCAGTTGACTCAATGACAGGATTTATGATACAGCACGGAATATGAGGGTAGTAAAGCAAAGGAGGGCAGTGAACCTTGATCGCAAATTGGAAACTCATTATCAAAATTGTGTGGTAAACTTTGAACTGGACACAAGTACAAATTAGATGATTTTTCCACATTTTTGAACAAATATTTAATAGTAATTGAAAGTGATAGAAATTAGTGCTAAATACACAATATGCGATTTTTCGTACTGTCAGTAGTTGTAAGACTGATATGTACAAACATGTAAAGGATACAAGATCTTTAGGATAAGATATGGGAAAAAAATGGGACATCAATAAAACAAGACATGCCCACATTTTGGACAGAGAACAAGCTAAAAAAGAGATTTTCATACAATAAGGGACCATAATCCAGGATGTTAGGTTATTTCACGTTTCGTATGAATCAGAAAAATGTTGTGATCTGTAGAGTGTCCACAAACGAAATAAGCAACAACAATATACATCTGAAAATATGGTCTTATAAAAATTGCTATGGCACTTGCTAGTCACATAGTACACATTGATTAATTTAAGGCTTAATTTATTTTGAACACCTGCCATGTATTAAAGAATAACTTATTTACAGGTTGTTATTAACATGCAATTAATGTCAGCAAATGATTTACCCGCGGGATCTATTGCCTTATCTACCCATATTTTTTTTACATTTTGGGGGGAACTACTGGCCTTGGGCACCTAATACAATATTGATACATTCTACAAAACAAATTAATGATAGAAAACAAAACAATAATTTTCCTATTACTTTCAGATAATAGTTTCATATGCATTGGTGACAATTTCTGTTGTTTTGTTTTATTTCAGAATTAAAGTGATATGTTGTTGTGTAGCTAATAACCAAGAAAACAGAGATGCTTTTATTGAAATATCAAAACTTGTTGCAGATTTTTTTGTGGTATGTTTTAAAAGAATTCTCTAAGTACCTACCTAGATTATATTTTGAGTATCTTATAAAGTTTTTGGATTCGCAATTATGCTAGATTTGGTTTTAAAAAGTGTATTGATATCCGACTGAGTGATATTGAAAAATCTCAGTTAAGTTTTTTTTTTATGAACACTAACTATTGAACTCTGAAAGTGAAACAGCTTTGATGGATTTATTATGAGCTTACATGTAGTAGGCAATATAATATTGTAAATAAAAACGCTATTAATTTATTATTAGATATATGTCATATTGAACGTGTTATTCATGTTTCAGGATGTAGATCTTGTACCCACTGATATAGCAGCTGGTTTAATACTAGTAAAAAAACAACAAGCCTGGTCAGCGAGTCAGCTAATATCAGTTGTTATTGACAGTCCTAGTTCAAGTAATTTACAACCACAAAACACCTCCAGACGCATACAACCCCCCAAACCTTGGATGACCATCAAATTAATGAGACATTATATGACATTTGCAGCAGGAAGTTATGGATGGCCATATTATGTTTATAATAATTTAGGCACTGGGTTATGTAAGATTTTGAAAAGATCCAGGTAAAGTATCTGTTGGATATACATATATAGACATGTCCCAGTCATTTTCATGTGCACACGTTTCTGGGACAAAAATCTGTCATTCCATCCATAAGCATGATTAAAATAAAGATACATGTATCTGTGTTAATGCGTATTTTAACATTGATAAGGTGGAGAGTCCTGTGTGAAAAGAATATTTGATTACTGCAACAGGAAAATATTGTTTGCCTATTTCAGTTTTAGATATTTCTGTTTTTGTTGCAGGACTTTCTCAGTTGTGCTCCTTTTCTCAAAGTAGCAAACTCTGTGTCATCATTCAAATCCAATCTAAAGACATTTCTTATTCCCTCATGACTTGATGGAAATTAAGCGCTATACAAATGCATCATCATCATGTAGATTATTACACTTGTATTAAATATTTTTGTATACATTTATGTACTTCATAGACGGAAGAAATAAACACATAATATTTGACCGCTTGTGATATAGGATAAGAATATAAGATATTTTATAGTATTAAAGATACAAGAGACAAAATAGAGAACATAACAATACAGAGAAAGACAAAGTAAAAATAATAAATGGCACAAAAAGTTATTGTTTAGCATTCATCATGTTGAGATATTTCTTTGTGTATTGTTGGTTTAGAAAAAGCATGGTTTACAAAATAGCATTAAATTTATTTTGACTGAAGTGTTGCCAAATGGAATAGCATTTGTAATTCTGAAATGGAGTTTGAATATGCTTTAATCTGAATTTGTCATAGATGTTACAAATCCATGTGATGAAGTGGCATTTATTTCCAATCGAAGTACATAATCTTTTGTCTGCTAGAATGTTGTAATATCTTCCCTTTTCTATTGCAAGACTACTATGCGTTACATGTGATTCTGTTCCAAGTCACGTCTTTAAGATCACAGATTTTGTTTCATGCCAGAATATTGACTTGTTCAACCAGCGTTTTGTGGTTAATTTGAACTAGAAAAGTATTGACTATATTCATGACAGGAGGTGATTTACGTTAGAGATGAATAACATTATGAAGTAGTTCATTACTCATGTTTTCCTTTGAACGTGATAATAAATCCACTAGCTTGTTTGTCTTGCAGGATGTTATTACAAATAGTCTACAGACTACGGACGTAAGAGAATAAGAGAAGGATACCTTCCCACACATATGTTGTGTGATTTGATGATATATTTGGACTAAAAACATCTTCAAATTAAATTATCTATCAAAAGTGTGCTTCAAATCCCTCTCAAAGCATTTTGATCAGCAGAAAACTACTCCATGCTTTAAAATCCTATTTTAATTTAAGCAGCCTTTTTTGTTTCTCACATGACTTGATTGAAGGAGGATGTCCATTATAATTTATCATTACACCCTGTCCATTTACCATAAATATAGAAACCTAAATAATTTCTTGGTTTATCTTCTGTGAACAAACGTCTTTTGCTGTGGTTTAATTTGGCAGTTGCTGTTAGCCGTTCGATCATCAAAACTAAGCAATCCTGACATATACGTAATTCAAGCAACAACAGACCGTTTCACTATTAGTGATCCCTTACATTTTTATACGCCCACATTTTCATGTGGACGTATATTGTCGTCGCCCCTGTTCGGCCGTCCGGCCACAATTGTTTGTGAACAGTCTACAGGTCACAATTTTTATCCGATTTCAATGAAACTTAAAATATAGGTTTATCACCCTAAGATCTCGGTTCCTTTCGATATCGGACTATAACTTCATGGGTTATGGCCCCTGATTGTACGAAAAAAACTTGAAATGCATGTTTATAACCCAAAGATCTTGGTTCCTTTTGATATTTGCGCCAATCGGATTGTAACTTGCTGAATTATGGCCCCTGATTGTCCGAAAAATCGCCCTTTTTAGCTTGTTGTCCCCCTGGAGGTCAAAATTGTTATCTGATTTAAAAAAACGTTTGATTGTATCACCGTTCCATGGTTATGAAGGTAGAGTTTGAATTTCGAGAAAATCGGACCAAAATTGATGGACAAAATGGCCACCTTTTGTACGCGAATAGTGTGAAAATATGTTATATCAAGGTTGTGGACCTTATAGAGGTCACAATTTTGAACCGATTTTGATGAAACTTGACATGTATGTTTATAACTCACAGATCTTGGTGCCTTTCGATATTTGCGCCTATCGAATTGTAACTTCCTGAATTATGGCCCCTGATTGTCCGAAAAATCGCCCTTTTTAGCTTGTGATCCCTCTGGAGGTCAAAATTGTTATCCGATTTAAAAAAACCTTTCATTATATCACCGTTCTATGGTTGTGAAGGTTGAGTTTGAATTTTGTGAAAATCGGACCAAAATTGACGGACAAAATTGCCGCCGTTGTATGTGAATAATGTGAAAATATGTTATATCAAGGTTGTGGACCTTATAGAGGTCACAATTTTGAACCGATTTTGATGAAACTTGACATCAGATCATAACTTCCTGAATTATGTCCCCGGATTGTCCGAAAAATCGCTTTTGTTAGCTTTTGGTCCTTCTGGAGGTCAAAATTATTATCCGATTTAAAAAAAAACGTTTGATTATATCACAGTTACATGGTAATGAAGAGAGAGTTTGAATTTCGTGAAAATCTGACTAGAATTGACAGACAAAATGGCTGCCGTTTGTACACAAATAGTGTGAAAATATGTTATATCATGTGGACCCGATAGAGGTCACAATTTTGAACTGAATTTGATGAAACTCGAAATACCTGTTTATAACCTAATGATCTTGGTTCCATTGCATATATCGGATCGTAACTTCCTGAATTATGGCCCCTGATTGTATGAAAAATCGCCCTTTTTAGCTTGTGATCCCTCTGGAGGTCACAATTATCATCTGATTTAAAAAAAAGGTTGATTATATCACAGTTACACCGTAGTTATGGGTGAGTTTGAATTATGACTTTCTTATGATTACTTAAAATGCAACAACTCTTGTTCACTGCCCGGACGATTTGGCTGCTGTGTGAGCGTATGTTTCGTTGCCTGGCAACCTATTTTTGTCATGTGCACGCCTCATGGTTGTTCTTAAGGGAATTCACTATTTCTGTACTTTCCATATACCGGTATACCATATCTGCCATACTTTTATTGGAAATAACTATCCTATGTATGATTCCTTTTCTTGCAAATGCATCTTTAGTAAGATTAATACTGTTCAATATTGCAGATTTATTAGGAGCTTAAAAAAATCTGAATTTTGTGTTTTTGCTAAAATCATAGTCCAGTCAAGTATTTTTGAAGCCAAATTTTGTTTATTACTGATGCACATTAAAAATAGTCAGAAATGTCTCAACCAAATGAATACATTTGTGAGGTTCAGAATTATCTTCATTATGTTCTTTTTTGGTGTCCTGTCTTTTTCTTTCTCTTATCTACTAAATCTTCTGTTTTTAAAGTCTATATAATATATGTAGGCGTTATGATCCAATAGATTTTATCTTATGTTATCTAAGATGAAGTATGACAACTACTTGAGATTTAAGTGCCATGTAATTGTTGTCATGTCCGTCCCTATATGTTTATAAATCTTGTCAACATTTCCTCAGACAAACCAACTTTTTATACCACCACATTTTCATGTGAATGTATATTGTCGTCACTCCTGTCCTTCTGTTCACACTTTTACCTGATTTTGACAAAATTTGAAATATAGATCTGTATCCCAAAAATCTTGCTTCCCTTCAATTTTGGTATGCATTAGAGTTTAAACCTAACTTCATGGGTAATGACCCCTCATTGTACGAAAAATCTCATTTTTACCTTGTGGACACTATAGAAGTCTCAATTTTTATCCGATTTTGATAAAACTCAACATACATGTTTATTTGTACATGTTGTAGTTATATTAGAGTAGAAGACCATAATCAGTGATAATGAATTTATATTTGTACATGTTGTAGTTAAGAAGAGAATACCATAAAATGAGTGATAATGAATTTGTATTTGTAGATGCTGTAGTTGTATAAGAAAAGAAGACCATGTAGTCAGTGATAATGCATGTAGTTGTAACACAGCTGGTATTTTGATGCAAACTGGTCTAGACAGAAAAGATTTGATATATGTCAGCTATCATAATAAGGTAATTATTTCCAAATAATACTCTTGTCCATGATATTTCATTATATTGGCTTTGAAAAGAAGAAACCTACCCCAACTAACTGGAGTTGACCCTACTCAGTTCATGTCAATCCAATATAGTAGTGTAGTCATCCTGTCGAAGGTGAATACCCAGTACGCACACAAATCTGAAGTCAATACTTATATTTAATAACATTATTGATATAATTACATCATAGTTAAACATACTAATGCCTGCAAAAGAAAGGACAAAAGTAAACCTAGATTACAACAATACTATATACTGAAAAACACTGGGAAACTACTGGAAAAATACTAAATACCGGAAAACACCCCAAAGGTTAGAGTTATTTTCTGGTGTATAGTATGCCCAGCTCCAGGTTGCCTATCTAGGGTGTTTTCCAGTATTTAAAAGTTAGGGTTAAGAGTTTGGTGTGTAAATTTGGTATTTAGTTGTTTTCAGGTATTTAGTGTTTTTCCAGTGTTTTCTGGTATTCAGTATAACATGGTGTTTCCGGTTGTTTTCCGATGTTTTCCGGTATATAGTAAAGCCCCTAAATTTTACTGTTTCCTAACATTCCAAAATCATACAGCAACTATGATAATGGATCTATAATTAGTAACTCATTAAAGATAACATTATGATGAAGCCAAAAAAGTGAATTTCATATACATATAATATAGATATAGCCTACCAAAAGGTAGCTCTTGACACACTCTATGTTTATGCCAAACTAACATTAATTATTTATACTGCATTCTGTTTCTAGGTTGCAGAAATTCCATTTTTTGTTGCTGTTGATAGAAAAGAGAATAAAGTGGTAATAGCTATTAGAGGGACAATGTCTTTAGAGGTTAGTTGTAATTAGGTAAACAATATAATAAACCCATGAAGTCAACTTATAGAACTACACTAACTCATTTAATTTGAAAATATGTTAAGTGAAAATTGTAATCCCAAAGTCTCTTAAAGGAACATATTGACAACTATATTATATTTGGTTTTCCCGTTTTATGAATATGCCAATATAAGAACCATTACAAAGTCCAGTGATGTTTCAATTAGGAAAAATAATGGTTGAGAACTTGTAACTATAGACTCTTGTACAAATTTTGTCTCTTAATTGCTAACATGTATGTTTTAAGGTATACACTATAAATGCCCTATATTCGTTTTTATTATACGCCCACATTGAAATGTGGTCGTATATTGTCGTCGCCCCCGTCCGTCCGTCCGCCTGTCTGTCGGTCCGGCGTCCACAATTGCTTGTGGACACTCTAGAGCCTAAAGTTAATATCCGATTGACTTTAAATTTATACACAGTATTTAAGGTCATGAGACGAAGAATCCTATTGTATTTCAGCGATTTCTGATAATAACTGTCAGAGTTATGGCCCTTGTTCATTTAAAAAAATGTTGTGGACGCTCTAGAGGCCAAAGTTAATATCCAATTGAGTTGAAATTTATACACAGTGTTTAAGGTCATGAGACAAGGATGCCTATTGATTTTCAGTGATTTCCGATATTTACTGCCAGAGTTATGACCCTTGATCACTTCCAAAAAATCTTGTGGCCACTCTAGAGGCCAAAGTTAATATCCTGTTGACTTTAAATTTATACACAGTGTTTAAGGCAATGAGATGAAGAAGCCTTTTGATTTTCAGCAAACTCTGGTAATTACTGCCAGAGTTATTGCCCTTGATAATTTTTATACGCCCACATGGAAATGTGGTCGTATATTGCCATCCCCCCGTCCGTCCGTCTGTCGGTCCGTCCGTCCGTCCGTCCGTCGGTCCGTCCGTCCGTCCGTCCGTCCGTCCGTCCGTCCGTCCGTCCGTCCGTCCGTCCATCGTCCACAATTTCTTGTGAACGCTCTAGAGGCTAAAGTTAATATCCGATTGACTTGAAATTCATACACAGTGTTTAAGGTCATGAGACAAAGAAGCCTATTGATTTTCAGCGATATCCGATAATTACTACCAAAGTTATGACCCTTGATCACTTTGAAAAATCTTGTGAACGATCTAGAGGCTAAAGTTAATATCCGATTGACTTTAAATTTATACACAGTATTTAAGGTCATGAGACGAAGAAGCCTATTGACTTTCAGCGATATCCGATAATTACTACCAGAGTTATGACCCTTGATCACTTTGAAAAATCTTGTGAACGCTCTAGAGGCTAAAGTTAATATCCGATTGACTTTAAATTTACACACAGTGTTTAAGGGCATGAGACGAAGAAGCCTATCGATTTTCGGTGATATCCGATAATTACTACCAGAGTTATGACCCTTGATCACTTTGAAAAATCTTGTGAACGCTGTAGAGGCTAAAGTTAATATCCGATTGACTTTAGATTTATACACAGTATTTAAGGTCATGAGACGAAGAAGCCTATTGATTTTCAGCGATATCCGATAATTACTACCAGAGTTATGACCCTTGATCACTTTGAAAAATCTTGTGAACGCTCTAGAGGCTAAAGTTAATATCCGATTGACTTTAAATTTATACACAGTGTTTAAGGGCATGAGACGAAGAAGCCTATCGATTTTCGGTGATATCCAATAATTACTACCAGAGTTATGGCCCTTGATCACTTTGAAAAATCTTGTTAACGCTCTAGAGGCTAAAGTTAATATCCGATTGACTTTAGATTTATACACACTGTTTAAGGTCATGATACGAAGAAGCCTGTTGATTTTCAGCAATATCCGATAATTCCTGCCCGAGTTATGACCCTTGATCACTTTGAAAAATCTTGTGAACGCTCTAAAGGCTAAAGTTAATATCCCATTGAATTTAAATTTATACACGGTGTTTAAAGTCATGATACAAAGAAGCCTATTGATTTTCAGCAATATCCGATAATTACTGTCAGAGTTATGACCCTTGATCACTTTGAAAAATCTAAAGTTAATATTCGATTGACTTTAAATTTATACACACTATTTACGGTCATGATACAAAATAGCCTCTTTATTTTCAGCGATATCCGATAATGACTGCCAGAGTTATGATCCTTGATCACTTTGAAAAACCCTGTGAATGCTCCAAAGGCTAAAGTTAATATCCGATTGACTTTAAATTTGTACATAGTGTTTAGGGTCATGAGACGAAGAAGCCTATTTGATTTTCAGTGATATCTGATAATTTCTGGCACTTGATCACTTTGAAATATCTTGGGGACAAAGGCCTTGAGACAAACCATCAAAACTATTCTAATCATTTCTGATAATTATTTAATGGGCTATTACTCGTAATAAGATTATCATGTGTTGTAAATGTTCTCCTTACTGATAAAAGAAACAATATGCGACAACCCTTGTTGACTGCCCGGACGACTTAGCTGTTGTGGGCGTATGTTTCGTTGCCTGGCAACCTATCTTTAAAAATCTTGTGGACGCTTTAGAGGCTAAACTTGATATCTGATTGACTTTAGATTATGCACAGTGTTTAAGGTCATAAGACGAGGTAGCCTATTGTTTTTCAGCGATTCCGATAATTACTGTCAAAGTTATCTCCCTTGATCACTTTGAAAAATCTTGTGATGCTCCACAGGCCAAACTTATCATCTGATTAACTTCAGATTGATACACAGAGTTTAAGGTCTTGAGACGAACAAGGATATTGATTTTCAATGAATTTTGACAACTGAACAGCTAACTTCATGATATAAAATGTTTTGTATTTTAAAAATTAGCATTCTAATCAGATTTTAGTATATTATAAATGTTTCATTAACAAAAAAAGTAAAAATATGCGACAACTCTTATTGACTGCCCAGACGATGTAGCTGCTGTGGGCGTATGTTTCGTTGCTTGGCAACCTATCTTTTAGATTAAGATTGATTATTTATTTCTATAATTTGTCAGGATGCATTGACAGATTTATCTGCTGTTGGTGTTAATGTTCATGTGGAAGGTGTAATGGATTGTTATGTTCATTGTGGTATGTTAAAATGTGCCCTATATATAGAGTCACAATTAAAAGAGTTACAGTTGATTGAAAAAGCATTTGATGCATTACCAGTAAGTGCTATTTTTGCTAATTTATATATACACAATATTTTTTGACAAATCTAAAACTCTCTTCAAGCCAAAATAATTTCTAACTATAGTAACACTATATATAACCTCCCACCATGGAATCAATCGGATTAAAACTGGTCCATCAATTTGGTTTGCAGTAAATAAGGTGGCGGTTGTTACAAAGGGAGAAACATAAATTGGGGGAATATTCTATTCATCATATCATATCTGAATGGGATTGAATCATTTTTGGACTGACGATTCAACTTTTCTAGTTTTCTAGGGATTCTATAGCTCTAAATCACTCATAGTTTTTAAGCCACCTTCTGTAATTTTATTAATTGTATTCTTAAATGGTTTCTGACAAAGAGTGACAATTTACATATTTATTTGTCAGGAGGCTACCGGTCTAGTTATCACAGGTCACAGTTTAGGTGCTGGAGCAGCAGCCATCTTAGCAATGAAATTACGACCTGATTATCCAGATCTGATCTGTTATGCTTTCTCACCACCAGGAGGATTGCTTAGGTAAATCACTATATGCACATTACAGACATCATTTATTTTTGCAGCAACAATCAGGAAAACCATTTTTCTTAAGCAGTGCCAGGAGTATTCTTTATTTATCCTGTAGTGGATAAAATAGTGAGACCATCCATAAATACTGATAGTATACATTATTGGTTATACCACTGCCCTGGTAAAAAATAGCATCCACAAAGTTTATTTACAGATAAGGAAAAAAGATATAATTTTATTTTGTTTGCTCAACATGGCGACGATACAAACATGCTTTTGCACAATATCATGTTTTAACGCAAGTAAAGTTAAACATGTCTGATAGGTTATTATCTATTCCAGTCCTAATGCTAGTCAACATGCCCAAGACTATATTTGTTCAGTTATACTGGGCAAAGATGTCATTCCACGTCTTGGTATGCCAACCATGAATAAACTTAAATGTCAGATTTTGAAAGCACTGGCTGAATGTCGTCATCCAAAGGTAGGTGAAAATATCGTTATTTCTCTTTTCTTGAGAAATAAAAAAACTGCATGAGATTAGGTAGAGTGTGAAGCTATACAACATTAGGCAATGTGACTTTAAATGTTTTTAAAAAATGTGGATTTATATACATTGACCTGCTAATGTAGTGCTGGTACATTATAGATACATTCCCGCGGACAAATTGGGTGATTTGATGATATATTTGGACTAAAAACATATTTAAACAAATTAATTTATCATAATTTTGCTTCAATTCCTTCTCAAAACATTGTAATTGCCAAGGTATATCCTGCTGTAAAAATCGATCAAAGGAGTTCATGTCAGGGGACTTCCCTCTCTGTACCTATAGCAACGGCGGCAAAGTCGGAGGAGAATTCATTGCATACACAAGATGATGTTGTCTGTAATCACTGACTATTTATTACAAATATCAAATCCTAATTAAATTTTCTGATTATCCACTGTCAGTGTCTTTTTCAGTGATTTTTATCTAAGAACGTGTTGTACGTCTAACTTTTCATAAAGTTTATCAACATGTACACAAAGCCCTCAATGTTCGCGTGCAACCTTCAATGTCAAACATGCAGATATTCCTAATCGTAGAGCCATCAAATAGGGGAACCCTTACATTTTTGTCCTGTATACACTCCATGAGTGTTTTTCAGGGAATCCAGTATTTTTCAAGTAAGATTGGATATCTCTACTTTCCATATATCCCAAATTGCCATACTTTTATAGGCACTAACCACGCGATAAATACTTTTCTGGGAACCTATCTTTAATTGTTCCCTGCCCTTAGCTATCAATGTGATGACATACTTGTAATTGACATACTTTTTATACGCCCACATGGAAATGTGGTCATATATTGTCGTCGCCCTGTCCGTCCGTCTGTGACGTGTCTGTCCGTCCCTCGTCCTCAATTTCTTGTGAACGCTCTAGAGGCTAAAGTTAATATCCAATTGACTCTAAATTTATACACGGTGTTTAAAGTCATGAGACGAAGAAGCCTATTGATTTTCAGCGATATCCGATAATTACTACCAGAGTTAAGACCGTTGATCACTTTGAAAAATTTTGTGAACACTCTAGAGGCTCAAGTTAATATCCGATTGACTTAAGATTTATACACAGTGTTCACGATCATGATACGAAAAAGCCTATTGATTTTCAACGATATTCGCTCGTTACTACCAGAGTTATGACCCTTGATCACTTTGAAAAACCGTTTGAACGCTCTAAAGGCTAAAGTTGATATCCGATTGGCTTTAAATTTATACCCAGTGTTTACGGTCATGATACGAAAAAACAATATCCGATAATTACTGCCAGAGTTATGACCCTTGATCACTTTGAAAAACCTTGTGAACACTCTAAAGGCTAAAATTGATATCCGATTGACTTTAAATTTGTACACAGTGTTTAGGGTCATGACCTGAATAATACTATTGATTTTCAGTGATATCTGCTAATTTCTGCCAGAGTTATAACACTTGATCACTCTGAAATATCTATGGATGAAGGCGTTGAGACAAACAATCAAAACAATTCTAATCATTTCTGATAATTACTTAATGGGCTATTACTCGTAATAAGATTATCACGTGTTGTAAATGTTCTCCTTACTGACAAAAGAAACAATATGCGACAATCCTTGTTGACTGCCCGGACGACTTAGCTCTTGTGGGCATATGTTTCGTTGCCTGGCAACCTATCTTTAAATAGGATTTCCAATTCATAACTCTTCAGATATGCTGTTTTCAGCAATAAATATAGCGTCTTAACAATGGTTATTTAAAAAAGGATGTTTTAAATGAATTTGAATTATGTAATGTATTTTTGTAGTATAGAATACTAGCTGGAGGATGTTTCCGTCAATTTTGTGATTGTTTAATGAAAGACCAACTACATTCTAACCACTCTAGTAAATCATATGATGTAGAATCAACAGGGGTAAGTCCATCTATTATAAGCTAGTTATTTGATACTGTTTTGTATGTATGGTATATGTTGTAGTAATCACAATTCTGCATATATTTCCCCGTAAGCATTTTTAAACCACGCTTTAATGATAATTGGTTCCATTACTTTTAATCTGAAACTTTAGTTTTGTTTCTCAATTTGTCTCGGACAGGTAATACTGTAAATGATAAACCAATTTAAATGAAATCACTGGAAAATTTATAAACTCTCAAGCGGCTTATTCACTCTTAATCAATATATATTATTACTTTTCTGTGCTGTCTTTGAATACTGGAACTTTCCCATTATTATTAGTAAACTTTTCATAAACGATTTCAACCTTCAAATAATGTAATAAAAATTACTACTATGGTTAAAGATTTCATAATGTAAGATATATATTTATTTGGTACCATAGATCCGTAGTAAAGACCAACTTAGACACCCAACAGAGCTACACGTAGACATAGAATATGTGATTAGACATAGAAATCGTTAAAATACAGAATTTAAGTTGTCCTTTTTTGCACTGGTTCTTTATATTTCCTTAAAGACCTTTTCGTAAATTAAGCACCACTTCCACATTTTATTTTGTTTCCTGTTTATTGCTTGTGTTTGATTCAGCTTTTGATTGAAAAGTTCAAGGTAATAAAACATTTTTCATTTGCTTCACAATGTCTAACCAAATGTCCTTGCTTTGAATTATTGGCATGGCATGTTCCTAACCTACAGCAAACCTAACAGTGTATATTATACGAACGGTTAAAACACAGTATTTGTCCTGTTTTCAATTTATTGATGTTATATTCTGAAACACCTTTCAGAATTTACAGTTCATTTCTTATATTCAACATTTTTAAAAATGGCCTCTTAATGTCCTCCAAATTTTAAGTCCATATATGGCCATTTTTTTTAATTGAGTTAAGTTGTCCCACTTCAATCAATTGTATTTTGAAACTCAAATTAACATATTTTATGTGACTTTTGGAATGGATTTAAATGCATGCATATTGGACAGTTCCTATAATGAAGTTTGATAGTTGAAGTAACGGTATACAAATAGAAAGTGTATTAAGGGTGTTATGACTAAATTACAAAAACCTGTGTTTCTATCAAATTTTCATAATCACAGTGTACATGTGCATGAAAAACACTGAAAACTTACAATATAAGCGTGATCTGTAGTAGTATTATACTTTTCAATGTGCAATTTTATAATCTAAAGTATATTTGATTTTTTTCACTTTTTATATGACCATATTGAAATGTGGATTTATATTGCTGTCGCTCTGTGCGTCCGTCGTCCTCAATTTCTTGTGAATGCTCTAATGCCCAAAGTTATCATACAATGTTTTAAAACTGATATATGTTGTATATATTAGTGACGTGAAGAAGCCAATTTAATTTCCAATTGCTTCTTGACTTAAGTCCCTTGTTTCATTTGAATTAGTAAAAAGAAGAATCCTTTTGAATTTTGGTAATTTCTGTTAATTATTGTTAGAGTTATGGCCCTTGTTTAACTTTGTTGAACCTTGTGAATGCTCAAACACTAAAAGTTATCATCTGATCTTTGTGAAATTTATTTGCATTATTTAAATCAGTGACAAGAAGAAGCCAATTGAATTTCAGCAATTTGCATTCATGACACCGAGATATATGGGCCTTGTTTCACTTTGGCAAACTTGTCAAGGCTCTAACGCCAAAATTACCATCCAATTTTTATGAAATTTATATGTATTTTTTGAATTAGGAAAACAAAAAGCCTGTCAAATTTCAAAAAGTTCGGTAAATTACTTCCAAAATGAAAACCCTTGATTCAATTTGTAGAACCTTGTGAACCCTCAAACGACGAAAATTGTAAATTCCCCCAATTAACTACAAAAGAATAAATATGCGACAACCCTTTGTCGACTGATCAGACAATTTAGCTGCTGTGGGCATATATTTCGGTGTCTGGCAATCTTTCTTTCAAGGTTACCCAGTGACCCATACTTAAAAAGCTTCACTGAAGTGTATTTGTACCAGCTGCTGGAGCGAAAAAAGTACAAATTTGAACTATTGATACATAGAATTCAATCTGATCAAAGTACAGATCTAAATGACCTCTTCTACATGAAAATCTGACCAGTTGTAGTGGAATGTAGTGTCCGGGGTCATACCAGCAATTTTTGACCCTATGATGTCAGACATTGATTAATCAGTCAGCGTTGATGTTTCTAGTGGTTTACCCAATATCAACAGTTCCGTGCACAGCACACCAAGAACTTGCAGTAACAGACCATTTCATTGGGTAATTTCTCACATCACCCAGAAGGTCTGTTGTATAACATATCTTCCAGATCCTAGAGTTGTGAAGACAAGTAAAA
This sequence comes from Patella caerulea, assembly GCA_036850965.1. Taxonomy (NCBI): domain Eukaryota; kingdom Metazoa; phylum Mollusca; class Gastropoda; family Patellidae; genus Patella; species Patella caerulea. The sequence continues at coordinate 16,412,958 of JAZGQO010000004.1, read as the reverse complement.
CAAAATATTGAACTATGAAATATGAAACAAAATCGCATCTGTGTTTTAATCAGATGGTTTAAAATTGCATTGCATGGCAGTTTATTTTTTCACCCTGATGAGATGCTTTTGTCACAAATACTGTGTTTTAGCTGTAAATATATCCACTAAAATATTTAAGTGTATGAATTTCCATCTATATTGGTTGTATGGCCACATAATAATAATATGTTCTTTTGTCTGTATTTCTATATTGTGAAAATTTCAATGATAAGCTCTCAAGGAGGGCGATATTGTTGATGTTTTATTTTCATCTAGATATAGCATTACTATATTTGGATACTTTTTCATGAAGCCCAAATATTTTTCCATGTAGAATTTCAGACAATTTGACTTAGGTTTCAAAATGAAGATCATTCTTTGGGACCTTATTCAGTCTATTATTTGGAGGGGGGAGGATTTTAACTACATTGATGCATTCGATACAGCCCGGTTTGCACAGAAAGAGGATCTGTAGTTAATTTTGACTTTTCTTGAGGTCTTCTGGTAGATACTTGTATGTTTATAGTACTGCTAGTTTGTAAAGAAATGTGAAGTCATTCATACATTAGTCACTGTCTTTATAAAAGAAGATTTGAGGTATATTTAAACTTCAATCAAGGTACAAATTCTTGCTGGTCTTTTTTAAAGACAGTGACTAATGTATGAATGACTTCCCATTTCTTTACAAACTAGCAGGACCTCATGCCACAATGGACAACAACTCCTACCTCATTCACCCACCCACCCACCACCTTCCCTTCCCTTCCCTTCCCTTCCCTTCCCCGTTAATGCAACTCTGGTCTTTCAGAGAATCAATGGAAATTACTTCTGATGAAATCATTTTGCATGTAAAATAGCCTTTTAAGGTCTTTTAGAGGAATTCCAGCCATTGAAGACAGCTATCTTTTACAGAAATATTAGAAGACTTTCGTAATTCTTTGTGAATGCCTTGACAGAGTTTGCTCCTGCGCATTTTCCACTAAGGCTAAGCAGAGATAAGCAATTTGATTCGTTGCGACTTTGGAACACAATAATTTTGATTTTTATTGGGTCCAATGGCATCAAGATTTGATTTATTGTCATGTTAATTAATGTCAAATTGATAATTTATATAACATTTTAGACCTAAAGAAAGATATGCAATTGGCAGATTTAGCTCTGGCATAATGCATGTTTAACAGTTTATGGTGTTTTGGTCAATCTTTATTTAGCTATGCACAGCTCTTTGTGTTGTTGTATGTATAAGTATAATGGAATAAAGCTGTGCATGACACCATGTGAATGAACCTATGTAAACAATGTAAGCACCAAAGCATGAAATACATGGATTAGGAATGGAAAAGTTGTAATTGATATTTATGCTCTAGAATTTGGAGTTTTATCAGCCAATGGGCTACAATTACATACATGATCTCCATGGATACTGCACAGATCAGTTCAAATCATATGTAGGATTCCTGATGGGTTGTATGGGAGAAACACTTTTCTCAATATAAATGATAGTAATGAGTTTATATTGTAATGCAAACCATGGTAACCTGTAACGATCCTGGCCCTATGACATCTTGCGTTGTCATCCTGGAAGATAAAACGGCGGCCATGACGTCGTGCGAACGGCACAACATGGACTGCCAAGATGTTGTCCCGGTAGTACTGGCCTGTAACACGCCCTGCAACAACATGTAAAGCCGTTCTTCCAGCAACAGTGATGCCTCCCCACACCATAACAGAACCACACCCAAAGCGATCATGTCTGATGACGTTAACGTCTTGGAAGCGCTCGTTTCAACGACGCCACACCCTCCTACGTCTGTCAAAAAAATCAACAGTGAACCTTGACTCATCTGAAAACATCACATTGCTCCAACGTCGATTATCCCAGTGTTGACGATCCCTACACCAACGACGTCTTGCCTGAATGTGGTGATCTCTCAAACAAGGGATCACGTGAGGACGTCGGGCGCGAAGGTGACCCCTTTGCAGTCGATTCCGAATCGTATGGCCACTCACTCTCACACCAGTGTCTGTTTGAAGACGAGCGCTGATATGATTTGGTGTGATGACACGATTTCTCAAGGCCAAGGTACGGATAAATCGATCCTGGGCTTGAGTTGTCGCCCTTGATCGACCTGAGCGTGGTCTGTCCTCTGTACAGATTGTGTATCACGGTATCTGGACCATAGCCTGCTTATGACAGACTGAGAAACATTCATCGTCCGCGCCACAACCGCCTGTGTTGTGCCGATCTGTACCATGCCAAGGGCACGTAACCTTTCATTTTGGGTAAGCCGACGCATATCAAAATTTGTTTTCTGGTCACTAAAACAATTAAACTGATGTTTCCACCCTGGTATTCAATGCCACAATGACTGTAACATTCAAAGTCAGAGTCGTGCAAATCTTGGGTTGGACCCCCATGATGATCCCAAGCATCACCTGCATTCCATGCGGTAGCTATTGGTGCGTTTGGGCGTCACATGTAGCTGGAAATGTTTCTTCTGTTAGGTTCTAAAGTGACTTTTTTCGTAGTCATTTGCATATTTTAGTAATATGCCCCCAAAATCAAATATCCCCTACTTTTTTTGAATAGTATATTTACTTTCAGTGGAGAAATGTATGCATTCTGAAATTAATGCTACATGATGGGAGTCAACATAATTGACTATTGAATTAATGTAGGCCTACCATTCTGGTCTAAAATGAGTGTTTTTTGTAATATGGGAATATGTAAGGCAACATTTACCTGATAAGTACATGATTGTTATGTTATGAACAAAAAAGAAAAATGTCAGATATTTTTCAGTGAATAAAACTAACTAATTCTATGTGGAAAGCCCTTAAAACTGTTTATCTGAAGTTCTGTGATACCAATGTTGAATCGTTTAATTTATAAAGGTGAAGGAGGCGCCCCCAAAATATTATTTTTATCTGACAAATTCAAAATTAATCAGGCAAGCTCATTTGCAAATAAGATAGTGTGATCCCCACCACCAAAAAAGGGTATAAAATGTTCAGCATGAACAATTTTTTCAGGTTAGTAGCCTGAATATTATTCCCTGTCTTGAGATGTAGGTCTGCTTATTTTTTTGGCATAAGACACCATCCAGTGAATGCAGCTGCAACAGTCTGGAATTCAGGATAGGCCATGGAGTGGGATTTTGGTTGGACCCTTTCCTAGCTGCTATATTCACAAGCTGAAACAGCAGTAAAATGCATTTTCAAAATGTTCTCGGTTCAAATTGACCAAGTGTAAGACATTAAATCCCATTCCTTTGTAATTCTATTCTGTCTTGTCTTTCCTACTCATCCTTTATAGATCTATTTGGTAATCTGATGTATTAAAAGATGTAGTTACTTATCAATAATCATACAAGTACATAAATTTATAACAAATTTTCATTGTAGCTATGATAAATAATGTTGGTATATATATAATTTGGGGGAAGATGGAATTTAAAATATAATCCATACTCCCATTATTTTCTAACTATTATTAACTACGCACAATGGATTATATGTTTATTTAATAATTAATAGTAATTGATTTTAAACCTAGTAAATTGAAAATGATATATTATTAACTTTGAAATCTCATTATTGTGGTATATGGTTTTAATTAAAGCAGTACATTATTTGATACACATTAGCTATCTTAAAAATATTGATTAAAGAACGTTATAATAAATTAATACGTAATAGCTATCATATCACATAAATAACAACTAACACAACTAAGTATTAAATAAATCATAATACATAATTCACATTAAACAAAAATTTCATTATGATAACTATATTTTGAATGTATTGACTAAATCCTTTATAAGATAACCTTATTCTCTTCAAGCATCTTGAATGCAAATGAAAGTCGAAATGATTAGTTTCAAAAATACCTAAGTCAAAATGATTTGTACTTTCGACGCCATTTTATTTTTAGATAATGAATCAAATATGTAGAAATAGTAATGGCTGGAGTTATCCTTTAAGCTTTGGTTTGCTATGTTGTTTTAAATCATTTTATGTAAATGGTTGATTGTGATGTATGATCTTTAAATGTTATATAGTACATGTATGTATATAATTTTGTTATTGCCAGGAATCGCTAAAAACTGCTTTTGTAAACACCAATAGTATGGTAAATGATGTAGAATGGCCAATGCATCCACCAGGTCAAATTTTACATATTATAGAAGAGGAAGAAGAAAGGTGAGTTATAGTTTATAAATTATATTTAAAAACTTTCAAACATGTAGATAGGATTTTGAGTTAAAAGAAAATATTTCAAAACAGACAGAAATTTATTGTCAGTAATGAGCTATTAAGGGTTGAATATATGCATTTCCATTTCAAAATACATTGCTCATTCTCGCTAAGTCATCTATTTAAATAAACGTTAATTTATTGGTTGCTAACCAATTTAAGAATTAAATTTACCAAATGTATTAGAGAAAATGAAGGTTTGTAAGATTCAGCAACTTAATATATCGTGTTTTAACAATGACAATATTGTTGCGATTTCGTATTACCTGTATCTAATATTTGTTACCAGTCCGTTAACCTGACAGTTTATAACAAATAAAGAATTTTATTAAGAAATGACTAATATTTTTCACTGATTGATGTTATTTTTCAGTGGGTGTTGTGGGAAACCTACATTTTCAGCAGTGTGGGCTCATCCTGATGACTTCAACGAAATTATTATCAGTCATAAAATGGTCTTTGATCATATGCCTGAAGATGTTTTAGGTTCATTAACCAGTCTTGAAAAGTCTAATTTTATACCAATAGCTCAACTAGTACCAGATAATGGTGATTCATCTACTGCTTAAAAGTATAGCGACAATGAATTTGCAAGAATCATTTTATTTTTATAGTCCTGTTTAAAAGTATTCAGTTTCACTTAATATAATATTCTCATTTACATTATCACTAGTGGTTTTGTGGGATTGTCACAGGAAGGGTGGCAAGATTTTGTTAAGATGTCCCTGAGGGTTTAGCAGAAAGTATGAGTGCAAAACTATAGTTGTAAAGGTTGTGAGTAAACTAATCTGGGAAGGGTTGTAAGCCTGAGTGATTGTTCCCTTGCCCCAACACCACTGGTTATCTCACTTTAAATTAAAATTGTCTGTTTCTTGGTCACCGAGAGATTAGAGCAAAAGCTTGGCAATGTGAATGACATAAATATGGCACAAAATCTTGGTTTGATTGGAATAAATTTTTAAAACATCAACTTTAATGCCTGAAAACATTGGTTTTTTCTAATTTCCTCTAGACAAATGCTTTCCTTGGAAATTGTTAACTTACTCTAATCTAAACCCTTTTTGTATTAAAACTAAAAAAGATAATTCTTAAATATTTATATTAAATGTAAGAAAAATATTATGGTTTGATGTGGATCATTAATATATTTAATCAGAAAATGAATGTTTGGAAGATGGTTATGATGTGAGGATATTATTTATTAGTAGAAAGTTAAAGCTAACTTGAAATAACAAAATGAAATTTGTATTACAAACATACCCATTTTTGAATTTTTTCAGTTATTGTCTAAAGCTTTTAGCTGACATATTTTAGACATAGCTATAGTTAAGGTAGTTATTTCTTTTATATCTATGAAAAGCAGAAAAGTTTTAGCTTATCAAATTTATGGATGTCTGATTACTGTTAGTGAAAATTCATCACTGTTGAAATATACCAAGGGACATAAAAATAATTAGAAAATTTCTGTTAGATTTGCTTACAGAAATCATTGTAAGACTTGCGCATTGTGTAAGACTGTATCTCTTTAAAATGTGAAGTCCTCTTCCATGTCAGTGATTTGTAGCACCTGTGTTTAGTGCTTGTAAGGTGTTTGGAACTCATAAGTTAGTAGTGCACAACGTTCTGAGTGTCCAAATGATGTATATTTCCACAGCTAAAAATGTCAGATATAGTGACGTTCTTTATTATAACAAACTTGTTTTTGTTAGCTCAGGTTGGTTTTAAAAGATGTAGTTTAGATGAGTTATTAGAATTGTTTGGTTGCCATAGAAAGAATTTGTTTATCAGCAAGTGTAGGATAAATAATTGCCAAGCCTGTTTGATACTTGTGATTTTATCTTAGTTGATAAAATTCAGTTTGTTAAATATTTACATAGTATTGATTGTATTGTTTAATATGTGGAGTATATTGTACACACATGTACATGGATTTTAATTTGTTATTTTCTTGTCATTGTTATATTGTAAGAAGCTGATACCTAATTGAGTTTTTTTATTTTTAAAAAATGTATATTTTTGTTATTGTTTCATGCCAAGTGAATAGTGTTCAACTTTAAAATGTTTACGCATAATAATAAGATTATACCTATGATATGTCTCAACTTCTTACAGAATCTGCATTTTACTTACATATGTTTCATACTTACAGGATCTGCTTCTTACTTACAGGATTTACTTCTTACTTACAGTGTATAATATTTTTGTATTAGTATTATTATTATATATCTGTTGTATTTTGTACTACTGTTTAATTCATATTAATAACATTATTTTACAACTTAATCAAATACGATTATTAAGGAAGGTGAATCATGATGGAAAACAAAATTTATTAAATACAAAGGTGATAAGACTAAACCCATTCAAGTTTTAGAAATTAGTTCTTGAGAATGATGATAAGATAGATATCCCCACATCAGTTTTATTTTTAAGTTCCAAAAGAGAAAGAGCCTTTGAGAAGACCAACCAAAGTTACTACATGTAATTAGTTTCAATAATTAATATTTGTTGCATAAAGATTTGTCACAATTTATTCTGCGAACTCAGTAACATCCCTTTTTTTTTGAGTTGAGAAGTACATAATGCAGAGGAATATTGTTGGCTATTTGTATTTATAAAAGGTAATTCAAATGGTTATTTTCATGTTAGTTATGTTTAAGTTTACTATCTATCAAGTTGAATCTTGATGGTTGTTGTTTGTAAAAAGTTCTTATCAATTATATGTTAAAAATTTTATATTGGAATTATATTCTAATTGATTACACAATTTTTTTTAAAATCTTTTGTTTGTTTTTTGTTAGTTGTGTGCACTATCGGCCTGCTGTACTTACTATTAGTGTTTCTTTTAATAATTTGATTTTACTTCATTGTATACATCAGCTTTGTGTCTATATCAGGGCAATTTTAATTATTCAAACAGATTTGTTGAAAAAGAGAAGAAAGGAAATAAAAAGAATTTTGAAGTGCCAAACATGTTCCAAGAACTAAAATCATATTCTTTGCACTAATTCTGATGTGGGTCTGTTGCGACTGCCCTACAGTTAGCATGAAATATAGTACTATCAATGATTCTAAAAATAAAATATAGTATCATCAATGATTCTAAAAATAAAATATATTGTCAATATTGTCATTGATTCTGAAAATAAAATATTTTCATTGATTATAAAAATAAAATCTATTGTCATTGATTCAAAATATGAAATATATTGTCATTGATTCAAAATGTGAAATATAGTGTCATTGATTCTGAGAGGCATTCAAATTCAAAGTTCATAAATACAAAGAAGTGCCATAGTATGTGTATTTTGCCAGGTTTAGCATGACATAGTAACCTATGATAAAGTATGGTCAGGTTTTTCTATAACTATAAGCATACCCTACCTGTTTATACTTTGATTACCAATCTACTAACGACATATAGGTCTACCTCAATAGTTATACAAGATAAATACTTTTTATAACTTCTTGTAATACAAGATAAATACTTTTTATAACTTCTTATAATTAAAAGTAAGGTGTATATATTGTTGTCTGTAAAACAGTTGTTACTGTTGTTAATGTATATGGTGCTGGTGTTCTTATGGTGCTTCATTTGTCTTTTCATGGTTACCAGTATCTTCTGCACACTGTATTTTTCTTGATCGTACTATCTCTTATATACTTCAACTTTGCTGTGCTTGAATGCGTTATTGATCAAGAAAGTATTTGTGTATACTTCCCAACCATAGCAAAAGTTACTTAAGACATAATCAGAAGAGTTTTGACTGTGAATATATGATGGACTTATTTGTAATTCTGCTAGCAGAAACCCGTAAATGAAGTGTTTATATGTTAGAGGATGATACTGGATATGTTGTTATATAAGAATACAAATCTGTTTATCAAGAGCATACATTGCTGTATTGAATTGTAGGATAATTATGTAGTTGATGTTCTAGTTTGTTAGTTAATGTTTGTTTCTGTTGGTTACTCAATATAAATACTACAGATAAGAAGGTCACAAACATTATGGATTACCAATAGCAGATTTGCATACTGTGGTATTAAAGAAACCCCAGTGGGTCACAAATGGATGGTCATAACATAAAATGGCAATATTATAGTGTAGTCCATACTGTCATGGCAATAAAATTAAAAGTGAGAAGTGTGGAATTATAATTTTATACAACCAATTATGATTACTTTATGAAAAATTTATGTTTCATGAAATTAATGCAATATCGAGGGAATCAATATGTATGCAACCGCTCTTATCCATTATGGTACAGTATATGACAATCGATTGATTCGACAAATATATCAACTGTGTCAACCCTATAATCTTGTTTCATTTATAGTACATTCGTTCAAATCATATAAACCCTATACGATCGTAATGATATATGCTTTAGTATCGATCCAATAAACTCAATGATAATAAGATTGTGTATGATCATACATAGTCTATCGATCCAAACAACTCTACAACTGGGTACGATGTTGCACTATCAATATGATCGCAATACGATCGTACACATTCTAATAATCCAATCAACTCTATGGTCGTGTACGATCGTATACAAACGTACACGATCATATACAAACATACACGATTGTATACAAACATACACGATCATATACAATCGTACACATTCTATCTATCCAATCAACTCTACTGCTGTGAATGATGGTACATGGTCGATACGATCGTACATACGATATCGATCCAATCAACTCTATGCCCGCCCATACTTGCTTTGTAATTTTGGAGTAGGGGTTGAACAATCTATTGAATCAACAATATCAATGATCGTGCCGATTCGACACAACAATAGATATAAAAACGAATAATCAACTGCATCAATCAATTGTTGAATACTGTACCTCTCTCCTCTTATCCTCTGTTTTATGTTATAAAAAGTGGCTTCATTTAATTTTAGCATATAGATAATTAATTCAGAACAAAATGAGAGGGATGTCATTATGTTGTTGATTGCATTGATTTCCAGTTATACACTTATAGTTGTGATTTGATAATTAAAGAGACAAGTCTGAAAGTAATTGTCATTATTGTTTCCTTTTTTTCACATAAGATGTACTATGATGATATCAATTTTGTACATTATATTTTAATAAATTTAATCTAAAGTATATTTTTTTTTATCTCATATGTAAAATTTTGTTGAGTATATCTATATAAATAAATAACTATGTATGCATGTATGTTTGCCCACCACTCTTTAGTTGCCACCCCTCCACCTCTAAATATGTAGTATCAAATTAGCCAGCATGACCCTGTGAATATTTTAGGCCATTGAATATGGGTCATGGGTGAATCATGCTTAATTGCAGCCCTCCACCCCCACATCGATATAACCAGCATGACCACGTGAATGTATTAGTCAAAGGATAAGGCCGAATAGCAGGCAAGCGAAATCTGGCCAAATATATGGGCATACAAGACGAATCCTTCGCCCAGTTCACCAGTCGATGACATCACCTTTCACATCACATGATTAAACAAGGCAGCAATAATGTCTTCAAACAATCACATGACTTTTGATACAGTGATGATTGGCCAAACATGGTTGATTTGGACGAATCATTCAGCTGAATGACAGTGAGCACACTTGGTGAATTTGTACCCAAGCTGGGTATCTTGCCAGTTATCAATATAACGTTAATAATCATAACCAGTGTACATGAAGGTTCCCCTCTTTTTCATAAATCTAAATTCTGGCTATATGCCTGACCACAACCAGTTTTATCCTTTGGTACTATATCACACCAGTTTAAAAATTAACTATAATCAATTTAAAGTGGTTTTATTGAATTAAATAATTTGTTAATGAACATGACTTGTTAATGTATAATTTAAGTATAAGCACCGGCCTCTGTAAACCATTTTTGATAAAATTATTCCATGTTGTCCATTGCATTATCATATTAAATAAATTTTGTATGTTTATCTGTTTTTTAGTACTAGGTACTGATGTAAGTTTAATGTTTTTAGAAATTTTATTCTCATCAACAGCTTTAATGATTATATTTTATTTGATTTTTGTTTTAAATTATGTCTTAGAGTATTTGATTTTTACATTAAAAGTTGAAATATTAAAATGAATTTATTTCTTTTTTTTTTTGCTGGTTATTCATGTTTTTGGTTAAATGGTGGATTACAAGCTAACAGAAAGGCTGATGCCCCCCATCAAGATTATTATGTCCCAAAGCATCAACAAATGAAATTGATAAGCTTTGCTTAGCTTCAGCTTGAAATGTTAATCATTGAACTCAGTCAAGATTTTCACCTAATGCACATTACATCAAGTTTAAAGATAGGTTGCCAGGCAACGAAACATACGCTCCCAGCAGCTAAATCGTCCGTGCAGTCAACAAGGGTTGTCGCATATTTTTACTTTTTTCGGTAATGAAACATTTGTAATACACTAAAAACTGATTAAGAGTAACAACTCATTATGTAATTATCAGAAAATCATTAGAATTTGATTGCTTTTTATAAAGTTTTACCCCACGCTAACAATTATTATATACATGAAACATTTAATATCATGGATTTAGCTGTTCAGTTATCTAAATTCATTGAAAATCAAAATACTTGTTCGTTTCAACACCTTGAACTCTATGTATCAATCTGAAGTCAATCGGATGGTAACTTTGGCCTCTATAGCGTAACAAGAATTTTTGAAGTTATCAAGAGAGATAACTCTGGCAGTAATTATTTGAAATCGCTGAAAATCAACAGGCTTTTTCGTCTCATGACCTTAAACACTGTGTATAAATCTAAAGTCAATCGGATATTAACTTTGGCCTCCAGAGCGTCCACAAGATTTTCTGAGGTGATCAAGGGCCATAACTCTGGCACTAATTATCGGAAAACGCTGAAAATCAATAGGCGTCTTTGTCTTATGACCTTAAACACTGTGTATAAATTTGAAGTCAATCGGATATTAACTTTGGCCTCTAGAGCGTCCACAAGATTTTTTGAAGTGATCAAGGGCCATAACTCTGGTAGTTATTATCAGAAATCGCTGAAAAACAATAGGCTTCCTCGTCTCATGACCTTAAACACTGTGTATAAATTTAAAGTCAATCGGATATTAACTTTAGCCTGTAGAGCGTCCACAAGCAATTGTGGACGCCAGACCGATGGACGGGGGCGACGACAATATACGACCACATTTCAATGTGGGCGTATAAAAATTCTACCATAATTATGGTGTTCTAAAGTTTCGGCCAATCAAATTGCTTATCGCTCTGCTTACCCCGAGCAGAAAATGTTCATTATCGAACTTAGCCAATGTATTGATGTAATGAAACTATACAACACGTTTCATCACCCCCACTTAATTAGAACTAAAGTTATCGTGTCCCAAAGCATCAACCAATCAAATTTCTTATCTCTGTATACCCAAAGCAGAAAATGCTCATCTTCGAACTCCATCAAGACATTGCCCTAATAAACACACACACCAAGTTTGAACATTTTAACTCAATTAGAAAGTTATTGTGTTCCAAAGTCTCGGCCAATCAAATTGCTTATCGCTCTGCAGAAAATGCTCATTAATGAACTTAGCCAAGGTATTGATGTAATGAAACTATACACCACTCTCACTTAATTACCACTAAAGTTATCATGTCCCAAAGCATCAACCAATCAATTTGCTTACCTCTGTTAAGCTTAAGCGGAAAATGATGCTCATCTTTGAACTCCATCGAGGCATTGACCTAATAAACATGTATACCAAGTTAGAACATTCTACCTCAATTAGAAAGAGTTATTGTGTCCCAAAAAGTGTGACAGACAGATAGTTGAACCTATTGGACAAAAAAGCAGTATTGGAAAAATATCAATCAGTGAAAAAATAGTCATTAATGACCACATTAAAACAGCTTGTGTGGAAGTTTATTTTGTTTCAAGGACCCGAGGTGGCTCTTAAAGCAAGGCACTGGCTCGCTAACCAAGAGGTCTTGGGTTCGCACCCAGTGTTGACTGAGAAAGTACATCATGATTTTCCAGCGTGACTTCCTCTTGTCAGTGGCATAGGATGCAAGGCCTGGAAGAAGCAGAACAGTGTCTTGTCGTTCAGATGTGTTGAGAAAATGGGGTCTCATCTGCACAAAACATGCTGTAGCGTCACTGGATTATTAAATTGGGTCCTCTGTTACACCTTAACTCTAAATGAATTAAAATGTTCAAACTTGATGTAAGTAAATAATAAATGATTGAAATTGGGCCGAACATCCAACCAACAGCTGATGAAGACAGTGTTCTATGATAGAAATACTTTTTTGTCTACTCAATCTCCAAATTGAAAGATAGGTTGCCAGGCAACGAAACATACGTCCACAGCAGCTAAATCGTCCGGGCAGTCAACAAGGGTTGTCGCATATTTTTACTTTTTTCGCTAATGAAACATTTGTAATACACTAAAAACTGATTAAGAGTAACAACTCATTTTGTAATTATCAGAAAATCATTAGAATTTGATTGCTTTTTATAAAGTGTTACCCCACACTAACAATTAGTATATACATGAAACATTTAATATCATGGATTTAGCTGTTCAGTTATCTAAATTCATTGAAAATCAAAATACTTGTTCGTTTCAACACCTTAAACTCTATGTATCAATCTAAAGTCAATCGGATGGTAACTTTGGCCTCTATAGCGTCACAAGAATTTTTGAAGTTATCAAGGGAGATAACTCTGGCAGTAATTATTTGAAATTTCTGAAAATCAATAGGCTTCTTCGTCTCATGACCTTAAACACTGTGTGTTAATTTAAAGTCGATCGGATATTAACTTTGGCCTCTAAAGCTTCCACAGGATTTTTTCGAAGTGATCAAGGGCCATAACTCTGGCAGTAATTATCGGAAATCGCTGAAAATCAAAAGGCTTTTTCGTCTCATGACCTTAGACACTGTGTATAAATTTAAAGTCAATCGGATATTAACTTTGGCCTCCAGAGCGTCTTAGTCTCATGACTGTGAACACTATGTATAAATTTGAAGTCAATCGGATATTGACTTTGGCCTCTAGAGCATCCACAAGATTTTTTGAAGTGATCAAAGGCCATAACTCTGGCAGTAATTATCGGAAATCTCTGAAAATCAAAAGGCTTCTTCGTCTCATGACCTTAGACACTGTGTATAAATTTAAAGTCAATCGGATATTAACTTTGGCCTCTAGAACGTCCACAAGATTTTTTGAAGTGCTCAAGGGCCATAACTCTGGTAGTTATTATCGGAAATCGCTAAAAAACAATTTAAAGTCAATCGGATATTAACTTTAGCCTGTAGAGTGTCCACAAGCAATTGTGGACGCCGGCCGGACGGACGCGGGCGCTGACAATATACGACCACATTTCAATGTGGGCGTACAAAAACAAGCAGAAAAGATAAAGCCCATGTTTTATTCTTTACTTTATTTCATAAAAATTACTATAAAAGATAAAATTCATTAAAATAGAAAAGAGACATTCTAATAAATATAGGTATTTCTTATATAAATGAAATAAAAAAAATTACAAGGCAATATGGCATCTAATTCTATCCTATACAAAAGTAAAGGAAAAAACTATCCAAGTAATCTTCAACTTTCATTCTAGAGTAAACAGTGCACCGCCAAGGAATCTTCTTTCATTCATACAATGTCAGTCTATAGTAAAACAATGCACCATAAAACTTTTGTGTATTTTAGTTTTAAGTCAACTTCTAAATGTTGAAGAAATAAAAGATAGTAAATGAGGGATTATAGTGAAAAATAAGAATATATATTTTTTTAAAAATATTACATAGTCAATCACAGTATTATGCAAAGTAGTTCACAAAAAATTCTATTTACAACTATTTTGATTTGTAAAGTAACATTTTTGATTGAGTGGCCCAAAAACATTGTCAAGTATATATCAAAGTCATTATCAACCCTTATTTATGTAATACTGGCTATCCTTTGTCACATTTATAATGCTCTCTGCTGGTTTACCGAGATAGCTTCATTATTTGGTTCAATTTCTTGTAATGAAATCATATGGAGGAAACCAATAATTATTCAAATTTGGCCTGTCTTAATATTTAAATGAATCCATAAATGATTTAACAATCAGCCAAAACGTACTGGATGTAACAAACTGAAAATGGGACTTTTAATTAAATATTCTTAACTATGTATATAAATAAAACCTTGATTATTTTACAGTAGGTTATAATATAGAATATAAATAGATGTGGTTGATAAAGAGGTAGGTATACACATAACCTGAGACAGTCGTATATCAAAACCAGCAAATATATTAAATAAAATGAACACAATACTAACACAACCTTATTTTAGTAGAATTAATTACAATGGAAGACTTAGTTAAAGCGTTAACTTACTATTTTTAAATTTATAAACCCTGCTCAAGTGTAATTAACTTGCACTTGTAATTAACTCTAAACTCTTTTTCTAAATCTGCTTCACCAAGCAACTATAAGTTATAGGTTATCAGGCAAGGAAACGTAATTGAACCAGCGACTACCTCATCCAAGCAGTTACGACCTAACAATTCATAATTTTTTTTTTTTTTTAAAGTTTGGATCATAATGGAAACGTCTAGGGTGCTCACAAGATTTTATGAAAAAGGTAAGTAATTCTGGGAGTTAAAATCGAAATGAATAAGGTTCTTCCTCTTAAAATGTTTGACAACCAAAATATCAACTCTCTGAAGACCAACTGCAAATAGATACTCAAGGGTGACGACAATAAATTACAGCACATAAAAATGTAAACTCCCTGATAACAACTAATCAAAAGACATTGTCCATTATAGTTCAATTCAAACAGGTAATTTATTTGAAGCTGTTGAAGCTGTATCAGAGTTATCATCGCTATCGTTATCAATGATTTCTTTACAATCACCACAATCATACTCATTTTCTTCTTCCTCATCATCATCATCATCTTCACACTTTACATGATACTGCAACATTTTTAAATACATTAAAATACATGCATCCATATAAATTAAAGCTATATTTCCATGACAAGGCTTCTTATAAAAAAAATAATATATATATAATATATATATTTCGAGTGACCTCAAAATTCCATGACAAGTAGAAATCAATTTAAACTTTCACTTACTCTTTGCATAACTTCTGTATCAAAAGACATATGTTCTAATCTTGTTGGATTTATTCTTCGAGGACATTTATCAAGTAAAAATGTGTCAAAAGCATTCTTCATCTACAATAGGAAAATAAACAAACAATATGAAGGTCTGTTACATTGGTTGAAGAAGCCTATTCCAGATGCAATGGCATAAGTACAAGCAATATAAATGAGTTTACATTTTCTCCCAAATTTTGGAGAATATTCAGGATTGTGAGACAGAAGGACCAGTAAGTAAACATACACATGAATTACAAAAATGATGTGACAGCCTAAGTGGTGTTTCTGATTAGTTATCTTCCCCTGGATCGTATTTCAATATCAAATCCTAGTTTAAATACAAAACCATACTTTCTCTAGGAACTACACCCATATACCATACATATGTTATTATGAAAAGCTTAATCTATGCCCATCTGAATGATGTATAAAAGAGGTTGCATCAACTGGTTGTTTTTTTTTTGCTCTATGATGCATTCATAATGCTCATTAACCATTGCATCAGGACTATAACATGTAGTGGGTATCATAAAGGATAAAAGTAGGATTTATATTTTCAGTCTGTGAATAATGTAATTTGAGTCTACCTGACATTAATTTAAGAAGCAAACATTAATATGTCACTACGTGTACATATACCTGAAAAGCACATCTATCAAATGGCATTCTTCCTACTGCTGTTCCTAAGCCAGGACACAGAACTGATTTAATAGGATCTGTTGGATTTCCAGTATTAAACTTTTTTACTGAAAATAGAAAGCACAATCTCTTACATCAAAGACTTAGTACAGTATCACGTTTAAAAACTTTAAAAGTAACAAGCAGTTGCCAAGCGAGATACGCCCACATGGACAGAGAAAGACAGAAAACAAGTTAAAAAAAAATGATACAGGGCCATAATCCTGGATGTTACGGTCTGACATGCATCAATATCAATAGAAACCAAGATCTTTTCGATATAAACATACATTTAAGTTTCATCAAAATTTTGGTCGGATTTTCACAACATTCGAAATCAACTGTAACTACAATGTAACAGTAATATACATGAACATTTTTTAAAATCAGATAAAAATTGTGACCTCTAGAGGGTCCACAAGCTAAACATATGATCAATCATACAATCAGAGGCCATAATACAGGAAGTTATGATCTGATATGAGTGAATACTGAAAGGAAACAAGATCCTTTGGATATAAACATACATTTTAAATTTTGTCAAAATCGGATAAAAAATTGTCATCCATAGAGTGTTCACAAACAATTTGTGGAGGGACTTCCAGGAAGAAAACAAAATGTGAATGGAAAGGTAACTCAAAATTTACAATCCAAAATTTGACGGGAATCTTCCTTATGTGTAATAATAAATCTCTCCAAGTCTTTATAAATTCCGTCAAATTGAGTTTATCAATTTGAATGTAAACTGGGAGATAAAACTCTCAACAATCTCACCCCTATTTGTCCTTTCATGACCACAATGCTTCACAACACATTTGAAAAGAATCTGTCATACAAGGTTTTTGACAAAGGGGGACAACTCTGAAATGGAACACGGCAGAATGTCCTCTCATGACCATGACGCTTTACACCAAATTTGAAAAGAAGAATCTGTTAAAAACTGTAGCCTCTATCCTGTTAACAAGCCAATATGTTAAAAACTTACATAAAATGTGGGCGTATAAAAATATACACCATATTTTATATTGAAAGATGTTTTAGGCCGGGGTGCTTGATTGTGGTCCAGAACATCCCGAATTGACAGAATAGCAATTGAGTGACGCAGAATTAATTCCTTTCACATTTCTATCAGTTCCAAAAATGGAGGTTAAGTGAGTAGAATTGTAAGGTAATTAAAACGCAACGAATATGTTTCAGCTATCATGGTTGGTTGAATAATTTTCTTATGCAATTGTAACCCACCTTTTCAATCAATTGTCACTATCTTTGGAATTGAGAGAATGGAATTCCGGCACTTTTAATAGAGTATAATTTTATTAAAAGCGTGAATGATTTTTGTTATTGAGATTCTTATACATAGGGACGACAATTTTAATCTCTGCAGTATTTTAATAACCTTCTTACCTGCCAATATGACTGCACGGAAAGCTAAATAAGAATTAACACTATCATCTACAAACAATGGCACTCTCATTGTTGGTGCTGATATCAGGTATTTGATTGGTTTTCCTTCATTCCAAGTCGACCAATTCATCGAGTCTTCTTTAGCACCCCCTTCAAATGTGGGGATTATTGCTGCCTGACCCTATAAAATATAATTATTCTGAAAGTAAACACCAGGGGATTATATACTTTTGTATTAAATTCATTTATGGTAAAATAATACTTTCATTGAAACAATTGTCAATCACAATTTCACCACAATCAAAAACAAACAGACTTTTTTTGAATTTATGATACAAACACCATGACAAGTTTGAAACGAATACAAACTATTATGTACACAATATGGAAATATTTCAAGTGTCTGATTGATTTGGCAGTGAGCCAGATCGCTTACATTCTAAATGAGATTGGGAAATGATCAAAGCTTAGAAGACTGATTACTACAGTATTATAATGCAGAGAGCATGATTGCTCACAAATATGATGAGATACAATAATGATTGATCAAAGCATTGTATTTGAAATAGAAGAATTATGATCAAAAGTCATAGGGGTTGCTCGATTCAGTCCAGAACGTCCCGAATCGACAGAATTACAATCGAGTGAAGCGGAATTCAATCCTGTCACCGTTCTGCTAGTCCCACCACCGGAGATGGAGTGAGTAGAATCGTGACATATTCCTAGGTAAAAAAATATGTTTCAGCTGTCATGATTGGTTGAGATATATTTTATACATTCGACACTCCGAAATCATCCTTTTCACTCGATTGACACCAGTTTTGGAATTTAATTGGAGCATCCTCATAGACTAACAACTGATCTATTGAGCATTATAGGAAACTACTATTGCATTGAAATGTACTCAAAACTCAGTAGACGGATATCTGATGGATATATTGAAGATAGAAGGATGGCTGCTGTATTGAAATGTACCTGAAATTGAAGGATTATGATCGAAGCTCAATATACAGACAACTGATCTATTGAAATGTACATACATGTACCTGAAATTATATATAAATCAAGATATAGAGTAAATAATTATAATTTCTATGTTGACCTCAAATATTATACACCTCATGCAGCTGGCTAAAGATAACTTAACAAAGCATGTCAAAAGAATTCACCCACCCCACCCCCTCCTTTTCCCCAGCCCTGTTGTCATAACTATTCCTATTATTCATCCAGAATATCCAAATCCCACCAAATATTATACTCCATTCAGTTATTTGTTTGACAATCTACACTGCTATATCAATACATATGTTTATAGTATACCTGCCAATCCATCAGTTTGCGACAGTGACATTTAGTTGCAGTAGTCACTCAGGCCCCTTCTTACATTGTCTCGGTTTAATATCATTTTAATTTGTTACAATGCAATTGTTTGAGTGTTAAAGCACTTTTCCACAAACTTTACCATTTTTGATTTTTGGTGCTATATTTGGTATACTGTTGTATGTCACTGGCAAATAATGCTGTGTTGTTAATGAGCTAAGATTTATACTTACCACTAAAAGTTCTCCATCATATTTCTCTCTTATATTCTTTTGAAGTCTATGTTGCCTTAAAATTTGGAAAAATCATAAATCAAACGTTGAAAAGATTTTTTCAATAAATTTGTAAGACAGGTATATTATGCAAACTAACATGTTAATTACAAAGTAAGACATAACAGAGGTAATTTTATTTTGTGTATTCTTTTTGTGCTACTTTTATCAAAAGGAAACCAAGATAAGGTATGTTTCTTAATCTTTTGAATATAACTATCTACTAAGCAAAATGCAGCACTGGTTGATAATCATGTTATGTTAGACAGCAGCATATCACATATTAAAACTACTTCATTACCATACTTACATTTGCCATCCAAAATGCAAACTATATGCCATATCTATACCACCATCCATAAAACCAAAACTATTTGCTGGGGAGACCTAAAACAGTCATAATACACATGTATATAATAATAATATAGTACATCAGATGTAGAGTCGTCTTTACAGACCACTAAACATTATTTTGTTTTCTTATTTTTCTGGCAGCTCAAGCAGTTTAATCAATGAATACCTTTGTTTATGGAGAACAAAAAACTTTGGGTACATTTCACATTAGCACTTTGCAATTTAAAATGGGCACATTCAGGGTGGTTTGATAGATATTATCTTTTCCAATAGATTTACACTTGGTTGTCTAAGTTTTAAAAAAGATTAAATAATGTACATGTGTAGCTGATATTCAGTTAAAATCACTGTTAATATCAGTGTGCATATTATACAAGCAAGAAATAATTGTCCTTAAAAAAATAATAGCAATCTCAAATTACTGATTTGTGCTAAAACATCACTGAGTCATCTATGCAAAGAAAATTGGACATCTGGGTAAAGGAGCCAACAGCTTTAAATACAAAAATTTGGGATTCTGAGGGAGCTCGTAATAATTATGATAGCTTCAGTTTTAATGGCTAGGTTACATAAACTTACTATTGCATCAGCAGAAGGAGCATCTTTAAATATATCACCATGAGAAACCTGTAAAATATATAGATCAATTATATCTATATAACAACAGCTGTAAAACGTGAGAAATCCTGTCCTGACATACGGTAATCTGTGCTTAATAAACATCATTATTTCTGAAATAATTTATGTAATTGTTGTTCGACAGCATAAGTACATAAAATTCATTGAAACTAAACTTTAAGTTATAAAATCAGAGAATAATAGTCTAGCCATAAAGAAGATAAAGCTCTTTATGTGTACACGACTAGAGTCCGGTATCAAAACGTTACAATTTTAGCTTTGCCAAAAATAAAATTTATAGTATGGGAGCATTGCAATGTACAAGACTAATCTGATTATGGTAAATCTATAATCAAAATGTATAAGAAGGATTCAGATTTATAGTATGGCTAGTGGATACACGGTTGTGATAGATAGTAGGTTACATATTTAGTGCAAAAATAAACTGAACAAAATTGTAGCTACAAAGCATACATAATACAAAATTTGTTTCATCAGTTCACACAGAACCGTAAAAATACCTCTATGCTGCCATCTTTAATATCACCACTGAACACTTTATTCCATTCTGTCACTAGTCTTGGTTGTCTATCACGTAGTTTTATAACAAAATCAATTTTATCTTTCATCTTTTTACCACCCTTTACATCATCACTATTTAGCATTTTATAAGTTTTATGTAAGGACATATCAAGTCTAAAAATAAAAAACAAAATAAAATAAATATGCTAATATACATATGTATTTGTTAGTAATATGTTGTTTTTTTTCCTTCATATTTCAAAACCTTTCAAAACTCCTGAATGATTCAAATTTAGTTGATCTGCTGCAAATTATGTTGCCTGACAGATTGTCCCTTATATGTACACTAGTTACTTGCAGACAATCCCATTTTTCGCTGACAAACCACTGTGATAAATGTAATTCCTGTTATATACTTTTATAAGAGATTATTTGTTCAAGTCCTTCATGGTTGAGACCAGTGTAACAAGTACTAAATCTAACTATTATTGTAATTTGAATAGATGAACCTATATAATACACATCTCCATGCAGGCACAGATACGTAGTTCCTTTAGAAACTGTCTTTGAACGGATGATGTCCACTAACAGTTCCTATTCGGCCTTATATAGTTGCAATATGAAAATACCACTCTTCCCCACCTCTGTTGTAAGGCTATTTTGGAATCGGTACCTATTATTTTTCACCTTGATTCTACTTTTATTCACCAAGCAAATCATTTCTTTTCAAAGTAGGATTCTGTGATTAAAATCATAAACAAAATAAGTTTGAACTGATGAGCCATTGCGAGACACAAACATGCGCACCACATGTTTATTTCATCGCTAAATTCTACTTGAAAATGGTGTTGAATTATTAAAAGTTTGTATCAAATATAAAGAGAAATGTTTCCTTTTGGTGGAAAATAAAGAATCATGGTGAATAATAGGGTTAGGGTTGTAAAACAGCTTGAGAATAGAGGTGGGGAAGAAAATTACTTTACCATATTTTCATATTGCAGCTATATAGTGGACATGTCTGCTCAAAGACAGTTCCAAAAGGAACTAGCATTGATGGGTCCTCCTGCAGAAATCTGTGACAACAAAATGGTAAGGAATGACTGTCAGTGTCATCAATAACTAATCCATGGGCTTAAGTAGCCTACCGGTATCTAAATTCCATTCAGAAGGATCTTCTTGAAAATCTCATGTAGATATCTAAAATACTGAGTAGATATAAATATGGAGTACATATCTAAATTGGTATAAAAATACTATTATAGCGAAGACTTATAACCTTAAAACTACATAATCATCCACTTTTTATATGTTTTTCATTCTTTTTACAGTTTTTCATTCACTTTTTATGTATTTTTGTTTTCATGCATAATATCCATTATTTACATGCTGCTCGAAATGGGTGTTTTATGTAATCAATCTATTCTATATATATTCTGTTCTATTCTAATCATAATCCATAATTAAGCTGTCACAGGACAGGGTCCTGGGATTTCCGACAGTCCAAAACGGTTTCAGTTCAATCCCTCCTGTGCCCTGTCGGTATCTTCTATTATGATTGAATGAATCTCATGATTCATATTTGACATCAATAGGCTAATAATATTTAATAGGCCTAACAGTAACAGAATAATAGGCCTAACTAACTGGAATTTGATCTTATCAGGCAGGTGAGAAACTGAATTTACATGCATGATTACCAAATCCTTCCTTTATTCCGAGAAATTGGTATTTGAAATACACCAGCCAGCCAAGTTTGACGGTTGTGATTTTCGATTGATATAATAATAGTTATTCAAGAGCATTAACGTCTATTAAAGAATTATGACGATTTTCATCGATACGTGTTCAGTGGTTCGTTTATTTTGTTTATTTATCATGTGTAGTATGGTCCAGTTTATCAGGTCCTAAACAGGAAGTGAGCAGTTAGATAATTCGTTATGCCTGAACCATTTCCTGGATCATTTCGTACCTCTATAAAAAGTCAATTCGCATGGTCCAGTTTATCAGGTCCTAAACAGGAAGTGAGCAGTTAGATAATTCGTTATGCCTGAACCATTTCCTGGATCATTTCGTACCTCTATAAAAAGTCAATTCGCGACAAAATACAATTAAAAGTAATGGAAGGAAAGATTTCTGTATATTTAGTGTCGTAATGTTTAATTTTAAAAAAATCAATAACACCTGCAATAATACAACAAAAAATCACTAGACTGAAATGTAGTCAGGGGACAATTCATAATAAGGCATATCAGGTTCGGTTTTTAACAACATCGTCTGACTGGAGGAATCCATGACCACTCGGACCAAAGACCACTCGGATCAAGACCAGACGGACCAACTGATGGACCCCTCAGATTAAAGCGAAGGAAAAACATGAGCTTCTGCATATTCAAAATAGCGAAATCTTTAAAACGTTCCCAAATGTTTTAAACAAATATTTCTTTTTGTTTTTTTTTTGTTTTTTGTTTTTTTCAGGAATAAGGAGACAATAAGTACACAAACTTATACGTTTTAATTTGTCACACTTCTTGCCTTTAAAATAAACCTGGGTAATAAATTATAAAATATATCATCAATCAATGTATTGTGATTAAATGATAAATAGATAGCATGTTTTTTATATTCTATTTCTTAAATGAATAGGGGGGTTGGGATGGCCTAGTGGTCTAGAGTGCCGCGCTTCGACCTCTAGCTGTCCGGTCACCTTTGGCTTGCGGGCTTGCGGCTGTGGTTTCGAGCCCTGGTGTGAGCGTATGTGACATGGAGATAAAGGCGCCTTCTCAACCTTGTGGGTTTCCTCCGGGCACTCCGGTTTCCTCCCACTGCTAAAGACCCCTATGCACAAGCAAATTATTGAAATAAAATGAAACCATATGTTAGTCCCAAAATGACCTAGTTTGTGTCGAGTGGACGTTAAACCCCATCTCTCTCTCTCTCTCTCTCTCTCTCTCTCTCTCTCTCTCTCTCTCTCTCTTAAATGAATAAGTCAAGCCTTTTATGATATAATTTAATTGGTCCGAGTGGTCCTTTTGGGTTGGTCCAAGTAGCAAAGATAAATTTTGGTCCCAGTGCTCTTACACTATGAATTACTTGGTCCGAGTGGTCCTTTAGTATGGTCCGAGTGGTCTCTTGGTATGGACCGAGTGGTCTCTATTATGGTCCGACTGGTCTTTATTTTGGTCCGAGTGGTCTTCAGCCGAGTGGTCTTTGGTCCGAGTGGTCTGGATACCGACTGGATGACTGCAGCTACAATAATCTAAAAATTCTAAAAATAGACACTAGGTCACAAAGCCGAAATAAATGAAAGATGATTTCAGCAAGTATTACGTTAAAATAGTAACATAATAATCAAATTATTACTAATAATAATAATATTAGATGAAGTTTGAAGCATGGCTACCGGAGACGGTAAGTGCCGTCAGATAGAAAATTAATATATTATTTGGAACAGTGAAGATACGAGAAAGTCGATAAAATGATAAAAACGTTGAGATTATACCTATTGCAACAGGCTATATGTGAGATTGAGAGAGCGAGAGAAATGGGGTTTCATGTCCACTCGACACAAACTAGGTCATTTCTTGGACATGGTTTTAATTTTATTTCAATAATTCGTTTGCGCGTAGGGGTCTTTAGCAGTAGTTTCGATTCCCAGGTTGTCGCCTGCCCAACCTCGTTGGTTTTTCTCCTGGCCCAAAACGAATGAGGAAATAATTAAAATCGAATAAATAAAAGTTGTCAAGCCTCTTTGATTTCGGCAAAATTAGATTTTTTTGATCATGATCATGTTCATGATTGATGTAGTCTACTGTTTTTGCTTAGTGGTGGCCTCGGACAAGCTTATTCAATAAATACTTTGTTTCGAAAGATTAATAGAAAAATCAGGAATTTGCATTTCCTAATCTTAATGTTCTGTTTCGACAATTGAACACAAAATAGGTTCTCAAAAAAATCAACTGTCTTGTGAAATGGATAATTTTAATTTTGATTCAAATTAAAGAGATATAGTCAAATTAAGAAATATCTGTTTGATTCGACCTTTGACAGAGAAAGTACATCAGAATCTTTCAGTTTGGTTCGACCCAGTGGTGCGAGATTGAGGGTCTGGCAAATGACAATAATATAGTCTTTCAAATGGGACAAAAACCTCAGGTCCTGTGTACACATTGACATGCACTTAAAAGAGCCCTTGACACTTAGATTTGATATAAAGCTAGGCAGTAAGCAGTGAGGGCAAAGTTTCCTTCATAGAAAACTGTTTTATTAGCCCAGTCAGTGCTGAACAGCTGAAAATTAGGACAGTAGAAAGTTAGACCCCATTCATACATGTGATTGGCCACAAGTAAAATGTCAGGAGATTTTTGTAAAAATGTCAGGAGATTAAGGTCAAAAGAGGGAGACTTTATCACGCGTTAAAATTAACCATCCACCATGAATAAAAGACAAATTAATTCATATATTTTACTATCATTTGATTGTTTTAATTACATACATTTAACAAAATACATGAAATCACACTGTGTTCTCATTTAAACATTAGAAATATTTGTTCCACTTCTCTAAATCGCTATATTTTAATATTTCTTTTATCAATCGGTTCCAAAAATAACTAAATGGATTTTCGTTTTTATAACATATTTGACATTCAAAAACCAGAAATGGTAGCTACCACACTGTTTTCAGTCATTGAAGACACCGCATACATCTTTCATAAATACTACTACTAGTACTAGACTTGTCATTTGTAATCTTTTTTCCAAGCACGTAACGTGAGATAGCCTCAATCATAGGTAGCGACCGGTTGACAAAATTAATAATATTTATTAACCACGGCACTCTACAAACAAAAGCTCAATCAAAAGGAAACATGATAAATTATAGTTTAATGTGATGAAAAAAGTATTAAAGAAGACAGGACAGTAAAATCGTTTACATCAGCAGTCAAGTGATGCCATGTGCCGGTTGGGGGTCAAAGTTGACGACATACATACGGGTCATTGGTTTTCTGTGGTACTACCTCACAGCATGACTACAGTGAAAAGAACACGTGTAGTAAATTCTTTGGAAATATAGCTGACATGTTCAAATATTTATGACATAACTAATCATTTAAAGAATTAGGACGGGGGTATTTTTAAATCATTTAACCTGCTTGCAACTGGACAATACGTGATGTTAAACTGATGTCAAAAATATGTGATCTGTCAAACTGAAAGTAGGCCTACCGGTAAGACTGATGGAGAAATAAATTACCAAGAATGAATGAATTGAGTTGTGCTGTGTAATACAAATACTAATAATTTAGACCTGTGTGTTTTATTTCGATGCTATTTGATTACAATTTTGACTACCAAAAAATACAATTACAAGAATTGAAAAAGCGGGAGTATTTGTCTACCGATCGGGAGCTCGGGAGATCAGGGGTGAAATCGGGAGACTCCCGCGAATTGCGGGAGGTATCACATGTATGCCCATTTCATGTCATTTTACACAGTGACTTAATTGGATCATTTGTCAATGTCTAACTTGTATTGTGATAAAAAGTTGCTGTACATCATAAGGTCTCTAAATTTCAAAAAAAAAAAAAAGCCAAAGGGGTTTTTTTATTACTGTTTGGACAACAAAGCTGTTACGTAGTGTCCATGTGTTACATGTTACTTACCTGGCAAGCTATGTTTTAGGATGGAATTACCCAGTGTTGCTCTTTTGATTTACAGCACATACCACTGCATAAATAAAGCTGCTGGTTGGAAGATGTATTTTTGTTGCCTGACTCCATATTAATTTCTAGAATACCATTATATAACAAAAAAATCTCCCATTTAATGACTTCTTGTTCTTTTACTTTATATAGACACAGATGTTTCTGTATTTACAAGTTGCTTAAATCAAATGAAAGAATTTGTCGTAGGGTAAGACATTTCAAATTATATTCATCATAAAGCATTGATGTTGCTTGTGCTAGTGCTGCAGTATTATTCATTGACAGGTTTTTACCTAAGACATGCAGGAATATGGCAGGGCTGCGGTAATGGTAATGTAATGTAATCATTACATTTTTTAAGTAATGGCCATGTAATGAGTAATGGAAGATTTTAAAAGTAATGAGTATGGAAATGTAATTAATTACATTCCAAAAATCATGTAATGGTCAATTACATTTCAATTACTTTTCAATTACATTTTATTTTATGGCACATATAAATATTTCCATTTGACAGACATAAAATTTTATTGCACCAAAGAAGAAAATTAAGTGTGCCTGACACAAATCCAATTTATTATAATTTTCTTAAAAAAAAGAGATTTAAATCAGTTTTAACAAATTATAATAAGAAGGCATTCAACATTTTCTTTTATTACTTTTATGTATGACCCTTAGACATGTAACTTAACAAGTGAATCTTTGAAAAGAAGTATACTTTAATTAAAGATTAGTGTTAATTTACAGTCAATCATTCAGTCAATCAATCAATCAGTTAAGATTAAAAGACAATAGTCTTACCACACTTTAATCTTAATCTCAAGGTAACAAGTGACAAACTAAACAATGGCTTTCAAGTATCCATATTCAATGGTGACACACTTCACTCTATTGGATACCATTAAATTTTTTGGTTGTTTTTTAAAAATATTTTGGCTAGCAATGAGAAATTATATTAAAAATTGGAACAAACCCTACTTGTAAACACTCTAAATACAATAGATTTTGAAATGTTATTAATTATTGCTTTTGTGATGAGAAGCACAGCTAAATTGTAATAAGTCTCAGTAAACAAATTTGCTAGAGGGATATTTTGGATGCCTGGCAATGATATTTTTACTGGGTTTTTTTTTTACAGAACTGGAAAAGATGAAGCATCTTATATGGAAGTTGATCAAGCAGAAGATTATGAAATAGAATATAATTTTAAACACAGCCAAAGGGGTATAGCTGTTGTCATTGTTAATGAATATTTCCACGGTCACAGTAAACGCTCTGGTGCTGAACTAGACAGAGACATGTTGGCGAATTGCTTCAAGTCACTTAAGTTTGATGTTAGAGTCTTCACTAACTTAAGTGGATCTGATACGATGAAAGTGCTTCAAGGAGGTTAGTAGAGGGAGAAAGAGAGCAATGGGGTTTAACATTAACACAACACGAACTAGGTCATTTCGAAACTAGCATATGGTCCGATTTTATTTTCGTTTGTGCATAGGAAACCGAAGAACCCTGAAAAAAACCCACAAGGTTAGACAAGCAACCCTACTCCTTGTCACGTACATACAGAAAATCAAAATCACTCGTTGACTCAATGACAGACCTTCAGATCCAATGCGCGCATGTTAACCATTCAGCCAACACCCCCACCCCCCAGGTTAGTACAGACATAATTTTGTTACCATCCAACCCAGATCTCTAGAAGTCTGGAACTCCAATGCCTTATTAACTTATGAAGAAGCAAAATTTATTAAACTGACCAGTTAACAATAAATTTACCTTAATTCCATAATAGCCAGATCCAATTTGAATCAGCGTCTGCCGTCACACAAATCAATCATGGATCCATGCTTAAAATCAATCTGTAAAACATTTTAAGCATGGATCCAGAAGTGTTTTTTTTTTGGGGGGGGGGCAGAGGGGATCCAAATCAGAAATGATCTGCAAGACCATTAAAAACACACTGGAAAAGACTCAGTTGCCCTAGATATTGACCAATTTTGAGTGAAAATTTATGTTTGGGTTTTGATAAATGGATAAGAAAGGACACTTGAACAGTAAATTAAATGTTATTCACTCTATACATTTGAAGATGCATTATGTAAGAATAATAGTAAAAAAATAGATTATGAATATAAGCTGGTCGTTATTGCTATAATACAGTTCAGAAAGAGTAAATGCAAAATGATGTAGTTCGAAAATAGATAATGCAAAATAAATATATTGAAAATTCCATTCAAATTACCTTATTCTGAGCGAGAATACCGGCCTTTGAAGGTTTGACAAGGTGTGTGCACTGATTGTAACTACACATACTGTACTTGCTTCTCCATTTTTATGGTAAATCATTAAATGACTGAACCTTTCTAATTTGCCTAAAATTAAAATCGGAGCCATCCGATGTGATGTTAGTAAATAAAAAGAAATGAAATGAAATGTTTTTTTTTAAACGTCCTACTGTTCTGCTCCAAATCTGAGCTAATGAAGACAGGCATACACCATACAGTGTGCTACGAGGGAAATTTTGCTTAAGCAGTGGCGCTTTGTACAGCCTACACTTATATCATATTCCAACTGCCAAGGGATCTTTTACGTGCATGCCAATGTGTACACGGAACCTCAGTTTTTTGTTCCATCCGAACGACTAAAAAGCTGTCCTTGTCAGACCCTCCATCCTGCATCACCAACTAGGGGATACCACGCTGGAAAATCTGGATGAACTTTCTCAGTCAATGCAGAGATCGAACACCCGACCTCCAGGCTAGGGAGCCAGCATCTTACCTAATTAGCCACGTGATCCTTGTCATGTTGATAAATGTCTAATTAATAGTCTATATATAACATTTAAGGCCCCCTTCCAACAAAGTCCTGCAAAGTAGGTTTACCTCTTGCATAATCATAATCACAGTGTTCTAATCTACTTAAAATCGCGACCATCTGATGGCCCAAAGAGTTGATTATGGTCTTGTCATGTTAATAAATGTCTAAATAATAATTTATATAACATGTAAAGCAAGAATTTGTTTTAATTACAGTCAGCCTAGAAATGTGTCGCAACACAGACTTTGATTGTTTCGCCTTTGCTATTAGTACCCATGGTGATAAAATAAGTTATAATGATACTCACAAGAATAAAGTAATAGAGGAAGACATAGTACATGCTACAGATGGTTATATTCGTACAGCTGATATACTTGATGTTTTCTCTGATGAAAATTGCAAGGGATTAGAGGGAAAACCAAGGTTATTTTTTCTGCAGGTAAGTTTAATTGAAAGTTTTGCTAGTTTCTCGTACAGATCAAATTTTAGGGTCTTCATTTCTAGTCATAAAATGTTTTGTGACATATTATTGAACATGATTAATTTATAGAACAAGAAGATAATTATTAACATCAAAAAGTGGCAATAAACTTTTTTTTTAATTCTTTGATTTTCAACAATTACCAATAATTACTTTCAGAGTTATTGCCCTTGATATTAAATGTTTTGACACTAAAACATATGTGTAGGGCAGAACTAGAAGCCAAGCCATTTCTTATGATTTCTGCTAATTACTTAATGTATTGTTACCCATACCCAGATTTTAATGTGTTGTAATTTACTGACAAAAGAAAAAATATGCAACTGCTTATGGTGCATGTATATGTTTCATTGCCTGGCATCCTGTCTTTAATTTTCTTAACATAAAAATCATATTAAAAAATCATTATCACTCGATTACAATGTTTCTATTGTGAATTTACTATAGCATTTGTCCCAGTTTTTGCCTGCTGTGATTTTAAACAGTCAGCAAAATTTTGAATACATTCTCAAAATATCTAAAGACTTCCCGGGCGTTGTTTTATACAATTTGTAGCTTATTTTCCGGCATTTTTTTTTTTGTAATTTCATTTTAAGGCTTGTCGAGGAGATAAGTTAGATCCGGGAACAGAAAATTATGATGAAATTGATGGTTATTATGATAAAGAAATCATTACAAGGCTTCCATGCAGAAAAGATTTCTTAGTGATGTATGCCACACCTCCAGGTCGGTGTTTCATTATTTGAAGTTTGATCATAACTAAATACATATATAAACTATTAAAATGTGTTCATTCGTCTCGTCAGCATAGTTTCATTATATCAATAAGTTCATTAATGAGCATTTTGTACTCTGGTTATACAGTGACTTGTAATTTTAGTGCTTGATGCTGTTGTCAGAGAGAACAAACCATATCAATGACCAGCATTCAGCAACCTTCTGTTCTGGAAGCTATAATAGACTCTACAGTTTTTAGCGGATTTGTTACAATTTGGTGTAAAGGATTGGTGTCATGGGAGACCTGGCCCTGAGTTCACAAAGCATTCTCAGACTTAAGCTCAGAATTTACTCAAAATTGTTCACCTTATCTTAACTAATTATAGCCTGTTTTAAAACTTACGTTTTGTGTTTCTGAATCAAAGATGTTTCTCATAAACAGCGACTGAAAGTTGGGTAAATTCTTAACTTAAGTCTGAGAATGCTTTGTGAACTCGAAGCCTGATCCTGTCTGTAACCAGTCGGTATTCCACAACTTTCCATAACTCTGGAGTTATGCCCTTTTTCCAAATACCTTGTGAACACATGGAGGCTGTAGTTTTTAACAGATCTTTTCACATTTGGTGTGAAGCATAGGGGTCATGAGAGGATGTTTTTTTTACAGATTTCAACAAGCTTGTGCGATCAGATTTTCTTCACAGTATTTGTTCCTTACCAAATCTGGTCAACAAATAATAATATTAATAATAATATTAATAATAACAATAACATGTGAGTGATTATTTTAGTATTTTCTCTTTTATTCAGGTTTTTTTGCGTTTAGACGACCCAAACAGGGTTCATGGTTTGTGATACATCTTTGTCAAATCTTGAGTCAAGCAAGCAGTGAAAAGTCAAACTTATGTAAACTTCTACGCTGGGTAACAAAAGCTGTGGGACATAAAATTGAATCATCTGCAGCAGATCCTACATTTGATAAAAAGAAACAAACACCATGCATATACTCCATGCTTGTTAAAGATATTCACTTGGCATAAGATGGAATGGTTTCTACATCAATGTACAATTTATTCCATTCATAGACATGAAATAATTTCTGTCTTTCTTAATTGCCATAACAAAATTTACGGAGATTAATGATAATGCTACCTTATTTACCTTTATAATAAATGTAAACAAGGTGGTATATATGCTATAAAAGTAAACTAGCAATGCTTTCAAAGCATAAAAGTATTATGTGAAATATGGTATTGTCAAGAATTATTTTTCTATGTATTTGGCAGCAAGTATTAACTAAATCTTCAATTTTATCTTATAAAATGGTGGTTTCATTCACTTACCTATAGTAAGCAATTTTTATTAAAGTGTTGATAAATTTAATGTTCATAGACAGTGGTCTTTCAAACTACTAGCAAATATTATAGTGATAAAGAAATGTAATTTAAAAATATACAAAAATTTATTCTAAGTGTCATATTTTTAGTTTCGTATCGTGCCATTGATTGTTTAATCTATTTGTTATCAAGTCTTCATTTATTTACTTTTCTGCTGTTTTATTTTATTAGTTATGATTTGGTGCGTTTCTTTTGGTTTTAAATTTTGATTTACTGTACAATCATACAATGCCATAGGTTTTACTGTACAATCATACAATGCCATAGGTTTATGTATTTATTTTTATGAAAAGCAAACATATTTAACATTGCGGATTTTATAAGTTGATGTTTATTTTATGTATTAGTGTTACATATGTGTAAGAATTTGTTTATATTATACATTGATATTACATTCAGTTGTAACAGTTGTTTTGTTTGTTGGTTTTTTTTTTATTCTTTTTTGTTTCTTGTTAGTATTATTATTATTAACCCCTTCTCATTTTAAATCAATGTTTTCATTTGGTGATACTACACAATTTTATGCTCATTCTTGCCCTTAAAGAGGCATGGTCACTCTCACCAAGGTGATTATTATTATTAACCCCTGCTCATTTTAAATCAATGTTTTCATTTGGTGATACTACACAATTTTATGCTCATTCTTGCCCTTAAAGAGGCATGGTCACTCTCACCAAGGTATATTGGTTTTTTTTTAGCTACTTAAAGTACCAAAAAAAATTTGATCTGACTTACAAATTGACAGTTAACACATTTATATAAAAGAAACGGCAAGGCATACAACCTAATTTGAACACTCACTATACCACTGTATAGTCAAGCTATGTCAAAATGAAAGACTTCAAAAGTGCTAAGGCCTGTTTAGTAAAATTACAAGCCTCTCTATAGAGATCTGGCCAACATTAGTTATTCAGGTTACTATACACTGTATCCATATAAATGTTCACATAGTTTATCATAATGATATCAAACTTTTATAAATTTTCCATTATCATAAATCTCTAGAATCTATGCAATTGTTGAATTTATGAATCTATTTTTAGATGGGTTGTAATTTTACTCTTATGCTGTATTTTATATATTTTATCTTTATTTTTAAATATACTTCCACTTATTTAAAATACATGTTAATATTATTTTTATACGCCCACATTTTCATGTGGACGTATATTGTCGTCGCCCCTGTTCGTCCGTCCACAATTGTTTGTGAACAGTCTACAGGTCACAATTTTTATCCGATTTCAATGAAACTTAAAATATAGGTTTATCACCCTAAGATCTCGGTCCTTTCGATATTGGCATGTATCGGACCGTAACTTCATGGGTTATGGCCCCTGATTGTACGAAAAATCACGTTTTTTAGCTTGTGAACAGTGTAGAGGTCACAATTTTAAGCCGATTTGGATGAAACTTGAAATGCATGTTTATAAACCAAAGATCTTGGTTCCTTTCGATATTTGCGCCAATTGAATCGTAACTTCCTGAATTATGGCCCCTGATTGTCCGAAAAATCGCCTTTTTAGCTTGTGGTCCCTCTGGAGGTCAAAATTGTTATCCGATTTAAAAAACCGTCTGATTATATCACCGTTACATGGTTATGAAGGTTGAGTTCAAATTTCGTGAAAATTGGACCAAAATTGACGGACAAAATGGCCGCCATTTGTACGCGAATAGTGTGAAAATATGTTATATCAAGGTTGTGAACAGTGTAGAGGTCACAATTGTGAACCGATTTGGATGAAACTTGAAATGCATGTTTATAACCCAAAGATCTTGGTTCCTTTCGATATTTGCGCCAATCGGATCGTAACTTCCTGAATTATGGCCCCTGATTGTCCGAAAAATCGCCCTTTTTAGCTTGTGGGGGTCTCTCTGGAGGTCAAAATTGTTATCCGATTTAAAAAAACGTTTGATTATATCACCGTTCCATGGTTATGAAGGTTGCAATCGAATTTCGTGAAAATTGGACCAAAATTGATGGACAAAATGGCCGCCGTTTGTACGCGAATAGTGTGAAAATATGTTATATCAAGGTTGTGGACCTTATAGAGGTCACAATTTTGAACCAATTTTGATGAAACTTGACATGTATGTTTATAACCCAAAGATCTTGGTTCCTTTCAATATATGCGCCCATCGGATCGTAACTTCCTGAATTATGGACCCTGATTGTCCAAAAAATCGCCCTTTTTAGCTTGTGGTCCCTCTGGAGGTCAAAATTGTTATCCGATTTAAAAAAACGTTTGATTATATCACCATTTCATGGTTATGAAGGCTGAGTATGAATTTCGTGAAAATCGGACCAAAATTGATGGACAAAATGGCCGACGTTTGTACGCGAATAGTGTGAAAATATGTTATATCAAGGTTGTGGATCTTATAGAGGTCACAATTTTGAACCAATTTTGATGAAACTTGACATGCATGTTTATAACCCAAAGATCTTGGTTCCTTTCGATATTTGCACCCATTAGATTATAACTTCCTGAATTATGTCCCCGGATTGTCCGAAAAATCGCTTTTGTTCGCTTTTGGTCCCTCTGGAGGTCAAAATTATTATCCGATTTAAAAAAACGTTTGACTATATCACCGTTACATGGTAATGAAGAGAGAGTTTCAATTACGTGAAAATCGGACTAGAATTGACGGACAAAATGGCCGCCGTTTGTACACGAGTAGTGTGAAAATATGTTATATCAAGGTTGTGGACCCTATAGAGGTCACAATTTTGAATCGATTTTGATGAAACTTGACATGTATGTTTATAACCCAAAGATCTTGGTTCCTTTCGATATTTGCGCCCATCGGGTCATTACTTCCTGAATTATGTCCCCAGATTGTATGAAAAATCACCCTATTTAGCTTGTTGTGCCTCTGGAGGTCACAATTATTATCTAATTTTAAAAAAAAAAACGTTTGATTATAAAAACCAAACAAATTCTAATGATTTTCTGATAATTCCTTAATATGCGACAACTCTTGTTGACTGCCCGGACGATTTGGCTGCTGTGTGGGCGTATGTTTCGTTGCCTGGCAACCTATTTTTATTAACCTAACATGTAACTCCATGTACACAAATGATAAATCTTAGTGACAAATTATGTGACTGATCTATAATCTATAATCGCAATCTACTGTTATGTACCGTTCAAAATCATCAGGGTTATTAAGATAGAGTTGTGTTGCGTTTGCAAGTACTATACACCAAACTGTTCTGACCTCTTTGGTCAGAGGTTAAAGTTAACTAAGCATGGACAGCTTCATATTTTTTTGATAACACTGGCACTGCCTTGGGCAGACATTTTCCCAGGCATATATAACATTTACTGCAAACTGTGCATGCTCAAAGCAAGTTTGTGCCGGAGTTTTTAAGCCAACCTAGTCAGATGATTAAGATGAACCAGTTTAAAATAAAGAGCCTTCTCGAAGACAGGTCCCAAGCCAGGTTTTTTTTTTAAAACTGGTTTATTTGACCCACATTTGCTTTCAGATGGCAAAGGTAAATTAGTTTAATGATCCTCTTGGTTTTTAAACCAGTTCAACTTAAGCGATTGAACGGGCTGTTATATTGAAATTTCTGCCTTACATTTTGACAACAAATTACATAAAAGAACAATATAATTATCTCATTTTAATTCTAATCTTAATCATTTTTGTTGTATTTTTGAATTTACTTTATCTGTGGTTGTGTATTTATAATATTAAATTAATTGATTATAATAAAGGTGTTGAGAATAGAAATGTATGTTATTTTCTTTACTTTGTTCAGTAAAATAACAAGGTAAGGAAGTTATCTCCCTTAATCCACAGAGTTCATTATGCAAAGAATTGAGATATTTTCTTTTAGTAGTTAGACATACTTCTTGATACACATCTATTTGTAGATTATTTACATACAAGATATCTGAAAGTATTGCAAAATATCTAACATTGTAGCCCAAAACAGAATCAAAATGTTTGAAAGCAACCTGGGTTATTCCACAAAGTTGGAGAGAAAGATGTAATATACAAACATCCACTTGACACAAACTAGGTAATTTGGTTCACTAATATTTTATGTATTTTTGCTCAACATTTTGAAGGTGTGAGGTGGTCTTTAGAAATTGGAAGAAACTCGGAAAAAAGTCACACGGTCAGACAGGCATCCTTACTTATTGTTGTGAACTAACCTTAAATTGAATATGTTTAACCTCCTTGTACAAACTGCACATTAGACTTGACTCGCTTACAAATGAAATTTTACTATACAGCTTTATTGAGCATAAATCTCCTGGTACCACTTCTTTTTATACGCCCACATTTTCATGTGGACGTATATTGTCGTCGCCCCTGTTCGTCCGTCCACAATTGTTTGTGAACAGTCTACAGGTCACAATTTTTATCCGATTTCAATGAAACTTAAAATATAGGTTTATCACCCTAAGATCTCGGTTCCTTTAGATATTGGCATGTATCAGACCGTAACTTCATGGGTTATGGCCCCTGATTGTATGAAAAATCACGTTTTTATACGCCCACATTTTCATGTGGACGTATTATGTCGTCGCCCCTGTCCGTCCGTCCGTCCGTCCACAATTTGTTTGTGGACTCTCTACAGGTCACAATTCTTATCCGATTTTGACGAAACTTGAAATATAGGTTTATCCCCAAAAGTTCTCGGCTGCTTTCGATATTGGCATGTATTGGATCAAAACTTCATGGATTATGGCCCCTGATTGTACGAAAAATCACGTTTTTAGCTTGTGGACCCTATAGAGGTCACAATTTTGAACCGATTTTGATGAAACTTGACATGCATGTTTGTAACCCAAAGATCTTGGTTCCTTTCGATATTTGCGGCTTACGGAATGTAATTTCCTGAATTATGGCCCCTGATTGTCCGAAAAATCACCCTTTTTAGCTTGTGGTCCCTCTGGAGGTCACAATTATTATTCGATTTAAAAAACCGTTTGATTATATCACCGTTACACCCTAAGGAAGGTTGAGTTCGAATTTCGAGAAAATCGGACGAAAATTGCCATACAAAATGGCCGCCGTTTGTACGCGAATACTGTTAAAAAATGGTATATCAAGGTTGTGGACCCTGTGGAGGTCACAATTTTGATTCGATTTTGATGAAACTTGAAAGTCATGGTTATAACCCAAAGATCTTGCTTCCTTTCGATATTTGCGCACATCGGATCGTAACTTCCTGAATTATGGCCCCTGATTATACGCAAAATCGCCTTTTTTTTAGCTTGGAGGTCACAATTATTATTCGATTTAAAAAACCTTTTGATTATATTACCGTCAGACCCTAAAGACGGTTGAGTTCGAATTTAGGGAAAATCGGACGAAAATTGCCATACAAAATGGCCGCCGTTTGTACGCGAATACTGTTAAAAAATGGTATATCAAGGTTGTGGACCCTGTGGAGGTCACAATTTTGATTCGATTTTGATGAAATTTGAAATTCATGGTTATAACCCAAAGATCTTGCTTCCTTTCGATATTTGCGCATATCGGATCGTAACTTCCTGAATTATGGCCCCTGATTATACGCAAAATCGCCTTTTTTTTAGCTTGGAGGTCACAATTATTATCCGATTTAAAAAAATGTTTGATTATATTACCGTTACACCGTAAGGAAGGTTGAGTTCGAATTTCGGGAAAATCAGACCAAAATTGTCATACAAAATGGCTGCCGTTTGTACGCGAATACTGTTAAAAAATGGTATATCAAGGTTGTGGACCCTGTAAAGGTCACAATTTTAATTCGATTTTGATGAAACTTGAAATTCATGGTAATAACCCAAAGATCTTGGTTCTTTTCAATATTTGCGCATATCGGATCGTAACTTCCTGAATTATGGCCCCTGGTTATACGCAAAATCCCCCTTTCTTTAGCTTGTGGTCCCTCTGGAGGTCACAATTATTATCCAATTTAAAAAAAGGTTTGATTATATCACCGTTGCACTGTAAGGAAGGTTGAGTTTGAATTTCAGGAAAATCGGACCAAAATTGACAGACAAAATGGCCGCCGTTTGTACGCGAATACTGTTAAAAAAATGATATATCATGGTTGTGGACCCTGTATAGGTCACAATTTTAATTCGATTTTGATGAGGAAGGTTGAGTTCTAATTTCTTGAAAATCGTACCAAAATTGCCGGACGAAATGGTCGCCGTTTGTACGCGAATAGTGTAAAAATATGGTATATCATGGTTGTGGACTCGCTACAGGTCACAATTCTTATCCGATTTTGATGAAAAGTCACATTTCTAGGTTGTGTACCGTCACACCATAATCATTGTCGGTTTCGAGTTTCATTAATATCAGACTGGAACTGACCATCTAAATGGCTGCTCCCAATACAGTATGAAATACAGGACGTAAAGATGTAGGAAAAATCACTTTTGGTATTGCTTGTTCTCTGTCCATCTCTCGAAAATGTGGGCGTATCCTGCCTGGCAGTGCCAGCCTATCTTTTAGCTTGTGAACAGTGTAGAGGTCACAATTTTGAACCGATTTGGATGAAACTTGAAATGCATGTTTATAAACCAAAGATCT
Source organism: Patella caerulea (assembly GCA_036850965.1). Taxonomy (NCBI): domain Eukaryota; kingdom Metazoa; phylum Mollusca; class Gastropoda; family Patellidae; genus Patella; species Patella caerulea. The sequence continues at coordinate 16,374,692 of JAZGQO010000004.1, read as the reverse complement.
TGGTTCCTTTCGATATTTGCGCCAATTGGATCATAACTTCCTGAATTATGGCCCCTGATTGTCCGAAAAATCGCCCTTTTTAGCTTGTGGTCCCTCTGGAGATCAAAATTGTTATCCGATTTAAAAAAAACGTTTGATTATATCACCGTTCCATGGTTATGAAGGTTGAGTTCGAATTTTGTGAAAATCGGACCAAAATTGACGGACAAAATGGCCGCCATTTGTACGCAAATAGTGTGAAAATATGTTATATCAAGGTTGTGAACAGTGTAAATGTCACAATTTTGAACCGATTTGGATGAAACTTGAAATGCATGTTTATAACCCAAAGATCTTGGTTCCTTTCGATATTTGCGCCAATCGGCTCGTAACTTCCTGAATTATGGCCCCTGATTGTCCGAAAAATCGCCCTTTTTAGCTTGTGGTCCCTCTGGAGGTCAAAATTGTTATCTGATTTAAAAAAACGTTTGATTATATCACCGTTCCATGGTTATGAAGGTTGAGTTTGAATTTCGTGAAAATCGGACCAAAATTGACGGACAAAATAGCCGCCATTTGTACGCGAATAGTGTGAAAATATGTTATATCAAGGTTGTGGACCTTATAGAGGTCACAATTTTGAACCGATTTGGATGAAACGTGACATGTATGTTTATAACCAAAAGATCTTGGTTCCTTTCGATATATGCGCCCATCGGATGGTAACTTCCTGAATTATGGCCCCTGATTGTCCGAAAAATCACCCTTTTTACCTTGTGGTCCCTCTGGAGGTCAAAATTGTTATCTGATTTAAAAAAACGTTTGATTATATCACCGTTCCATGGTTATGAAGGCTGAATAAGAATTTCGTGAAAATCGGACCAAAATTGACGGACAAAATAGCCGCCGTTTGTACGCGAATAGTGTGAAAATATGTTACAGTATATCAAGGTTGTGGACCTTATAGAGGTCACAATTTTGAACCAATTTTGATGAAACTTGACATGTATGTTTATAACCCAAAGATCTTGGTTCCTTTCGATATTTGTGCCCATCGGATCGTAACTTCCTGAATTATGGCCCCTGATTGTCCAAAAAATCGCCCTTTTTAGCTTGTGGTCCCTCTGGAGGTCAAAATTGTTATCCGATTTAAAAAAACGTTTGCTTATTTTACCGTTACATGGTTATGAAGGTTGAATTCGAATTTCGTGAAAATCGGACCAAAATTGACGGACAAAATGGCCGCCGTTTGTACGTGAATAGTGTTAAAAAATGTTATATCAAGCTATAGAGGTCACAATTTTGAACCGATTTTGATGAAACTTGACATGTATGTTTATAACCCAAAGATCTTGGTTCCTTTCGATATTTGCGCCCATCGGGTCATTACTTCCTGAATTATGTCCCCTGATTGTACGAAAAATCACCCTTTTTAGCTTTTTTGTGCCTCTGGAGGTCACAATTATTATCTGATTTAAAAAAAAAACGTTTGATTATAAAAACCAAACAAATTCTAATGATTTTCTGATAATTCCTTAATATGCGACAACTCTTGTTGACTGCCCGGACGATTTGGCTGCTGTGTGGGCGTATGTTTCGTTGCCTGGCAACCTATTTTTTTATTTGGGAATTTCACCTAGTTAAAAATGTGTATTTGCCATTTGGTCAAGCTTGACAGTTAGAACCCAAAAAATATTTTATCTGAGAAATTTGTTATGACAAGTTCAGAGTAATATACTTGTATCGTTGGACGACTCCATTAACATCTAAAGGCAAAGTGACAACAGCATAACAATAAATACCTTTGATCTTGACAGTCAATGTCTTGATAATCAAATACTTTCTAAACAGTTCTCTGAGTTTTCTGTTGTCCTTCCTTTCATGTTAACTAGGTGATGAAGCCTGGTAATGAAATGAATCTACCTTAACTATTTCCTCAACTATATAAATAAAATCAAAGATATCTGTGTGTATGTACATGTTTATAAATATTCGCCCATCACACTTCATCGCTGCAATCCACCCACCCAACTAGCATGGCACCTTGAATGTATTAGTCTATAATTTACCTCAATTTGGGACCGGGGTGAAGCTGCATATTTCCCCAGCTATGAATATTATAAGACAATTATTTCCTTTTCAATAGCACCTTCAAAAAACAATAGAACCTTATTTAATTTACTGGCCTTAATCAATTGTATGAAATAAAATAAAAATCTTATTTGTTTGTTCAAAAGCATACATTAATACAGTTGTATTGTTATAGTGATTTTTATTATAGAAAAGCATTAAGACCAGATCTGACAAATGTTTACCTAAATAATTTAGGTCATTATATTTTTATCAAGTATATTCAATAATGTTAGTTTAGTCAATTAGTGGATTCAACACATTTAACCCACCATGTAAGGGTACTATTTTTAAATGTTAGTATAGTCTTTTATCAGTATCTTTTTTTTATTAGATAAGTTTTTCTATAGGTTCTCTATTGGTTCAATTTTATCGAGATTTTACCGCATGGTCGATAGATTGACAGTGAACTACAATCTAAACCATATGTGAACTCGACTCAGTTTAGCGTTTTGAGTGCATTTTGTTTCACGGATTTCTGATTTTGTGTTCTAGTTTTGACCAACATCTCAACGGTAACTTTCATTTCAGCAGCAAATGACAATTGGTTTTGACATAATAATGGGTTCGCCCAACCCAAATGGACTACAGTAACCTACAGTACCAATTGTCTTTATCGAATGGAATGTGCCGTCGCTGTATTGATGTTGACGCGAGTCAACCGTATCGCTCTTGATCGTGGTTGTGAGGGGTAAGGAGTCGCATACAAATGTCATAACATCGGTGTATTTTGTTTTAAATGTTATAAATCGGCTATTTGTTCGATCACTGGACAATGGCATAAGATGTACATGGATAGGCTAACGATTACAATTTTGCAATAGTGAATATATGTAACTATATAATAAGGGATGGACAGGTCGTCTGAAGTGGTATGATGTGCTGTGGAATGCATTATACGGTGAAATAGGACCTGATGAAATATGGTTAAATACAGGATACACGTTATAGCAATCATTTCACCCCAAAAATATTTTCTCACCAAGTGAACACGATGAACATCAATAACTGTGCTAAATGCGGGAAACCTGTATATTTTGGTGAGTTATTAATGATATTTTTATTTTTAATATCTGAAAAATATTAGCCTATAGGTTATGCTGTTTACCTCATCATATACTACATATAGTTCATGAATGTAATTACACTGTACCTAGGTAAACACATATCAGAGTTTATTAAATAAATTTTAAATCTCCCAATTAGTGACTTATATTTATTGATATTGTAAGAAGATAGGGCTGTTGTACAAACGGACAGGTAATTATAGCTTCCAAAATGTCAAATCTACCAAATCATTGGTGTGATAGTTAAGTGGTTTTCAAGGAGTTTATTATTGACTGCTGTTGAAAAATACCATATTCCAAATATGTCTATACTTTGGTTTTCTATATAGATATCATATTTTATTGTATTATTTAAAAAATTACATTTACATTTAGTGATAGTGACTACCAATTCAAATAATTCCTGGATTGTAATTTTCAATTTGTATACAGGTAGGAAGATGTCCAGGGTATATTTATTTGGTTTAAACAATTTATTAATTATTTCTTCTTTAATTTCAACAAACACTAAATGTATTTGTACACCCCTGTAGCTACGAACATGTACATGTACCTGTTTGAGCCGAGATGGAATAAGAGAATTTGCTTCAGAATTCTATATTTATGTACCCCTAACTGTGATGTATTAAATATTACTTGTTAATTATAATTTGTAGTGGGGGGGAGTTGATGGCCGAGTGGTTATATATTAGGTCATTGATTCAACTGGCCTGGTTTCGAATCCAAGGTTGTATGACACAAGGAGTAGGGTCGCCTCGCAAACGTCGTGGGTTTTTCTCAAGGTCCTCTGGTTTCCTTCCACTGCTAAAGAACGAATTATTGAAATAAAATTTAAAAACCTCATGTTAGTTCGAGAGAGAGAGAGAAATGGGGTTTAACGTCCACTCAACACAAACTAGGCCATTTCGGGACCAACATATGGTTTAATTTTATTTGAATAATTCGCTTGCGCGTAGGGGTCTTGAGCGGTGGGAGGAAACCGGAGTGCCCGGAGGAAACCCACAGGGTTGAGAAGGCGCCCCTATCTCCATGCCACATACGCTCAAGCCGGGGCTCGAAACCACAGCCGCAAGCCAGAGGTGACTGGCCAGCTAGAGGTCGCGGTGCGGCACTCTAGTCCACTAGGCCATCCCAACCCCCCTCATGTTAGTTCGAAATGACCTAGTTTGTGTCAAGTGGATGTTAAACCTCACTTTTCTCTCTCTCTCTCTCTCTCTTTCTCTGTGCATTACATGATTTCAAATACAGTCATGGATAACAGGTTTTAAAAAGAGTGAAAACCTCAAACCAGTTCCCATATCTTTAGCTTGTGGAAAATCATTAGTCATTACTATTAAAGGGACAATCCCGATAAGAACAGGGTCTCAAAAATTAAAGTCTGAGTATTTATGAAATTTATGGACCAAAATATAGTGGCATGGTGTATTTACCTTGTCTCAAAATTTCAGCTCAAATTATTGAGTCGTTTGGACGTGAATGTCAACGCTGCTTATCCGGACACGTAACCCTTTTAAGATTTGGGGTCAATTTTTTCATTGGGTGACCTGATAATCGATTAATGTTTCTTGAGAGGTTTGTACAGTGAATGACCCATGCCCTGTACTTGATAACAAAAGGTAAATTTCACCTACATATTATTTTTATAGAAAATAGTCTGGTTTTATCCAGATACTGTATAATAAAACATTCTCCATTTCCAGATGAAGACTGTCAGGTTTAAGTTATTTACAAGCGTATCACAAATATCGGGTTAGTCGGTGGGCCTTAAGTTATGGATTTTAAAGGATTTTAACACAAAATTAAGCAGTTTTATTCCCCAAAAAGTTATCGGGATTGGCACTTTAAACTTGTACTATCTAATTATACCTTGTGCCTGTATATTGATCTTTTACTAAAATTCATATGTTTCTTATCTAGTTTTTAATCTTTAGCAATAAAAGTCTAAAATTACATTAATTCTATGGTTATAGATGTGTATATTGAATTACTATACATATGGTAATAATTATAAATAAGACGCATACAAAAATGGGGTAATTTTATATATCAAACCACTGACGATTACTTTTATTCAAACAATGCAGGCCGCATTGGTTTAAATTTTAATATCAACTGGAGCATAAGTGCATAAACTAATAATGTAAATTCTTTGTGGTAATACACGCAGCTGTTAAAAAAATATCTTAGATAAAAAAACATAAAGGCTTGTGTATCAACATGAATGAGAAAAGTTCATTAATTTAGAGAGAACACATTTACATGTATGTTTTTGAGTTAAAGTCTTGAGATTATTTGCAGGCGATATATATTATAGTCAGCAAAAGTCAACTCTTTGGATACACATAACAGATCTCCTTGGCAGTTGCAATTTGAAGAAGAGTGGACTGAAAATTTTTGAAAAACAACAAATTTTCTTGTGTCGCCTACGTTTGTGCCAAACATTACTTTCTGGCTGCATTATATCTCAATATCACTTCAAATGAAATCAGTGGTGCCTTTACATCTATTTATGAAAATTAATTTATATAAATAATATTTCTGATTTGTCTTCTGTGGAATATAAGTGTACATGTATTCTCTGGTATATAAAGCATATGTATAAGTCTACAGTGCAATTCAGACCTGATAATTTACTATGACTAAATTAATGACACATATATCACACTACTCTACTGTGTATAATTCACATTATCAAATCTTATATGACTGAAAGGGTGTGTCATGTAAAGGTGCACAAAACATCGCGCTCAGTTTTTTTAATTTCAATTTCATTTTCGGGCCACTTGGATTAAAAGCTAAAAAAAAAAGGTGTCAAAATAAGCTATTTACATGTACAAACCATCCAGCGTCTTCATATCTAAAATATGATATTTTATGTCATTTATGATTTCATAGAACTAATTTAACATTTTCAGTATCACCAGAAGTAATGTAATTTTTGCAAAAACTGTATTTTAAGCCTTCAAAACAGATATTTTATTCAAATGAGCCTTTTTCTAATAATGATATTTGATTCCAATCAACAAATAGATTGAACCCATACGATCATGCAGATACCCAAAAATGGTTTCTGACGTGTATGGTTGTAGAGAAATAGATGATTTTCTGCAAGTCACTTTATAGTATAAAAGTTGAAATTATCATTCAATTTGCATGAATTTTCACGAGTTGATACCTTATGCCATTTCTGATTTCATAAATCTAATCAAACATTTTCATTATCACCGGAAGTACTGTAATTTTGTCAGGATCACTTACATGTAACTTATGTATAAAATGAATTGATATTGCTGGAATTCGTTGATTCTGCATGTAATGCTTGTGTGGAAACCAGTTTAATGGTTTTATTGGTACCGGAATTGACATATGTTCAAGGGTAATGTTGCACCGGAAGTGACATAAGTGCAAGGGTAATGTGGCACCGGTGAAACCTGTCATTATTGCTTCGCAGGTCTAGTTTAAATTCCTATTATGAATGCTTTAACTAAATTATTCTCCTCATCGATATTTCCCAAGGCAGCTCATCTACATGCAAAAACATGGCCGCACCTAGCGAAAGCCGAAAATTTCGCTTGTGGAATACCTGTTTTTAGATTTATATTAAAAGTTTTACTAGTTGAAATGCATCTAATAGAGCAAAGTGGCCATGGGCACATAAAATTGATGTAAATTGCAGCTATCCGCCAACGAAATCGACTGTTATATCGCTCTGTATTAAACACGGCAACAGACCGCAACATAATGTCACTTATTTTTGTTCAGCCGGTAAATATTGATAAACGAGACATTACGGGGTAACTTATTTCTAAAATAATTGTTAATAATGTCGGGAACATTCAAATAAAACTTCAAAATTTTTTGTGTTGAAAAGCTATGCGGCCGAAAATAGACCCCCCGGTCCTAAGCGCGCGGGCGACAAGAAACATAGTTCCAATTCAACACAGCCTAATTTAAACAATTTTACATATTGCTAATGATTATACAGTAAGTTGACATCAGATGACAAAGATATGTGCATTATGTTACAGTCAATAAGAATTTCCAAAAGAAAACTCATGAAAATTAATACAATTTATGAAATTAATTCGTACAAGTACATGTAGTTTTTGTGTGTCTCGTAAATAATTTAACTGCTCAAAGACTGACACTTGATTTTAACTTTCAAATGTGTCCTGTCTTGCAAGCATGTTTTTTTTGTGGTATAGGTTATCATTGATTTTCTCTTCAACATGAGAGCCAGTAGTCAGGGGTCGTCTTAAAGAATCAAATGTTTTCATAGAATTAAGTGCAAATTCAACATTCTCTGAAAAATTCATGATTCCCATCAACAAGTTACAAGATTCATTATTTTGAAAATACATAATACACTGATGTACCAAAAGACACTGTTTCTTTATGTATATTGCTAATAATTTGTGTGGTATAGGGTGTCATAAAATCGTTATTTATAGTATTCAGACTTTACGAATTAGAAATCCTCTGTCAGAATATTATGTTGCCAGCATATAAAAAATATTGGAAATTTGATTATTGCTATATGATTGCTGAATTGATCTATAATGCAGATAAAGCTTTCAGATATGGAAATAGGTTATTTCTTTACTTTTTGGCGTTGGATTTGCATACTAAATCCTGCTTGTATCAATGCAAAGTGTTGGATAGCTCCCTTGATCTAAGAAAAGACAATAAAAAACCCTTTCATCTTTGTGTTGAGAAATTTATAATGTGATATACTGTTAAATAATATTAGTGCCCCTAGGCCAGGACCTGAATATACATTGTAGATAATATATTTGGATTCTCAATATGAATAGGAAGGATATGCATATTTCAAGACAAGCCAACTACATAAAATTAATGATGGATATGAACTATAATTAACATGCCAGGTTATAGTATTATTACATCATAAAGATGTGCCCTATTTCATATGTACAAATTTGAATAATTATCGACAGTGTGATTGCCTTTATCTCAAAAATTATGTTCAAAATTTTTGCAAACAAGCAATCTGCAAGAATTTGTTGGCTCAATCATTGTTTTGCGATAATTCTCTATTATGCCTTCTTTGTAAAGAATCACACACATAATAATATGTATATTTTTGGGATCAACTTGCAAACTGTGCCACTCAATGTCCCTCCTCACACTTCCATGGGTAGTTTGGTCTATTTGACTAAATTTTGTTAAATTGCTTAATAAAAAAAGGAAGAAAAAAGCGATAAAATGAAATATATTGAATGATTGTTTCGAATAAATGTTAAAACAGGATGGTGTACGTATTTACATGTACATGTATTCCGACTAAATCCACTGCTGAATTATTAGATTTTAAAAAGCACTGTTTCTTGACACACCAACATGAATTGATCAACAAATAAAACCGGTGCAATAACTTGTAACATTAGCACTGCTTATTCAAATTGGATACACTGAAGCATAAACAGCTTTCGATTTTTAGACTTTCATTCATGAACAGCATTCACCAAAAAAGTAAAACTAGGAAATGAATGTGTTTCCTGGGACAATTTTTAACATGATTATACAAGGTCTAATCACATAAATTTGACTGAATCTTCAAATGTTGATTTGGAAAATAGATAAATAGACACTGAAAATAGGTGTGTGCGATTGTGCAGCAAACTTTGTATTTTCGATCACTGTACATATAGTGGTTTGTCCTTGAGCTTCGATGAAATCATTTTTTTCTGTTGTATTGACCTGTTTAAATACACGAACATGTTACTTAACTCAGAAATCAGTCAACAGTGAAAAAAATGTGCATTAGGTTTCTAGTATAGATGGTATAAGTGATAAATATATCAGGTGAAGCATGAATTTATTTAACATTGAAATGAACAGGATGTTTATTAAAAGTTCTCAATGGGCTTGGTCTAATATGCTATTTCAGTTAAGTCATAGATGTAGTTGTTTTAGTTTATACTAAAAATTATCACAATAGGGATGAAAGGTGGGTTTGCAAGGCAACAATAAATGCTCACCTCAGCCGCTAAGTCATCCAATTGGTCCATAAAGGATGTTGCATTGTGAATCTTTATATAAATAAAAAACAAAATCATTATACATGTGTACAAGGTACTGTAGAGCATTCGCAAGATTATATGACATAACATTAGAGGTAATTATCAGAAATTGTTGCAATTGTTATTCCTTGCAATAATCCAAGCAAAAACATAAAGTAGATCAGATGATGACTTTAAAATGAACAAGGACCAAAACTTTTGAATAAAAGGAATTTGTTTAATAATACATCTAAATTTAATACAGCAATTGAATCAAAAATATAAAACATGGGCCATTACAAAAGAAATAATTAACCAATATTGTTGAAAATCAATAGGATTCTTCATCTCAGTATTGTCTACGATGTGATAATATAAAGTTAAAAGGGGAGAGAGAGAGAAATGGGGTTTAGCATCCACTCGACACAAACTAGGTCATTTTGGGACTAACATATGGTTTCAATTTTATTTCAATAATTCGCTTGCACGTAGGGGTCTTTAGCAGTGTGAGGAAACCGGAGTGCCCTGAGGAAACCCACGAGGTTGAGAAGGTGTCCCTATCTCCATGCCACATACGCTCACACCAGGGATCAAAACCACAGCCGCAAGCCAGAGGTGACCGGCCAGCTAGAGGTCAAAGCGCGGCACTCTAGACCACTAGGCCATCCCAACCCCCCAAAGTTAAAAGGACCCATTAGATATGTAGGCTGTAGCGTGTACACAAGAAAATGTGGATACCGATAGACTGAGGCGTTGGGATACAGCAATATACAATCATATGAGCCTATAGAAATGAATACTGCTGCTTGGTGTATTTATTGTCCCCCGCCTTTCGAAGAAAGTTGGGGGACTATTAAAATGGGTTCGTCCGTCTGTCTGTCTGTCAGTCTGTCTGTCCGTCACACTTTTTGGGACACAATAACTCTCTTCCTAATTGAGCTAGAATGTTCAAACTTGGTGTATATGTTTATTAGGTCAATGCCTTGATGGAGTTCGAAGATGAGCATTTTCTGCTTAGGGTAAGCAGAGATAAGCAATTTGATTGGTTGATGCTTTGGTGTATAGTTTCATTATAGTAATACCTTGACTAAGTTCGATAATGAGCATTTTCTGCTCAGGGTAAGCAGAGCGATAAGCAATTTGATTTGCCGAGACTTTGGAACACAATAACTCTCCTTCTAATTTAGTTAAAATGTTCACACTTGGTGTATATGCTTATTAGGTCAATGGCTTGATGGAGTTCGAAGATGAGCATTTTCTTCTTACGGTAGGCAGAGATAAGCAATTTTTGGATGACACTTCGTGTTCAGTTTGATTGGTCGATACGTTTGAAAAAAATAAATGTGGGATTAATTAATATGTGTCATCTATTTATTTTGGGATTTCGGCGGGGGACATCAGCCTCACTGTTGGCTTGTTTTGTAATACTCTTGTGTGTATCTTGAAGAGAATATAATTGGGCTTACTACTCTTTCAGGTTTCCATCTTTATTAGCCTGTTTGTTGCAGAAAGTAGGACTTTATTCATTCATTCATTCCAGGGCCAATCCCGATAACTTTCTGAGGAATAAAACTGCTTAATTTTGTGTTAAAATCCCTTAAAACCCATTACCTAAGGCCGACCAACTAACACGATATTTGTGATACGCTTGTAAATAACTTAAATCTGACAGTCTTCATCTGGAAATGGAGACCATTGTATTATACAGTATCTGGATAAAACCAGACTTTTTTCTATAAAAATAATATGTAGGTGAAATTTACTCAAGTACAGTACATGAGTCATTCACTGTATAGACCTCTCAAGAAATGTGAATCGATTATCAGGTCACCCAATGAAAAAATTGACCTGAAATCTTAAAAGGGTTACGTGTCAGGATAAGCAGTGTTGACGTTCACGTCCAAACGACTCAATATTTTTAGCTGAAATTTTGAGACAAGATAAATACACCATGCCGCTATATTTTGGTCCATAAATTTCCTAAACTCTCGGACTTTAATTTTTGAGACTCTGTTCTTATCGGGACTGTCCCTTTAAGGTCAAAAATTATAAATTTCTGGGATAGAAATTATGAGTCCTGCATTCATTGAAGGGCATTGCCGTGTTATAAAAATTCTGGACAAAAAAATCTGGCTTTTATACACTGACATTGACCTATTTGTATTTATAAAGGTAGCTGTTTTAATGTCCTTTATAGAACCACAACTTCATTCATTTGTAGTATGTGTGAACATAGTGTTACATATTAGTGGTTGAGTACACTTATTAAACCCTTGTTACCTATTAAGTCAATATATAACTGGCCTGACTGTTTGTATATGGGATTTGTTCTTGTATAGTTACATGTAGGTAATATTTGTGGAAAGTACCCACAAATGTTGTAACTTCTCCTCCTTGAGTATTTAAAGATAACAGATTAACAATTCTTTACCTGAAAACTATGGAGGGGGATCCTCGCCAAAACTCTCAATTTGTGAAAATACATATGTCGTTTTGTGAAAGTACATTTGTTAATTTGTCAAAATACAAAATACATTTGTCGATTTGTGAAAGTACATTTGTTAATTTGTCAAAATGCAAAATACATTTGTCGATTTGTGAAAATGCATTTGTTGATTTGTCATACAACAAAAATACATTTTTTCATGTGTGAAAATACACCTGTCGAACCTACAAAGCACAAATTTTGAAATAACACAGCTTAACTTTATAGTTTCCACATATGTAATTTCAACATTTGTATTTTCAAGATATGTAATTTCAACATTTGTAGTTTCAACATTTGTAGTTTCAACAGTTGTATTAACGACACTTGCATTATCGAGCCTTGCATTAGCAAGCCATGCATTAGCGAACTATGACCATATTTGGGTTGATGACGTTGATCATTATGGAGGGGGATCCTTGCCAACGATGCTGCAAGGCCTGGATGCCGGTCAGGAAGAATTTCTTTTATTTTTTATCCCCTCCGTCATCTTAACTAAGAAAATGAGGGCTGACAAGTTACTTTTGTGTTAGGGTTAGTCCTTTCAGTGGCATATACTCTTTCAATTAACATTAGGTGGCACTAGAGTAGGAGCAAAGAGGGTCGAACCTAGACGAACGAGGTACCAATATCTGACCATATATATAGGCATCTACATACTAACCTGGGATGCACAGAAGTGGGCGTCTGTCGGGCCTAGTCCATGGGTGTGACCCTGGTGACCCCTATAATGACCCCCAAAATGGGTTAAACTCATACATTCGAGGTACCGGTCAAAACCAATCTTAAATGAAAGAATACACTCTACTGAGTACGAAATTGCCCATAACAGACGATTTTGGCCTTGGGACTGCCCAAACTGACACCCCAAATATGACCCCCCATCCTCCCTGGGCGGCTTAAAAAAAGGGTTATATTCATACATTCGAGTTATTAGTAGACACTAATGTTAATTGAAAGAGTATATGCCGCTGATTACGGAATTGTCCATAACAGACGATTGGGCCCATGGAATGGCCCAAATTGGCGCCCTAAGACGATGGGGCCATAAATTCGCGGTACCGGTCAAAACCAACTCTAAATGAAAGAGTACATCTCACTAGGCACGAAGTTGCCCATAACAGACGCTTATGGCCCTTGGACGGCCCAAATTGACACCCTAAATATGGACCGCAGAGCCGAAGGGTCAAAAATAGGTTATACTCATATTCGAAGTATCAGTCAAACCAATTTTAAATGGAAGAGTACATCTCACTGAGTTTGAAATTGTCCATAACAGTTGGTTTCGGCCCTGGGGGCCAAGTTGACACCATAATATCGACCCCGAGGCTCGAGAAAAATTTATATTCACACATTCGAGGTATCAGTTCATTTTAATTTTAAATAAAAGTGTACATCTCGCTGATAACGAAATGACCCATAAAAGATGATGGTTCAAACTGACAAAATGCATAAAATGGTATTGTGAGGCGAGATTGAAGCAGACTTTTGACACCAAGAAAGTACAATCATGGACAGGTGCAGAAGAGTAGGACGTTAACCCCCATTTCATTTCATTTCATTTCATAAGAACTGCACCTGTAGTGTTAATATTGTTTTCATACCAGACCATCTTGTGTGTGATTAACCCATCAGGAATCACCAGAAATGGACAAAACTGGCTATAGGGCAGCTATCAAATACCTACCACTGAAAGGATAACCCTAGTACAAAAGTAACTTGTCAGCCCTCATTTTCTTAGTTAAGATGACGCCATTTCAGCTATGTGAAATTTTTTAGGGGGAGGGGATAAAAAATAAAAAATATTCTTCCTGGCCGGCATCCAGGCCTTGCAGCATCGTTGGCAAGGATCCCCCTCCATAATGATCAACGTCATCAACCCAAATATGGTCATAGTTCGCTAATGCATGGCTTGCTAATGCAAGGCTCGATAATGCAAGTGTCGTTAATACAACTGTTGAAACTACAAATGTTGAAACTACAAATATTGAAACTACAAATGTTGAAATTACATATCTTGAAATTACATATCTTGAAAATACAAATGTTGAAACTATAAAGTTAAGCTGTGTTATTTCAAAATTTGTGCTTTGTAGGTTGGACAGGTGTATTTTCACACATGAAAAAATGTATTTTTGTTGTACGACAAATCAACAAATGCATTTTCACAAATCGACAAATGTATTTTGCATTTTGACAAATTAACAAATGTACTTTCACAAATCGACAAATGTATTTTGTATTTTGACAAATTAACAAATGTACTTTCACAAATCGACAAATGTATTTTCACAAATTGAGAGTTTTGGCGAGGATCCCCCTCCATAGAAAACTGCATAATACCACTAATACCACCTGCCATTATGATAATTGAAAACAGGGCTGGGTGGAGTTAACTGCCATTTGGTTAACTAGTTAAAAAATGTGGCTAGTTGAATCAAAATTTGATTATTTTTAACTTGTGGACTTGTATATGAACAGAGAGAGAGAAACAGGGTTTTACATCCGCTTGACACAAACCAGGTCACTTTGGGACTTACACATGGTTAAATTTATTTCAATAATTTGCTTGTGCATAGGAATTTGTAGCAGTTGGGGAAAACAGAATACTGGGAGAAAACCGTATCAGGTACAACCATTGACTCAATGACAGATCTAATGATACAACGGACACCAGCCCCCCCCCTCGTATTTGAACAGAGATGAGCGTCTTTATGTAAAGAAATGACATCTGCAATCATTATCTTGCATGAAAACAGTCATGATGATTAAAATATTGAACAATTTTATAGTGTCATGATGGATAAACATGAATGTCAATCAATTAAAGATGTCTTTGCGATGTGTTTTTGTTCCTGTTTGACTTTTTAACTGTTTTTTTTAACTTGTTAACTCGTTAATTTCTGACTTGTTAACTAGTTAAGCCAAACTTTTGACAATAGATATGATTTTTGAGCCTCTAAACAGTTAGACTATAAAGTATTGGCCGAGAAAGTTCATCTAGATTTGCCGGCGTAGTTTCCCCTTGTCAGTGATGCAGAACGGTGAGCCTGAAAAGGACAGCTGCCTAGTTGTTAGGATTGGACGAAAAACCAAGGTCCTGTTTGCACATTGGTGTGCACGTAAAAGATCCCTTGGCATTTGGAATTCAATATAAGAGTAGGCCGTAGCGCTGCTGCCTGGACAAAATTTCCCTGATAGCACACTGTATGGCGTATGCCCGTCTTCCATTAGTCCAGGTTAGGTGCAGAAGAGTAGGACGTTAAACCTCATTTCATTCATTCGTTACTCAACATTTGACTAAATATATTTAATATATATATGTAGTTGCCATAGCTATATTAAAATATTGATTTGAATACTGGAATTATTTTTTATGTTCAAACTTTATTAGTCATTAACCTGACTAGAGTAACTGGTCTAGCTATAATTATCTACATGTTTTAGTCTGTCTTTACAGCTGTTGGATATTTATGAATTCAACTCTGTTGTAAAATTGATTTGTACTTTCTTAACCAATAATAATAGGTAATTCAGGTCTGATTCATCATTGTTTACTTATTCAGTAACATTGTCAACCTTTATGCAATTTTATTATTTCTGATAAAAGCAGTAGGAGATAATCTTAGGGAAAATTTGCTTGGGCAGCGGCACTACAGTCTACTCTTATATCAAATTCCAACGGTCAAGGGTTTCGTTACATGCTCACAAATGTGTACATAGGACCTTGGTTTTTTGTCACATCCAAAAAACTACATGTTGTCCCTTACCAGGCTCTTTCTCAATAAAAAGAGAGATCAAACACCAAACCTCCAGGTTGGTGACCCACCATCTTACTCAATAAGCCACCATGGATCAAAATAGATAAAATCAAAATAGAAGCTGGTCATAGCACTATGGCAAAATGTTCTTCATTGCACAATGCATTGTCCATGGCTCAGGTGGCACAAAAACATACTGTAGATATAACTGTAATACAAACAAATTCAGAACAAAACCAATGTAATGGACTTTTTACACTCTAAGTTTAAACTACATGATGAATGTAATTTAGCTAATATCAATGGGATATTATATTAAATTAAAACTACAGTCATTGATTGTGTATTCCTTTCCATAACTACTTGCAAAAACAAGCTTTATTTTTGATATTTTACAAGTGAGGACTCAGAGGAAATGGATTCACCTTTATTGCTTGCCTTAATTATCTCATTTTCTAGAAAGGACCCCAGGTCTTCGTCAGGTACGTGATAAATTTCCTTGATCAATCAATACATACCACTTCGTGAATAGTCCTTTCCAGATAGTGTAGTTTATTGAGTGAAAATATTACGGCAAACTGTGGCCATTATGTGACAAAAATATCTATATCATAAATTATTTATGTTAATTAAAAATATTTAGACAAGATATGCGCTGTCTGTATGTATTCAGAATGTTATAGCAAGATTACAACATAATAATATCCATATCTCAAATCCCTGAATTTAGATCACATTTATCTTAATAAATTAATTTAGACATTGTGATAATTCTGTATTAACATTATTGAATTAGGTTAATTCTGTATTAACATTATTGAATTAGGTTCTTATTACATGTACTTTTGGATCTCTAAATTTTAAAAGTTAGATTTCAGATGTTTTTTTTTAGTTGAGGTGGCTCTTGAGATAATTATAGTAAGAACACTGTAACCCCTATACTTTCAGTGTTTTGGATTGGATGTCTAGTGTTTTGGATAGGATGTTAAAGTTCAGCTTGCATAAAGGGGGTGTAAATAGAGAAGCTCCCTTGACAATTGGAATTTAGTGAAGAATGAGAGGAATTGTCTGGGTAAAATTATCATGTGACAGTAGACAAATCTTACAGTATGTAAGTGACAAAATGACGAAGTATTCTATTGAAAAGAAGTTAAATTCCATTCCTTTACAAACATCGGTTGGATTGCTGTGAAAGACAAATCGTGAGCTTTTGATGCAGTAAACATCTTTATGTAACAGATAGATTTGGGTTCAGAAACTGATTAACTTGGTCAAAATAAAACACTGAATTGGGTTCAGATATTTGTGTTAATGGCAAACTCCCCACCATTTTAGTAAGTTACAGGTAATGAAAGCTCTCAGCTGTTTATTGTATAAACCGACATGCATAATATTTTAGCATTGGCTAAACTTTGAAAACATTAAATTTTAATTAAAACACATATTGAATAGGCCCATCATACATTAGCTTAGTGGACCCCATTTCATTTCGTTTCAAATCCACTACACACAATATGTCAGTTTCTTTTAAACGGGACCAAAAGAACCAATTGGGTTAACAACTTGACAACAATTTTTTTTAGCAAGTATATTATTATAATAGTGATTAATTGAAGTTGAACCATTTTATATATAACATTTTTATTGCCTGATTGCTTCAATATATATAGTATATATGGCTATAATTTATATAAGATGATTTAAGAAAATGAAATAAAATATGTAAACTGATATGTGATATAAAAGATTGTTCAGATATGGATCTATTTTGAGAGATTACAGTATCTGGGTACATATAAAACTTACCACATATATGTTTTTGATACAAACCTCCTCTAAATGATATTAGCTTCTTGTCAATCTGATGCTTGTTGTTTCATAGTGAGGCGTTTCATCAATGAATTGTAAGAGTATCTAGGTTATCTTTGAAAAGATATTAACTTTAGTATATCAAATTTTGTAAAATAACTAATAAGCAATTAATAAATAAACAAGCACATTAAACTAATAACCATCAGTTCGTGGCACATCAAACCAATAAGTGTTGACCCCCCCCCCTCCCCCTCCACCACCATATGGTGATATTTGATAACTTCTTATTCTTTTGTACATGGAAGCTGCTGTAGCTCGGTGAATAAGGCACTGGATGTCCCAGGGGGTCCAATCCTGGTGTAAGTGGAAAAGCTCCTCATGATTTTATGTGGTGATTTGCTAGTGTCGCTAAAGTGTCAGTGATGCAAAGAACCTTTTGACATTAAATTCATTTGTTGTCTTTCCCTGATTACTCACTTCATTAAACCCGGTTGGAGCAAAAAACGCCATTTCATTCATTCCTTCATGTAGTATGTAGTCCATGTACCGGTATACATATTTTGGTGCCAGTATAAGATAACATGTTAAATGTTTTTTTCAAATTTTGGGGTAATTGGCGTAAGTTTCTGAAAGCAGTTTTACAAATTAAGATATTTGCACTGAACAACTTCTTCTATTGATTGATTAAAAACATTTACACCCATTTCTCATATAATCAGCTTTGCACTGCAAAGTGACACCCGTTTTCAGATTTTTCTGTCAAGCCTATGAAACTGTAATGTTTGAAAATAAGATTAACATGACTTGAAGATTGTTTAAAAGAAACAAATACAGGCTAATTAATGTCAATAGATTTAAAACCTGTTTGTGCTGCAGCTTTGTATACATGTAGTTTTAAAGTAATCATTGTGTAGATTGTTTCAAACAAATACAAATATTTACTTAAAAGAAATGTTTACATTCAAGACAAATTTTAGATTCACCTCAAACAAAAAATGTGTTTAATTATTAAGTTTTTTTTTTGTTAAAAAATAAACTGCCATAAGTAACACTGGTATGCTCTCAGATTAGCCATTTTTGCATCAGGAACTGGACCCCATGTGCTATACTTAACTTGTAGTTGTTGTTCTGACATAGAAGATATGCATTGCGTGATTGCTCTTAAAAGAAACTCATTGAGACATGCATCAATGAAATCTATGTTTTTGATATTGGAAGAGCGACTCCAGTAAGTCAGTCCATGGGCCTTATTGGAAACCTGCTAAAAGCATTCACATGTCTGAAGACAGAAGTAGTGATGACACATCATTCATACTGGCAGCTATACTTGCATTGTTTCAATGATTTTCTCTCGTCTCTGTTAAATATTACAACCTGACAGTTTGTCCCTACTGTTTCATCTCCTATATACATGTATGCACTTCTACTGATAGACAATCTCTCACTTTCAAATCATCTGGGTTGCCAAATATATTTTCAAATTCCCACTTTGATAGCAGATTTTAGTATGGGCAATTTAATGAAAACACAGATAAACCATGTTCTGGTCTGTTCTGCGCATATGGTGCATGGAGTCACTGTGGGTAGGCATTTGCACCGATATAAAACAAATGAAGAAAATGTTCTGTTTGCGAATACCCATATGAAACACCAATGCTAATTGATTAATCAAATGACAGACTTCCACTAGAGCCTCTCAGATCCACAAGTGGTGGAGGTCATTGAAAGTCTAAAAGACAAAATTAAATATAGATTTCTCTGTAATAGTGTGAACAGTGAACACTTAAACAGTGATAAACAAAATAGGTAATTATCGTACAATCCAAGACGGAAAATTTGTGTGATGTGCACTGCATGATTTTCCCAACAGAAATTGGGCTGTTGGCAACAATTAATCGATTGTGTGTGCAAGGACCTTTACCTCGATTTATCTAGTAAGACACGTAACATATGTATTTCAGCAACAAATATATATTTACTGAGTACATGTAGTATGTGTATATTTCCCAGTTGAATGTTAGATAATAACAAATAGGAGCTGCCAATCAATATATATTTTATTTAATGTTCCCAGTTGTAAAATAAACCTGTTTTAACTTAGAAATCATTGATTATTTACTGGTTTAGTCTGACACATAACATCAAATGAAGATCTGTGACTCAGACTCGACTGAAATCTTATTACTATGACTAGTTGACAGTCCTTATCTGAGCATGACATAACCTTCAAGAAGAAAATATTGCGTATTTGATTGAACAAGTTAAACACATTTTGAGTATATACTGTAATTTTAAAATCATGATTTTAAATAATGTTGTTCCATGACCTTGACCAGCAAATACCCCATGTGATGGATGTATAGAAGATAGACTTGACCAGAAGACATTTCTGATTTAAATGGTACATCAATCTGTATGACAATGTGTAAAGACGCAGATCACAAGGTCAAAGTGAGAAAACAGTTGGTGCTCTTCATGAGTTGTAGATTAAAATAACCAGACAAAAATAACAGTTTTTTTTGTTATCAGTTGGAGATAATTAATTCCATTCATGCATACTCAAGGACAAAAATCATATATTTTGCTGCCCTGTCACAGCTTTAGTTAATGATTTAATATTGACATGTCAGATCTTGAAGTTGCGGGTCATGGTTGTGGATCAAACGAAACAAAAATCTTTATATTAAAATTATATTTGAAATCCCTTTAACTCATACTATTACATATGTGATAAGCGTGAATGGTGAAAAGTGTGTGGCCGTAATAAACCCAAAGCCATCACAGAAACGATGATTCCCTATAAATGTGTCCCAGTGGTGTAAAGGAAAGGAAGGCAGAGGGGGTGACTGGCGTAGGCATCCATTTTGAGAGGTTTATCCTATCAAAGAGTGGAAATAATATAAATTTTTTGGAAATTTAAAATTATCTAGTGATATATTGCATTTAACACATTGATTTCTTGTTTCGCAGTATTGCAGGATTGATATTTAGAAGATTTTAACAAAATATCTAAAGAGATTTTTTTCTTTTTTCAGCCGAGAGAAAAACATCCTTAGGTGTCCACTGGCATCCAACCTGTTTACGATGTGAAGAGTGTAAAAGAGTTCTAACTCCTGGTAAACATGCTGAGGTAATATTCCTTTAGCTTAATGCAAATATTTGAAAATCTTCGGAAGCACAGAATTGTGGTCAAGTGTTGCACTTTGAATCAGTGGGGTTGCAGGTTCAACTGTACATGGCAGTAGGTGGGTTTTGCCAGTGCTACTGCACAAGATTCCTTTTGTGAAAGCAGGATAAGAATTTTTCCATATGATGTGGCTGTGTTGAAAGGATATTGAATCCCATTATAAATGAAGTTAGATATTCCACATTGAACAATTCCAAAATCCTCATGGATCATTAGACATTTTCCTTGGTTGTATGTATACCGTAATCAGACAAAACATGACAAACCGATAAAACTTAAAAGAATATATTAAATACAGAATATAAGGGAAAAAAAGAATATTGAAAACCATTTAGTTAACTTTCTCAGATTTTAGTAAGATTTACTATTAATCTGCACAGCATCTAACTTTTATGGCTACCTGTTTAATTTATGTCCACTCGATGCCTGTCCACTAATATATCTAGTAACCCTACTCTCACCTTTTATTTTCATCATGTCTTTAAGTCCTGAAATACAAACATCTTTGACCAAGCATGTTATCTTTACCAATTGGTAGTATTTGTACTAGGTTGTAGCAAACATTGAATTTGTGGTAAGGTTTTGTTATAAGAATGTTACTTAAATATTGATACATGCAGGGTAATTTAAGGTAACCTGTATCTGTCCAGCAAATACATATATATATTTCTTTGCTTTTCCAAAAAATGAATTTTTGTCATAATAATAAAAAGCATTAATTCATATTAATAGAGTCTGTATATTAATCTTGTTGTCATTGTTTAATCATGAACAACAAGATGAATAGCGTTTGGGAACCAGTATTTTTTCCAAAAATAAATCATATGTTGCATGGGAATGTTATTTCTGTCATACAAGGTTATATTTAGGGAAGTATATTTTGGCAGATAAAAATTTCCATGTATAATTTTATAAGTAAGAAATGTCTAATATAATATAGTATGGACAGTAAGCCTACTGTGGGAAGCGTTCCATCCTAGATTTTGTGCTAGTTAACATGGAGGTAACCAGAAGAAATATGCTACCAATCATCCAATTACTCTATTTTCACCCCTAAGCCTAAATGGGCAAGTTATGTGATATTTATCATCTCATGGTTTAACCTTTACTGGCTATAATCAACTCAACATATATAAAAACATGTACCACATATATACAGGTCATTATTTTATCTACATGTTACTTATACTCTAAATGTACCTACATGTATACTTCTCGGTCACACACTGTTTGCCTAGTTGGCTTTTTGGGGTCAATTCACCAAAATAACCTCGTTCATTCCTGTTAAAAAATATATAAATTCTGTGTTTCTGTTTCAACTTTTTTGCACAGCACAATTTGGGTAATTTGATTTAAGTTCTTGTAGATATTTATTTAATCTCAATTTCGTAAATTAAGTTTGGTGACCCTTGTGTGTATGCTTGCAATCCAACTTATCTTCATTGGCTAAGATTGGTTAGTTCAGGTCAGTTGAACACTAAGATGTTGTTAGACAATATATACCGGTACATGTAATATCTACCATAGTAAACGCAAAATGAAACAAAAAAAGATAAACTTATTTTAATTAGACTGAAATTTGACCCTCTAATTACTGTCAAGATATTAATTATTATTCTCTTTCGTTTAATTACTCAATGCATATAAAAGATTCCTGGTTATAATTTAAGAAGGAAAGGTAAACACAATGCTCTCTTTGGAAAATCCCAGGCCTGCATTTCACAAATAACCAGATAGAAACAGATATTGTAATCTCCACGGGATGTTAAACACACTTCCATTATATTCATTATTTAAATATGTATGGAATCAATCAATCTGAACCAGTATTTGACGGTTCCCTACTACATGTATACAAGGTCATTGAATGAATGTGGTTAGATGTGTGTTTTTTTTATGTCTGTAGGCTAATAATTTAACTTAATCCAGTGTCTTTTTAATGTGGTGATGATAAAAAATTTACTTCTTATCCATTATTATGCAGTGCTTATTGGTGTCTTCAGGCTACTTGTACTGATGAAGAAATCAATACTTTCACAGCACACAGAATAGTCAATTTACAATTATAGGTCACATTCTGTGTACAATCTTAGCATAGACATCAGAAATATTTTCTCTGTATAAATAAATCATGACCCTAGATGTTATAGCTCTTGTGTATTGTATATTAGGATCTAAATCATATATAAATCATTTCTTTATTTTACTTATGTGTCACCCAGAACATTCACTCCAGTAACTTTGTCATATATAATAAATATTAATGTACCACTATCTTTCATATGAGGCAGATATCAAATCATGGCAGAAGTAATACTTGAAATATGTTATCAAAATATTTATGTTGCTAAAACAATAGGTTGATAAAACAAAATGTAAGAAATTCAATTTATGTATAACAAAAAATATGAATTTCAATTCACTGAAAATGCAGTCCATTATATTTTCGTATATTTTACTTGTCTGGGTCTGTCTGTATACCAATCTGTTGTACACATTTCCTGTATAACTGTAAATATATTAGTACCAAATCATTAACTGTCACATAGTTCTAATGATGTTCATTTCATTTGCTAGGCTGAAAAGATACAAATTCCAAACTAATACATACAAATTCCAAAACTAATACATACAAATTCCAAACATACATATTCCAAACTAATACATACAAATTCCAAACATACAAATTCCAAACTAATACATAGCTCTAATGGGTTAGGTTATTCTATCTTTTAGAATAAAAGTACCATATCATTTTTATACACCCACATGGAAATGTGGTCGTATATTGTTGTCGCCCTTTCCATCTGTTGTCTGTCTGTCGGTCCGTCGTCCACAATTTCTTGTGAACGCTCTAGAGGCAAAAGTTAATATCTGATTGACTTTAAATTTATACACGGTGTTTAAGGTCATGAGACGAAGAAACCTATTGATTTTCAACGATATCCGATCATTACTACCAGAGTTATGACCCTTGATCACTTTGAAAAAACTTGTGAAATCTCTAGAGGCTAATGTTAATATCCGATTGACTTGAAATTTATACACAGTGTTTAAGGTCATGATACGAAGAAGCCTATCGATTTTCAGCAATATCTGATAATTACTGCCACTTTGAAAAATCTTGTGAACGCTCTAGAGGCTAAATCCGATTGACTTTAAATTTGTACATAGTGTTTAAGGTCATGATAAGAAGAAGCCTATTGATTTTCAGCGATATCTGATAATTACTACCAGAGTTATGACCCTTGATCACTTTGAAAAATCTTGTGAAAACTCTAGAGGCTAAAGTTAATATCCGATTGACTTTAAATTTATACACACTGTTTACAGTCATGATACAAAAAAACCTATTTATTTTCAGCAATAAGCGATAATTACTGCCAGAGTTTTGACCCTCGATCACTTTAAAAAAAAATTTTAAAAATCCTGTCAGCGGTCTAAAGGCTAAAGGTAATATCCGATTGATTTTAAATTTGTACACAGTGTTTAGGGTCATGAGACAAAGAATCCTATTTGATTTTCAGTGATATCTGATAATTTTTCCCAGAGTTATGGCACTTGATCACTTTGAAATATCTTGTGGACAAAGGCCTTGCGACAAACAATCAAAACTTTTCTAATCATTTCTGATAATTACTTAATGGGCTATTACTCGTAATAAGATTATCATGTGTTGTAAATGTTCTCCTTACTGACAAAAGAAACAATATGCGACAATCCTTGTTGACTGCCCGGACGACTTAGCTTTTGTGGGCGTATGTTTCGTTGCCTGGCAACCTATCTTTAGAATATATTAAATCACCTTTTCAACTGTAAACAGCTGAAGATCTAAATCGGGGCTTATGTTGACTTTGCAACTGGTTGCAAGAGTGCTTATGTCGATCATATCGGCAACTGAGGACAACTGGGAGTACTGTAACTGAATTCAGAGCCCGGAACTGATAATGAACACATTTAACATGTGACTGTTAATTTATTCATCATGTGATCAACAAATCGGCAAATAACTTAAAAGAAGCAACACAAAAGCATGGTCGGTCTTACTACAATTCTATTAGTATATTATTGTCGACATCATCAACATTTGAAAAGTGGGTGTCTTTGTTCGCTTCCATTTGCTTACATGTATTTATAAAGTCTCTTATCATGTGATGTTATTTCAATGGCACGAGTTGACTCCAGTTGCAAGACCGCTCATGTCGACTGCAACAAGTTGCCACTAGGTGCAGCGATTTGCAGAAAGTTGAACATCTGCAACTAGTTGTAAGAGGCGCTCAGGTCGACTTTTTTCACTTGTGTTCAGTTGCTCCCAGTTGCCGAAACTCATGTTGCTTTCAGTTGCAAGGTCATCATAAGCCCCTGTTTGAGTTATATGTTTTCTATACAAATTCATTAGGTGCTACATTAGTATGCGATCCAAGCTTAGCTTGTTATTGAAGTCAGGACTGTCAAGTTCGTTATAGTTCATTAGTAGCTCAAAGTAGACATCAAAAAGAAATTCTAAACCTGGTGTCAAACTTCAAAACACTGTTGGCAGGATACTTCACGTTTATCTTTTTTTTGCCACAGAGTGACCAAATATTTTTTCTATATTTTTCAAACTTATCCACATATTTAAATATGCATTTAATTTCCTAAATAATTAGCTTGTCAAACTACAGACTAAATACCATTCCATGAGTTATAATGAGTTTTATTAAAATTTTAATATCTTTTCAGAGAGTGCCATATTATGTTCATTTCCGAATAAATCAGAACCTTTCATATTCATTCAGATTGTATCAGATTTGGATATAACAAGATGTATGCCAGTAAATTTTTACATTTAAACCCCAATTTGGATCATAATTCACCTTATTGTTTTTTCTTAAATTTCAGCATAAAGGTCTACCATACTGTCATAATCCATGTTATATGGCCCTGTATGGTCCAAAGCTTGTGGGATACGGTTCCAATATATCATCTCCTGCAAATGTTCAAAGAAATAGAAATGGTGTAACAATATCAGATGATTTGGACGTGTTAAAAACGGAAATATTCAGTTTTACATCAACAAAAGAAAACGGAAAGACAGTACATTCAAAAGTTGCAAGTTCAAAACTTGAAAGACATTCCTCGCCCATACATTCACCACCAGAAAGAGAAGACAGTATTCCTACAAGAGAAATATTTGATTTTGCTACAATAAGAACTAAACGGTCGCTATCTCATTCTGAGGCCTCTTCAAGTCAAGATGAGAAAAAGCCTGAAAAGAAACCTGTGCAGGATTCCTATGTGTAAGTATATATACATCTATTTGAGCATAATTAACACATGTAACGACTTGAAGAGATAATACGCCCTTGTTAGCATTTTGCGTCTGTCCTATTTACAAAGTGTGAACTTGCCTTCTAATAGTTTCAGTAATTATATATCAACTGCCAAATTCATCTTACAAGTTCTTTTCACTATCCAAGTTTAGTTTTTTTTTACTATTTCAGCTGCTACTTATAAATTCCATTTTATTATTTTATTTCAATTGGAAACTGTGTTAATAAGCCCTGGAAATAAAATGTCCTGCACTGTTGATGAAAGTATACTTATAATATATTGAACATTGTGCTGGACATCCTTTAAAACAATAACAATTTGATGCCAGAAGAATTGTCCCGAACATTGCTTGAGTATGTGCATGAATTTTAGCTTAATTGATAGGCATCTTATTTCAAGGCCTGGGGAATGGTCACACAGTTGTGATCCTTGACCTCTAGAAGACCAGAATTTTCTATTGATTTCTTTTAAAGATGGGCACATGCTTGGACAACAGCATTTCCGCCTTCGATTCATCAAATTCTAACTGTCAAGGTTTCTTTTTATGTGCTCGCCAAAATAGTTACAAGACCTCAGTTTTTCCTCCCATCCAAACCACTAGAGCTTATAGCTTTGAAAAATAAATAATTAAAAACAAAAAATACTTAGTTTTGTCATTTAAAGCAAATTATTTGTCAAATGCCACTAAGAATTAAATTGTTTAAGCCTAAATTATGTCAGCCCTGACTTCCAAACAATAACCATAGTTACATATATAAAGGCAGAGTATGCTAGTACATGCTAGAACAGCAGGTGTTATTTACTTTTAAGGTTACCAGGTGTATGCTTTTAACTATAAAATTTGAAATACTATATGGGACACTGATAGTTCTGTTGCTAGTTTTAAATTTTAGTTATAGTATAGAAAGGGCCAGTCTTCACAAGTACACTTTCTGCAAAATTGGTTCAACATCAAGTCAATATGGAGTTGTTTCCCTTGAATAAAGGTATATATATACCATTCACCAGATGGCACTAGGTTGGTCTGGGGGGACTACAGATGATAACATACAATAATCACATGTTTACCTATTTATGTTTAGTAAAGTGATGTGACTGCCATTGTTTCTTTGTTTATGACTGGGTAAGGACACCATCATTTTGTTGCCAGTATATAGATTTCTGCAGATATTCTGAAAACACAAGCATAATGGAGAAAAAAATATACTCCCTTCAGCTCTTCTCTATTTATAGTGGCATATCTATCAGTGCCAGGCATGTTGGTATGAATATTTGACACAATGTTTTAATATGTATAATAACTTGCTATATAATATCTAGCAGAGGATTAAGATGGCTTTCTAACATTTTGGCCTTTAATAGTTTAATCATTTTTGTCCTCCGATTGAAGAATTATATTGTACGCTAACATGTAAGAGGTTGCAGTATTCTGTTTGTAACTTACGGTACCTACTATAAATCTATGCTAGAGTGTTTTTACAAATTGATAATATACAAATCGTCTTAAACTATACATCTGAACTGAAGATTTTATTTCTAGGGTTTCCATATGCCGAGCCTATGTTCATGAAACATGTTTAAACTTGGAAATAAAATGGACTAGACACAAAAATCTGTTCACCACTTGCTTTATATTTACCCAATAGTATAGGGAACTTAAAGATACATTATCATTATGGAAGATAAGATAAAGTGCACAATATATAAAAATTAGATAATGTGATGGGAATATGCTGAAAATTTCAGTCAAATTGTTTCACTCAAGGCGAAAAATCCAGGTAATTGAGATCAGGGTCCCACTGTCAGCCCATTGGCATGTGGTATCAGGTGTTCTTACAAGCACAAGCACAACCCCTGTAACTTCTTGGTATGATCCCAAACTGGTGAGTCTTTAAGGAACTGAAAAGGTATAGAAGTAGTTCCAGGATGTTAAAAAAATAAATCCACTCTCTTTGTAAAAGTAAATGAAAAATATTTTCCATCTACATGTATGTGTTAAACTATGCTAAGATACAATGTTATAAAAAAAAAATTACTGCACAACTAATCCTGGGTTATAAATGACAGGAATAATATGCTCTGATTAGAATTTGAATGTCTCATGCCCCTTTTTCAGTATCAAAATGATTTAAATCAATTGAAAAAATTTTTATCATCATAAAATGATATAAATGGTATTGGTAAAAAATTGATTGAAAATTGAATAATATGATTATGATAGCAATCAGTTGTGGGTATCCGTATAGATAGTAATGGGTATGCAGAACATAAATTGTTGAATTTTTAAAGAAACTGTGCAATGTTTTGTTTCACACTAAATGAAAAATTGCTACATGAAGAAGTGAGGTAGTCAGTTAATATTTATATCACATTCATTCTATTGTCATTCTGAAATTATGAATAGAAACATTTCATGATGATGAACATTATCAAGACCCATCATTTTACCTCCAAAATACAATCACCAATCACCACTAAGATAATTGAGATCAGGGTCCCACTGTTAGCCCATTTGCAGCACACTCTCTATAATAAATTCAATGTGTGATCAAAAACTGGTGAGCGTCTTCCAAAAACTGAAAAGGTATAGAAGTAGTCTCTGGGACGTTAAAAAGATATTCCATTTCCGTCTTCAGTAGCCCAGTCGCAACAAAACAATAGGATGCTAAACCTCATTTCAGTTCATTCCCATTGTTAGTTCAGTTATGGTACTACTTACACTGTGATCCTACATGTTGTTGACTTCTAGTTCTAATTGTCTAATAAATGTTAGGTTTCATATGACGTTACTTAAAGCATTCACTTAGTCAAAGGAAGGAACTTCGGTCAT
The DNA here is from genome assembly GCA_036850965.1 of Patella caerulea. Taxonomy (NCBI): domain Eukaryota; kingdom Metazoa; phylum Mollusca; class Gastropoda; family Patellidae; genus Patella; species Patella caerulea. The sequence continues at coordinate 16,346,105 of JAZGQO010000004.1, read as the reverse complement.
TTCCTGACATCAAACTACCAGTCTGTGTAATTGATAATAATTTGATCTAGAATTTTATTTGTTAGTTTAGTTCAGGACATTAAATTAAGACATTCGTCTTGGGGATTATTCCAAAGAATATCCATGAAAATGAATAATAACGGTAAAGCAATGCGTCAGTCTCAAGTTGTTTCAAGTCTAAGTCATTATATGTTAAGATATAAAGGAACAGATGAATACAGGTTAGTTAATGATTATAGAAACTGTGAAATATGATGTACTGTGTCAAGTAATTGATATAAAGTTAGTTCTTTTCATTTCTATGTAGTTATTGTATATTGGTATTTTAGTCTAGTAATTATGCGTACTGTATGAAAACATTCCAGTTCCCCAGGCCATTGTGTTGTTTTGTAACTTTATCAGGATCGAATTGAATTGATCTCTGTTTTTTATACTCAACATATTTGTGATTAAAAGATTCTGTGCAGAGCGATGTAATTATTCTTGCCATTACATGTAACTATTTATTTGGATTAATTCAGCATAGGGCTAAAATACCTCAAAGAATATGTTTTTGATACTCTGGATCTTGTCTGGTCCTTTTGTGGTAAAATAAGTATAATGTTTGTGATGTAGTATCGTGAAATATCTCCAACTCATAACTTTGCACTCAAATTTCTGTTTGTTCATAATACTGGGAATATAAATGATTCTAGTCCTTCATCTGTAATACAAGATTATTTTAATTGAGTGAATTATTAGAAATCTGAATAAAGTACTGACTGAATTGATATTAGGAATTGTCTTGTGGTGATATGAGGTTGGAACTAATGTGTACTCTTTTTTTATGGAGAGATAATTGATTCATATGTTTTCATTATATTTTTTTACCTATATCTATTTTATGCATTTGTATCTTGTATGTATGCTTTGTCTGACTGAATTTTTTCCTGTGCCTACTAATATTTTTCACCTATACAATCATATTATTATTCTGGTATTGAATACAGTTGATAGTATTATTAGAGTAGACTACATTTTCTAAACTATGCAATAGATTTTTTTTATCTTAACTGTCCACTTGCCAAATGATTTCATGGGGTGTGGCATGGTGCCATTTGTCACTATCATGAGATTAAAAGATGACTGTCCAATTGGCACATGATGAATAGAATAAAGAAGAAATAAGCTTATTTATAAGGGTTTGATATTACGTTTTGAATTGCTTTAAAAGATCAATACATTACATTTTTTTCTTGTTTATTTTTTTTTCCTTTGAACCAAAGAAAATTTTATATTTTGGATCTCCCATTCAAATTCAGATTGATTGATTTGAAAGAGTGGTTAGAATGTATTTCGAAACGATAAATTACTATTAATGAATGGGTGTTTTAAAATATATACAAAGACATAAGTGACAACAGTACAAGTAAATATGTGTCTATGAATAAGCGTGCCATTTTAAAACTTAGAGTGTTGTTGGACAGTAATAGGTTAGTTATATGCTTCGAATGTTAAAGTGAAGTTGACCCAGATTTTGACAGGTGTTTAAACACATTTTAAAATCAGCCCTGGAGTAGGCTACTTGAGGCTGATATTTCAAGGCTTATCGATACATTTTGTAAAACTACTTCCTTATGATATTAAAATGTATTATGATTTGATTTAACTAGGACCAGGATATGTGGTAAGATACTTAAATCATTAACTTGTAATTGATGAGTACATGTATATTTGACAGATACATGCATGTACCTATAGCCTGTTTAAACTAAACACAGATATTATTTCATTATAGACAAGAAATGCAGGATAAAGTAGAAGAATATAATAAATATTATAAAGGAAAAGTACGACATCAGGTGACAACAGAATTGGTGAGTTTTTTACTATATATATTATTTGTTTTATTTTATTAGTATCTGTGTGGTATTAATAACTAAGGTAAAACTACATTCACTTAGGTATATCACAATATATTAGGTGAGAACAGTAATGAGTATTTATGAGTTATTTAGGTTTATACTTTCCATTGAATTGGCAATATGTAGTACTGTTATTAGTAACTAAGGTAAACTATATACCAGCACATACATAGGTCTTATCTTAGATATCACAAAAAGTTTGGTTGACCTCATTTTAATAACAAAAGAATTAGAAAAGAAAACTGGCAGCTGTTCTTCTTTGTAGAGTTGTTAGATGATTTTAGATGACTTACAATAAATCCTATTAAACCTTTGAGTTTTGCATTGATGTGATTACCAAGCAGATGATCTGGAGGTCCGGTGTTCGATTCCTGCGTTTACCGAAAAAGTTCATCCAGATTTTCCGGCGTGATTTCAGTGATGCAGGACGGAGGGTCTGATAAAGACAGCTGTCCAGTTGTTCGGATGGGAAACAAAAGAGATCCCGTGTACACATTGGCGTGCACGTAAAAGATCACTTGGTAGTTGGAATACGATATAAGAGTAGGCCGTAGCGCCACTGCCCGGGCAAAATTCCCTCGTAGTACACTGTATGGCATATGTCCATCTTCAGTAGCCCAGGTTAGAAGCAGAATAGTAGGACATTAAACTTCATTTCATTTCACCTAATGAATGAATAAATTACTATATTCCATATATTGGTATTTACATACAGATGGTAGCTGTAAGCCGACCACTTACATCCTCAGTTCTCCCATTCCACTTAACCATAAATATGTGAATAGATAAGCTATCTTATGGTATTATTTTTGGCAGTTGTCCTAGGGCCTAACTACCATCAGCTTACCATATTATGCATTATATGATATATTTTGGTAAAAAGGTAAAATGATATGTTTGTAATCAAATATATGTAGACTGACCATTAGAACTATAATTTAATGAAGTTTACTTTTACTTGTTAAGTGTGAATTCCATGTTACCTAATTTGATATGTGTATACAAAAGTCCAGTGCTCATTTTGTCATGGTAGATAAACAAGAGACACTAACACTGTTTTCAATGTCAGATATTGTAAGACCAACGTTTCGAATGGGTACCCTCGTATTCTTCAAGGTAATAAATAAAACATTTAGAAATAATCTCTAAGGAAATAGAAATGATGTCATAGTTCATAGTGAAAAAGGGCAAAGTACAGTACCCTAAAATGTTGAAGGAGGATTATTATTAAAACCTAAAGTTTCAAGAGTTTTAAGAGTTCTTATCCAAACTGTTTCTTTATTTAGAAGTGAATGGGTGGTGGCATTATTTATGGAGCTGGACGCGGATTGTACACAATTTTTACATTTTAATTTGCATAATTCTAATTCTCAGGTGATGCTGAATAAATTTTCCAGCAAGTGAATTATTGGTTGCAATTAAGATTGGAGATACTGGTTTAATATTGGTTTAATTGATGAATATATTATTGTTTTATGTTTATAGGAAGAGGGAGAGTTGGTTATAAATGGTCCCTTAAGAATTTACTGGGGTGTCGGGAACCCCATTAGATTAAAACAATGTGATGATCTGCCTGCCACTCCAGTGGCTTCTTGGAGACACAGTTTATACTACCCTAAAGATTCAGTTAAAATTGATAAGCCAATTCGACCGGTGAGTACATAAATGCTGTGTGAGTGGTTATCAGTATTGATCACTTTGGCTTTAGGTTGCGGTTTTAAAGTGAAAAGCTTCGGATCTTTTTATGTTAAAAATCAATGTTATAGGAAAAAACACCTTACTTTGGAAAAAAAGATAATGAAAACAAATCTAATGTTTGTTTTTCATGTTAAGCCTATAAATTTAATGAAAATGCAATCCATAGAAAGATGTAACTAAATGATGTAACTAACTCAAACCTGCCCAAATTTGTTTTTTATACGGTAATGGATATATGATGTGCAGAATTAATTGTTTAACCTTTTATTTTATAGCTATCTCCCACTCCTCAGTCCCCACCACCCAAATCACCCACTCCAAGCACCATGGACGACAATTTTCTGTCTTCGACTTCTGATGTTGTAGTTCGTAGAATTCGAAAGTTTAATACAGTAGCATATAGAGGTGACAGACCAAACAAATGGAAGCGAGCATCAATTAATGGTCATATATATAATTATGATGTAAGTTGTTTTACCTACTTTCTTTACAAATATCCTAAACAGTAGGAATACAAATTTTCTGAGTTAGATCATGAATCCAGCATGTTTTAACAATACCAGAAATACCTACTGGCAGATTATTTCTCATATCAGCAATTTGATTCTTCTACTAGAACTATACGATTCATTGGCAACTGTAAAACCAATGGATAATACCTGTCATCTGCAATCATAGAACTAATCAACAATACGATTCATTGGTAACCATATAACCAATGTGGGATACTATTCATAGGCAATGTTTTATACTGTTCAGCAGCCACCATAGACCAATGGACAATATCTTTCACTGGCGACCGATGTATGATACAACGCAGGGGCTTTACAAGTACAAACCAATCACAATAATAATCACCTTGCGGATGAGAGATATTTTAATACTGATTTTCATGGTTTATGATTGGTCAATATAATATTTAATTATGTAATTGCAGACAAGCGTATTTACACCTGTATTAGGTAGCTGTACAAGTGTCATGGTATCAAATAATATGAGGACACCAGATGTCGTTAGAACTCTGCTAGAAAAATTTAAGGTAGGTTAATGTACCAAAACATCTCGAAATATACAACCTGGTACTTGATACATCTTTACTTTTTTACTGAAGTTTCATTTAATGATAGTAGATATTATCAACCAGAGTAAAGCATACCACAAGTTATATCAGCTTTTTGATATTAAATTATATCTCCAACTATATTTATGAGGAGATAACACTTAGACCTATTTCCACTAGATCAAGTAAAAATCCATCACAAGTTTTTTGGTATATTTGATATATAAAAAGAGTAGGGACAGTACTGTATCTACATATCTGTTTATTATAACACCAACAGGTTTCAAAGAATTTCATAATTTTCATTTAATATTTTAAAAATTGTGTAAAAAGTTTATATTTTTTTAAACAGGTAGAAAATCAACCTGATGAATATGTATTAACAGTTGTCTCAGATACAGGAGGTATGATCAATAAATTATAACATTAGTTCCCTATGACTATATATCTTTAACAATTGTTATAACTAACATGTAAATATTTCAAGATGTGTGATAGGGAAAAGGTATTGGGAAAGGTCCATGGTCTATTGCACATCACTGCAGATGCTGTTTATGTTAGATTGTTTGCAAAATCTGAGTTATTTAAACATGCATTATGCAAGAGCAAAATCTGCCTATTGTAGGTCTTTCTTTTGGCATGAAATGCTATAAAAATTATTAATTAGACATTAATTAAGCTATCCAGACCATAATTATGCAAGAGCAAAATCTACCTATTCTAGGTCTTTCTTTAGGCCTGAAATGTTAAAAAAAAAACTTTTATTAAACATTAATTAAATTATTTAGACTATTATCAATTCTCAATGAGATTTTTGTTGGATTGTAATTCGATTCGCTGAAATATTTTCCTTCATGATTTACCAATAAAAATGTATAACCGAGACTACTGGTTTTGTCTTTACCGACTTTAGTAATAATGACCGAGGCTTAGCGGAAATTGCGTTCGTTCAGTTCTAAGTTAATAGTAGATCAGATTAATTTGACTGAAATTTTCAGCAAATTAATGGATTGTTACAGGTACACTTGAGTATTGACTAGGGTTACTGGTTTTTAATTGCCCCCATTACCTACACAATAATGAAGAATGAAGAAACAACAATCACTGTGCTCTGTATGGACAACTTAGCTGCAGTGGGTGTATATAAATTAAATGGAATTTTGATTGCTTTATTAAAATTGATAATGCCATTCCCAGTTAAATTGAAGTGATATTTTTTATATGTTACTGATTAATATAATTTATATTGTAGAGGAAAAATTATTAAAAGACACAGATTGCCCATTATTACACAGATTAAACTTTGGTCCTGATGAAAACCAAGCCAAGATTTTTATAAAAGAAGTTGGTCATGTGCCAAAAGGAACAGTAGTTGATATGCCAATAATAGAAACGGAAGAAAGTGAGAACTTACCAGAAGAGGTAAGTGTTAAAAATCTGTTCAGCAAAAATTTATTTGCACAGAATTTCGTTTGGCAGAGTACCTAAAACAAATTAGTTAATATGGAATAATCTTTCGTTGAGGTGAATCTTACAAGTTTTATGATTGTAACCAAAAATTATTAAAATCCATCAATCCAAGCATAAAATTTGGCAGATCAAAATAAATCAGACATTTAGTTACACTTAACAATGAGTCCATACAGGTTTTGTTAAGCTTTTATTAGCCAATTTCTGTTGTGCCTTAGTTAGTCCATGCTTAATTGATCTCATGTCAGGCTGTCCTTTATACACAAAGTGCTACAGAGATGAAAAGTATTTGTTGTGTTTAGTATCTCATTTAATATTATAACCTACACGGTTATATAGAAACAGGACCAACAAAATCACTATCTGATATTGTTAGTTTATTACATATATAACATATTTTATAGGTTGAACAACTATTAATATTACCAGAGGCAGCTCTTAAAGGAATTTTAGTTAAGTTTGAAAAAGATGAAGAGAAAGATATTTATAGAATAAAACAAAAGTAAGTTGACTTAATGACTAGATTAAACTTTGAACTTGTTTTCTTACTATTATAAGTCAGTAAAATCATTTCAGAAATAATCAGTGCCTTAATTAAATTCTTTAGTCTTCATTGGATATACCACAGTGCAATTTGATTATGCAATTAAAACGTTTTTTCTGCTTACTGTGTATATGACTGTAATTTCTATTTTCTAGGTATAGTAAAGCAAAAGATATCATGCTTCATCGAATTAGTCGACAGAAAACAGCATAGTAAATATTTGGTGCGATTACATTTTACTAGTAAGGAAATCATAATTAATATAAGACTGTGTTATAACTTGTCTTTATAGTTTATTGTGCTCAATAATTCATGAAAGGAAAGTAGCAAATTTAAGTGTAATCTTCCAAGCCCAATATTTGCTGTTATCTGAAAAGATCACCATTTTGGTAGTGTTCTTTGCTCTTGAAATCTGAAAAACTTGAACGAAACATGGATTGGAAACATGTTTTTGTCTTAATAACATCATATTATAAAATATGTTAGCTTAAGGATCATATGTAGTTTAATATAACACACAAAAAAATTCCTGGATTACTTAAAATCTAAACAAATCAGATGATAAAACCAATCAACACTTAATTTTAAACAGAACTTTTGAGAAATTACAGGTGTGCGTATGAGGGTATTTAAATGAATCATTAAGTGATAGACTAGATTAACATCATAATGATTTTGACTATTAATATTATCTTGACCTTTTTACATGATCGAGTTAAAAATGGACTTTGAATATTAATAAGTGCAATACTGTTGTTAGAGAATGAGTGTCCATTTTATATGATACTATCATAATTTCTACTCAACGTTTGACTGTATACATGTGTCACTTGTGAATGTGTCTGGGGAAAGATAAAGTTAGTCTTTGCTGTGATAGGCATTTTAGATGGTTGGCATTCTTGAATGCAATTAGAGCTGGTTGGTTGCTTTTACTTTCTTTTCTTCTTTTCAACACTGTCACGGTTTGTCTTGGTACTCTTTGTCTCAAGTTGGAAATTACATAAAGGCAATAAAAAAAAGTGAAGCAACATCATAAAAATCCTCTTGAATGTCAGAAACCAGCTATGTTGTAATAAGTAAGAAACTAATAGATATTGTCATGGAACTGATCCAATTCAATTATTGACTCAAACACCGTATTAAACCTATATTTGGACTTAGTCAATGTTCAAGAATTCTCAGCAAAACAATTCTTTTGGATACAAGAGTTCATATTGTAGTCCATGAGAATTATTTGAGTTCAGATTAGATATGCCCCACCCCCCCTCGAAGACGAATGATGTAAAATGGTTTGAATCAACCCTTAATACATTTCACTTATCTAACATAGAATGTTATAGAACTTCCATTATATTTTAAGTGTAGTGTTCAGTGTTGAAGCAATTGATGTGTTTGCTTGGATTATGTCTTCAATAGTTACCTCCCTTTGTATACATGTCATCTAAATTCACAAGTCTGATGTCAATTCATAGACTTGTTTTGCTCTTATTATTAAAGCTCAAAAGATATATAGTTTGTGCATGTGTTTACATTCATAATTTTTTCTACTTAGCTCTTATTAATTATTGAACATATCATAATTAGTATTAATTAATGTTTTATAAACAAGATCTAATATAATTAATACCAGAGGAAATCGTGGTACTATGCCTTAAAATCTTGTAGAAATTTGAAATCATGTCGTCATTTATGAATTGTTAAAATTATGTCAGTTGTTTTTGTAATATGAAAAATTATTTTCATCTAGAGTAAATTTCAATATTGTATGTGTGATGTTACTATATCAAAGACATAGACATGTAGTAATTTGACGATACAATTTGTATTTGTGATATTACTGTAAGAGACATAGACTATTCTATTTTAATCTTAATATATTGGAATATATATTATCCAGAGATAAGGTTGTGAAATACTAACACGTGCATGATGACATGTTTCTGTTTGTGATCTGAGAGAAGACAAATGCAATATTTTTCTCTGCATTTATTATAGTACAAAAATGATTTAGACCCAGTTTTATATTACGATATTCGGGAAATTGACAACAAAAGAACTATAATATATTGATATTAATATATTATCCTTTAGAATTTTGATGATTGTAAAACATAGTTGGTTATGTATTGGCTACAGTAACTAATTGTTATTATTGCAATATTTAATATGTTTTGCATAATTTTGTTTTTGTTATCAAGTGGCATAATGTGCTATTAATATGTATTTTGTATATATAATATATTATTATAATACAAGTTATATAATATGACATGATTGTATATAGTCTTTCATATTCATAAATTACTACTTTGTTTTGATTGCCATTTAGTTTTTGTATTTTTGCTTTGTCAAAAAGGACATCAATTAACAGATTGAACCTAAAACATTATCTTAATCTTATTGCCACCAATACAACCATATTTTTAATGTCAGTAATGGAACTATTATATACAGAAATTTCTCATTTTGGATTAAAATTGTCAGTTAAAGAGTTTCAAATTCAGAAGACAGAAAATAAGAATGCTGCATAATGCATTTGCTGAAAACTAAATTTAGTGAATTTGAATTTTTCAGTTCTAGCTTAATGATTAATGATATTTAGAACAATTATTCCTTGCCTTCTTCTACATTTAAAACAGGAATTAGGAGATTATGTGGCTTATACGTGTGCATTATTCTGTACAACCTGTAGAATTTTATAGCAGAGATCATTCATATCCATGTTTTCAAATTGGGTTTCAGTAGCCCTCAGTCTTGATCGGCATATACATACAACCGACATGGAACCAATCCCACATACAGACATCCCAAAGATTTTTGATTCTGTGAAAGTTTTAGTTACATGAAACATTTGATTTTCTGTTAAATAAGTAGAGACTGCTGTTGTATTAAAATAACCTACCATTTTAGACAAATGATTTATTTGGATACTGTATGCTTTATTATTATAACTATATGTACATTCCAGTATATATCAAACCTTCCATATGAGTACTCTTTGTTTATTAATCAGCTATAGAATGTTCAACACCAAAGAAATATACTTAAACATGTACATACAAAAAAGTATTAATCATTTGGATAATGTTACTAATCTCTGAAATCTGTTTGTACTATATTTATTTTGATAAGCATGTATACTCTATCCCATGCACATCACCGATGGTTTCCTGATTCCTCCCACTTAAAAAAGAACATATTTACATAAAAGTAAAGGGGAAGGGTGATATAGGCCTAGCCTGTTCCCCAATCCTATTCTTATTTAATAAAATATAGTTTTTTAAAAAAAGAAAATCTATTTGCTTCTATAAATACCGATATTCTTACTGAATTACATCCTCTGTGATGTCTTTAACATGTTAAAGTTAACATATGAATCTGTATTAGGGTGCCATTTTATTCATCAAATCGTCCTCTGCATAGAATGATGAAATTTTGGTGATAGATATTTACACTTATTCAGTTATAAATATGGAACAATATTTTTTTTAAACAATTGTAATCTGTAAAATGTATCTCTTTTTTTTATGAAAGTTAACATTATTTTCAATTGACATAATTCTTAATAGTTTATGATGTTGAAGATGTTAACGTTTTTTTCATGTTCAAATGTCTTATTTATGTTAATATGTCATCACCATTTCTAGACAAGGAATTTAACCAAAAAAATCATTATTACTTACAGAAGGTTTTGTCTCAATTTAACCCAACTTTGATATATCATTAACTGATTTAGTTACCAACAGTCACAAAATAAGTAAAAAGAAAGTATGCTGTTAATTGTATAGCCTGTTCAATCATAATAGAAATTTCAAAACACAATTCAGCATTTTATTTTTGTTTCCTAAATTAAAGAGGTTTAGCTTCTGATTTAATTATTTCATGTATTAAGTTGGAAAAACACTTGAAAGTAATAATTATGAAATCCAGTGCAAGGCAAGGATTATTTGTGACTAATATTACTCATTGTTGATAATCAGCATTCACTACAGCAGTTATCATCATTGATTTCTTATTTGATAATTTCTTTAGCAATAATATGTTGTGGCCCACTTTATGTTGCAATATAAGGGTTTATCATTATACTATTCTCAAGATGTTAGGGTATCAAACATAAAGCACTGCTATTTAAGTAGCTTGACCATTATTTTGGGATACAGTTGTGGTTGGCAAAACTCCCTTGAAAGAGTCAAGGATGTTGGACAACCCAATTATCTACTGGATCATAAAATGATACAGGTAGAAAGAGTAGTCATAAATCCTCACTCTGTTTGGCGGGAACTACAATATTTATTAATATTTGTAAGTGCTGCACACTGACATTGCATATAGAGCTATATTTGTTGGAATATGGCTGACGTGACAAATAATCCTTGGTGTGCACTGGACATAAATCTGCTGATATTAATTTGAGCTTCCGGTTTATTATGTTTTAGTTTCAGTGATAATTATTTTAGAAATACCTGTGTGATATTGTATGTTTTGTCAGTTTATTCCCATAGAAGATTGGAGGAGTTCTGTTACCTTTATATACCCCATATTCTTTGTGATATGGTTTTGTCAAATGGTAATTATCAAATTGTTTGAATGAATTCTTTTCTATGGGATATTTACCAGAATAAATTTATCAAAATTTACTCAAAAATCTCTGTGTTCTCTAAAATCAGGCAATGTGTCAGAAATTGTTTCAAGTGTCTCAATTTAAGATGTACAGAATCATTGAATAACCTTTTATATACATATTAGCCATTTGTCTGGTTAAGAGTGTAGCCCAGAGCTCCTATAGTCGTAACCTCTGACATCTTGATTTTAAAAAAAATTGTCAATATTCATATGTTGAGATGATACCCTTTGTTACAATATCTTGTTAGAACTTCATGTCGTCCGTTCAGAAAGCGTTCCTAAGATAATTAGATTCAAAGTTGTGATGAGGTGCTGGTCATAATAATTCTATCGTTTATTACCATTTTAGGCGACTGCACTTTATTTAGTTCGTTTCTGGAGTTTAACGTCCACCTCCACCAAGCGTGATATCGTAGACAATATCGCACTTTCTAGAATCATTTGTATACGCACACATTTTTACATGGACGTATATTGTTGTCTCCCCCGTCCGTCTGTCCACACTTTTAGTGAACACTCTTCGACGTTTATCGTAAGTTTCTCTATTGGTCTGCGTTGCATTTATTGTGCTGTTCAGCCCTGAACATAGGTCTCATTACACTGGCCCAAACTGATCCCGCAGTGAATATTCGCTTATTCTCTGTGAAACAGGTTGACACTGGCCCTGTACTAATTATTACCGTATACCACGTTGGATTATTCATCCTGTCAGTTTTGGATCTTCAAGATCCTGTGTAATTCTGCCAACTTGGAACTGCTGCGACAATACCGAGAAGATACCTGTAAAGGACTGTCTACAAACTACTACGTCAAAGCAGTAGAAGCACCATGTTCCAGAAGCAACAACTGCGAGTTTATGAGATTTACGTAGGTAAAGCGCGATCAAGGCTTCTGTCGAAGTTGTAGAAGCACCGAAAAAATACTGGTAAATTGGGCTGAATACTGTCATATATACTCATTTGTCCCAATATCAATTTATAATTTGTAGATTTGTCTGATCGAGACATTGGATGGATCGTGAATATGTAAACAATCGATAATCAGAGATTGTAACAATTTTCTGCTGTTGAGACGTACAATATTATTATTGAGTTAGTAACTGTCTTTGATGGGGAAATATATATAAGTCGTATGTGTGTAAGACAGTGTCTTTTTCTGGTCATTCGGATCGTACGAAAATCCGAGGTCCTGTGTAGTCAATGGCATGCGCATAAAGGAACCCTAGAAAGTTGCCCCTGTGGCGGCAAAATTTTCTTTATTACCGTATCCAAGTGAGTGCAGAAAAGCAAAATCATTTCATAATACTAAGAAGGAGTACATCGAGTTATAGTGGTGTGCCTTTATTGCTGACTAAAACATCACTATGATAACATTGCACAATAATAGATAATATTAAATATAACTAAGAACACTTTTTGATGAATTATAAATATTAAAGTAAAACTAGCAGCACTTTTGTGTAACATAATACATGACGATGGGGAGGGGGGTGTTACACCAAACTCGGTGCAGGGGTTATATGGTTTTGCAAATTACTCATACACATAAAATTTAAATAAATAGGCAGGTCGAAGTTATCTTTGGTATATAATAATATAGCACTAGAAAATCATGTTTTAACTAATTGTCTAAATTAAACATATTTAGCCCGGCAAAAAATTATCCAGGAAGAAATGTTAGTATCACATTGTGTTGATGAAATTGATGATGAATTACCCTTTATTATGAATAAATTATATTACCCTTCATGGTGACATATTATATCGTATAGATGATATTAGTGACGAATTACCCTGTATTATGACAAGGCATGTTAATTACTCGTTGTGTTTGATTACCCTTCATGCAATTGTCCTTCAAAGTCAATACACAGAGATTGTTTCATAAAAATACGTCTTTAGTGAGAGTACTATAGACACACGGCATTTGCTTCGTTCCTCCTTTTCTTTCAAATTCTAAGGCCACTTTAGCATTGACTATTGTTAACAATTTTATCAGGTCCATTGATTTGCCATGTTTTTGCAATGCTTCTCCCAGAGCTGACACAAAACAAGACCCTTTTCGGAAGTCTCGAGCTGAAGCGTAGCCTGAAAACAAAATGAAATGGGGTTTAATGGCTGGACTAATCAATATAGGTGTATATCATACAGGGGAAGTTTCCCTGTACAGCGGCGCTACAGTCTACTCTTATTCTGAATTTCAGCGGTCATGAGGGTCACATTACGAGCATGTCAATGTGTACACGGAACCTCGGTTTTCCGTCCCATCCGAACAACAAGACATTCTCCTTGCCAGGCCCTCCGTCCTGTACCAGACACGGGGAACCATACTGGAAAATCCTGAGGAACTTTCACGCCTAACACCGGGATCGAACCACGGAACTCCTGGTTAGCGGGTCCGTGCCTTTCTTACTGAGGCACCGCGACTATCGTAACCTGAAAACAAGGAAACATCAACTATAACAGATATTGGATGGGGTGAAAACCGGAAATTATTCATTCAGGACAAATGAGAAGAAAATGAAATGAATTTTAACGTCCCACATGATAAATAATTCTTGTTATCCAATGAACAGGGAGCCATTTTCTGGTCGTAGATTATTTCATTCAAGACAATTGAGTTTTGTAACAAAGTGTCTTAATTCCCTATCTCAAACAGCGATAGCTTTGGCAAATTTTTTACATCAAAATGTGGGAAAAAAGGAGTACTTATATTAAATCAACAACAAGACCTGAAACAACAGAGCAAGCTAGCAGAAAATCTTCCTCTGTAGGTATCACCATCTGAACAGCTTCAACAATATCTTCAACATTTGTTGCATCAACGACATCAACACCCGTATCTAAACGATCACCACGACATGCCTAAAAATATGTGCAATGATCTTAAATAAACCGACAAAACAAAATTCATCAGAACCCGAAGTTATTTCTTTTAACAATAGTCCTCGATATGATATTACGAATGGGTATCAACTGACACACGTGAATCTGTGATCGGTACGTATAGACGCAATCTTGTGACGTCCTCGTTATGGGGTTTATTCAGGGACGGATCCAGCAATTTTTGCAGGAGGGGGTTTGCCAGGTTCCAGTTAAGAAAATCTGCCATCATCGACTCTACATACTAATTTAGCTTTTAAAAGAGAGAAATCATTTTTATAATGATGTAGGATCACATTGTGATGCAAGACCTTATTGTTTTTATGTAGCTGAGCAGGGTGGGGTTTGAACACACCAACCCACAAACCTCCCTCTGGACCCGCCCCTGTTATTGCATTGGTAATTCATTTGGTTCAAGGATTTAGTACGATGGATTCTACTTACGTTTACAAACAATAATTTAGGTTTGCCTTCAAGTGAAGGACAGGATCGACTGTTAAAATAATTCATAATGGTTGAAATTTGTATAGAATTGTCACGTGCGTTAATTTGACCATCTGAACCATGACTCATAAATATACAAACTAAACAATCTTCATCTACATGATCTCGTTCAGATTCTGCAACAAAAAGATTTTTTATATGCACCCATATTTAATGTGAAAGTATATTATTGTTGTCCCCAGTCTGGTCCGTTCATATTAACTTGTGAATTCGAGTATACATTTTTCGATCTTAATGAAACTTGGTATGAGCTTTATATTCATGATCAGTTATTAATTATTTGCACATCGATTTCATAGTTATGAAAGGTCTCAAGTCTCAAAAATTGCCTAATTCAGTTTTTGAGATAATATTAGAGGAAAACCTATTCCAATCTTATAACGCAATAAGGATATCAACATTTTAATAGCAATGTTTTTGTGAAAGTTACGACCTTACAGTTCTGAAATTTTGCATAGAGAAGCCTCTAAATGTGATTAGTCATCCTACGCAAAAAAAGCTATTTGGGTCAAAAGTGGCACTTGCAACCTTTCAGAACTATGGCATCGACATGTAGGCTATTACATTCCTTTTTTTTTCAATTTTTACCTTGATCCAGATATAGGCATATTTCTTCTGCTGAACATTCTTTATAAACTACTACATCAAAATTCAGATATCGGAAGCAGCTTTCCATTTTTTCTCTATCATGTTTAGCTCCATGTCTACTCGGTAGATCGTCAAATACACTTTGGTTGAATATGAGAGCTTTTCCTCGCTTACCGTGATGGAAACAGTACGTGTCATTGTTACACCCCTGATGGTTACAGTTAGGTCCAGCTTTTATTCCAAAGTCTTGGGACATATATACGTAGATAGTTGAACTGTGTTTTATTAATTTTCTTATAAACGGATATCTAAATTAAAAAGATAATCAGATTATTTTTTTTTAATAATATCTGATATTAATTTTTGTCTCGCTGTCTACGTGATCATGGAACAATCAATGTTTTAGAAGTTTGTTAGAGAGAGAGAGAGAGAAGAGAGGGGAGGGGTAAAGTCGATGCGACACAAGCTAGGTCATTTCTGGACTAACATGGTTTAATTTGATTTCAATGATTAGCTTGGGCGTAGGGGTCTTTAGCAGTGGGTGGAAACTGGGGGACCCAGAGAAAACCCTCGAGGATGGACAGGCAACCATATTCCTTGTCACGTACAGCCGGTGATTCGAAACCACACCAGTTAACTCAAGATAAGAAGATAAGATAAGATTTTATTGCATCGAAACGTCCATTTAGGACAGCATAAAATATAAACATGTACAGATAATAACAATATGAAAAAAAATATTTACATACTTGTATAAGACAATGGTAATTTTAATCTAGCTTAATAATAATAATAACATAGATTTACTATATTATGTACAAACTGATCCCGCAGTGAATATTCGCTTGGCCGCTACAATCACTGATAAGCATGACATTGACGAGGCTTAATGAGTACGGCATATTAACTTTTTTACTCCGACAAATTAAATTCTCAAACATTTTTTTTGAGGTAAAAGAAAAAATAAATAAAGACGTTTGAAGTATTAGTAGTTAAAAAATATTTCCTATTTAGTGTAAATGGGTATTAAAATGAGTAAAATGCATCATTTTGCCCGAAGCAGTTAGGTGTTAAGTAAACATTGCACGAGCCGTTGAGCCAATGACTACGAGGCGTGCAAGTCAACGCACGTGTTTTAGCAGCCATCCGTTACAGGGATATTTCGTTAGTAATTCTCTGTGAAACAGGTTGTATTATGTAATGTACACATTTACCTCAAACGAGTTTAATAACGGCATTGACACAGTAATCAGTACAATCATGATGCAAGGGTATAGATATTGTAAATACATAAATGACAAGACTTAGCATCGTTATTACCTGGAAATATGATGTATGATAATGATATGATATCAAGTAATATGGAAAAGAAGAGAATAATTTTGATACAAGAGAGACAGGCTACACATTTTATGACCTTAAGAGTCATCGCATGGAAAACAACGGCACTAACTGAGTTTGCAACTGTTTTGGGTGGGTTAAATAGGTTTTCTAGTGAATGTTGGATATATGTGTACCATACGCAAATCTTCATACAGTGGACATTCTAGCAAAAAAAGAGCTTCATCTTCAATTTTTTGCATAGAGCATTGTTGGCATATTCTTAGAGGGGATGGGACATTTTTGTATCTACCTATTTCAATTTGAAGTGAGTGCGAACTAAGTCGGAGTGCGGTCATATGGCTATTTTAAAGTTCTTATTATGTACATAACAGAGATATTCAGTGGGTTTATAGATTTTGGTTTTAAATAAGCCGAATGTCCTATTAAGCTTTGTAGTTTTAAACGGGCTGGAGTGGCATGAGTCAGTGAAAAGTGAGTTGAATTTTGATTGAAGTGAGGATTTGATATTAATTTTGGTGAGGTTTGGCGGGTTTATGTTGAAATAATTTATTAAGTGAGTTATAGAGGCAGTCCATGAAAGTTTAATATTAGAGTTAGCTATTTTAATATCATCATTATAGGCTTCAGCCAGTAACGGGTTTGGATCTTTCATATCAGGATTGTTTAATCTTTTATAATAGAGTAGCATTCTATGGTATATATCTAGTTGCAGTGGGAAAATTCCGAGCTCAGCAAGGCAACCCATGTTACAGGCTTTATGATACAGCGCGCAGGGGCGGATCCAGGATTTTCAGAAAGGAGGGGTGTGCTGCACCCACTTGGGAGTGCGAAGCCCGACCCGTGATTTTTGAGTGGAAAAAATCTCCACAAAAACGAATTTCATACTATAGTAGTGTAAATTACGATTTCCAACCTAAGCTACTTTTGCTCTCCTTTCCCACGAGAATATATGGAGCTAAAATTGTTCAAATATAGAGGGACGTGCGCTGGGTGCGCCCCCCTCTGGATCCGCGCATGGCGCGCACGTACTAACCATTCCCCCCCCCCCATTGTGATTAAATTGATTAGAGCATAGTTAGGCAGATAACTGTAACAATCTGCATTATGCACAAAACTTTGGTGTCAGTATAGCCAAGTGGTTCACAACATTTTTTGCCACCGGCACACCTTGGAATACATGAAAAATAGCGGCAATCATCGCTAAATATATATGAAAAATATTTGAATGTTGCAAAATAAAAACATGGCAAGTCATAGACGGCATACAACCGTAGACTTAGACTAGTCATAGAGACATATAGAATTTGTTGAATTAAAAAAAGAAAAATAAAGCTATGAACTTGTCCGTAGACGCAAATGATTATTCAATTGCGATCACGTGTTCTTTCGTATTTTCTTTGTGTGCCGTTCGAAATTGGCACACTGGTTGAGAATCACTGGTGTAGCCACTTGAATTTTCAAAATGCCCTTCATTTTCTATGATGGTTTAGATTTTTGTCTTTTCTTTCGTAGAATTTTATCCACTAGACCCAACGGAAAGGATTTGGCCGTACAGGTGAACAATATACAACAAGTTGTCTCCCTTGGCGCATCAAAAATTCGACGAAATTTTGCTCTCAGATAGTGATACGGAAATACCAATCTCATTTCTGTTGACAAAGACAACATTTTCGTCAAAAATTATTCAATGTAACCTATACCCCATTACCCCCTCCCCCCTCCTTAATAAACAGGATGCCTCAACTAAATAACTTCGATGATTTAAATTATCATGAAAACAATTTGTCATCTTACCTGAGTCAGGGTTATTGGCTATACCGTAACGGAATGACAATACATGTACTTTATTTGCTTTACGATTTACCGAGAGATTATGTATATCGGTGAATGCTGCACCTACATAATTAAATGTTACAATGTGGAGAAATTTGATCTATTCCGTTTTTATTTCTGTATATATCGTCACCCCGTACATCCATCGACCTAGCGTCCACAATTATCATCCGACTGAGTTAAAATACATAAACTGTGCTTAAGATTTTAAACAATTTCCGATAATTACATCTGTTGGAGTTCTGGCAACAAATCTGGTATATCAGGTAAAAAATATTCATATAGATTGCTGTGGGTAGGTTGTGGCGATTTTATTTAAAAACAAATCATTAATTATTTGTGTGGCTGCAATGATATAACCTTAAAGTTAAAAATTAACGTTACCTACCTAATTACGATAATATATTGAATTATATCCACTGTGCAGTATACTTGTCTTGCTCCTTATAAAGCTATAGATATGTTAAAAGTAGAGCACAACGTTTCAGCATTTATTCATCACATATTCCAGTAAATTTGATATAATATGGAAGTTGTTTGTCTGTGTGTTAACTGTTTTGTCTGCGATATCACCTCGGTGGACGCGAATGTAAAATAAACCAAGTTCACAAAAGTATGATCTCACAACATAATACCGTATTATTGACATAAACGGTGTGGCTATTATAGAGATGGTCATGCCTGTGTTGATTGAACAACTTATCAGATAATGCCTATACTTACCTATATATGTATAGTAGAGTAGTGTAATCTCCAATTATAAACTGAACTTTAGATTGTCTGGTGGTAATCGCTATCTACTTATTATAATAATACTTTAAACAGAATTCTAAATTCACCGATAAAATATCGTATGTTTAAACTTCTTATCTTTTGAATGTTAAAATTATTATTCAGTCAGAATCAGAATATAAATATAAACTATGAAGCGGAAAAATGCTATACAAAATACTACTGAAATTCTTGTTAATCTTACCCATTCCTATCATTATGTTATTTCATGGGTGTATAAGTTGTTTCAATGGCTTTAGGTATATGTAATTAGGGGGTGGTCAGCATTAACTAACTCTAAGTATTGTTGTGTACGTATATATTGTATTGTCATATTTCATCATTGCTTGATAGAGAAGCCTACTCGAAACCTCGCTCAGTTATAAGCAGTATATTCATAAAATTGTGACCTGTATATTAATGGGTGTGGTTTAATTAATGAAAAAGTCAACTGACAATAAAGAATGGCTCAACCATTTAAATATTGTAAACAACGTCTGAAATTAGTTTTGTTTAAACAAGCCTATATAAACAAGAACGAAAAAGTGCTAAATATTCATAGGCAAATATGATATTATATTGCGTCCTTGTATACGTTTAGACATGCGACAAGAGTTCGGCCAGATGTTTTTCAGAATCTATATTTATGGTTAAAGAAATTGTGTACCTACATAATATTACCCTTCATAACTCTCACAATTTCAATCGTTTAACCATAAATATAGATTCTGTAAGAGAACTGGTCGAAATGAGTGCGAGTGCAGGGTTGTGGTGGATCTTCGGACAAAATTTGTTGCACAATATATCTGGACCCGAATATAACATACAATTTCATCAACTACATCGCCACAACCAACAAAAATCTCAAATTTACTGCTCAGTCCATATAACCCGAATAATAATGTATTATTTTAAACTGTTGTTTATAGGGGTGGAGGTGTGGGCTAATACAGATTAAGGACAATATTAGTGTCAGTAATTATCACATATGTGACAGAACTGGTTAAACACTTTCCAAATATTATTTTAATATAGAGATCATTGCCACGACAGATGCACAATGAAGGTTTCAAAAAACGGCAGTGACGAAAGGAAAACACAGGTTATCCTTCTATATTACTGACTGAAGTGGCTAGGGATAACAAAATCACTGGCGAATTTCTGCTCGCAAATAATTCCTTCGGAGACTGAAAGTTGTTATATGACACTGTGAGATGATATCTAACAATTCAAAATAGTAATTGAATGTCACTAGATCAGAGAAAACTAGAAACAGATCGTGCATCCCCTTATTTTTATTCATTCTATACTAGATGAAATTATGGTAATGCGCGGACTTTTTCTCTTTTTTTATCTTGTCGTATCTAGTGACAGTTAATTATTTTTATACGCCCACATTTTCATGTGGACGTATATTGTCGTCGGTCCTGTCCGTCCGTCCGTCCACAATTGTTTGCAAACACTCTACAGGTCACAATATTTTTATCCGATTTTAATGAAACTTGAAATGTAGGTTTATCACCCTAAGATCTCGGTTCCTTTCCATATTGGCATGTATCAGACTATATATAACGTGAGCCGATTTTCATGATACTTGAAATGCATGTTTATAACCCAAAGATCTTGGTGCCTTTCGATATTTGTGCATATCGAATTGCAACTTCCTGAATAATGACCCATGAAGATTGTACGAAAAATCGCCCTTTATTTTAGCTTGTGGTCACTCTGGAGGTCACAATAATTATCCGATTAAAAAAAACAACGTTTGATTATATCGCAGTTACACCATAATGAAGTTTGATCTCGAATTTCCTGAAAATCAAACCAAAACTACCGAACAAAATGGCCCCCGCTTGTACGCGAATATAGTATGGTATATGAAGATTGTGAACAGAGGTAACAATTTTGATCCGATTTTGATGAAACTTGAGATGCATGTTTATATTGTTTGTAACCAAAAGATCTTGGTTTCTTTCGATAATTGTGCATATCGGATCGCAACTTCCTGAATTATGGCCCCTGATTGTACGAAAAAATCACAATTATTATCCGATTTAAAAAAAAAAACCCGTTTGATTATATCACAGTTACACCATGATAAAGTTTGATCTCGAATTTCCTGAAAATCAAACCAAAACTACCGAACAAAAATGCCCCCGCTTGAACGCGAATAGTGTAAAAAATATGGTATATCAAGGCTGTGAACCCTGTAGAAGAAATAATTTTGATCCGATTTTTATGAAACTTCAAATGCATGTTTATAACCAAAAGATCTTGGTTTCTTTCGATAATTGCACATATCGGATCTTAACTTCCTGAATTATGGCCCCTGTGTGAAAAATCGCCTTTTTTTTTTAGCTTGTTCTCTGTGGGCGTATCCTGCCTGACAGCCGCTGGTTTAATGAACTGTCAGACATTCGGCAACAGTAGCCTATCATGTAACCAATTTTGGTCTTCGACGGAATTATTAGTGAGCAGAAATTCGCCAGATCTGTTTGTCCCTATCACTCGTCACTTCCGTCAATTATATAGAAGGATAACTTGTGTTTTTTGAAACCTTCGTTAAAATTGAACCAGTTCTATCACATATGTGATAATGACTGATACAAATATATTCTCCTATGAAACAGGCTGTCTGCAAAACATGTTTAGATTATTTTGTTTGTATATATACATAGCCTGTATACAATACCTGTATAGAAGGTCGCGAGTATATATAGTCTATGTAATAAAAGTCACTTTACTACTACATTACTATTAGTAAGTGCAGGAGGACCGCACTACACGAAAAACAAAAACCTATCAGATTAACCTGCGGAAAATATCAAATCAAGTGAATGGATCCGGGGGCCAGCCGTAAGCGTCCACTGCGCTGTACAGTCCCGGGCCTGTTATGGTACAGGCTTCACTAAAATGATCTGAAAAAAAAGAGGTAACAGAAATAATGCGACCGATCGTGACAATGGTCGTCTCTTCAATGGCGATAGTCTGCCAGTTGACGTCAGATGTTAGAACGTCAAACAATTTCAACAATAAGGGCGATAATCCGGATAGAATCTCGGAAGACGCTAAAATAATAAGTGTAGTGAGCAATCAGGAGCAAAACCCGACAACGAGAACATTCTGCAGTACGAAGGGTTAAAACTC
Organism: Patella caerulea; assembly: GCA_036850965.1. NCBI lineage: Eukaryota > Metazoa > Mollusca > Gastropoda > Patellidae > Patella > Patella caerulea. The sequence goes on along the minus strand of JAZGQO010000004.1, from coordinate 16,323,737 downwards.
TACTCTAATAGTAAGTGCAGGAGGACCGCACTACACGAAAAACAAAAACCTATCAGATTAACCTGCGGAAAATATCAAATCAAGTGAATGGATCCGGGGGCCAGCCGTAAGCGTCCAAGAGTAAATGGTCATCAAATTTTCCCTTAAAGTTATGGGGCGCCGTTTGTAAAATAATTAATTAATTTTTTTATAGCAAAAAACATTAGATTTAACTCCGAATATATATATTTAGATAAATATTAGAACAAAAATGGCATATATATGTAAATATCAAAAAAAGTCGAATTTTTGGTCTATGAAAAACTTTAAATGTTATATCTTGATTTCACATCGCTTAGTTAAATATATAGCTAAATGTGCTGTTTTTCGTAGGTATAAATGCTAAATACTAAATCACTGAAAAATCTAAGTTAAATATTTAGCTAAATATATATACATTTAGCTAAATATATAAAAATTTAGCTAAATATATAAACATTTTACTAAAAACATTTAACTAAATTATATAAACATTTTACTAAAAACATTTAACTAAATTATATAAACATTTAACTACATATATATATTTAGTTAAATATACAAACAGTTTTAACTAAATATATAAATATCATGCTAAATATATATGTTTAGCTAAATGTATAAATATTTAACGAAATATATATTTGTGCATGGTTCCGCCAATATTTCTATTATCGTAAGTGACACAGAAATCTGCGCATAAAATGATGACGTGTATCCAACACGTGAGCCTTGGCACAATAGGCCTACTATGGAAATGGAAGCTGACCACGAACTTGTAACCCGAATCACGGCCGCGGTACTCCTAGAAATGGTTCCACTACTGATGCCTTCCGTCATATAACCAGCTATAGTTATCGTTACATTAACGGTACTCCGTGCCGTTCGCACAGATCAAGGCAATGAGGACGTCCTACCCAGGTGAATTTAAATTTATGTCGTTATCTTATTTATTGTTGTACACTACGTCCAGGGCCCTGTTTCACGAAATTTTAACTTAAGATGAAATCCAATTTTAGAAGATACTTCAATTTTGATTGGCTAAGCACTAACCCCCCCCCCCCCCAGCCCCAAAAATATTCGGTCGCAAAATCAGTGCAGTCGGTCGCAAACATAGACCTCCATGGTCGCAAATTAGGAGTAGTCGGTATCAAAATAAGAGCTCACTGTATACGTCACGCAAGTCACGCAAAACTTTATTATGAAAATAGTCGGTCGCAAAATCAGTGCAGTCGGTATCAAAATAAGTGGTAACTCTATACGTCACGCAAAACTTTAGTATATAGCCTAATAACCTTGTCAACTTACCATATTTGAAAAGATGCTGTGTTTCAGTCTCATTCTGTTGTGGGTATGTTAATGTTAGTCTAACAACAAAATTTCACCCAGGGAGAAAAATAGTCGGTCTCAAAATAAGTGCAGTCAGTGCAGTCGGTCTCAAACACAATGCCAGAATAGGTCCCAAATACTGTGTATTTGTGTGAATCCGTGAGCCTAAATTGCATACGTCACTCTTAATCTGCTGTGAGTATGTTCGTCTAACAACAAAATTTCACCCAGGTAGAAAAAAAGTCGGTCACAAAATAAGCAGTCACTGCAGTCGGTCTCAAAAACAATACCTGTGTATTTGCGCGAAACCGTGTGCCTAAATTGCATACGTCACACAAAACTATGGTATAAAATAACCATGTAGCCTATGCTTGTCACTCTTATTCTGTAGTGAATATGTTGTTCTATGAGACCGCAGTAGGTCTCCGACTAAATGAATTAATGAGATAAACCAACAATCACAAAACGGGCGAAATTGGCAGATAAGCCTCAAGATTCTGTCCCATTTCTTATCCTCTCGTTAACGACAATTCCAATTTGGTTCCATTTGCCATGATATTAATTCAAATTTTCAAGCCGAGTCCCAAAAATTTAAAAGCTTCGTTACATATCTGAAATTCCATTATAACATCATTTTTCAAAACAGTTACATATCTGAATTTTATTTTCCCGCCTGCGGCGCTCGATTCCATTTTAAAATTATTCTTCTACTCCTCAGTTGTCTGCCCAGTTTATAGTACCACTGGTGTGTGGGGCGTCAGATCGTACAGATGTTATGTCAACTCTTGCAAAACAGATGAGATTCTGTCCCATTGACTGACATTTCTGGTCCACTCGTCCACAAGAATTTCTCCCAGCAATGACCTCATATGCCAGGATATTGAATCAATTTTTTAAATTTTTCTCAAATAAGTGTGTTAGAGGCACAGTCATTAATATGACATAAACTATATGTGAACTTAAATAAAACTGCTTTCCGACGAGACAACGATCGGCGAACAACTATGTAGTTATGTAAATATATCTGAACCTCGAATGGTGATTTTGGTATGTATGCGTAATCCAGTAGGCCCTACAAATAAAATAGACATGTTTAACATGTTTGGAATGGAGTGTCGCTCCATAAGTGGTGGCACTTTGACTTCGTACGTAGGGGGCCACGGACTAGTGGTTTGCCTCCATTGATAACCCACGAAAGAAATAACCGAAGTGTGCCGAGTGGAATTTGGTAGCCCGGAACTCCGAGGTAAGTTAGTAAACTTTAACAGAAATCTAGGACTAGAGTAGAACCACTGATCTATATAATATAATAGATCAGCGAGTAGAACTAGAACGATCCCAAACTGATCCCGCAGTGAATATTCGCTTGGTCGCTACAATAACTGATAAGCATGACATCGACGAGGCTTAATGAGTACGGCATATTAACTTTTTTACTCCGACAAATTAAATTCTCAAACATTTTTTTGAGGTAAAAGAAAAATAAATAAAGACGTTTGAAGTATTTGTAGTTAAAAAATATTTCCTATTTAGTGTAAATGGGTATTAAAATGAGTAAAATGCATCATTCTGCCCGAAGCAGTTAGGTGTTATAGTTCCAATAGCATATTTTTAAGTTATATTTTTAAAATTTATTAAAATAAAGCCCTAAAATAGATTGTACCTATAAACAGTCCTACCTTGTTAAAGAATAATCCTATTAATCCTATAATTCACTATTGCCAGTTGAGAAATTGGCAAAAATATCATTTTTAACTTCAAATTCAAACGTTTGAAGATGGCCGTCCATGGTGAGGAATGGGAAAACAAGGGAGGTAATTCAGTTACTATATCCTCAATCAGCTTGTGTCACCCATTTTAACACCTCTAAAATTTTGCCCATCATGATCGTATAATAGTGAGTTGACAACCTTTTGAGCAAAAGACATAGAAATAATTATGTTTTGACTTTCTTAGAAAATATGAAATTGGAACTTTAAGTAAACATTGCACGAGCTGTTGAGCCAATGACTACGAGGCGGGCAGTCAACGCACGTGTTTTGGACAGGCATCCGTTACAGAGATAATTCGTAAGTAATTCTCTGTGAAACAGATTGGAACGATCCCTGCTGAAACTAAAATTAAGTAGATCCATTGATACCCCACGAAAGAAATAACCGAAGTGTGCCGAGTGGAATTCGGTAGCCCGGAACTCCGAGGTAAGTTAGTAAACTTGAACAGAAATCTAGGACTAGAGTAGAACTAGAACAGAACGATCCCTGGCCCCTGCTGAAACTAAAATTAAGTAGATCCAATTTAGGCCTAAACAGGTTTATCGTTATAGACTTGTCATTCTGAATGAACAGAGTTAGCTAGAGTGAGTAGAATTTTACACTTTCTGGATTTATTGAAAAGAATACAAACTATTATTTATTATTATTATTAGACTTCGAGTAGACTATTTTTAGTAGCAAAATACAACATTCTTGCTGGCTTGGTAGCTCTAGAAAATAAATAATATCCTTATTCTAAGTACTAGATGTTTAAGTGTCCTACCTGTTGTGTAAATTATCCATTACAACCTATTTTACTTGTCCAGAGGGTTCGAAAATATTTTAAAATCCAAGTTACATTTGAAAAGGTTTACGTTAGACTTTTCAAATCAATTGGTTGAATTTTTCCAATTTTTTAAAATAGGTGTGTTAAGATGAAATTTATATCATCATTTAATTGGAATATTCTAAAATAATACGATTTGTTGACCAGAATGAAGATTTGGACATATTATTCAGTTACAACAAGAGTGTTATTGGGGCTTTAACTTACTTTTAATATTTGAGTGTGACGTGTTTTGTATTTGTGGGTTTTTTTTATGTTAACTTTTTTAAGATCAAAATATTAAGCTCCTATGTACTGTTCTGTTGGGTTGTAACGAACAACTCTGACTGGGCTAATCAAATGTCACTAGGCCTAATGTTCCATCCCATCCAAACGACTAGACAGCTGTCCTTGTCAGGTTCTCAAAGGCAGTCAAGCCTAGTGAGTCAGCGTCTAACCCACTTAGCCACTGTGATCCCCAGTTACACACTATGTACATGGGACCTTGTTTTCCGTCCCATCTGAAGAACTAGACATCTGTCCTTATCAGGAGAGTTCTGCAACAATGACAAGTGGAAACCACATTGGAAAATCCCTATGAACTTTCTCAGCTAATGCATGGATTGAACACGCGACCTGCAGGCTAGTGAGCCAGCATCTTACTCACTTAGCCACCATGGCTCCGGTAGGCCTAGGGAAGATCATCAATGACATATTTTGTTTTACTCACTTAGCCAGCTGTGATCCCCAGTTTCGCTTGGTCTACGGGGAAAATGAAATGAAATGGAATGTAACGACCTACTGCAACTGGGCTAATAATGTCACTAATGAAGACAGGCTTGCGCCATGCGGTGTGCCATGAGTTAAATTCAGCCCCGAACAGAGGCACTATATGTACATGGGACCTTTATACATTAAGTGCACCCATTGAAATTCAATTACTATCACAAATTATGTTTTACACGGACATTATGCATTTTACCTCAAATATAGCTAAACTTTTTATAAATCATCAAAATACCCAAATTTACAGTGAACTCACAACTAGATTATAAATAACATAAACTTACCAGTACTTATTATTGAAGATATGATGTACAGAAGATAACTTACTTGTTGACATAAAGCCTGAATAAAAGGGAAAGAATGGATAAGAGAAGAGAAACAGAAGAAGACAAAAATTTGGAAGAAACAGATAGTTCTGGATCAGATTATGAAGTTGATGGTATGTTGTTGAATTGCTGATTTTGTATAAATCTCAGAATAAAGTAATTGGACTGAAATTTCAATTTATTCGTTTAATAGCAAGAATGTCCAGCTTTCTATCTAAATCTTACGTAATGCATCTTTAAGAGGTACAAAAATTTTGTAGATAGTCACTTGACTTTAATATCATTAATAAATTAATTCTTTATGTTTTTAGAATGTGATGGTGGTCCAATACAAAAAGCCAAGAGAAAAATTCTGAAGTTTGCTAAAAGAATAAGGTATTATTAACATTAACAAAAGACAAGGTTACACCATGCTCAGGAATAGAAACTGGTGGTCATTAATAATAATATGAGAGGGGTTGGATGGCCGAATGGTTAGCATGTGCACACTGTATCATAAAGTCTGTCATTGAGTTTCGAATCCTTGGTTGTACAAGGAGTCGTCTGTCTCTTGGTTCTCTGGTTTCCTTCCACTGCGAAACACCCCTATGCACAAGCGAAGTGTTGAAATAAAATTGAACCATATGTTAGTCTTGAAATGACCTAGTTTGTGTTGAGTGGACGTTAAACCCAATTTCTCTCTCTTATTAATATGAGAATGGAAAAGTTATTTGATGTCTTAAATGCTAAACAACAATCTGTTGGTGATTTTTCTGGAACATCATCGACATCAGATTCTGTCAACAAGTTGGGATAGATTTGTCAATTAGAGACAATCAGCCTATAAACTTAAATTAGTATTAAAGAACTTTTTTGTCCCCCGACACAAACTAGGGACTAACATATCGTTTAATTTTATTTCAATAATTCGCTTGCGCGTAGGGGTCTTTAGCAGTGGGAGGAAACTGAAGTGCCCGGAGGAAACCCACGAGGTTGAGAAGGCGCCTCTGTCTGTCTGTCCGTCTGTTCTCTCTGTCCGTCGTCCGTCACACTTTTTGGGACACAATAACTCTCTTCCAAAATGAGCTAGAATGTTCAAACTTGGTGTATGTGTTTATTAGGTCAATGCCTTGATGGAGTTCGAAGATGAGCATTTTCCGCTTAGGGTAAGCAGAGATAAGCAATTTAATTGGTTGATGCTTTGGGAAACGATAACTTTAGTTCTAATTAAGTGAGATTGATGAAACTTGGTGTATAGTTTCATTACAGTAATACCTTGACTAAGTTCGATAATGAGCATTTTCTGCTCAGGGTAAGCAGAGCAATACGCAATTTGATTGGTCGAGACTTTGGAACACAATAACTCTCCTGCTAATTGAGTTAAAATGTTCCAACTTGGTGTATATGCTTATTAGGTCAATGCCTTGATGGATTTCAAAGATGAGCATTTTCCGCTTAGGGTAAGCAGAGATAAGCAATTTGATTGGTTGATGCTTTGGGACACGATAACTTTAGTTCTAATTAAGTGAGAGTGATGAAACTTGGTGTATAGTTTCATTACAGTAATACCTTGACTAAGTTCGATATTGAGCATTTTCTGCTCAGGGTAGGCAGAGCGATATGCAATTTGATTGGTCGAGACTTTGGAACACAATAACTCTCCTTCTAATTGAGTTAAAATGTTCAAACGTGGTGTATATGCTTATTAGGTCAATGCCTTGAATGGAGTTCGAAGATGAGCATTTTCCGCTTAGGGTAAGCAGAGATAAGCAATTTAATTGGTTGATGCTTTGGGACATGATAACTTTAGCTCTAATTAGGTGAGAGTGATGAAACTTGGTGTACTGTTTCATTACAGTAATACCTTGACTAAGATCGATAATGAGCATTTTCTGCTCAGGGTAAGCAGAGAGATAAGCAATTTGATTTGCCAAGACTTTGGAACACAATTGAGTTCAATTGTTGTGTATGCTTATTAGGTCAATGCCTTGATGGAGTTCGAAGATGAACATTTTCTTCTTAGGGTAGGCAGAGATAAGCAATTTGATACTTTGGGACAAGATAACTTAGGTTCATCTTGATTGATGATTTTTATGCCAATACAATGACTGCATTCTCATTCAGTAATGGATTCGACAGTAACAGTGTATAGAAACGATTGACACGAGGGCCCTTTCCCTTTTGTCAAGTCTAGGGGCCCTTTTGTCTGCCTTTAGGGTCCCCCTAACTAGGGTTTTAGCATTTTTCTTTATAAAACACTTTTGGATGGCACTTCGTGTACAGTTTGATTGATCAATACGTTTGAAAAAAATAAATGTGCGATTAATTAATATGTGTCATTTATTTATTTTGGGATTTCGGCGGGGGACATCAGCCTCACTGTTGGCTTGTTGTGACTGGCTCTGGTTAATTTAGACACATCCTTTAATTTATGAGTTTGTCACATATTTGCCTTTGAAAAGGATCTCATTTTTATTTCCTGAATTCCTAGAGACAAAAATTGGTCAGAAATGCACAAATTTTGATGTTAATGAATGGTTATTATATGTATATGGAGTCTTCCTTTGTTTGTTTGATTAAAGTTTAATTTCTTTTCTCTGAAAATTATTGTTATGGTATTAATCTGAAAATGAAAACACTTCATCCATTTTAATACACCCACATTAATATTATAATCACCCTTTCCATTTGTCCACACTTTCTGGTCAGCACTCTGGAGGTTACAGGTGTGAGAGAGAGAATTGGGGTTTGCCGTCAATTCGACACAAACTAGGTCATTTCGGGACTAACATTTGGTTTGATATTATTTCAATGATTCGCTTGCGCGTAGGGTCTTTAGCAGTGGGAGGAAACTGGAGAAAACGAACGAGGTTGGACAGGCGACCCTACTCCTTGCCACGTATAACCGAGGATTCAGAACCACGCCAGTTGACTCAATGGCAGGCTGTATGATACAGCACGGCCAAGATAACCGGTTTTATAAGATATTTCTAAAACTTTCAAAAAACTTGTGTTAAGACAGGCATATTGCATGGACTGCTAAAATAAATGCATGTGTTGCCACACATGCAGAATTAAAATTTGTGTTTAATTGTGAAGATTTTTTCACCCATTCTATATTTTAGCCAGAATCAGTCACACTTAGACTTATAGATCTTATTTCTTCCTTTTTTTTCTAGACAAAAATTAGAAGAACCCTCCACAAAGTATAAACTAGAGTATGTTTCTAAAACTACTGATGTGTACAATTTTAATTTTGAAAAGAGAGGGTGTTGCTTGATAATTAATAATGATACATTTACCAATATGCCACCAAGACCAGGTTCAGTAAGTGATGTTTATAATTTAAAGGCAGAGTTCCAGAAATTAAGATTTAGTGTAAAAATCTACAATAATCTAACAGGTCCAAATATGGACAAAAAACTAAGAAAAGGTAAGAAATTGTTGTTATTCCTTGCACTCTGATAATGCAAATTATTTTTGCTCTGAAACTAATTTTTTGGGGTTGGGAAACGTAATAAAATGGAAATTATTCAATTAAGGTAGTAAGTAAAACATCATAATAAGTAGGGCTGGGTAAAATATCGATATAAATCAATAGTATCGATTGGACAGCCCAGAAAAGCACTATCGATAGCGGTGGGTTACTATCGATTATTGCACTTCGTCTATTTTTCTTGCGTCTGAAATGTCAATGTTTCTTTCAGTTAATCATAATACACTGCTCACTTTAATTACTATCAAGTAATTTCATAAATTCTCTCTCATTGAAACGTTACTTTAGTTTTGAAGAAATTATTGTTGAATATAACTAAATTCACTCTCATTGAAACGTTACTTTAGTTTTGAAGAAATTATTGTTGAATATAACTAAATCGGAGATACCCGGATGTGTAAATAAAGTAAGAGTTATTTCCCTTTGCAAGCTTCAGAATTCGTCTGTACAGTTCACTATTTCTGTACGTGTACCTCAGTAATAGAGTACCCGGTACAATAAATAGCACACATGGACAACAAAACGCTTGTTGATTTTCGCGGCAAAACTAAAAATGCTGTGTGGAAGCACTTTGGGTTTTAGGCAGGAGCAAACGATCTTTCGCAACTTCGTATGGTTTTGAACTTTGAACTTACACTGTATCCAATCTTGATGACGACCGTGAAAATAAGTTTGTTTTCGATACTATCGATTATCGACCGACATTTTATTGCCGATTATCGATAGTAAAAATCACTATCGATACCCAGCCCTAATATTAGTATTTTTGCTATGTAGTGCAAAAGAGGAAATTTTGAATTTCAAATACTCAACATCAATCCCAGATTTCTCTCATTAAGTTACTAGTTTGTTCTAGTTTATTTTCACGCACTGCGGAGTAACTTTACCTGCTAGGAATTTCCTAACTTTGGTCACCTCAAATGAAAAACTGATATCAAAGTCAAACATCACCTAAGAAAAAGCGCACTCGGATAGATTCCTCTGGATACTCGAATCTGCTCTATGGAAAAGTTCACCCTTTACCTAAACAACTCAGATAGATTTCTCCGGATAATCTGCCATTCGGAAAGCATTGGTTCTGCCATCAGCCATTTCATATTACATTACATTCTCGTCATTTTATAAATTACCATATCAATCAAAGCAAGAATGTGAACAAATATTGCAGTGGTAGTGTTGCTCTTGTTTTTAAAAGCGAATCAAAGAACAATGTGCAGATATTTGATATAATATAACTTTTCATCTCACAGAACATGCAAGTAGAACTGTTACGAAACAAATGATTGGGCTGAGACATAAATGATATGTCACCAATTAGATAATATTAGAATGAAGCTAATTCAAAATGTATTCATCTTAAGGGCGTTGAGTAGTCTAAAATGCAAATTTTAAAGCTAGCACTGTAATTTTTGTTGATAAGATATGACATTTTTTGTTATTTGGGGTGATAAACTACATATTAATCACCAAATAAATACCAATTTTATTTACCAACTATGTTCCAAACTTGGCCCAAAAGCATGATAAAAAGGGGTATTGATGACAACAAAAGTAGAATTTTCTCAGTTATGCCTGCAGATATTTTCATCAAATTTCGCATGAACAATGCTAATAGCAAGTCCCAAAAATACACTGGTCAATTTTTGGCTATAGGTTGTGGTTTGTCTTGTATCCATGGAAATGCAAAAAAACGATGCGTTTTCTTGGAAATTCTATTAGTACAAGCTCAAAAGATTTATTGATAATCCCACCAGTAGATCGAAAGAGGAGGTTATAAGCTACATTTCGACACCAAAAACGTTAAAAAATACCAACTCAAAGTATTTTAAAATTGTTGTTCATTATTTACCTTCAAACGAGATTTTGCGATTTTGGGTTAATTCTTTGAATACGTCGACAACAAGTATTAAAATACAACAATTCGGATGTAAAAGTAAATAATTACTTCACTGCGCTACTCCACCGCACTCTAAATCATGTTATGCATTCAAAAAATAGTAATCTTTGACCATAAAAAAAAAAATGCGTCATGTTCCTTTCGTGATAGATAAAAGTAGACCTGGATAATCATGTCATATAGTAAATAGACCTGGATAATCGCGTCATACAGGGAATTCCTTCTGGTCACGTGACATCTTCCACTCCTGTTGAAGCCACGTTTGTGTTGATCACGTGACTGGCGTGCACGACGTCATAATTTATTTAACACCTGATCTAGGTCGGGGAATCAGTCTCGTTTGCTATAAATAGTTTTATTCCTCCGCCTCGTATCTCCATTGTTACACATAAAACGACGCGACTTTCGAAAGTTTTCTGAGTTATTTTATAAGTGGAACAAGTTTGCAAAGACTTGATAAGATTGGCGTTGAAAAGTAAGTGCGAATCTTAGACTGCTCAATGCCCTTAAGAACTTTTGCAATGGATTCTTTATTTTATCAATTATATTTGTAAAGCAATTCTTTTTTATTCTCCAGTTGCTCAAAAATATGAACATGAAAATGCAGATTGTTTTGTTTGTATTATGTTATCACATGGTGATGAAGATATAAATCGTGGTCAAGAAAGAAAAGATGTGGTATTTGGTACTGATGGTATAGGTGTTTCAGTTGCCTATGCAATGAGCCTTTTCTCGGATAATGAATGCCCTGGCTTAATGGGCAAACCACGGTTATTTTTTATTCAGGTAACACAAAAAACACATTCTCATGAAATATACTATTCAAAAAAAGTAGGGGATATTTGATTTTGGGGGCATAATACTAAAATATGCAAATGATTACGAAAAAAGTCACTATAGAACCTAACAGAAGAAACATTTCCAGTTACATGTGACGCCCAAACGCGCCAATAGCTACCGCATGGAATGCAGGTGATGCTTGGGATCATCATGGGGGTCCAACCCAAGATTTGCACGACTCTGACTTTGAATGTTACAGTCATTGTGGCATTGAATTCCAGGGTGGAAACATCAGTTTAATTGTTTTAGTGACCAGAAAACAAATTTTGATATGCGTCGGCTTACCCAAAATGAAAGGTAACGTGCCCTTGGCATGCTACAGATCTGCACAACACAGGCGGTTGTGGCGCGGACGATGAATGTTTCTCAGTCTGTCATAAGCAGGCTATGGTCCAGATACCGTGATACACAATCTGTACAGGACAGACCACGCTCAGGTCGACCAAGGGCGACAACTCAAGCCCAAGATCGATTTATCCGTACCTTTGCCTTGAGAAATCGTGTCATCACAGCAAATCAGATCAGCGCTCGTCTTCAAACAGACACTGGTGTGAGAGTGAGTGGCCAGACGATTCGGAATCGACTGCATAGGGGTCACCTTCGCGCCCGACGTCCTCGCGTGATCCCTTGTTTGAGAGATCAGACGTCGTTGGTGTAGGGATCGTCAACACTGGGATAATCGACGCTGGAGCAATGTGATGTTTTCAGATGAGTCAAGGTTCACTGTTGATTTTTTAGACAGACGTAACGAGCGCTTCCAAGACGTTAACGTCATCAGACATGATCGATTTGGGGGTGGTTCTGTTATGGTGTGGGGAAGCATCACTGTTGCTGGAAGAACGGCTTTACATGTTGTTGCAGGGCGTGTTACAGGCCAGTACTACCGGGACAACATCTTGGCAGTCCATGTTGTGCCGTTCGCACGACGTCATGGCCGCCGTTTCATCTTCCAGGATGACAACGCAAGATGGCACAGGGCCAGGATCGTTACAGGTTACCTCCAACAACAGAACATCACCACATTACCTTGGCCAGCACTGAGTCCCAACCTCTCCCCCATCGAGCATGTCTGGGACATGCTTGGACAGAGGTTACGTCAATGTCAACATCGTCCTGCCAATGTCCAAGAACTTGCTGCTGCGTTGCAACAGAATGGGATAATCTGGACTAAAATGACCTTAGACGTCTTATTAGGAGTATGCCAAGTCGGATCAATGCTTGTTTGGAAAACAGAGGAGGATTTACCCGTTACTGACTTTGTTGTGATGCTGTGGTAACTTTGCTGTTTGACCCCAGGTATCATTTTACCCTTATAATGGTCAGGCTGTGCCTTACTTAGTCTAACGATCATTTGGAATAAATCGATGAATGTGAACTTCATTTCATGTTGTCATTTGTTTCTTCGTCAGTTTCATTAGGTGACTTTAATAACACTTAAAAATCAAATATCCCCTACTTTTTTTGAATAGTATATATGAAGTAAGATAAAAAGAGAAAATATTGTGAATAAGGTTATACGCCCACATTGAAATGTGGTCATATATTGTCGTCGCCCCAGTCCGTCCTCTGTCCGACTCAAGAGGCTAAAAATTTATATCCGATTGACTTTATACACAGTGTTTAAGGTCATGAGAAGCCTATTGTTTTTCAGCGATTTCTGATAATAACTGCCAGATCACTTCAAAAAATCTTGTGGACGCTCTAGAGGTCAGAGTTAATATCCGATTGTGCTTAAATTTATACACAGTGTTTAAGGTCATGAGACGAAGAAGCCTATTCCTATAATTATGGCCCTTGAGACAAAAAAGTATATTGATTTTCAATGAATTTTGATAACTGAACTGCTAAATCAATGATATTAAATGTTTCGTAGCATGTGGCACAACTTTATAAAAACCAAACAAATTCCAATGATTTTCGGATAATTACTTAATGAGTTGTTACTCTTAATTTGATGTTAGATTATAAATGTTTCATTATCGAAAAAAGTAAAATTATGCGACAACTCTTGTTGACTGCCCGGACGATTTAGCTGCTGAATTCTGTCATATTTCAGAATCACCAATCAAAACATTATCAATTAGTAACAAAAGAATTCCAAACGCTCAATAAATCTTGAGAAATTCTTTTAAAAATCTTTTTAACCAGCTAGGAAGATGAAGCTAGCTGATATATTTCTTTGCCTGTCAGCCTAAATTTTTAAGCAGTCAATACCCCTGTCCCAAATCTGTATACAGGTTCTTAATTTATTAAAGACATTCTTTCAATTAATAACCATTATAAAAAAAACCCTGATAACTTAGGTGGGCCAATGATTTATTAGAGACCTTTGGCAAGTGGCATCTTTCCTATCCATATCACGTATCCGTATCGTATACGTCACACGTTGCGTCAGAGTAGTTTTAGATTTTTGGCAGATTCTTGTGTCGCGTACATATGTGTCACTGAGCTGAGCTTATAAGTTATGTACAGCATGAAACATGATGGCAGGTATCTACCAAGATCCATGGGCGTCACACATGGTCGGACCCCCCCCCCCCCCCAATTGTTTTCCTGGGGGGGTCTGAATATACTTGGACGCCCCCAAAATTTGGCAAAGTAAAGTGCCCAAAATCTAATAAAACACTAATTTTAGGAATGGAATAGCAGTAAAACGCGTTTGCGGCCTTCAAATATTCCAAAATTTTCTTGGTCACCTCTGGCTTGCAGCTGTGGTTTCGAGCCCTGGTGTGAGCGTATGTGGCATGGAGATAGGGGCGCCTTCTCAACCTCGTGGATTTCCTCCGGGCACTCCGGTTTCCTCCCACTGCTAAAGACCCCTACGCGCAAGCGAATTATTGAAATAAAATTAAACCATATGTTAGTCCCGAAATGACCTAGTTTGTGTTGAGTGGACGTTAAACCCAATTTCTCTCTCTCTCTCTCCAAAATTTTCTTGAGGGGTCGAAGAAATCTGGCTGCAGCCCGTAAACCTGCTTCGGGCATTTCTAGTTTTTCTTCGCAAAATGTCATTCATTCCTAATAAAACACTTATTTCACTTTTTTTTAATTGAATACCATGAATTTGTACCGAGTTGACTATTGATTAAAACATTTTGTCTGGGGCCACTCTACTTTGTGAATGCAACTGCAACAGTGTGATTGGATGGTTGGAATTCAGAGTGGGATTTCGGTTACAGAACCATTGGATACTTTTGGACTTGCTCACACAGGCTAGAATAGCAGAAAACGCATTTGCGGTGGTTAAATTTTCAAAATTTTCTCCGAGAGGGTGAGTCTCCCATAGCCCGTGACGATTGATTGGTTGTTTGGAATTCTGGGCAGCCAGGTAGGCTATATTGGACCAAATTGAAGTTGTATTCACAGACTACAGGCTGGAATAGCAGGAAAACGCGTATGTGGCAGGTCAATTTTCAAAATTTTCTCCCAATGGTCCCGTCTTCGTGGGTGTAAACGAGTGATTGGAATTCGAGTCAGCAAGCCACCTTAATTAGGCTATATTAGGCCACTTTGAAATTGCTTTGTTCATGGGCTGAAATAGCAGAAAAAAGTGTTTGCAGCCGTCAAATATTCCAAAATTTTCCTAGGTGGGGGTAAGTAAGCCACGCTTCTTCGCCTCTCGGGGAAGACCGGTGCCGCTGTCTGTAAACATGATAAACGTTGTATTGGTGTGATTTTTTAGTTTAACCCCGTAAAATATGCCAGAGACTTTAAACAAAATTTATGGGGGTTCCCCCCACCCCGTTGCGGACCCCCCCAATATATATTTTACGGCTACGCCCCTGCCAAGATCACCATCAGTACTAGTCAAGTACCTAGCCTACAATTTCTTGGAGTGAGTAAAGTCATTCGACAGTCGCTTAGCTATTAAAAAAAATCTTTGACTTCGACTCGACAGCAATTTTTGGTTTCACTAATATATCATTTACACCCTTTATCATAGAATCACATCATT
Organism: Patella caerulea; assembly: GCA_036850965.1. NCBI lineage: Eukaryota > Metazoa > Mollusca > Gastropoda > Patellidae > Patella > Patella caerulea. Next base: position 16,308,534 of record JAZGQO010000004.1, on the reverse strand, counting down.
TACAGATTTGCAATGTCCCATATTTACCTTAATCTAGCACGTAGATCGACCAGTGCCAGTATGCAGACAGACAGACAGAAAAAGTATGAAAATTCTGAGAAAAACCCATCAAAAAAAATGATTAAATTCCAGTATTTATTGTCAATAAATTCAAATCGAATGTACACCTCTGTGTTTTAGGACACACATAGATTCATAAAAACGCTATTATACAACATTTCAGCGTCTAAAAAGACTACAATATTATACGGACCTTCTCCGTATGAAAGCTGTTCGATACGGGCTGCCGTACCCGAGTGCCGTATCACTATGAGAAATACACACACATTGGTGAAGTCACACACAAAATCCATATGGATACTCTATACCTACTAGGAATTTATGCTTGCCAAAAGTCTCCATTACCTGGTAACCTATCTTCTATCTGCTCCAATAAAAGTATTTTTATAATTGTGTACCATTAAGTTAGTGATTCAATATTTTACAATAATCAAGTAATACATTGATTTTGTGTAAAATGCACAAATAACAATGTTTTTTCAAAAATTATTTTGAAGGCGTGTAGAGGACAAAAAACAGAAAAAGGTGTAGATATAAAACTTGTTAAATCTTCTGTCAAAAAACATGGATCTGGTGACACACAGACCAGCAGAGATAAAACAGATGGTATAGATGTAAGTACTAAAATCATCAAAGATGTTTTATGTAAGAGCTAAATCAACTTATTGCAATTCATTATTTTCGATTCAAATGTCATATAAACTATTATAGACATTTATTTACATGACAAGCCTATAATCAAGTCTCTAGGCCATAGGTTAGTGAAGATTTTAATTAGATTAAAACACATTCACTATTTAATATTCGATTTAAAAATGGCCAACCGAAGTCTTGAATAACAAGTACCATTGTTACCACAATTAACAATCTGTGCCTCATCTTGTCAAAAATCTAAACAGTGATATCTTCACTCTGAATAAATAATTTGACTAAAATTTTCAAAATATTCATTTTGTATTATCTATGCTTCTTTAGGAATATTGAACAGGTCATAACTTTCTCCAGTGTATTTACAAGGAGATCTAATCAGTGAAAATAACGACTATACTTAATCATTTCACAAAGCTTTTATTTTGTACTCCACTTCTCTAAAAAAAAAAAAAAAAAAAAATTTATATAAATGCATTTGTTAAAGTGATAATTTCATATTTTCTAAGAGAGTCAAAACATATTTATTTCTATGTCTTTTGCTCAAAAGGTTGTCAACTCACCTCACTATTATACAATCATGGGCAGTATTTCATAGGGGTTTAAATTACCGACACAGTAATTAATAACACAATTACCTCCCTTGTTTTCCCATTCCCCTCCATGCATTGGCGATCTTCAGACGTTTGAAAATGATATTTTTGCCAATTTCTCAACTGGCAACAGTGAATTATAGGATTATTCTTTAACAAGGGATGCCTGTTTATAGATACCATATATTTTAAGGCTTTATTTTAATATATTTTAACTAAAAAATATGAAATTGCCGTTTTAACTATTACACTATTTATTCAACAGGATGAACCGGATGCAAAACCAGCATCAGTAGAAGAGACACCAGTTGAACAGTCATTGAAATCACTAGATCTTAATCCACCCGCTCAACCAAGATCAGAATCAGAATCAGAAGATGAGGAAGATGACATAGATCATTATATGGAAGGTTTTGATAAATTAGTTACTTGTCCAAGTCCTTGTTATAAAGATTCTATGGTGATGTTTGCGTCACCTCCAGGTAATTATAAAGAAATACAAACATATTTTGGTAGACGATAAAGCAGGGAATATTTTAACCGAGTTCGTATCGCAATTTCAGACTCAAACGTCCGATTTTGCGAATCAAATTCATACTTGATTAGCATTATTAGCATAAAACCCTGCTTCAGCGCGAATCAAAGTTTTGAAAATTAATTTTAACTTTAAAACCATTCAGTATCGTAAAACACATCAAAACAAATCTCAAATCTCGCAATTTTATTGTCTATATCATCAAGACTCTTTGCGTGCCTCTGCAACGGTCCAGTGGAACGAGAGCAGTACATGTTGACGTCTGCTATTTATAGACGTAAAAGGTTTTGATGACAGAGATGACAACACTACATACTTTCTTTCTATATCTGTGGTAGTCACATTCGTCAAGACAGACATTCAAAACACTACAAGATAAAATTACCGGATGATCGAGGGTACGTCGCGAAATTCAAACACATGATTTTATGTTCTGTCTTCAAATTCGACATTAAAATTAGCAACAGTTCAAGATTGGGTGAGGAAATATGACGCAGAAAAGATCTGACTGGAGTATGAAGTAAATAAAGAATGTCCAGGTTTCGTACAAAGAATAACATGTGGTCACATACTTTTATTTTTATTTTATATATAAATATAAACAACCGTTTGGTAATACAAATAATGTGGGTATTGTTATTGTCACATATAGGCCTAATTATGTGAAATAAGAATTCTATTACATACTAAAAAACTGCTAATCAATTGGTAAATTTTGCTACTCAATTATACAATTGATTAGCATTCTTACACAATTTTTCTGGAAACTGCTAATCAAATGAAAAAAAGTAAAATATTCCCTGCCATAAAGGTAGGCACACAGTCACCATCCAATGAGTAAAATCTCTACTCTTAATTTATAAAGGTGTCTGCACTTGATATTTATTATGCTACCTTCCACTTTCATAATTTACTTAGCGATATCTCCTGGTATGCCTAAGAAAGGGTTGGGTTTTGTTTAGTTTATCGACTTTTAATTGTTTCGATATTTTATGAAATCAAGAAAAACACATATTTGTGATATCTTATCAAAAATAGAAATAAAAATAAAATGTTAATATGTTTTCTTATTTCAGGATATTTTGCTTTTCGTAGAGAGAGTGGATCGTGGTTTTTGAAATCGTTAGCCACTGTTTTAAAACAATCAAACCGATCTATTGATTTCATGAAGATGCTGACACATGTATCATATTACATGGCAATGAACTATCAATCTGAAAATAAGAAAAAGAAAGAAATAGATGGTTGTAAAGTAGTACCTTGTATTATATCTATGTTAACTAGAGATATCATATTTAACCCCAAAAGTTGATGACATGGCTAGACATTTCCCATTCATTTAGCTCACCGTTCCCAGAATACTCAGGCTTTCATTCAGGCCTGCCACCTGGTGGTAGTACATAATATTATCATTCATAATATTACTTTCTCATTTTTATCTACGTAATTAATCACCATTACCCATTACACTGAAAGTAATTATTTACCTACCATTAATCGTTACTTTATGACTGTATAAAATAACCTTTTACTGACATTACCAAGATACTTTATTTGTTTTAAATGAAGTACCAATAAAGTCCGACTCGACAAAATCTTTGATTTACAACAATTAAAGGAATTTTCAATGTAATGCCCCAAGTCTGTCATAAGGCAAAGTGAAGATGATGTAATGATGCACTTTACATAATGGGTTTCTGTTCTTGTGCACACCATTTGCAAATGGCAAAATCATTGGTTTCAATGTGGTTCTCAGTGCTGTGATCATTATCTTTATGCTCATTAACCAGTGTCAAACATTATTGTGTCTCAGATATGCTATACAGCCAACATTTCTCAGGGCCGTTGGAAAAGGATCTTGGTCCTCATGCTAATAGTAAGTGCAGGAGGACCGCACTACACGAAAAACAAAAACCTATAAGATTAACCTGCGGAAAATATCAAATGGTCACCACATCTGTGAAGTCTAAGAAGTAGGTATACTTTTTTTGATTTGTTGATTGTAATCTTTTTCAAAATCAAAAAAATTGTGATATTATATGACAGATCTGTAGATTTATGTTTATGGTATAACAAATATTTATTGCATACTAATTGTTCTGCCTAAAAATGGGTGTATCTGTCTGTCCATCACACTTTGTGAGACACAATAACTCTCCTTTTAAGTGAGCTAGAATGTTCAAACTTGATGTAGGTGTCTATTTGGTGAATTCCTTGACGGAGGTAGATCATCCACATTTTCTGCTTAGGCTAAGCAGAGATACCGGTAAATAATTTGATTGGTTGAGACCATGGAACATTGGTTCTAATTGGACAAGAGAGGTGAAACTCTGAGTATAGATACATTATATTAATACCTTAACTGAGTTAGATGATGATGATTTTCTGCTTAGTGATAAGCAATTTGATTAGTCAAGACTTTGGAACATAACAACTCTGCTTTTAATTGAGGTAGAATGCTTAAACTTGATGTGGATATTCATAAGGTGAATGTCTTGACTGAGTTCAGTCATCAGTGATTAACATTTCGAGCTGAAGCTGAGCAGAGCAAATTAATTTCACTGATCGATGCTTTAAGACAAGATAACTTTGTTTCTAATTGATGGATAGTTTCATTACCAGATACTTCCAACGCCTTGACTGAGTTAAAATGTGCTATTAATTGATATTTTGGGATTTCTGCGGGGGACAACAGCCTCACTTTTATTTTAATAAAGATTATATTATATTTATAAACTTTAAAAAAAAAAAAATTATCTTTGTTTTGTTATGAAATTTAATATATTTTGTTTGCATGTTATAATTATGTGATATTATATTCAGAGTTAGAGATTGTTGGATGTCTTCTATTTAATGAGCTGTTGGAGGAAATCGCATAATTTTGAATAAATTATCTGTATTAAAACACAATTCAATATTGAATTTATAATTACTTATTTACCTTGATTACATTGTTTAAAAGGAGTTTAGTATTTGTAACAAATTAACATTGTTTTACTACACAGTTCAATATTGAATTTACTCATCACTTATTTTAATTTACTTTTAGTACTCTGATCAAAAGATTAATATTTTTAACAAAATTAAAATTTTTTTACTATACAGTTTAATATTGAATATACTCTTTACTTATTTAACTTACCTTTATGATCTTGTTCAAAGGGTGTTATAATATGCATTTTTAAAGATTACTGTATGTTTTCCATTTCTAGGGTAACTTAATAAAAATGGGGTAAATTGAATAATTATATAAAATTGCATGTGGCGGTTCTAGAGGCTCTAATTAATATCTGATTGACTTCAATTTTATGGACAGTGGTTAAGGTCATGAGACAAGAAGCCAATTGATTTTCAATGATTTCCGATATAATTATTGCCAAAGTTACGGCTTTTTATACGCAATGTATAATGGCCATGAGACCACAAAGGGTTTTAAGATCATGAGATGACAAAATCTATTGATTTCCAAAATTTTCGATAACTTGAACAACTAAATTCATGATACTATATGTTTTACATACTAAAAATTCGATGAAGAATTGATGGATATGCTGTTCAGGGGAAATTTTCGTAATATCACACTGCATGGCAAATGCCTGTCTTCATTAAATAAAGATACATTATATAAGATTTAGATAAAAGAGCTGTCCATTCTTGCTATTATAGTTCAAACATAGATGGTGCAAAATGAATATATTCAACATTTAATTCAAATAACTCTATTCTGAGCAATGATTTTAACCTTGGAATGTTTGACAAGATGTGTGCATTAGATGTAACCACCATACTAGTTGTTCAGAGCTCAGCCTCACTTCTCCATTTTTAAATTACATGCATATCAAAATATGTTTTGTCATTATTAATTTGTATAACAAGTTAACTTTTTTTTTTTTTTAAAAAAACTATTGAATTAATTATGCAATAAAGATTTTAATAAGTACGCTTTTTATAGTGATTACCAATGATTTTTGATAATTTTCTCCTTGAATCAGACTGTAGAATCCAATCTGAAAGCCATCAGTGGAAATGGCTGGGATTTCAAAAAAAAAATATCAGCCAATGTTTTTTCTCCAGAAACTTGTGATAAACTCAAGACACTTTTCGGTCGAGGACAAGTTGTTCTAATCATAAACAAGTACAGTTAATACTCATCAGTTTTCAGGGCGGACTGGAAAACCATAGTTTGCAATGGCCTCAATCCAAGGAGAAAATAGATCTGCGAGTGCATGGAATAATGAATTAACCAGTTGGTCCAAAGCTAACGACCAGACTGCCCCAGACAATTTAGATACTCAGGTAAATGGGGAATTTTTACCATAACTGGTTTCAAATTGCATACTTTTTGTCCCCCGCCCTTCAAAGAAAGTGGAGGACTATTAAAATGTTTTGTCTGTCAAACTTTTTGGGACTGATCACTTTGGAACATAACAACTCTGCTTTTAATTGCGATAGAATGTTTAAACTTGATGTAGATGTTCATCAGGTGAATGTCTTGACCGAGTCAGTGATTAACATTTTAAGCGAAAGCTAAGCATTTTCATTGGTTGATGCTTTGGGACAAGATAACGTTGATTCTATCTGATAGAGAGTGATGAAACTTACAGTAAAGTTTGAGTACTCGATACCTGTGAAAAAAATAAATATGGGAGATAAGATAAAGAGATGGCAGTTCTCACTATAATAGTTAAAAACTAGATAGTGTAAAGGTAATTTGCTGAAAATTTCGTTCAAATTTTGATCCACTATTATCCAAAGATAATGGTCATCATTAATAAAATCATTAATATAAACAGCATAGCCTCGATTATCCACTTGATTGATTTAATTATCAATGGCAGTTAAGCGGCATATAGGAATTTAATCCGCCAATATCGAAGGCTAGCCTTGACATCAAGAGTTTATTATGGTATGGATAAGTTAATTAATGTCTAATTGATTATTTAGATAACATTTCAGGCCTAAAGAAAGACCTGTAATAAGCAGATTTTGCTCTTGCATAATGCTATTTTAAGGTGTCATCTATATATTATGGGATTTCGGTGGGGGACATCAGCCTCACCCTTGGCTTGTTTAAATTAAAACCGAAATCTGAGGAAAATGGATACCAGTCACAATCAAGGATCACCAGCAGTGTTGACCGCATATCTTCTACTGTGGCTGATAGCCAACCAGGAGGGCAGAGTAATTCATAGAGACATAGTCCATTGTTTTTTTATCAGTATCACTGAAGTGAACTTTTTCAGAAATGAGGGCACTTTTTTTAATTAAAAGGGAGGGCACAGTCACACACACATCCCTATACCCTGGTAGGAAATCTCATCAGATTCGTGGTTATAAACCATTTACAGTTTCATTTGTTTTTGCTTACATCTGTAGGGTTATTATTCTACCTTTGGTAAAACGTCTAAAATATTTAGTGCCAGCCTTTAATAATACCCCAACAATTCCAATGACTTTTTAAACCGTATTTAATCCTCCCCCATCACTTGCAAAAGCTGTTGCAGCCTTTGTCTATCTCGCATTTAAGGAGAGAATTGGATAATTCCATAGTTATGTTCTTTTTTTCGGTCACATTGACTTTAAATTTATACACAGTGTCAAAAGGCATGAGACATAGAATCCTATTGATTTCAATGGTTTCTGTTAAGTACTACCATAGTTATGGCCCTTGATCACTGTGTAATATCCTATGGACGCCCTAAGGGATTAAGTTAATATTCGATTGACTTTAAATTTCCGCACTGTGATTCCTATCGTTAAGAAGAAGCCTATTGATTTTAAATGTTTTCAGATAGTTGCTGTCAGAGTAATGACCTTTGATTACTCGAAATATTTGTAGACACTTTTGAGGCAGAAGTTAATATCCGTTTGACTTCAAACTTTTGCACAGTGCTAAATGTCATGTGATAAAAACTCTAGTGATTTTCAATGTTTTCCATTAACTATTAACAGACATATTACTTTGAAATCTCTTGTGACGTGCTAGATTTATCCTTATATAATATGTAAATATTTACATGCTATGTTGTTTTTTGTTTTTTTAATTTTAATTATGAGCCTTTGTCATAAATGATGTTCATGCTTTTTTCTTCTTAAAATGTTTTGTGGATATTTGTATGCTGCCTCTTATGGGGTGTTTAGATACAATAAAATCTTATCTTATCTTATGGTTATGTTTTCTTTTCTCATTAAAGCCCCAATAACACTCTTGTTGTAACTGAAAAATATGTCCCAATCTTCATTCTGGTCAACAAATCGTACTATTTTAGAATATTCCAATTAAATGATGATATAAATTTCATCTTAACACACCTAATTTAAAAAATTGGAAAAATTCGTCCAATTGATTTGAAAAGTCTAACGTAAACCTTTTCAAGTGTGACTTGGATTTTAAAATATTTTCGAACCCTCTGGACAAATAAAATAGGTTGTAATGGATAATTTACACAACAGGTAGGACATTTAAACATCTAGTACTTAGAATAAGAGTATTATTTTTTTTTTGGAGCTACCAAGCCAGCAAGAATGTTATTGTCCCTTTAACGTAGACATTTACCCTCAGCAGTCTTAAATTTTTACCAACCCCCATTCTAAAATAACAGTTGTTAAGTTATGGATACTTAAAGATGGTTTTGCCTAGGTGACCTTCGGTTCGGTTAGGCCTACACAGATTTGCTCACTATAGTTCAACCTGCGGTCGTGTTATGATAGTGCCCGGTCGGGATAGTTCAGACTGTACATTGTCCGAACCATAGTCTACATCCGATCAAGGTCGCCCTGACATTAGGTTATAAACATAATAGAGCCATAGAAACTAATTAACTCTATGGACGGTTATAAACGACACGACATGAAGGCGGGAGTAAATATGTGAGGTCACTGTGGTGTAAGACAATTTAAAATAAATCGAAATTATAGAACTACACAACTGAACAGCGAAAATTTGACACGTACGACACGTGGTTTTGCCACCCTCGGACACCGCGATATGACCTACCTCCGATGATAATATATGATATAATTATAATGGCCAGCAGTTTAAATGGTCACATCGAAAACATTCTTGCGTTATGGTCTTGATGACACACCTTATTCGTAAACTACTCTTATATTAATTGATTCCCTCCGATATGCAATCTACTTGGCACGTACGTACATGGTTTTGAAAAAGCGCGCGAAAGGTTTAGTCTCGTTTATTTGACATACACCGCACATTTTTACGGTAAATCGGGTTGGTGGATTGGTTGGGCAAATAATGTAGTATGACCCGGTTTACCAGCGGAAGAGCATTATTTTCTTTAAAATTCTCCATAATTACGTAGCTTCATGAATATATTTAACCTGTCTGTATTAAGTTTTATATCATTACACCCTACTTTGTTAATTTTCGGACTGGGACTATTGAGACTCGACTGCATTTATTTCAGCAAAGTTTGGTGTAGAATAGAAAATGAGTACTTATAGCGAAAGTTTAGAAAAAACTGACTGGAATGTGTCTGATGTTGAGGATGATATAGAGGATGTTGATATCAAATTAAATGAATTGTCAAGTAACGAATGTGTCTGTCAACATGGTAAGTACAATGTAGGCCTATAGTTATAGGTAAGATAGTCTAACCATGGCCTTATTATAATTATAAGGTACAGTTTCAGAGTAGCCTATTTTAAAAATTGAATGTAATTAAATCAGTGTATATATACATTCGGTTTAAAGAAGCTAAATCTCTAATATTTGGCAAATAAAAATTGACCCCTATGGGTCGCAATATAATAATGTAATATGATTGTATATGATCTGATTTATATTCAATGGTTTCCATTTTGACTCTTAATTTCAAATCAGTTAAGTCCAGCGACATATGACACTGAAATGCAGTATGGTACACGATTAATGTACCAACAGTGAAATGTTATTCTGTCTTAAATATTGGATATCAGAAGCCTAATTTTTTCCCAGAAAGGTCACAACTTTTTTTAATTTGAATTGACAAATAATTTGTGTTTTCAATGTGTAAGACTTTGGATGAAATTGATTTAGAGACTTATAGCTACTTTAAGGTTCAAAAGAATGGAGGTGTAGCTCCTTTAACCTAATGTAAACATTTTTTTATATTTTTGTTCACAGCAACTGATGGACAAACAGTTACACAGAAAATTAAGCAGAAAGTCAAGTCATTATATGAGAAATTACCTATGAAACAAAGGTAGGGGAGAGCAGGGCTTGTTAGCACCATTTTAAATAAAACCAGCATATCTCGATAACTGTTGAGGCTACGTTTCCATAGACTAGATTAAAGACAGTGGAGTTGGCTAATTGACGGCATACATTAAAAGGCTTTATTGCCAGGCGTATACAAGTAATCCAGTTCGGAAGGCGTATACAAGTCACCATTTCCGAATGGGCGAACTTGCCCTGACCTGGGGCAAGTTTGCCCCCTGGTTGGGTGAGTTCGAACGGAGAAATAAAAAGACATTTATATATTCAGTTATTTATTTATTCAATGAAACTAAAATGATATATAATATTACAAATATATCCACCTTCTCAATACAGTTTCGATATAGTATCTATTTCTAGTAGTATTTTTCTAGGTTTTATACTAAATAGTAAAAGTAAACTAATATAGAACTAGTATATAGAACCAACATGTTTAGTCAAAATGAACTAATAACTTCTTTTATATGAGCTGTAGACATATCTGTTATATAAAATGTTCTCTAATCATCGTTCCATATCAGGACTGGTGTTATAATGTTATAAGGCCTGCCGTTTGATCTCTTCTGCTGTAACCTCTTGTATTTGCGTATTATGGTTTCACTCGATCATTTTAAATTCTGATAAAATCAAATGCAGATTTAAATATCTTAGGTTGTCATTAATTTTACACGCCAATAAACAGTTATACATGCAAAGAATATGGGGATTTTTAATACCATTATGGTATGGGGCATGTTCTCACACACACGTTCTCACCCACGCACCCACCCGGACGAATTTGCCCTGAGCAAAAGGTTTGAACTATTCCCAACAGGACTTTTTATACATAAAACTTGATTGTGCCTTGTTGAGGTTGTCTATCTAACTGAACAATGTAGCCTATTGAAGGTCATTACCCTATCATACTTCACATATAAAACATTGGTTATCAACACCAAGCATGTGTTAACAATTAAACACTAAATTCAGAGAGAAAAATTTACTTACCAGAACGAAAAATGAAATTTACTGCCCAAATTCGACAATTATTTTCTCATGTCCACCATAATGAATGTAAAACAATCGTATTGGTCAGGTGATCAATCAATTTGGCGGCAGTTACGTCATCATGTATATGCAAGATATGAATGGGATGCGGACTTGGCCCTAGTGCGAATTAGCCCCACTCTCCCCTACCGGTATTGAACATGCTTTATACAAGAGCTAAATCTGCCTATTTCAGGTCTTTCTTTAAATTATTAATTAGACATTGATTAACTTATCCAGACCATAATCAACTTTTGATGCCATCGTCAGCCTGCAATATTCAGTGCATTTGAATACATTTTGTGATGGATAATTTATGGTAAAAATGGATAATCGAGACTTTGTATATTATCATACCAATGACAGTAATGACGATCGAGGCTAGCGTAAAATTGAATCACTATATAATAATATGACAGTTCAGACTGAAGCAATTTGACCGAAACTTTCAGTGTATTCTGTTTTCATTATCTATATTTTAACTAATATAGCTTTTTATCTAATCTTACCAAATGCCCGTTAAACTTTTGTTGTATGTTGGCTAAGAATTTCTTCAAAAACTTCAATGTCTTAATCACTGCTTCTGTTGATTTAGATAAAATGTTTCAGTGATGTTGATTTGACCTGCATATTTCTGACATGTTTCAACATTTTAAACTTATAAACAGAGATTTGTATGGTGGCTGTTAGCAGTCATTCTACATTGTCGACTTGTTGGGTTGTGAAGTTGACAAGTCGCGGCACGACAAAGCGAAATAATTGCATTTCGTCGGGTTGTGAAGGCGACAAGTCGACAAAATCAACGCGACAAACTAACCCGACAATCATCGCCCTCATTTTGTCGACTTGTCGGGTCAATTTTGTCGCCTTCGACTTATTCACAACCCAACAAAGCGACAAGTCGCCGAAATGGAATTATTTCACTTTGTTGCCTTGGAAGTCAATCACCGCGCATAAGCGAGCATTCTTCGGTTAAGTATGGAAGCCTAATCTCGACGAGGCGAGGGTGCATTTATTGTTTGGTTTTGTTTTGCTACACCTGACCATTACACAGATAGGATTAAAAAGTTAATTTGATTAAATTTGCATTAAACGACCCATAAAATTAGGAATCTATATTTCAGAAGAGAGTCAGTTTTATATGTTGATATGTATTTTAATGTATGCTTTCAATTGAGAATACAATATGAAATAAACTGACCACAGTTATTTTAAACTATTTCTCGACACTCAAATGCAGTGTGCTATTAAGGAAAGTTTGTCCAGCCAGCAACTCCACAGCCTTATTTAAAATTCCAACTGACAAAGGTTCCATTACGTGCACATACATTAGACACTAGAGAAGCCATGCTGGACGCAGACCTTCTGGTTAGTGAGCCAGTCATACAGTTACTGTCAGGGAGATTTGAAATTGGAATGTGGCCAAGAAAAAGCTTTAACGTATTCTGTAAAGGAAACTTGCCTATAATCATCCTAAGAAAAAAAGATTTAAATTTTAAATATTTTTTAATGTAGCAAAGCTAGCGCATATTGTATTCTCAATTACCATAGATATATTGAAGGCATACATTAAAATACATATCAACATATAAAACTGACTCTCTTCTGAAATATAGATTCCTATAGCAAAACAAAACCAAACAATAAATGCACCCTCGCCTCGTCGAGATTAGGCCTCCATACTTAACCGAAGAATGCTCGCTTAAAAATATGAAATTACCGTTTTAAGGCCATTGGGACATTTTGTCTTATATGCAGAATGATAACTGACAATAATGAACCTGATATTTTTCTCACATGCTGATTGCTGATTAATCATATGTTGTTTTGTAGTGCTGGTAACCCAAATACTAATGTGATTTTGGAAGACTTCTATGGCCCTGATTCGGAAGATGAATATGAAAATTATGGTGGAAAGAGATTAATGTTAGTTATACAGAATGAGATATTTCACAAAATGGATAATCGTATAGGGTGTAAAGCTGATACCAAGGCTCTGAAAACAACATTTAAAAAGCTTGGTTTTAGGGTTAAATGTTTTAAAAATCTTGAAGCCAGACAAATTGCTAAAACGCTTAAAGAAGGTAAATGATAAACTACAATATATTAAAGCAGATGGGCTAATGTGTCTTGGGTAAAATAAAATAATAATGATATTGTGAATGTAGTTTGTCTTGTACATAGGTTTTTCTTGTACATAGGTTTTTCTTGTACATAGGTTTGTCTTAGTGGTTTCGTTTTGTGTGTAGTGTTGTCTTACTATTAGTAAGCTGTATTATTTTTGTTTTAGCAAGCGAGAACTTCAATCATGGAGAGGCTGATTGTTTTGCTTGTGTTATTTTAAGTCATGGAGATGAGTTTTATACAAGTTTGAGGGAAAGAAAAAATATGATATATGGTATTGATGAAGGTAGAATATCAGTGGAACGTATCATGAATTATTTTGATAGTCAGAATTGTCCTGCTTTACAAGGTAAACCTCGGCTTTTCTTTATACAGGTAAGCGCAAATAATTAAACTCAGTTCATCAGTTTTACTTCAAATTTAAAAGTTCATTGCCTGTTGGCCAAGAAAGTTTTATCAGAATTTTCCGGAGTATTTTCATTTTGTCAGTGGTGTAGGATGGGGGATTCGGCAAGGACAGCTGTCTAGTCATTCAGATGGGATGAAAAACTGAGGTCCCGACAAGGACAGCTGTCTAGTCGATCAGATAGGACAAACCGAAGTCCCGTATATTTATTGACGTGCAGGTTAAAGATCCCTTGGCAGTTTGAATTCAGTATAAGAGTAAGCTATGCTGCTGCCCGTGCAAAATTTCTCTCATAGTGCACTGTATGACATATGACCGTCCTCATTAGCTCAGTCGGAGCAGAACAGTAGTCAGTAGGTCGTTTTGTCTCACCAACCAGTAGAGGGGGTATGGGGGAGGGGGGGGGGGTCTTTGAAAAATCATCATTGATTTCCTCGCATCTGAGCCATAACGAACAATGATTTCTGTTCGTCAACCATGTTTCAATTCGTTGATGATTTTCAAAATTTGAAGATTAAATTTCGAAATTTATAAATGTTGATTATTGTGAAATTTTGTTTACATCAAAGAAAGTGCGGACTGTACGTAAAAAGAAGTTGCCACATTCACGGAAAAGTTGTCAACGTCTCTTATAAAAAACAGCAAGTTAAATATCCAGATTATGAACCTAATAATGAACAAACTGTTTGAATGTTATCAAATATTTGCAAATGTACGGTCAATTTTCTTCGCCAATGTTATCAGTCCTATCAATACCATCATAAAATCATGTATAATTTATGCATCAGTCTGACAAAAGTGTTGATGCCTTCATCCAGCAAGGAAATGCTTTGATGAATTTCCTGCAAATGTCCTAAGAGATCAGCAGCAGTTTACAGGGCTAATTTCTGCCGCTAGTAACAGATGCTGATTGTGTGTCTGATAAGATGCGTACCATGTGCTATATAATATATATGCTTGTAGGACCTGGGATTCCTATACACCGGTGGGGAGGGGGGTGACCAGTAACCCTTGTCACCCCCCCTGGATCCGCCCCTGCATACTGTTGTGATGATAATCATCGGCATGTTCTTGTTTGTACAAAAGAAGCTACTAATCCACCTTTTTGTATGATTTTTCTATTGCATTTACATAAAAAGTCTATTGATTTTCAACATTCAGTGTTATGTCCCTTTGTCACAAAATCTTGTTAGCACTTTTTTAGTTGTAGTTACTAATTAGGTTATCAACATATTTTTCTGAAATTTATTTTGGATAACTATATCTTATTAAAAGAAAGAACTTTATTCATGTTCAAAGTTATTCTATTTTGTCCCAAAATCTTGCTAGTAGGCATACTTTAGAGATATGTCAATTATGATCCAGTCTTTCTAAGATTAGCATGCTGTGTTTAACTAATAACTGCTCAGATGATATAGCTATTGATACTGGTGGTCATATGATTTATTGCCTTGCAAGTGGCAACTATGTTTAACACATGTTAGGGGCATAGAACGAAACGCCCTTGTCCACCACCCTTTATTCTGATTTTAAATAGATTATATATGAAGTACATACTGGGTATACTTTTAAATTTCAGGCATGTCGTGGTAAAGATAGTGATGCTGGAGAAAATATTCAACTACTTGGAAGAACTACGAGTCAAAGGGAAATTATAAAAGAGGTATTTACATATTTTTATACACTCACCATACCTTGTGGACATTCTATAAAGGCTAAAGCCAACGGGCCAATTTAACAAATACCTCCCCAATATCATCACATACTACACAATACCACAATGGTGCAAAATGAGAATATTGCTTGTTTTTTTTAAAAATAGTGAGATATATCGTGGGAATATGGACTTCAAATATGACTAAGATGTCTGGCTGTTCTATATTACCAAAATCAAGCAAATAATAACCCAAATACTACCCAGTATTTTAGGGGCACCTTTAAAACCTCGTGGGTTTCCTCCGGTTTCCTCTCACTGTTAAAGACCCCTATGCGCAAGTGAATTATTGAAATAAAATTAAACCATATGTTAGTCCCGAAATGACCTAGTTTGTGTTGAGTGGACGTTAAACCCCATATATCTCTCTCTCTCTACATAAAATACAATACTAATATTGGATAATGTTCCACACACCCCCCCCCCCACTTCAAATAATAACCCAATAATATAAAAAAAAGACAAACTTAACTTATATTATCAAATAGTAGCACATTAGTATAATAATTGCAACGAATATTAATTTGCAGAAAATTGAAATATTTATGCAGTTATCTCCCTTTACAACTTCTCAGAGATTTAGCTGAGCTGTCTGATTATGTTTCAACCAATCTTACAATCACCAGGCAAAGTAGCATTTAATTCTTACCACTTATTCACTTAGATTAGGTTTGTATTAATAGGAAACACAAGTAGATGCTGTACCAGGGATATCTTCCGAAGCCATTAATGATCAGGAAACAAGCATTTCTGATAGTCAGCCTGTATTACCAGTAGTAGAAGAGGAGGGTGGGGGACAAGGAAGAACATCTGGAACTGGACCTGGACCTGTGCCTGAAGACATGGATAATCAACTAATTATTATGCCTAGTCCTTGTTATACAGATTCATTAATTATGTTTTCATCCCCACCAGGTAGAGTATAAAAATTACTGTTATGATAGTTTATTTTATTTCCGTTTATTGTTGATCAAGGACTGGCACCTGAAATATGTCCTGGAATAAAATAACTCTTGTTCTTGTCAAGTTCTTCACTAAGTGAATTTTACCTATGATTTATTCATATTTCATGTTGGTTCCCAACCCTGTCACTAAGATCCGACCTTGCCTGTACTTTCAGTAAGGAACATTAAAATGTCGTTGATTTTATTTTCTTATATATGTTAATTATGTCATGAGCAGGGACTAGATCAAAATTCAAAAGATATTTATAAAATATTTTGAATCCTTATTATAGGGTCAGCATTCTGCTAGACTTTAATTGTGAACCCATCTTGGGGGGATTGTTCAGTGATTAATAGGACCTTTAATTAATATAATCATAAAGTAGTGAGGGAATATATATTCAAACTACAATGGAACCTACAATAGAAACTATATATATTTTTTAAAACAACAAAGCTGATGAGTTATTATTTGAAAATTCTATTCGATTTCAATTAAACAATTCTGGTAATACAAGTGATATTTCAGTGTTTGCTGTCAGTAGCCAATAGCTATACTCAACATTACACACACTACAGCTTTACCTATTTACACGTTCTGCTAACACACTGTCACATTTGCAAGAAGAAAATAACTCAATCCAAAATAACAGAATTATTTTCTACTAGTAATATTTTAGTTTACTAATGCACTAGAGTTTGATGTTGCTTGGGTGAGGGGGGGGGGCTGAATATTTTAGATTACTAATGCACTAGAGTTTGATGTTGCTTGGGTGAGGGGGGGGGGCTGAATGGTTAGCTTGTGCGTACTGTATCATATGGCCTGCCATTGAGTCAAATAAGAGGTTGTACATGGTAAGGAGTAGGGTCGCCTGTCCAACCTGGCGGGTTTTCTCTGGGTACTCCGGTTTCCCCCCACTGCTAAAGACCCCTTCACACAAGCGATAATTGAAATAAAATTAAACCATATGTTAGTCCCCAAATGACCTAGTTTGTGTGTAATGGACCTTCAACCCCATTTCTTTGTCTCTCTCTCTCTTAATGTTGCTGTTGGTGGGCATTTTAAGTGGGAGCTTGACAAGTTTGTTTGTGTAGTATGATTGTACTACTAAATGAAATTTTGAGATGAAGACAACTGTTTTTGTATACATATAAATTTGCTTTGTCATTTGTTTGGACTACATTATGGTATTCTTTAATAAGCTGTTGAATTTATTTTACAGGTCATGTGTCATACACCATGGCTAGTGGTTCATGGTTTATTCAAAGTCTGTGTGCTGAATTTAATAAATACTCTATTAATAAACCATTTGTTCACTACCTGACTAATACCTGCAGAAGAATTGCTTTTGACTTCAAGAGTTTGAGTTCAGTGAATAAAAAATATAATGATAAGGTGGTGGTACCTTGTATTTATTCTTGTCTTACAAAAAATATAAAATTAGTTTAAAAGAATGGAATCAAAATTTGATTCCGGGCCTCCTTGATCCTGAACCAGTATGAATATAGGTCATATGTCGATTTGGAAATCTTGTAGGCCTGACACTCTACAGAGCTAGATTATTATCTGAGTGACTTGAAAGGTGTTCACAGTGTTAAAGTTCATGAGAGGAAGAATCCTGTTGTTTTTCAATAACTTTCGGTGACCCGAAATGTAAATTTTATCGGATCATTACTGTTGCAGTTATCATCTTTGATCAATTTTTTATATAGTGTGGTCGATGTAGAAGTTAAACTTATTAACCAGTTGACTTGAATATATTCACACTTCAAAGTGTAAAAGTTCAGGAGATGACAGACCCTATTTATTTAAGTTTAACTTATCATCAGTTCACATAAGGAATATGCATACATGAAAACATGTAATATGTGATACCTTTATGCTGAAATTCTTAATAGTACCAGATATTGTTCTGTAAAAATATATTATATTTGAAATGTATCCATTGTTTTCATAAAGCTCAATTTTTGGATAATTTGTATACATTTTACTTTTATCTTTAATAGATTGTATTATTTTACACATTGTTGTTGTTTGTATTATCACCAAGGTCTCACCCACACTTTCAGTAGATGTCTGGGTTGTGTGGTTAGCAACAAACTTTGTGACTAGTATCCCAGCTAAGATTTGCTCAAATATTTCATACTTAATCAAATATTAAATTTGTATATACTCACATCTTGTTTGTGGACACTGTATAGGTCACAGATTTTGATGAAACATGAAATAGATGTTTATAACCTATAAAGCTGATTTTTTATATCTGAATGTACGAAAAATTGTGTATTTAGTTTGTGAATGGATTATTCCCCCTAGAAGTCACAATGTGGACCCTCTAGATGTCACAATTTTTGTCCGATCAGATAAAAATTGTGACCTGTAGAGTGTCTTCTAACAAATTATGGATGGACAGGAGTGACAACAATATACATCAACATGGAAATGTGGGCAGATAAAAGTAGGCCTATACATCAGTATACACAAGAAATTTTATACCGACACATGTGACATCTATTTATTACCAATATCTATTTATTTCTTTATAACGCAGCAACATTTGATAAATATTCTCATTTAGGGTGGTTTTTTATTGAATATTTATGTAATCAATTGAGTAAACTAAATTAAATCATGAATGTAATTCTTTATTGAAATAACAAACAAGCATCACTCAAAATAGAATTTGCTTAATATTATTATAAGCTCAATCCAGAAATATATTCATCATAATATACAAAACCATGTTAGTGATTTGGGGATTATAGTCTAATACATGAAGTAATTTTAATATATGTATACTGTTATTATGAGTTACGATTTTTTGCACAAAGTAAGAAGATCACACACATGGTCAGGGGATGCCACAACATTTACAAGATTATTCCAGAATTTTTTCCAGTTTGGATCCACTTCATTTCGACACTAAAAAAGAAAAAAAAAAAAACAAACAATGACATGGAATTATAAATACAAAGGTAGCTAGTTATATTGTGTGATCTTCCCATCTAAACAACAAGTGGTATTAGGTGCTCTAGAAATAGTATCCATATCTGTCCAACCCTATAGTCTAATGAAGTAATAGTTGAGATTTTGATTTGAAAAGTTGACGTTTGTTATCAAGAAACTATGATACCAGGGCAGTAACTAGCTCAGAGCAACGAAGGAGGTGGAAAGCATTCTCAGGAGTGCTGTAAAATTGAGACAGACAATGTATATCTATTGTTTTTATGGTCAACAATGTTTTCACCCTGTGGAGGGTGGGTGGGGGGAAGGGGCAAAGCTCCCCCCCCCTTAGTTACAGGCCTGCATGATACAATAGTCACCAACAACAGGTCCAGTCAATCTCTATTACCCTTTATTTGTTAATTGATTTATTCCTCATCATAACACATCATGTTGATTTCTCCAGTAATTTTAATATTAAGTACAAAAAAAACAGTCAGTCCACCAACATGTCAACAGATAATATTTGTTTGTATTAATGGTTTTTGGTAGAGTAATTGCTGTTAATTCTCAAATTCTTAAAATACCAAACGTGATGGTATATCATTAATACACTTGTAATATTCACTAAAATAAAAGTCTAACGAGAACAAAAAACACAAATCTCAGTGGATGAATTTAGCAATATTGATTTTTTACATTAGAAAAATTATGTAATAGAAAGTGGTAACCACCTGGGTTAGTTTGCCTAATGCAGAGGGTTCATTTGGCTTTAAATGTTATATTATTTTTATTTAGACCTTTATTCACATAACAAGCCCATAATCGTCAACAATCTACATTTGGATATTGAGCGAATTAGACAATACCTGCAATTAAATATTTTTATAACCGGCCAAACCAAAATTTTCTGAAAAATGCATCACTGACCTGATCTTTAGCTGGTTGTGGTAAACGATCACATATATTATCAACATCTTTTTTTACTGTCGCCTGAAGAATAAGTTATTTTTGTAATGAGTTTTCAATGGGCATTTAAATTTAGTGTTAAAGCACAGGTATCAAACTAAGTACATATCTTCTATGATGAAACCTATTGTATGGTAATCTTTCTCAACGGATAAATGATACAAAATTTGTCACACAGATATGCTTAAGATACGTTTAGAGGATAAACAATTTGTATGGCTACATGATTTGGAGAAATAAAATTTCAAAATAAAATTTGTGATTCTCTTTGACTTAAGATTGATCAAAACTCATTGAGAAAGTACCGGTGCTTCAACTTTAAATCCCAGTTTCCACTTAAAAAATATTCATAAGAAGATGCTGTATATATAAAAAATAATATATATTCCTATACCTCATCTTTAAATACATCAGTGTCTAATGATCTCATGATGTCTCTACATAAATCACACTTGACTTCACCAAAAGAAAATCCTTCTGTACTCCTCACTACTCGACTCATTGTACCTGCAATTTATTCAAATTATTAATTGGAGCACTATTGCTTCCATACCGGGAATTCTCGTTTTTAAGCCCTGGGCTTAATTTCGAATTTGACTATGTCTGCGATAAAAACATTTCTTCTGAAATTAAGCCCAGGGCTAAAATTCGAAAAGAGGAAAAAACAACAAACATGTTCTTTTAATAATTGTCACCTTTAGTGTCTAAATTCCACAAGATTCCATCAATGTCAACAGATGCGGCTTGAAAATTTAATAGGGTGACCACTCTAAAATAAATTTTAAAGTTAAGCCCAGGGGCTTAAATTCGAAATTTAAACAGGTTATTAAGCCCATGTGCTTAAAAACGGGAGGGCTTAAATACAAGGATTCCCGGTAAACCCATGGTTACAAGTAACGATGGGTGTCATGTATGAAACAGGTTGGACTACTCTTTCTGAAATCTTTGTCAACTGGTTCAGCTATTATGGAGGTGATATCCATTGACAGGTCCATGTAGCTGATCGTTTTGTTTGCATCTTGACCTTGTGGGGGTTTTTTTTGTCCTTAATAGTTTGTTTTATTTTATGAATACCAAGATGCAATGAAAACACACCACTTTAATAACTAAATGATTGTATATCTTGTTTAACGTATACACCCTAGTCTCGCAGTTTTGAATATGACAACATCAAATGATGACAAAAACACATCAGATTAATTTTTTCATGATCGAGTGAATGTACCAAACTTGTTGCAATTCATTTGCTTGAGGTGGCCTTATGTGTTAATGACTTTTGATTTTTACCCACTGTGCCTAGTTTTCAATATATAGTTGTTAAAGTTGACTATCTCGTGTCGACAATCTTGCCAAAAATCTAATTTCTGCAACATTATGTCTCACCAGCTCTTCAAGTCAAATCAGTGGTGCGTTTTCATTGCGTCTCAGTATATATAAATTATCAAATTACTGACTGTTTGTGCAGACGTGAATTTCTGTACATGCTTGAAGAGGATCTAAACCATTTCGTAAAGCTTTTTCTAAAGTAGGTATATATCCCAAACACTAGAAATAAAACAATATAACATTAATAGATCTACACAAGTGTTTTGTAGTATCATATTTTGTATTTAATTAAACAAATGAAACAGAGGCCCCAAGTTAAATTTGAAGACTTTAAATTACAATGTAGACTATGGTCAAAACTATTACAATTAATATTTAAGAATTAAAAGATGGGTAATCAGCACTTTAGTCATCCAAAATATAAAGGTTGTCACCATTTTAATTTCTTAAGTTTTTAAAACCATTTCTAGTTTCTACAGAACCATAGCAAATTTACAAGAACCAATTTTCCAAAATTTTAACTGATTACAAATCCCAAAACAACTGTGTCTAATGTCTAGCCAAAGTTGACGATAAATGTCTCAAGAACAATCAAGACAACAAACACTATGTATGACTCTGCAAGTAGTTAATGCCCATTATGAATGTTAATAAGAGTTCTTGTCTATGAGTTGTTGAATAAGTCAAAAAACTCTCACCTCTAAAGCAATTACAAAGAGATGTATAGACAGACAGACAGTTTGGGGTGACGAAAATAAAAATTTGTGGCATACAGAAAATGCTCTCTTTATTCTAAATACAAACCAGAGTTTTGAAAGTAGCAGGTAGACTATCGCACACTTTATATAAAGTAGCATTAACAGCAGCCTCAGAACGGTTTTGTTCTAAGTAGGTATCCACTTCTTGAACGATCAATTTACACAATTCACAACCAACACCTTTTTCCTTAAAATAAATAAATATATAACTCACGAGAACAAGAATTCAAAACGATACCAGTGAGGTCCAAGTGCAAGAGGGTTAAGGGTTGGATTATATCAAGAGACCCATGTTAAAATTCTCAATGCAACTGATGGCAAAAAATATTTAAATTGTCCATAAAAGATACCATGTTCATGGATAAAAATGAACAGTTCCTTTACGTAAGAAATTGAAATCGATTCAAAGTAGTTAATGTGTCAGATATTATTATATTTATGTCTTGAGCTCTATGAACATAACAAATTGACTCAATATATAAACAATATACAGTACAGACTTAAGGAAATTCCAAATATTCTTGAAGTCTACCTCAACTCTTCGAACTGCCTTTTCAGCAACATGTGACACAACTTTTACAGGTGTATTATCATTCTTTAGAACATCACATGCAGGTAAACACCATTTCTTATAATCCTTTAACATAAAACATGAATATTATGTATAACACATGCATCACACATAGCTAACCAGTCTACACAAAAACTATACTCACAGAATCATATCTGATATTGGCACTACTTGTATCTTTTTTATTTAAATTTTAAATTCAAAAACTAATGTCTAGTTTTGAATAGCAGTATTTCCTGTAATATGGTTATCTGATTGTTTATGTATGGAAACAGGTCTTAATTATATAGTCTAAGCCTAAATAAAAGATAAATTACCTCTGGGAATATAATTTTCATTTCAGAATGGCAGACATCACAGGCAGCATACTTCCATCCATTTTCTCTCTTTTCAGAATCTTGAAATAAATAGATCAGAGCTATTTTATCTTGTTCTTAGTAATAACATACTGGCAAGTAAAATTTCTGGATAAATGTCATCTTATGAATTCTATATTTTTGATACAAATATTATATTATTTTGTATTTTTATAACATGGTTACTATAATACATACCATCAAGACATAAACGAACATCTGAACAAGCTTTAACAGGGTCAAAACCATTCTCTAATGCTTTTGCTAAAGATGGGGCATAGCTTTTACACTAAAATTAATTGTGAAATAAAATAATTCTATTAATTTATACTATCTGTAAAAACAAAGAGAGATTCAAATAAAAAAAAATCTGAGTTATGTCATTGGTCTAGTCAATCAGCTATTACCACGTTTGAAATTTATACGTTGGACATCATGCAGATAAATGCGTTAACAGAGAAAGAAGGATGTGTTATTTCTGTTAAGATTTAAAATGGGTTAATTCTTGAGTGCTCTGAGCTATTTGCAGACGAATCACAAATCTACATAGCATCAAATAGTCTGATGAAATGTTGAATTTGCTTGAAATATGTTAGATAATGACTTACTATAAGGGGAAAACATCCATTATCCAAAAAGATGGATATATAAATTTAATGATCACAAATTTATCTGTATATACTCAAAGCATTGGTACAAATATTGTATCGACATCAAATAGAAAACATAAAAGAAAACATAAAGGAACTTACCAGAGCTTTAAAAGTAGATGGTAAAGAATTGCAGATTTTATCTAAGGTAGCGTTGATTGCTGGTACTGATGTGTTACTTTGTAAAAATTGGTCAACTTGTTTCACCAATAATTCACAGAATTCACAACCAGCATTTCCAACCTGAAATATAAGGCTTAAATCCAGATACCTATAATAAAAGAACCAGTTAAAAATGTGGGGACTTATGGCCAAGCCCATGTTTAAAAAAATGAAAGTATGAAGCTTCAGATAGTTGCATGGAACTAGGATAAAAATGGAAATAAACAGTTTAATTAATTAAAACATATCTGTGATCTAAAAATATTTTATCTTTATAAACATGTACTGTAAATGGAAATTAATAAGTTTTATTATCTATCACAATATCTTCTAATTAAGATAAATGAACAGTAGATTTGTAGAAGGTAATGAATTGAATTTCAACAGCCTAGAGATCTTATAATTGTATAGAGTATAGACATACAGACACACAGCACTAACACCATCTCAACTATTAACTCATGACGAGATATGTCTTTTATACAATTTGTACATACTTTACCTTTTTTTGTACATCATTTATTTTTGTTCGACCTGAAATAAAAGAAACATGATATAATGTTTTATTGATATTGGTAATCTGTGGTAAAATTTGGAATTCAAGTCACCTAATACGACTAATTAAATAATTGTGATATGCCTGATGTCTTGTGTCATAGTATTTCAATTAGAACCGTTAATAACAAGATGAAACATAACTGTATTTTCATCAGATTATTTGAACAAAGTTGTGGAAGCTGTATCAAAAATCTTAACCAAAATAGATCAAATTATCTCCCTTGACACACCAATCAAATTAAATTTTGCTCACCATCACAAAGTTTAATCTTAGTGCAGGCTTCTTTTGGATCTAAACCGGAGGATATAACTTTTACCAATTCAGGAGCAAAGCCCAAACACTGAAAGAAACTGAACTTGTTAAAAAGCTTTACTTAAAAGTGTCATATCCAGTTTTTTAATATGAAACTTAAAATATCAGTTTAAATTTCATAGTAGATTTCAAATTGTTATAAGTTAATACAGATTGTAATAACTTATTTGTAATGGATTTCTATAATCTGCAAAAATTATCTCAATTAAATCATGGTAGCTTACTGTAGATTGTAATGACGTAAACATTTGAAAACCCCCAAACAGCCGTAAACTAATGCTCCCAAGACAACCCCTGAGTGGCACCCCCGAGAACTTGCATATTGCCATCAGCAAGACAAGTCATCCACACAAATCAGCCAGTTTGAAATGGTCTAGCAAGGGAACTGCATTTCTAGATAGCCCCAGGTTGTCCTTGAAATACTGACAAGAAATTGTCAATAGTCAATATTTATATGCACCAACTGCTAAAGGGTTAATGAAGATTTTAATACTGTATATTGTAATGATGTGCTGTAGATTGTAATGATTGTAATAATGTGCTATAGATTGTAATGATGTGCTGTAGACTGTAATGATGTGATGTAGATTATAATGATGTGTTGTGGATTGTAATATTTACTGTTAATAGCTTTATTCTTATTTTGAAAGTATATGTAATAGTATATTCAAATACTCGTATAATATACATGTAAATTTTTTTGTCTATTTTTAATAGGTCATAAAGGTGAAGCTATTCGTATTTACAAATGAACGTCAAATATACAGATCCGATGTTTCTAGTTATTTGTATGGGGAAGTAAAGAAACTAGCCGACCAACCGTTATCGGCCAAAATAGTCGACTTGTCGGCCTAAATAAACGACCAACCACAAAGATGCATATTCGACGACTCGCCACAGAACGCCTCACTCGACGACCGACTTCAGGTGAAACTTGACCAACCCATGGAAGTCAAAAATGCAAGAAATACTATAACCTTCAATATAAATATGAAATAAAGCATATAATTTGTGTTATTTCCCCTTGTTTCAACTGAATTGTTTCGATTCCCCAGATGTACGTGACAGGACTTGGGATCGCCTGTCAAACCTCGTGGGTTTTCTCCGGATCCCTCCAACGTCCTAAGACCCTACGCGCAAGGAAATTATTGAAATAAAATTGAACGACGTGTTAGTCCCGAAATGACCTGGTTTGTGTCGATTGGGCGTTAAACCCCACACAGTAGGACAGAACAGCGGCGCTAGTAAGACGTTAAACCCCCATTTAATTTCTAATTGAAAGTAGGGTACCTTTAATGTCATACACGGAAGTGTTATTTTGGCAAGCACGTCGTCAACAGATTGTTAAAAACTCAAATTTTACCCGCTATATTGATCATGAGTATATCCCAGAATTCTCACAAGAAAAACCTTATTCCATGTTTTCTTATGGGGAAATAAAAACCTGAAGTGAAAGAATAACCCGGTACGGGTTAAAAGAAAAACCTCAGAAGAATAACCCCAAATTCCCCTATGTATATTCAAAGCCGCCCCGACTTCAAAATCGCAAGTTATTCCGAGCATAGAATTTACCCCAAAGATCAAAGAGATTTACCGTTATAGGTTTATAAGTGCTGTAAATTGTAAAAATGTATAATATAATAACTTACTGTACACTGTAATGGATTATTAAATAATATAATAACTTACTGTTGATTTAATTGGATCAGGTAATGAGTTACAGACTTTATAAATTGTAGCATTAATGGCAGCTGCAGAAGAATTTTTTTCAACGAATCCATCAATAAGTTGAACCACAAACTCACATAATTCACATCCTGGTCCCTTAAAACATAAAATTACAATTTATTTTCCAGATAATTAAACACATTTCATGTTTTTCAGTCATTCTCTTGAGTAATACCGACGACTGATAATTATCAATATTAACTGTTTCTTTGAAAGGGTTATTGACAGGATTACTCTTTATAACTGTCAGTGAATTTGAAAAATAAAATATCAAAAACTCTGAACTTTAAAATATTTACAAGTTTCAATAAAGGAGCAATAAGTTTCAATAAAGTTCCTGCTGATGATGAGCTAAACAATCCCATTGGATTGGAAAATAAATTTTAAAAAATATATCATCTAAAATTGATGTGCAGCTCTGAATTTAGATAGGGTTTCTCCTTTTATAATGCCAAGCATCTCAGTATGTATGAAAATAATTTCAAAATCAGAGAGTTTGCAAGATAACATTGGGCAATAACTCTGTATAAATTGATTTGAAACTCTGAATCCTACCTTTGGGTAGCTTAACATCCCTGCAATTTTGACAAAATTTATTAGAAACTTGGATTGTATCTAGTGTTAATAGATTTTGGTAACATGTAAAATAAATCAATGCACAACTCAGAATTTCAATAAAGCGCCACTCCATGACTAGCAAAACAATCCCAACAATTTTGAAATAAAAAAAAAATGTACTGGTATTTACCTTTACATCTATATCATCTTTTGTTTGGACAGGAGTTTTCTCTTTGGTTTGTCCTAAAATATTATTACAAAATATATAATATTATTACGAACTACTTTACAAAATATATAACATTATTACAAAATATATTACATTATTACAAAATGTATAATATTACTACAAAACATATAATATTACTACAAAACATATAATATTGTTACAAAATATATAATATTATTACAAAATATATAATATTATTACAAAATACATAATATTATTACAAAAATTTATAACTTTATTACAAATGTGTATAATATTATTACAAAATATATAATATTATTACAAAATATATACCAGTACTATATATATATATAATATACTCTCCCAAAAAAGAAACGCAACGTTACATTTCGTCGTCAGTATATCCTCGCTCTACTATCGCCTTGCTGCAAAAAGAACGGCGACACGTCGCTGAACCAAACTGCTCTCCAGTGTTGCTGTGACCATACCCTCAGTGCCTGAACCCATTAAAGTTGGATTTCATGGCGTCGGCGTATTTCAAAACAGAAGCTCTAACGGGGACGTCTGCCTCGTTATTCGGTATCACGTAGGTGTTTGCCTACTGTCTGGTACGAGATTCTACGCCATCCGGGAATCGCTGCTGCAGTAGAGGTCGCTGTTGAAAACCAATTACACCAATGACGTAACCGGAAGTGACGACCCAGGACAAGTGGGACCACACTTGTTTGGCCTGAGCTTGGGCGTTCACGTGTTGAACTTCGCTGTCGGTACCTATCCCAAAGGCGAGAAATGGAACTAGGGGAAACATTCAGCAGCCTGGCTACATCTGTCTTGGAGTCATCTGCTTGTAATCAACCAATAGCGTTGTTGCGTTGGTCTTCATTCGGATGTGGCATCACTTGGGTCTTTGAGTGTTAGATTTAGGTTCCATGCAAAAAGCTCGCGAAGTTGTTAAATTCATGTTTCTTGGTGCAATCAAGCGATAAAAAATTTCGACAAAAAGGATGACCAGTCACAATTAGTGACCCTACCTTTAAAATCAATAATGAATTTCTTTTATCCTTACATAATGGCATTAAAAACAAGTAAGATTTACCGAAACAAAGACCTGGTTCAAATAAAAATATGATGAAAAATGGGTTGTGCGTTTCTTTTTTTGAAAAGTATATTATAAAATATGTACTGGTTATACAAACCATCACAGAGTTTTATTTTAGTGCAGGCTTCTTTTGGGTCAAATCCAGCTGACAAAACTTTCACCAATTCAGGAGCAAAGCCCAAACACTGAAAATTGATGACTGACATTTTAAAGCAAAACAAAAGTAGACTCTCTGCTTCCCCCTGCCCCCAACACAAATCATCATGTCAGTATTCACTTAATGGATTTTAATGTGGTGGATTACTGTAGATTGTTATGGTAATGATTTAGTGTATAATTAATCTATAAATTGCAGAATTTGATAACTTACAGGAGATTATAGTAACTTATTGTATAATATAACAACTTATTGTACATTGTAATAGATTATTGTAGATTGTAATGGATTAATGTATGGTATAATAACTTACTGTTGATTTAATTGGATCAGGTAATGAATTACAGACTTTATAAATTGTAGCATTAATGGCAGCTTCAGAAGAATTCTTTTCAACGAATCCATCAATAAGTTGAACCACAAACTCACATAATTCACATCCTGGTCCCTGAAAACATAAAATTCCAATTCATTTTCCAGATAATTAACCAAATTTCATATTTTCAGTCATTCTCTTGAGTAATACCGACGACTGATAATTATCAATATCAACTGTTTCTTTGAAAGGGTTATTTACAGGATTACTCTTTATAACTGTCAGTGAATTTGAAAAATAAAATATCAAAAACTCTGAACTTTAAAATATTGAAAAGTTTCAATAAAGGAGCAATAAGTTTCAATAAAGTTCCTGCTGATGATGAGCTAAACAATCCCATAGCATTGGAAAATAAATTTTAAAAAATATATCATCTAAAATTGATGTGCAGCTCTGAATTTAGATAGGGTTTCTCCTCTTATAATGCCAAGCATCTCAGTATGTATGAAAATATTTTCAAAATCAGAGAGTTTGCAAGATAACATTGGGCAATAACTCTGTATAAATTGATTTGAAACTCTGAATCCTACCTTTGGGTAGCTTAACATCCCTGGAATTTTGACAAAATTTATTAGAAACTTGGACTTGTATCTAGTGTTGATAGATTTTGGTAACATGGAAAATAAATCAATGCACAACTCAGAATTTCAATAAAGCGCCACTCTATGACTAGCTAAACAATCCCAACAATTTTGAAATAAAAAAAAAATGTACTGGTATTTACCTTTACATCTATATCATCTTTTGTTTGGACAGGAGTTTTCTCTTTAGTTTGTCCTAAAATATTATTACAAAATATATAATATTATTACGAACTACTTTACAAAATATATAACATTATTACAAAATATATAACATTATTACAAAATATATAACATTATTACAAAATGTATAATATTACTACAAAACATATAATATTATTACAAAATATATAATATTATTACAAAATACATAATATTATTACAAAAATTTATAACATTATTACAAATGTGTATAATATTATTACAAAATATATAATATATATACCAGTACTATATATATATAATATTATAAAATATGTACTGGTTATACAAACCATCACAGAGTTTTATTTTAGTGCAGGCTTCTTTTGGGTCAAATCCAGCTGACAAAACTTTCACCAATTCAGGAGCAAAGCCTAAACACTGAAAAATGATGGCTGATGGATTGATATAATTTCATTAGGTGTATTGATATCACTTAAAATTGTAACTATTTAATAGTTTATTGTATAATCTAATTTACTGTAGTCCGTAATGAATTATTAAATAATACAATATCTTACTGTTGATTTAATTGGATCAGGTAATGAATTACAGACTTTATTATTGTATAGTATAATAACTAACTGTAGATTGTAATGGATTATTGTGCTATAACTTACTGTTGATTGTAATACATTATTTACATTGTAATAACTTACTGTCGGATTGTAATGGATTATTGTATAATATAATAACTTACTGTTGATTTAATTGGATCAGGTAATGAATTACAGACTTTATAAATTGTAGCATTAATGGCTTCCTCAGAAGAATTTTGTTGAACGAATCCATCAATAAGTTGAACCACAAACTCACATAATTCACATCCTGCTGCTCCCTTAAAATATTTCATTTTTTTTTCTAGATAATTAACCAAATTTCATATTTTTTAGTTATTCTTGGCGGAACTGTTCTAATCTGATGGCATCTAGAGTTGATTATGGTCTGGTTAAGTTAATTAATGTCTAATTAATAATTTATATAAGACATAAAGAAAGGACTGCAATAGACAACTGAAGACTTTAAAATCATCAATATTAACTGTTTCTTTGAAAAGGTTATTTATAGGATTACTCATTATATAACTAGCCAATGAGTTTCAAAAAAATATCAAAAACTCTTCCCTTTAAAATGTTTAAAAAGTAGCAACAAGTTCAATAAATTTCCAGCTTATGAGGAACCGAACAATCCCATTAGTTTTGAAAACAAAGGTCTAAATATATGTGATCTAAAATTGATGTGTAACTCTGAATTATAAAAAGAAAATGTCCAACCTTTGAGAGTTCTCAAGATTTCAGTGACAGAGGCAATAAATCTATATAAATTAATCAATGAGTCTGAACACCTCAGCGTATTTGGAAAATAAAATCTCAGAAACTCTAACGTGTAGAGTGTTAATAAGATTTCTGTAACATGTCAAACAAATTCAATGCATCCTTCTGAATTTCATTACAGCATCACCTTATGATTAGCTAAACCACCTCAGTAAGACAAGAGGGAAGCCAACATACTCCCACATGTCGGTGTATAAAATTACTATTTACCTTTAGATCTATATCATCTTTTGTTACAACAGGAATTTTTTCTTGACTTTGTCCTAAAATGTTATTACAAAATACATAATATTATTACAATTTTTATCTACAGAAATACATTATTCATTGAAAGTTGTAAAAATTTGAATATCATTGGTCAGGAAGCTTTCAAGTTAAATCCACTTAGTTCACCCAATTCAAATCATCAGCCTGACTATGAGAGATTTTAAATGAATATATACTCTCACATTTACATACAAGGCATAAATATCCTACACTTAAAGGGACTATCCCAATTTGAATAGAGTTTCAAAAATCAAAGTCTGAGTAACTATGAAATTTAAGCGCCAAAATATAAAGGAATAGTATACTATATTAACACTGTCTAAAAATTCCAGCTCAAAATGTTGAGTCATTTGGACATGAACCTCAAAACTGCTTATCCAGACACGTAGCCCTTTTAAGATTTCGGGTCAATTTTTTCGTTGTGTGACCTCATAATCAATTCCCATTCCTTTAGAGGTCTATACAGTGAATGACCCATGTGCTGTACTTGATAACGAAAGGTAAATTTCACCCACACATTATTTATATATAATAAAAGTCTTCTTTTATTCAGACACTGCATACACTAGTCTCCATTTCCAGATAAAGACTGGAGGGTTTAAATTGTTTGAAAACAAATCACCTATATTAAGTTATTTGCTCTGACTTAAGGTAGAGGGTTTAAGGGATTTTAATACACAATTATTCCCTAAAATATTATTGGGATTGGCCCTTTAGAACAACTGTCAATAATGTCAAATATATCATGATATTGACAAAACCATGCTATACTAATAACTATCTATATATAATGATAATTATACAAACCATCACAGAGTTTTATTTTAGTGCAGGCTTCTTTTGGGTCAAATCCAGCTGACAAAACTTTCACCAATTCAGGAGCAAAGCCCAAACACTGAAAATTGATGACTGACATTTTAAAGCAAAACAAAAGTAGACTCTCTGCTTCCCCCTGCCCCCAACACAAATCATCATGTCAGTATTCACTTAATGGATTTTAATGTGGTGGATTACTGTAGATTGTTATGGTAATGATTTAGTGTATAATTAATCTATAAATTGCAGAATTTGATAACTTACAGGAGATTATAGTAACTTATTGTATAATATAACAACTTATTGTAAATTGTAATAGATTATTGTAGATTGTAATAGATTATTGTAGATTGTAATGGATTAATGTTTGGTATAATAACTTACTGTTGATTTAATTGGATCAGGTAATGAATTACAGACTTTATAAATTGTAGCATTAATGGCAGCTTCAGAAGAATTCTTTTCAACGAATCCATCAATAAGTTGAACCACAAACTCACATAATTCACATCCTGGTCCCTGAAAACATAAAATTCCAATTTATTTTCCAGATAATTAACCAAATTTCATATTTTCAGTCATTCTCTTGAGTAATACCGACGACTGATAATTATCAATATCAACTGTTTCTTTGAAAGGGTTATTTACAGGATTACTCTTTATAACTGTCAGTGAGTTAGAAATAAATAAAATATCAAAAACTCTGAACTTTAAAATGTTTACAAAGGAAGAATAATTTTCAATAAGGTTTCGGCTTATGAGGAGCCAAACAATCAAATTAGATAGGAAAATAAATATAGACGGAATATCCCAGCAAATTTGAAAAAAAAAGATTTCAAAATTCTACACAACACAAGAAATTAAATCAATGCATGACTCAGATTTTCTATACCAATTCAAATCTGAAACAGACCAAGGGACCAGAGGGAAGACAATATACTCCCACATGTGGGTGTATAAAACTACTATTTTCTATAAATGTAATGGTATTTACCTTTACATCTATATTATCTTTTGTTTGGACAGGAATTTTCTGTTTAGTTTGTCCTAAAATATTAGTACAAAACTTATAATATTATTACAAACTACTTTACAAAATAAACATATATATATATATTGTACTAAAAAACAACAAACCTATATATCTATGTTGTCAAATACAGTAGGTGGGAAGTCAAACGGTTGTATCTGAGTTTTGAAAAGTTGTCGAGTAGAGCCAAAAATTGCATAGGGGTTAGGAATCAGAATGTTGTATAGAAACGTCCTGTCTAAATGTTGTACGTAGAATGATGTATTTCTAAAGAATTTCTAAAATATTTCTGGTACACTTTAAACAGCATGTAGCTATCTGCACATATCGGGCTAAACATCTTGTAAGGAATGAAAGCTAGTAATTTGCTACTTTATATTGCAGAGACTTATCTCTTCTTAGAAATACAACAGGTATATGAAAAGATGTACAACAAAAATCTTATTCTGAAGAATCAAAAAGGTAAATTTTATTCATAGCAAATGGCTGGTACAACCTTTTGACTCCCCATCAATGATATTATGTTAAAAGACAATAAAAACAAGCTATTGTAATTATATAGATAATGATGATTATACAAACCATCACAGAGTTTTATTTTAGTGCAGGCTTCTTTGGGGTCAAATCCAGCTGACAAAACTTTCACCAATTCAGGAGCAAAACCCATACACTGAAAAACACTCAAAATGTAAGGACGGCTGACATCTTAAAAAGCAAAATAAAAGTTGACTATCTGTCCTCTGCTCCCAAAACAAATTATCATTTGTATATGAGCTTGATATAACTTCTTAATGTGGATTAATATAACTTCTTAATGTGGAATGAGATAAGTTCTTAATGTGGAATGAGATAAGTTCTTAATGTGGATTGATAAAACTTCTTAATGTGGATTGGTATCACTTCTTAATGTGGATTGATACATGTAACATAATCATGGTAGATCATAACAACTTAATATCATGATGTAGATTGTGATGGTAGATTTAGATCACTTGTAATAACTTACTGTAGACTGTAATGGATTGATGTGAGAACTTGCTGTAGATTGCAATAGAATAATATACTGTAGATCGTAATGGATTTTAATATTAAAATATAATAACTTACTGCAGACTTTAATGGATCATGGTATAATATAATAACTTACTGTAGATTTAATTGGATCAGGTAATGAATTACAGACTTTATAAATTGTAGCATTAATGGCTGCTTCAGAAGAATTTTGTTGAACGAATCCATCAATAAGTTGAACCACAAATTCACATAATTCACATCCTGCTGCTCCCTTAAAAGATTCCAATTTTCCATAAAGTTATTTGGTATGACTAGCCAGTGAGTTTGAAAATTAAAAAATCATATGCTGTTTCAGGTTTCTGTGACAGGTGACAGGAACAACAAATTTCAATAAGATTAATCCTAATAACTAGCCAAATGACCCCAGTAGGTTTGAAAATAAATATCTCAAAAAACATATCAAAAACTCTGAAAGTCTACAAAGTTTCAGTGATAGGGGCAATAAAGCTCCTGCTTATGACAAACCAAACATACCCAATAGGTTTGAAAAAAAATATCAAAAAACAAATCGGAATACAATTTACTCCAAAAGATACTAGTATTTACCTCAACATCTATATTATCTTTAGTTTGAACAGGAATTGAATCTTCTTTATTTTTACAAGCTTCTGTCTTTTCGCAAATATGTACTTTTTCCTATCGATAATAAAATAGCAAATTAAAACATAAACTTATGTGGCTCAATACCTGAAGGTAAAGACAGTACTTGTATCATTAAAAATATTCCTGTCAACAACTTTATGATGAATATTACATGTATGATAATTCGTTCATACCTCACCCAACAATATACCAGCTGTTATTTTACATCCATCACAAGTTAACATATCTTTAATATTTTCTTTAGTTTTTCCTAAAATAAGATAAAACATAAATATTTATTCTAGATGAATTAGAACTCATGGCTGCTTAGTTAGTAAGGTCAAGGCTCACTGATAAGGGGTATGGGGAGGGTGGATGGGGAGGGTGGCAATCAAAGTGTTGGCTTAGAAAGTTCCTTGGATTTTCCAGAGTTCCTTCCCCTTGTCGTTGTGCAGTACGTTTGTGTACAAATAAAAGAAACTGATGAGAAGGTTCTGGCACAATATAACACATTAAACCCCATAGTCAACTTCAAACTCATTCCTTTTTTTAAAAATATTCTGAAACTACAGCGAAAGATATAAATGTATTTGTTGCCAAAAACATTCTAACTTAGAGCCAAACACATTTTTAAATAATACACAGTAGCCATTATGACTGAGACATTGCTTTCATCCTAAGACATCAAATGGAGTTAGAACAAAAAGTTAAGTGCTAGTGTTACAGTTTATGTCAGTATAAGAGGTAGTCCCAACCTCTTAATCTGATGATCAGGTTAAAAAAAGATTACTGTTTGGAAAATATATCAAATTTTAAAATTGAAACTCATGGTCATTTTGCCTGATCATTAGAAATATGACACTTTCAGATAAAATAATTTTGTCGGCCAAAGAAATAACCTATTTTTGCTTGATAATTCGCTTGTAAATAGGTAAGGCAAGGAACTAAACTGATTGCCACATGGAATGGAAGCCATGACACTGATATTGATAACAGACCTTATGATCTTAAGGGCACCCTGTCACTCAACACTTCAGATACTCAAGTTTTAATTCACACATATTAAGTGAACAGTATACAAACCATCACAGAGTTTTATTTTAGTGCAGGCTTCTTTTGGGTCAAATCCAGCTGATATAACTTTTACCAATTCAGGAGCAAAGCCCAAACACTGAAAAAAGAGAAAAGTTTAACACGTAAGAATGATGATCGACAGTTTAAATCAACAAAAGAGTTACCATTAAAGAATCACCATTTGGATGTAAGTACACAGCCCTCTGAAACTGCATGATGGTAATTTTAATAACTTAGCCTACAAAGATCTTTATTGTGGTTTGTAATAACTTAATGTTGATTATAATAACTTTTTATTGTAATAATATATTCCAATAACTTACTTTAGATTGTATTAACTTAATGTAGATTTTGATAATTTATATGGTAGATTGTAATGGTCTCATGTACATTTTGATAATTTTCTGTAAATTCTAATAACTTATAGATTATAATAAACTCTTACTCTAGATTGTAATGACATATTGTGGATTGTAATGACATATCCTAGATTCTAATGACTTAACAGTAGATTGTAACAATTTTTTGTGGTAGATTGTAACAATTTCTTATGGTAGATTGTAACAATTTCTTATGGTAGACTGTAATGAGCTGTTGTAGATTTTATTAACTTAGCTTACATTGTAATGAGATGAAGTAGATTGTAATGGACTATTGTAGATTGTATAATGTAATGATTTACAGAAGATTGTAATGATTTATTGTATAATTCTGCATTGTAGATTGCAAAAACTTATTGTATAATATAATAAGTTATTGTAGATTGTAATAACTTAAAGTATAATATAATAACTTACTGTAGATTTAATTGGATCAGGTAATGAATTACAGACTTTATAAATTGTAGCATTAATGGCCGCTTCAGAAGAATTTTGTTGAACGAATCCATCAATAAGTTGAACCACAAACTCACATAATTCACATCCTGGTCCCTGAAAACATAAAATTTCAAATTCATTTAACTTGTGGGTATTTCTGACAATTGAAAACTCATGAATATTATTTCTTTTTTACGAAGTTATAAGCCAGTGGCATAGAAATATAATGAAAACATCAAAATATTGATAATTTTGCAATCTTTAACTATAATATCATGTTTTCTTTGCCAAAGTTCAGCCCATGGAATCAGGGGCGGATCTAGAGGGGGGGGGGGACCCCCCTCCCCTTTGCTCAGCTACATTAAAAAAAAATATGCCTTGAATCAATGAAATTACATCAGAAAGTGTTCCTACATCAGTATAAAAACGATTTTCCTGTTTAAAAAGCTCAATTTATATGTATGCCTATGTATTTTAGAGACGATGATGGCAGATTTCCGTAACCGAAACCTGGCAAACACCCTCCTGCAAAAATTCCTGGATCCGCCCCTGGGAATAGATATGTAATGAAAACATCTGATATTTAGTGCAGTTAACTTTTGTTTGAAATCACAATGACAGTTTGAACAGAACTCTAAAGTTTATTATCATACACCTGGTAATATCTTTTCCTGGTTAAATATTATTTATCTACTATTTGACTATCATTAAAATTTATTATCATATATCATACAAATGGACACTAATTGACTCTTACCTGAACATTACTTTTTTCTTGTTTAGGGCAGATGTTTGCAGATTCACAAATTCTTGCAGATTCCTTTAAGAAAAAAAGAAGAAATACACATAACTAGTTTGAAAAAAAGCTCAGTTCACAAGCTGACACAGCCATTAGTTAATCAAAACCTGATCATGAACCTGAAAAAAGTAAAATATGAACAAGTGTGTGATTCTTATTGTTCGATTTATATAGCACTTCATAACACATGAGTGTTTCTATGGATAATCTCTTTAAAAAAATACAATAACATGAAACTCAAGTCTTTCAAATACAGCAAACTGTGTTGAAATTTATCCCTCACCTGTGGGCCGGCTATCAAATTAATAGAGTCGCGACACAAATCACAATCTTCAAATTTACTTTTTAAGACAGCACCAGCTAAAAGAAAAAAAATGTCAGTATCTTACTTAATTACTTTAACATTTTACTAAAGTTCTTGGGTAGTTTTAATCTTTTTAAGACAAAAATGAAATTGCCAGATTTTAATTTTACAAAACAAAAAAAACCCTTCACCAATGACTTTTAAGCAATAGGAATCACTTGAAAACTATAGTGAAAGATGAAGGTTAATAATAATATCAGTCTAAAAATGGTTCAATTCTGTTCAGTTTTAACAAAGATATGCTGCTCACTATGCAAAAAGCTGGTCCCATTTTGATGTTCTTGAAAATTTAATAATAGGCCTGTTTCAAATCCGATTGAATCCTAGTCAACTTCTTATCTAGCGTTGGTATTTTGATTTTGTTTTTTAAAATAAATGCTATATGATTTTTGATATTTAATGCACAAATGCCAATGGCATTACTTTAATATTCTTAGATTATCAACTGATACTGAGGACATATTATATCTATAGAGTATATTACTGACCAACCTTGACATAATTTAATGTCTGTACAAGCTCTTCGTGGATCAAATCCTTCAGTTAAAACCTTAACCAAATTTGGAGCGAAAGTTAAGCACTGAAATAAATTTAAAAACAAAAATTATCATCATAAAACTCTTTTCTTTTTTTTTTGGTTTTAACAGCATTTTCAAAATTGCAAAAATAGAATCCATTTTGATCAACACTTGATTTGGATCAAAATAAAGTTTAGAAGATATGTTATTTCACTAAGGAAAGCTCTATGCAACAAGTTTTTTGTTTTAAAAGATTATGAGGAAGCAGGCTTATCTATAACAATAATAAAGAATGTAATGTTTCATTTCACTGAACAAGTTATCGATGATATAAATATATTTGACTTACTGTTGATTTGATTGGATCAGGTAAAGAATTACACACTTTATACAGAGTTGAATTTACAGCTGCATCGGTTCTATTTTCATTAAGATATGAATCCAATATCTGTACCACAAACTGACAAATCTCACACCCGGGACTCTAATAAAAATATATTCATTGTTAGAGACAGATAGCTATGGGATCAAATTTGCAATGAATACTGAATAAAGGATTCTCTCAACCAGACAAGAGATTCCATAAAGCATACTTTACTAAGATAGAAAGGATACCATTGACAGACATTACAGATTTTGAAAATTGGCAATACAGTATCTTATGTTATATATGAAAACATAGTAACATATATTACACATTAGAAATCATACGAGCTTTACACACAATATATGATTCTTACCCCAAATCCCCAAAAATTCAAACTCGTCTTCCACTCTCCCAAAGAAAAAAATTAAATAAAAGTGGGAAAATGTAACTTACATCTGCAGGTTGTTGATGTGGTTGTTTTACAGATTTATTGACAGAATGACAAGTCTTTAGTTTAAAACAGAATCCATGTGTAACCTGTAAAACATTCAATATACACACCAATATAACACAGTAAGTCAGTTCAAGGTGTAATACCAATTATAATTCAGTGAATAAAATTGGTTAAATAAAACTGGTTTCTGGTAATTCCCTATGAAATACTCCTAAAACCTTTAGTCCATGCATTAGGTTGAGTTGGAGACAAATATCAGTCTAGTTTAATTTTACATATCTACAATCAATTCAATGGTATAAACAATAAGTTTTAAGAAATGCATTAAAATCTGTGTTAGATAAATACTGTAGATATATAGATAGTACTTACATCTCCAAATACATTCATATCAACTAGAGACTGGCATAACTCACACAAAGCAGAATCCATCATAGGTTCTCTGAATCCTACAATAAAAATATCATTTCTATACCGAAATGTACAGATTATCTCCCTTGACACATCAAATTGTCTCCCTTGACACAGAAAATCTAATGGTACTTCTGTCTCGTTGGGATATCCTTTATTCAATCCACAATTTGTTTTAGATTCCGGGATGTGAGATTTGTCAGCTTGTGGTACAGATAGTGGATTCACATCTTAATGAAAATAGAGGTAGTCACAGAGTCTTCAACACAGAACTAAACTAAATATGTCTGGATTGATTAATTAAATGATTAGTGAGAGTCAGTGAAAGCAAAAATTTATCTCAAGTTTTATTTAATACAAAATTAACTGATTACATAAGGATAATTGAACAAACCATCACAGAGTTTTATTTTAGTGCAGGCTTCTTTGGGGTCAAATCCAGCTGACAAAACTTTCACTAATTCAGGAGCAAAGCCCAAACACTGAAAAATGGTGCTAGACAGTTTGAATCAACAAAAGAGTAACCACACTAGAATCAACATTTAATATAATAAAATGAATTCTTATCAAATAAAAGAAAACATATTTTTAGGAAATTAATCATTAAAACAGAGTAATATAATATCTATTGAATACTATTATAACTTTGAGTTGATTATAATAGATTGCAATGATGTGTTGTAGATTGTAATGGATTATTGTATTATATTATAACTTACTGCCGATTGTAATGGATTAATATAATAACTTACTGCCGATTGTAATGGATTAATATAATAACTTACTGAAGATTGTTATGGATTAATATAATAACTTACTGCAGATTGTAATGGATTATTGTATGATGATATAAGAACTTACGGTAGATTTAATTGGATCAGGTAATGAATTACAGACTTTATAAATCGTAGCATTAATGGCTGCTTCAGATGAATTTTGTTGAACAAATCCATCAATAAGTTGAACTACAAATTCACATAATTCACATCCAGCTGATCCCTGAAACATAAATCAAATACAAATATCCCTCTAAATATATTTAGACAAGCTATAAATTGATTTTACATTCAAATTCTAAAAAGATATTTATGAAATACGACAAAATTTCTTTGCTAAAATTAATAATAATTTTCAAGACTCAATCCTAGAATCAACCTTACAATAGTGCATGTACCTTGAAGTAATTGGGGGCCCCGTATCACGAAGCCTATGTAAAGTTATATAGAGGTAAGCTCAATAGAGATGTATAGTAAAATGTTAGATGTACACCTACGTAAGTCTAAAATGTGTTACGTGAAACAAAACTTTTGGACACCAATCACAGTTATGAGATAATACAAATTAGGTAAACATAGATACATTAATTATTGAGATCACAACAGAGATATGACATTATAACATTACCATGTAGCGATGCGATAAACACAGCTTTTTAAATGCTTATAGTATGAATGCAAATAATTCCCCCCCCCCTTCCTATAATAAACAGAACATAATATAATGTATGTTCTTTGTTGTATGAAAAGGGGTCAAGGCGTCTAAGTGGGTAAGACACTGGTGTTCAATCCCTGCAATGTCAGAAAATGTTCATCCAGGTTTTCCGGCATGGTTGCCCCTTGTCAGTGTTGCAGGACAGAGGGCCTGAGAAGGACAGCGGTCTAATGGAATAAAAAAAGCTGAGGTTCCATTGGAATTTGATATAACAGTAGGCCGTAGTGCTGCTTGCCAAGAAAAATTTCCCTTAAAGCACAATGAATGGCGTATGCCCGTCTTCATTAGCCTAGTTCAGAGCAGAACAGTAAGACGTTAAACTGTATTTCACTTCATTTCTGTTGTATGAAAACCTTGATAAATACCTCTACAGGAGTTTCTCTAACCGGCTGTTTTACTACTGGTTTCATCTGCTGGGGTTCTGCCTGACAGAAACCTAACATACCACAAAATTCTTCAGGTCTCTATATTAATTATAATATAAATAGTTTAGTATTCTATACTGCAGCATTAATAATATCAGAAGATATATAAAGAGCTATTTCTTTTTTTAAAAATATCATTTTCTATTTGTTACATGTATTTAACTGTACACGAATAAACAAATCACTGAAATAAAGTATATTGTTACATCTTATATATGTAGAAGTAGAAAATCAGAACCATACAGACGAAATATAAATTTAATAAAATTGTCGGACACATAGAACTAAGCTCAATAATCTTATTTTATAAGGTCTTACCATTTCTTCTGCCATACTACCCATGGCATCATCACCAGCACTATGTATAATAAGTTCACATTCTTCTTTTTCTTCTGTGTTTAAATTGTTACACAAAGACAGTAAACGCTCAGTTATTCGACTCTAAAATATATTGTTAGCAATATGGTAATGGAGAAAGTATTCAGGTGGAGTAAATGGATTATTTCTTTAAATTTTGTCATTTGATTTGCACATTCAATTCTCCTTGAACCAATGTAACGTTATTTTTGGTTTTATCTCATAGAGGTAATTGGTCAAAGATAAAATTGGACTGATACGATTTATTGAGATCAAGAATTTTACTATAACCTAAAATTGATAAGTTTATCATCCAATGATTGTTTATTTGCTAAAGATATTAAATTTAAAATTCCAAAAGATGAATCTCTAAATCCATTTACAAGTTTACAACAGAATATTGTTTGTTGGTGATTTGAATCTGGAAACAGAATCTTGATCTGAATTCTTAGCAATCAAACTTCCCTACATAACTATATAATTTTCTCCACTAATTTCACTACCTATCCTCATCTGTCCAGTCCGAACAGAAAGGACGTTAAACTCCATTTCAGTTCACTTGGCCCTACTTCAACAGTTGAAATAATGAAATGGGATTTAACGTCCTACTTTTCTGCATCAACCAGGCTACAGCAGATGAACATACACCATGCAAGGTGCCATTAGTTAAAGCGGCATTAGGTAAATCAGTCAAATTACTTCATTCTGAGCCTAGGAATTGGTGAAAAAATTATAGGCCAGCCTCGATTGTCATTAATTACGGTAACTGCATCCAGAACTAAATGAGAGTTGATTATAGTTTTGGTAAGTTAATGAATGTCTAATTAATAATTTAGATAACATTTCAGGGATAAAAAAACCTACAATAGGCAGATTTAGCGCTTGCATAATGCCTGTTTAAATTAGTCACCATGGCTCTCAGCAGTGACA
Source organism: Patella caerulea (assembly GCA_036850965.1). Lineage (NCBI taxonomy): Eukaryota > Metazoa > Mollusca > Gastropoda > Patellidae > Patella > Patella caerulea. Next base: position 16,265,658 of record JAZGQO010000004.1, on the reverse strand, counting down.
TAAATAGAGAGAGTGAATTTTAAAGTTACCTGATGTTGTTTGTCAGTTAAAGCATCATGTATGTTGGTTATTAAATGTGTACAAATACTACATGTTATTTCATTTTCAGCTTTCTCTATGGTAGAAATTGGGGAACCTGAAAAATTTACAACAATTTACTATGTATTAGCTCATAAAGCTGATCATATCATTTAGTAAAATGGATACCTGAATCACCTGGGGCCCAAAGTAGTTTGAGTCCAATTCGCACAGGACCCAAATTCAATAGGGGCACAAATTTAATGGCCTATAACATTCACATGGCCATGCTGGTTAATCTGATACCACATATTAACTGGAGAACAGCGACGAAGTGTGATGGGCAAACATACATCAGATTTTTCATTTTATTTACATATTTATGCTACACATATTTTAGTCATCTGTAACTTTTATTTTATTTTCATAAATTACTATTTTTTTTTTAAATGATGCATACTCCATTGTCATTTGACCGAGATAGAGGACCTGGCAAGGGTCAATGTATAGTCGTTTGGAAGGGCGAAAAACCCTGCTCCTGTGCGCACATTGGTGTGCTCATAAAAGAACGCTTGACAGTTGGAAATAAAAATAAGTGTAGGCTGTAATGCCTCTTTCCGTACAAAATTTCCCTCATATGCTTATCTTCATTAGCCCAGTCAGTGCAGAAAAGGAGGACACTATACCCCATTTCATTTCAACAACTCTGGAACTACTTTTTTCAATCAGGTATCTTGTATGAGAAAGTGTGGACGAACGAACACATAATATGACGAACAAGGGGAAATATGACAATATTTACAATTAATAAACTTTTAATAGGGAACTATCAATAACGCCAGCCTGTAGAATGTTCATATGAAATTTGAATGGACTATAACGACTTTAAATATGAGTTAAACTCACACAATATATTTGGCAATATTCTTGAAGTGAAAATGAAACCAGGTCCAGCTTAGTTCCAGAATTGTCAGTAGTAATACAAATTTTAGTTCAACTTGTTTATACTCCTACCTGAAACTAATGCCACAATGGCTATAATACATGCTAACTTCAACATGATTCCTGGTACTGTCTTCCCTGCCAGGTAAACTCATCAAAGTGAAAAAATGGGGCGAGTTATAAATACGGACTTTCATCCCATATAGATAACCTTTATCGACCACATGATCATTTTCTAGCTCAATCGTGAAGTGAATCAGTTCCATGTTATCTGTGATCTTTATATTTATTATTTGGTAAGATATTGTCACTATCTGAAATAGATAATACACGATGATAAAAGCCTATTATGTGAGACAAGTATATGTTACATCAAAAATAGAATTTACGGTTACAAATATTTTTCAGATGAACCCCAGTTAATTTTAGTTCTGAATGCATGGTTAGTATAGGTTCAATTGGAATATCTAACCAAGCTAATTTAGGGTTAGTACTAACAGGAAATTCCCAGCTAACAGCTAGGGTTAGTTAATTATAAATACATGTCAAACAAACAGGTAGGGTTAGTTATATATACATAGTAAGCTAGGGTTAGTTATGTATAAAAACCAATCTAACAGGATAGGTTATATATATATATATATATATATATATATACCAGTTAACAGGTTTTAGTTATATAAGCATAGCACAATCAGTTGATTTTTATCTGAATTTGCAGACTTCAAGATCAAGGCAATCCCAAGTCCAAAGAGAATTGGTTCATATGTGATTATTCTTCCTTGATCATATGGACATGCCAGTTTGGATATGATCACCATAAATTAGCGGTTTGGTATGGTGCACACACAAAAAAAATGGACCTCTTGGCTTACTTTTCTCTAAAAATTATATATATTGCAATATTGGGCATTGGGGTCAATTATATATACAGGCCTACATCTAAAATATTTTAACTTCCCTGTATCCTGAAGTGCACAGATAAAGTAATTCTAGATTTGGATAAAACAAAAAAATCACAATTTGAACATTATGTAGATAATGATTATGTCGTATAGTTCGTGCATCCAGTATTTAATAATAACTCTTATCTTATCATATTTCACTAAAATCTGCATTTGTAGAACTGACAAATGTGAAAACTAGCCAAAGTTGAAAAAGAAAACATTACATATAGTATATCCTATAAAAAAAGTTCATAAAATATCGACCCTACATGTAATATGTTCATAAAACATCGACATATAATCATATGTGTTTGAGATGTACCTTTCATGCAGTCATCACACGTCAAATGAAAGTAGCATTTATTATCTCACGTGACTGTCATGTGATCTATTGACCCTGACATTTCAGATGTAAATCAGCATCATGGCGGCCGATACAGAAGGCATGCAGAAGATGTTACCCGAAGTTCACCCGCCACGTAAAGCACCAAGACGTTCTATGTGTTCTTGTAGCAGTTACAGTATATTTAAGCTCCTACTGTTTCTGTACACCTTGATATTTTTGGTGAGTAGAGTCATAATTGGATGTGGCATGCTAATAAAAATATTCAATCTGAAATCTCACTGAACTCACTCACACTGTTACTGTACTGTCACAGTAACACTCACTGTCAACTCAACAAGGCACAAGCTGCTAAATAGCCAGAATGGTTCCAAGATACTACTACATGAAATCCAGTTGAGATTAGGACCTTATGATTGTCTTTAATTTATCATTTTTCAAAACACAGTTTTATTATCATAATTATTCATTGATATAGTACTAGTACACCATCATAGACAGGCCTACTGAGCATATTAACATTTTCATTGAAATGGGTGAATTTGAGTAAGTTCCGTTTGAAATTGATAAATTCCTCTGACTGTTCTAATCTGTCATTCGGTTCTTGGGCTATTTTGGACTACGGTACTTAGTCCATCCCTAACTTCCATTTATCGCTATGTCAGTGGTGCAGGATTGAGGGCCTGATAAGGAACAGTATCATTATTAGCCATTCAGGGGGCACGGAAAACTGAGGTCCTGTTTACACATTGACGTGCAAGTAAAAGAACCTTCGACATTTAGTTAGAATTTGAAATCAAAGTAGACTGTAGTACTGGTCTGCTGTCCAGGCAATATTACTCCTCATACATGAAGCACACTGTATGACAAATGTAAGTCTTCATTAGCCCAGTCAGTGCAGAACATTTCATTTCATCATTTCTAGTCACATCTGGATCTGACACAAATTTGTTATGATCCAACACTTTTTTTGAGTGGAATTTCGCATTTTTTCATATTGTTAGATAAGAGTGACTTGTCAAATAGATTGAAAGCATCCTAGATTTTGATTGCTTTAGGAAAATATTATTAGTTTTGATGACTTTTTTTATTGGATCTCTTTTCTCATTCTGGCAATATGAGGGGGGTTGGGATGGCCTAGTGCTCTAGAGTGCCGCACTTCAACCCCTAGCTGGCCGGTCACCTCTGGCTTGCGGCTGTGGTTTCGAGCGTATGTGGCATGGAGATAGGGGCGCTTTCTCAACCTCGTGGGTTTCCTCCGGGCACTCCGGTTTCCTCCCACTACTAAAGACCCCTAGGCGCAAGCGAATTATTGAAATAAAATTGAAAACCATATGTTAGTCCCGAAATGACCTAGTTTGTGTTGAGTGGACGTTAAACCCCATTTCTCTCTCTCTCTCTGGCAATATGATTTTAGAAACTAATTACCGATACTCTATTACTAATCACATCTATGATATAAATTTGGGCCAGGACCCAGGGTAGGCTTGTAAACATAAACTTTGGTAAGATTACTATAATTTTAAAATCCATCTGAATAATATATGTAGCCCGATTCACTTTGAGCCATAGAAAGTAAATTATTTTTATACTATGGTTCTGAAAAACTTAGTCACCTCTGGAAAATAATCTATTGTACAATTACATATTCCATTCACAAAATAACAGTAGATCTCTCATGAAATAGTTATGAAATTGGGACATACAGAATGGAAGCTAATTGCCGGTTGCGTCACTAAAATCATTTTGTAAAGAAGGTTGACACCTTGCCATATCTATCAAAAAGAATCGTAGAACTTTTATGACAATCCATATTTTGTATGAAAAAGCTAAGTTTCTTCTCATTTTTGAGTTTGGACGTTTATAAAGATAATATGCCTGCTATTTTGTTTCTATCTTATATACTTTGCAGTAAGATTACTTGCAATTTTCTTGCTTTGCCTTTCAAAGTATTTCTATGACTTATTTCTATCCTAAATTGTATTTTCTTTATAGAATATAGTGTTGCATAAATATTGACCCTTTCTATGCAGACTGTGGTCAGATTCCCCTCCATAACGCTGTGGTCAAAACTATTGAATGTCATGAGCTTATTTTAATTACAATATTAGCTTTGAAAATAGAAATGTTTTTGTTTCTTAGTATACACTCAATCAGTGATATCCTTAGTGAATAAAATTTAGTAGCCTGGTGATCAATTGTTTCAATTTAATTCTCCTATGTAATTGATTTTGATTGAATTTTGTCTTGGGCAATTTTTATCCCCCCCCCATTCATTATTTATGTTGTTTACGTTCATCATATGATGTGTCATGACAGAACTTGCAGTCTACAGCACAAGCATTAAACCATCAGACTATTGACTTGCCCAACTTCCTAGTTTCAGTATAGTTGCCCATCTTCCTAGTTTCAGAGTAGGTTTAAATCTTGGGATCTAATCTGCCTACTTAGAATGAAAAAAATAGAATTTATTTGTAAATAACCATAGTGAATAAGACATACTATGTTAAAGGGGCCAAATCGCTAATATTTTGGACCTAGAAATTGACATAAATGTGTCGCAACGTATATAATAATGTAATATGAATGCTTATCTGATTTACATTCAAAAATTTTCGTTTTTACTCTAATTTCAAATTAGTTATGTTCAGCGAAATGGCAATTTATAGTGTCTGGTTATATAGTTTACACTGATAGTATGTATTGCGCATGCTCTCCAGATAAGAATATGGTGTCAAGCCTCGTTTTTTTGAGTCCCTTGTTACAAATGGCGTTGAAAAGCATTATGGTACATGATTCGTGTACCAATGGTAAAATGTTTCTATTTTGTATTAAATATTGTATATCAGAAGCCCATGCTTTCCTGGTAAGATCACAACATCATTGTTGATTCAAGTTGACAAATAATTTGTGTTTTCAATGTCGAAGATTTTGGATGATATTGAGTTAGATGGTTAAACTTCATTACATAAGGAATTTATAGAGCTCTAAAAATCAGACATTCACAGTATCTTGATTATATATACCTGTAATATTATTAATAATTTAACAGCTTAGCGTAAGATACAAGTTATTTAACACCAATATCAATGTTGATGTTAACAAAAGGAGGTAGTAGGTGTAAGACCAACTACATAATTGATATACACTCACAAATCTGTTTATTGTGTCTAGATCTACATAGCATGTTAAAAGTATATGTAAAGTTGGCTGCTGGAATCAATACCTACGTGATATCGATGTAGTTTAATTTAATGAAATGTCTGAACATAAAACTCCAAAGTTGCCGTTATAACATTGTATTTTTTTCTTTTTATCCATATTAGACTTTAGATTGTGTGGGTGTTGTTTCTGATGTCATAGAAATCTTTTATTCTGGCATTGACTAATTTTCTGTCTGTATACATACATGCTAATGATTTTACCATACAATTTTAAAGTGAATTAATAATATTATATAAAAATCTAATACAATGGAGTTCACCACTCACAACAACAATAACACAAAATGATTAAACATGTGAAATCCGTTTAAAAAGTTTCAGAGGTAATTGTAATCCTTAGAGTGTTAATAATGTTTTGTAAATCAAGATTTATAACTCTGGGAGTATATGTTGAAATCATTCAAGATCATTTAATGAGCTGAACAACTGGTTAAACTATTTGTGAATATATGGCTACTTTAAAATGTGGGCATTTCAAAATCGACAGAAATTTGCTAATACTCTGCTACCTTCATTCATGTAAAATCATGATGTCCCAAGGTAGCTGATTACAATTTTTTTATTTTTGTCTATAGCCCATTTATCGCCTATGGTAAGGCATCAGGAAATAATTGAATCAGTGCTCAATAGGCCCTAAAAGATATAAAATAAAATTTTGCGATAACACAATAGTAGAATGTTGATTTCCCAATTTCAAAGTAGCAAGCATTGACCATAAGAAATGATATAGAACACGCACATTTGAACTAATCTGAATTGGAAATGTTATCTTATCTTGTCATTGTCTCTTGGTTACATCTATTTTTTCTTGCGGGGAATCTTTTTTGATATGCACTCTGTAACTTCATGTGAGGTCAAGAAGTTGGACACAATTATGTGACTACATATTATATAAAGATATAATCATGTGGGTTAAAATTTCAGACGTCCAATCATTATTCTAATGTATTAAAGATACATTATGTAAGATTTAGATATAGAGCTGGCTGTTCTTGCTATAATGGTAGTTACTCTAAGTAACGTAAATGTTTCGGCTCTGGCCTCCACTACGTTACTATTCCCCCTTATTAACAACTAGTATGAAAATAAGGCCTTTCCCTCATCTCCGTTCTAAGACTATTTTGGAATCCTTACCGTCTATTTTTCACAGTGATACTGCTTTAGTCGCCAAAAGGAATCATTTCTTGTCACATCCGACACAAATTTATAAAAATCCAACACTATTTTCATGTAGAATTATGCGATACAAATAGATAAACAACTTTCATTTAAATGCAGCCGCCATTTTCAATCTACAGCTCAGCCACCATTCCAAATTTCGGACTGGAATTTTACTGTAAACGAAAATTCTCGCTGTACATGGAATAATACATAGACTATTTTATGAAGGTCAATATAACGCGTTGTTCTGTTTTATAGATTTTGTGTAATAATTAATCACGCATGTCGAATAAAAAAAAACTTTAGTGACCGTGTACAGCACGAATTTTCGGTTACGGTAAAATTCCATTCCGAAATTTGGAATAGTGGCTGAGCAGTAGATTGAAAATGGCGGCCGCATTCAAATAAAAGTTGTTTATCTATTTGTATCGCATACTTCTACATGAAAATAGTGTTGGATTTTTATAAATTTGTGTCGGGTGTGACAAGAAATGAATCCTTTTGGCGACTAAAGCAGTATCACTGTGAAAAATAGACGGTAAGGATTCCAAAATAGTCTTAGAACGGAGATGAGGGAAAGGCCTTATTTTCATACTAGTTGTTAATAAGGGGGAATAGTAACGTAGTGGAGGCCAGAGCCGAAACATTTACGTTACTTAGAGTAACTACTATAATGGTTCAAATATTGAAAATTTCATTCAAATTACCTTATTTCTGAGCAAAGTTATGAATGAGGGAAGGGTTCATTATCGTAGCAACAGTACTTGACAATGAAGTCTAAGTGTTGATTTGTTGTTTAATCATTAAATTTGTAAATCTCAATCAACCATCCAGAGAGAGAGAGAGAGACATGGGGTTTAACGTCCACTCAACACAAACTAGGTCATTTTAGGACTAACATATGGTTTCATTTTATTTCAATAATTCGCCTGTGCGTAGGGGTCTGTAACAGTGGGAGGAAACCGGAGTGCCCGGAGGAAACCCACAAATACGCTTACACTAGGGCTCGAAACCACAGCTGCAAGCCAGAGGTGACCAGTCAGCTAGAGGTCGAAGCGCGGCACTCTAGACCACTAGGCCATCCCCCCCCCCCCCCCCCCGGTCATCCAGAGAATTGTCATGTGAATAAATTTCTAAATAATAGTTTCAAACCAAATTAAAGATCTGCTATAGTCAGATTTATCTCTCACATAATGCAAAGTAAAGGATAAGATTAAACTCTCAATATTGATGAACTGAAAACCTTTATTTAAAATAGCATTATGCAAGAGCAAAGTCTGCTTATTACAGGTCTTTCTTTAGGCCTGAAATGTTATCTAAATAATCAATTAGACATTAATTAACATATCCAGACCATAATAAACTCTTGATGGCAAGGCTAGCCTTTGATGTTTGTGGATTAAATTCATATATGCTGCTTAATGGCCGTTGATAATTAAATCAATCAAGTGGATAATCGAGACTATGCTGTTTATATTAATGATTTGAGTAATGATGACCGAGGCTATGTGAATATTTCAAACGCTTTTTTCTCGGCTAATAGTGGATCAATTTGACAAAAATTTACAGCAAATTACCTTTACACTATCTAGTTTTTAACTATTATAGTTAGAACTGCCATCTCTTTATCTTATCTCCCATAATGTAACTTTAAAATCAATTTGAAAAACAAACAGTATGGACGGAGGTAGACCCTGTAAATTGTGAACTTGCAGAGTTACTTTCTATGAATTTGCAACTGTCTAAAATTATTTAAATTTTAAAGTTTTGAATATGAATTCATTCTATCTATCATTTAATATTTTCAGTTTGTTGGTTTATTTCTACTGGGTACTGGTATATTGGTGGAAATTAGTCGTCAAGATTATCATGCATTGAACAAAAACCTGGCATTACCAGTAGCTCTACTAATATTAGTTGGTCTTATTATAACTATAAATGCTATATGTGGATTGGTTGGTACCATTACAGAGAACCCAACTCTGCTTAAAGTGGTAAGTATCTAGCTAAAAATGAAATACAAATCTTAATACACTAGAAATATTTGTTCTAATGCCATTCATTCGGTGATAAACAAGATCTTTTACAGGTGTATGGACTGGGTAGTACTTAGTCTTATTTGTTAATGTGATGATGGCAGAAAGGGCAAGGGCATGACGGAGGCACCTTAAAAGGGTTGAATTCTGACATTTTTGCCTTATTGTTCCTAAAGCACTTGCTGGATTTTACCCATATTGTTAGAATATAAATAGAACTTAATCACATGGGATCTTGTATCTATTGATGATTAAAATTTCCTTGCAGTTTTTGGGTATTACAATATTGGCATTCCTGATACAAGTAACAATTGGTATTGTGGCTTTTGTTTACAGAGAACAGGTAAATATCCTTGGTTATATTTCAGTAGCATTTTTACTAGTACATGTCCGAAATTTCACCACTGTGGATTGGTCTGCCCATTATACTTTATTAAGAATATAGGGAATATTTTATAGATATAAAATCCCTTCTAAAAGCAGGTGATGAAATGCTTATGGATTTATTCAACTTGTTTTATTTCAATAAAACATACTCCATTTCATATTATACCTTTGGGACCTTTTGGAATGCATGAATTGTGTACTTCCTATTGATTTTATCAGCTACAGTATTAATATTGAATTCAAGGGTTTTTAGTCTATCATAGCTTGTCTGGTACCTTGATAAATAATCCTCCCTGACCGTATGACCGTATATTGCCGTCGCCCCTGTCCGTCCGTCTGTCGGACCGTCCGTCCATCGTCCACAATTTCTTGTGAACGCACTAGAGGCTAAAGTTGATATTTGATTGACTTTAGATTTATACACATTGTTTAAGTTTGTGAGACGAAGAAGCCTATTGAATTTTAGCGATTTCCGATAATTACTGCCAGAGTTATGACCCTTGATCACTTTGAAAAATCTTGTGAACACTGTAAAGGCCAAAGTTAATATTTGTCCATCGTCCACAATTTCTTGTGAACTCACTAGAGGCTAAAGTTGATATTTGATTGACTTTAAATTTATACACAGTGTTTAAGGTCATCAGACGAAGACGCCTATTGATTTTCAGCAATTTCCGGTAATTACTGCCAGAGTTATGGCCCTTGATCTCTTCAAAAAATCTTGTGGACACTCTAGAGGCTAAAGTTAACATCTGATTGACTTTAAATTTATACACAGTATTTAAGAGCATGAGAAGAAGAAGCCCAATGATTTTCGGTGATTTCTTATAATTACTGCCAGAGTTATGGCCCTTGATCGCTTTGAAAAACCTTGTGGGTGGTCTAGAGGCCAAAGTTAATAACTGATTGACTTTAAATTGATACACAGTGTTTAAGGTCATGAGACTTAGAATCCTATTGATTTTCAGCAATTTCCGATAATTGCTGCCAGAGTTATGGCCCTTGATCACTTCAAAAAATCTTCTGGATGCTGTAGAGGCCAAAGTTGATATCCAATTGACTTAAAATTGATACACAGTGTTAAAGGTCACGAGACAGAGAAGCCTATTGATTTTCAACTATTTCCCATAATTACTTCCAAAGTTATCTCCCTTGATCACTTTGAAAAATCTTGTGATGTTTTAGGGGCCAAACTTTATCCGATTGACTTCAAAGTGATACACAGTGTTTAAGACCTTGAGAAGAACAAGTATATTAATTTTCAATGAATTTTGATAACTGAACAGCTTAATACATAATATTAAATGTTTTGTATACCATGGTATATGTTAGCATGGGCCAGAACTTTATAAAAACCAAACAAATTCTAATGATTTTCTGAGCTGTTACTCTTAATCAGATTTAAGTGTAATATAAATGTTTCATTATCGAAATAAGTAAAAATATGCGACAACTCTTGTTGACTGCCCGGACGATTTAACTGCTGTGGGCGTATGTTTCGTTGCCTGGCAAGCTATCTTTTTTTATGCTACCTTGGGAGTTTTGGATATAACACTATTAATTATGGAAAATTGTCAACATACCTTAAAAATAATATTATTTGAAAGTGATCTCTTTATAAGATACACAAGAAATTTAACAAGTTTACATTTCTTTGATGGGACTGCCATTTTTGTTACAAATTATGATGTGTAGTCAATGAAAGACAAACAACAAAATCAATTTATGAGCATTATATGGTTATGCATACAATAACTATTATTCTAGATTGTGCTCAAGGCTAGTCTATGTACTGTAGGTGTACTGCATCTGGTAGTATCAGTTGGAATTAGACAAATCAATTTTATTTATCTATAAAATGTTATCAGGAGGTATAACATACTTGACTGTATTAAAGTTCACGGTTATATTCATTTTTTATTGCGTGTAACAGACATAATCTAATTGTACTGAGAGCATGAATACAATTCATGTAGACATAACTTTGATTAAGTAGACGTGTTACTATCATATAAGATAGAAAGATTATATGTGTTCTTGATTCTGAAACATCTCATTTAAAAAAAACACTGGTTTGTTTCCAAAACAATTGTGTTGTGTCCTTAATTTCGTTTAATCGCAAGGATGACTTCACATTTGCTTTGGTGGGGTGGTGTGGATGGCCAAATCATTAGCATGCATGCTTTGTTTCATAAAGCCGGTCATTGAGTCAACTGGTGTGGTTTCGAATCGTACATGAAAAGGAGTAGTATCGCCTGTCCAACCAACCTGTGTGTTTCCTCCCACTGCTAAAAACCCCTACACACAGGGAATTATTGAAATAAAATTAAACCATATGTTCGTCCCGAAATGACCTAGTATTGTCGAGTGAATGTTAAACTCCATTTATCTTTCTCTCTTATATTAGCTTTGTACAAATTGATTTAACAAATTCCATTCTTTAGATATACAAATTATATTCTTTAGGTATACAAGACATTGTTAAAATTGTAATTTTGTTTTGTGTTATGGTAATCTTGTAGTAAGAGTTGTTAGAAGTGAGATGTATTATTGATTCTATATAAAATCTTACAGTAACATTAAGCGTGATAGGATATTAGGATCAGTAATCTAATCCCACTCCACCTCTCTCTAACTTACCACTTTATATAAATCAATATTTTTACACTAACATCTAGCCATGTTTTTTTGTTGAAACATTAAAACTACTATAAGAAATTATCAACACTTGACTGATGATTTCAAGTCAAATTTTACCCAGAGCTAAAAACCAAAGGTTTCTCATTACAACTGCTATATAAAATCGTATTTTGTTTAAATCATGATATAAATCACAGGTTTTCGAGGCTACATGTCAATCAAATTAGAATTAGATCTTTTGGGGGTTACAAGTTGGATGTATGGTTGGTCAACTTTTAATCAGACTGGTAATTTACTGGAAAACTGTAACCTGTTCATCAGTTTTTAAAGGCAAAACCTAATTTGATTAGTAGATTTGATATAGTCAAAATGTCTTTGCTGACAGGATCTAAACCGGAAATCTGAACTGATAAGAGATGATTGTAGGAGTACTAAATTATATCTCTTTACTTAAAATGTCAAATAACAATTACAGGAAATGGAATATATAATTTATTTTAATATATGTTAGAAGGATATAATTTGAGAGGTAGACATCATATTACAATTGAATGATAAAAGAAATGTGAAATCAAAAATTGTTTCAAAGTACTGTAAAACATGAAATTATTGCGAGCATGAAATTATTGCGACAATTGCGAGCGAGGCCCGCTCCCAATAATTTCATGAAAATTTGTTAAAATATCGGCCATATTGAATTAATCCCCCCTTCATTACTCTGTCGCATATTTTGCAATTTTCGCCCGCACATAAAGTTTTCGGCCTTCTGTTTAACAGCGCGTTTAGTTATTGAATCTTTCGTTGATTTAGTCGGTGTTAACAGTTCAATAATCTCACTATTTGCGGCAGTAATATTGTCATGCTCCTCAACAGTGCTTGCATTATCGGGATTTGGCAAGCCGAGAATTTCCTCAATAAAACAATTCTCATTTTGTTTTGTATTAGTTACAAATTTAAACATCGCCATTTTGATAGTAATAAAAAGTGTCATGTGCCATGTGTTTTATAGTCGTTCATCAGCTTGGAGTTAATAATCAACAGATCAAATTTAATAATAATTATTTAAAAATTATTTAACAATGATTATTTAAGAATGGAGTTTGATAACAGGTATTTAATTTTCTTTGATCTGTTGAATACAGACTCAAAGCCATAATCCTCAATAGTTGTTTATTTACTGTTACTAATGATCACCAATCAACCGATGTTTTGAAGAGCCAACTGTCACCTCAAAATCTACCACATTTTATAGACCAATTTACTAAAAAAATTATTTAAATTTGCAATAATTTTTTCCCCACTATAGAAATTTGCAATAATTACATTTCGCAATTATGTTTCACCACCCCAACTCGCAATAATTTCATGTCGCAATAATTTAGTGTTTTACAGTAAACTAAATTCCCAAAAGCCCTCACAAACAAAACAATGGAATTGAAGGATTAAAAGAATTTAAGCAGACTTTATTCCATAGCTTAGCTATTATTATCAACTATATGATATTATGCCATATCAGTTTCCAACGGTTGTTGTAATATTGATAAGAGAGATATCAAGATTTTTTGATCTGTTTAGATATGAAGCGGTCATTACTAGTGGGATTTTTAATCATTAATTTCGTGTATGTATATGGAGTTTTATCTTAGTGGACCAACTGAGGTCCTTATCCCGACCTTTGTAGTTGGACATAGATTAATTAAAAATGTAAACATATCTTAACCTATTTGTACTGAAAGAAAGTAAAATTTTATCAAAAAGGCATCAAATTCTTCTATATTTGCCTGATGTTTGGCAACACACATGTATATTCCAGAGAATTTTCAATTTAAAAATATATTGTCTAAAAGGTCTGACTGACCTTCAACCCTCAATCTCCTCCGGAATGAGTAAACATTTCAAAAGGATAAATTTAAATGAGTTAGTTTCATATAGATAGAAATTGAAATAGAAGATGATACATTTGTAAATTGAGTGGTATAATTTTTTAGTAGACAGATATCATTACAATAATTAAATATCTTCATAAAGTAATAGACAAGCAATATTCTAATGGAAAAATGATAAATGTATGTGTGGTAATAATGAGGAGTAGAAATGATATTGTGCATTGTTTATATTGTATAATAAATAGTGAAGGATGTTACTATAAATAACACTATGATGTAGTACATTGTGCCAATATCTATTGATTTCCAATACTTGCACTTTATTCTACATGTACTGTGAACATGTTATCACAATTTTACTCTCTCTATACATACAAGTCTATTTTTACAAATGGTTTCAATATTTTGATTTAAATGAATCCTAGATAGCTAAAAAGTACAATTAATGATGATTTGATGGAACAGTGTGTATTTTAAGGGAGTGGATATTCGCCATGCGCATGGCGAATAACCCAGACCCATAAGGATGGTTATTCGCCATTCGTTTTATATAATAAACTTAAAATCCTTGCAGATTGTTTGTGCTTTTATTGAAACTGCATGCCTAGAATACATTTTTAATTGTTATTTGTTATTTGAAGCTTCAACGTGTAAATGAAAGCCTTCGTTCACAGCGAAGCGAAGACAGGGAAACCGACAGCGTGTGTACATGGAAGTAGAACACATGTGAAAAGTTCCGTACTCTGTAAAATTTTGTATCTTTACTAATCCAGAAACATTGAAAACGCATTTCTTTGTACTTTTGTTTATCACAAAGTATATAAAATACAAACTGAGTCTAATTCCATTCCTGACGAGCGGAAGCAATAGAGGCTTATTGAAATTGTTCTATTTGATCTGCCCGTCCGCCTACCACACGGAGTAGTCTATCCATATATTTCGTTGCCAACCGCATGTTTTATCTGCGACCTGTAGTTTATATATTTTATTTTCCATTCCTATATTTCATTCCCTACCAAGAGAGAGAGAGAGAGAGAGTGTGTTTAACGTCCACTTGACACAATGTAGGTCATTTTGGGACTAACACATGGTCCAATTTTATATCAATAATACGCTTCCGAGTAGGGGGTCTTTAGCTGTGGCTAGATATCGGAGGACCCGGAGAAAACCGAAGAGGTTGGACAGGCACACTACCCTCTCTTTCCCTATCGTTTATTTTATTGTCATACACATGATTCATTTACAACTACTCCAGATAAACATTTTCGGCCGGAATCACTAGATTAGCGAGTCAACGTCTTACTGACTGAGCTACCGTGCCCACCCACACTAAAGTGCATAAGGTTGGTTTGCGGGAAGGGGGTTGCGCATGCACTTTGTATCAGGTTTTATCAGGTGCGGATTCAGGATTTTTTGGAGGGTCTAGGTTTGATAATTGCTTAACTAATTGTGCTCAACCAATTAACGGGGGGTTTGGGGGCCCTCCCCCAGAAAAAATTGGTAAATTAGATTTGATTTGGTTCATTCTGACGTATTTCCGGAAGGTAAATTTGATAATTGCTTAACTAATTGTGCTCAACCAATTAACGGGGGGTTTGGGGGCCCTCCCCCAGAAAAAATTGGTAAATTAGATTTGATTTGGTTCATTCTGACGTATTTCCGGAAGGTAAATTCCAAAATTACAGGTCTAAATCGCCAATAAAATCGCATAAAAAATTTTCAAGCCTGAGCAGGGGGGGGGTCCGGACCGCCTGGACCCCCCCCCCCCCCCTCTGGATCCACGCCTGGTTATGTAGTCAAGTAGCAAGCGTGGATTTGATTCTGTGCTTGTACACGTCGACCGTTTTTCCAATCTCGTGAGTTTTCTCTGAGTCCTCCCACGACTAATGACCCCTATGCGTAAGTGAATTATTAAAATAAAACTAAACCATATGTTAGAGTCCAGAAATGACCTAGTTTGTTTTGAATAGAGGTATTTCGAACAGACTCTCCCTGTCTGTGTAGTCGATCAGGGTATACGGCGAATATCAAGGAGTAAGGCCGCGTGTCTAATCTCGTGGGTTTTCTCCGGGTCCTCCCAAGTCTAAAGACCTCTATGCACAAGTGAATTATTAAGATAAAATTGAACCATGTTAGTCAGCCCCCCCCCCCCCCCCCCCCCCCCCGAAAGAAGATTTGCCAACCATAACTCTAAAATACCTACTGTAGAATGTAACATGTGCCCCTCCTAAAAACTTCACTGCCCTTCCGAAGCCAGCAATGGCAGCAAGCTGGCTACGGGCCTGGGGCATATTTCACGAAATTTTAACTAAGGTAAGATCCAAATTTTAGTAATTTGATTGGACAATATTAGATTGATTTTAGTTCTTAGCCAATCAAAATTGAAGTATCTACTAAAATTTGGATTTTATCTTTAGTTAAAATTTCGTGAAACGGGGCCCCGATGTTAGTCCAGAAATGACCTAGTTAGTTTCAAATGGTCGTATGGCGACCGACTCTCTCACTCTTTCGCTGTCTCCGTGTGGTCCGTCAGGGTATGCAGTGAATATCAACATAAAATAAAACATTGCCAAAGACAGACAAGTAATTACTAAAATGAAATATTTTATTATTATCTTATTGTACACAATCTATTCTTTCTACACCCATATTTTTTGTACGATTCGTTTTTATTTTTCATTATTTAGCAGCATGTTTGATTTCATTTGTTTTGTTTTTTTTTTTATATCTACTCGAACCTTTTATTTTCAAAAAATGTTTATTTCCAAATGCATATACTTGAATAAAACTATTTTGTCTTATTTAAACTAAACTTTTCAAAGACAGGTCATAAGGTATGGTACTCTTTCGGGTAGTCACCGCTAGGCTATAAATAGACCTCCAATGGCACTCTGCCAAACGAAGTTTGTTGTAGTATTTATTTTCGCATTTTTACTGCAACGAAAATGATATATGTTCATTTTGTAGGATGAGGATAAACTAGTTTAAGTGCTTTGTGGCATTACCACTCGACCAGACATCGTGATAGGCCAGAGAAAATCGATTTTAAAAAAAAGAATGGCGAATAATAAAAACGAATGGCAAATAACGTAAACGAATGGCGAATAACTCTTTGCCATACGCATGGCGAATATCCTCTGCCGTATTTTAATAAAACAAAAATTGATATTTTGGGGGCTGTGGTAGTTGAGTTTCAAAAGAATTCAATTCATGACTACAGAACAATAGGAGGTTAAACCCCATTTAATTCAATTTTAGGTGGAAATCTATTTTTATACGCCCACATTTTCATGTGGACGTATTATGTCATCGCCCCTGTCCGCCCGGACGTCTGTCCACAATTTGTTTGTGGACTCTCTACAGGTCACAATTCTTATCCGATTTTGACGAAACTTGAAATATAGGTTTATCCCCATAAGATCTCGGCTGCTTTCGATATTGGCATATATCGGATGTAAACTTCATGGATTATGGCCCCTGATTGTACGAAATATCATGTTTTTAGCTTGTGGACCCTATAGAGGTCACAATTTTGAACCGATTGTGAAGAAACTTGACATGCATGTTTATAACCCCAAGATCTTGGTTCCTCTCGATATTTGCGCCCATCGGATCGTAACTTCCTGAATTATGGCCCCTGATTGTCCCAAAAATCGCCCTTTTTAGCTTGTGGTCCGTCTGGAGGTCAAAATTATTATCCGAATTTTGAGCCGAATGTGAAGAAACTTGACATGAATGTTTATAACCCCAAGATCTTGGTTCCTTTTGATATTTGCGCCCATTGGATCGTAACTTCCTGAATTATGGCCCCTGATTGTCCCAAAAATCGCCCTTTTTAGCTTGTGGTCCGTCTGGAGGTCAAAATTATTATCCGATTTAAAAAAACGTTTCATTATGTCACCGTTACATGGTAATAAAGGTTGAGTTCGAATTTCGTGAAAATCGGACCAAAATTGACATACAAAATGGCCGCCGTTTGTACGCGAATAGTGTGAAAATATGTTATTTCAAGGTTGTGGACCCTATAGAGGTCACAATTTTGAACCGATTGTGATGAAACTTGACATGTATGCTTATAAGCCAAAGATCTTGGTTCCTTTCTACATTTGCGGCCATCAGATCCTAACTTCTTGAATTATGGCCCCTGATTGTCTGAAAAATCGTCCTTTTTAGCTTGTGGTTCCTCTGGAGGTCAAAATTATCATCCGATTTAAAAAAAACGTTATGGCTATATCACCGTTATATGGTAATGAAGGTTCAGTTCAAATTTTGTGAAAATCGGACCCAAATGGACAGACAAAATGGCCGCATTTGTATGCGATTAGTGTGAAAATATGTTATATCAAGGTTGTGGACCCTATAGAGGTCACAATTTTGAACCGATTTTGATGAAACTTGACATGCATGTTTATAACCTGAAGATCTTGGTTCCTTTCGATATTTGCGGCCATTGATTCGTAACTTTCTGAATTATGGCCCCTGATTGTACGAAAAATCACCCTTTTTAGCTTGTGGTCCCACGGGAGGTCAAAATTATTATCCGATTTAAAACAACGTTTGATTATATCACGTTGCATGGTAATGAAGATTGAGTTCAAATTTTGTGAAAATCGGACCAAAATTGACAGACAAAATGGCCGCCGTTTGTACACGATTGGTGTGAAAATATGTTATATCAAGGTTGTGGACCCTGTAGAGGCCAGCATCTTACCCACTTAGCAACATGATCCCGAGTCGAATTTGAAGCCTACTGAAATGCACCTTTATAACCCAAAGATCTTAATTCATTTCGATATTTGCACATATCAAATTCTAACTTAATGATGTCGGAAAAATCACTTTCGGTATTGCTTGTTCTCTATCCATCTCTCGAAAATGTGGGCGTATCCTGCCTGGCAGTGCCAGCCTATCTTTCAGGAATAATTCTGATCTCTAGTATTGTACATTTGATCAAATTATCATGTTGATAAGACGTTAAACTTCATTGATTTCCTTTACAATATCCACACCAATCTGTTTCACAGAGAATTACTTAGGAATTAACTCTGTAACAGATAGTGTCCAAAGCACGTGCGTTGACTGCAGTCATTGGCTCAACGGCTCGTGCAATGTTTACTTAACACCTAACTGCTTCGGGCAAAATGACGCATTTTACTCCTTTTAATACCCATTTACACGTAATAGGAAATATTTTTTAACTTCAATTACTTCAAACGTCGTTATTTATTTTTCTGTTACCTCAAAAAAATGTTTGAGAATTTAATATGTCGGAGTAAAAAAGTTAATATGCCGTACTTATTAAGCCTTGTCGATGTCATGCTTATCAGTGATTGTAGCGGCCAAGCGAATATTCACTGCGGGATCAGTTTGTATCCACACCAGTAGCTTAGCTGGGATTTAGCTAAGATTGTATTTAACTTTTCTCTCAATATACTAAAACTTCATTGATTTCCTTTACAATATCCACACCAGTAGCTTAGCTGGGATTTAGCTAAGATAAGACCCACTATTTGTATTTAACTTTTCTTTCAATATACTAAATTTTGGTCTTATTGTGGAACTTGCAATTATGTCCCTTAGAAATCCAACTTTGTTAATTCAACTAATACTGTCAGTGTTGGTCATAAAGAGCTAATAACATTCAATGCTGAAGTGCGCTGGTAGCGTTGCAATCCCAATATTGGAACGTCTGTATAAAATCTTTGATGAGCTGTATAAGATATAGAAGAAGATTATTACCATTTCCCCCCCAATACTATTGATACCGTGTTAATATGCATGATTCACTATGAATAGGTCCATTGTAAAAGTTCACCAGATTAACCCCAGTTGATTACATAGGATAAAGAGATCAATTAACTAGGTGACATGTCGTGACCCTTTTTGTCATAACACTGGCATTCAATTTCTATGGCGTCTGACTATTTAATAACTAATCATGAAATCTGCTACTATATCAAGTTGTCTTTGCCGTTTCATATAGAATACTGTGTTTTAATACACAGTGTAGATAGGGTTAGTGTAGTCTATTCCCCAACCCTTTTCTGAGAAAATGTAGTGTCAGTATTTGTAGATTATTAGCTTGAATTTAAATATACAAACATAATTTGAAAAACATATCCGAACATTAATTTTTCCAGATACTCAAATGGAAATTTTGGCAATTTATGAATTTTAACGTAGCTTCCATTATTATGCTTTCCAGATGATTCGTTGACAAACTATAATAATGAGGTTATTTTATTCATTGTTTTGGTCTTCGAAGGAATTATTAGTGAGCAGAAATTCCACCCTGTATCTATTATCACTCGTCAATTCAGTCAGTTATATGGAGGGATAACTCGTGTTTTCCTTTGGCGTTCGTCACTTCCAATTCATGAAACCTTTATTACG
Source organism: Patella caerulea (assembly GCA_036850965.1). Taxonomy (NCBI): domain Eukaryota; kingdom Metazoa; phylum Mollusca; class Gastropoda; family Patellidae; genus Patella; species Patella caerulea. The sequence goes on along the minus strand of JAZGQO010000004.1, from coordinate 16,245,681 downwards.
CATTTATCGTAGCAATAATCTCTGTGTTAAAATTTTTTGGGGAATGTGTTTAACCAGGTCTATCACATATTTGATAATGACTGGCACCAATATTGCCCTTTAATTGAACAATAGTTAAATAATGTTTCTTACTCAATTTTCTTATGAGACGTTGTTATTTAATCACAGAAACGAAAGGTAAATTATTTAAAAACTGGTATCACACTAAATACATCATTTTTATACGCCCACATTTTCATGTGGACGTATATTGTCGTCGTCCCTGTTCGTCTGTCTGGACAGACGTCCATCCGTCCACAATAGTTTGTGAAGAGTCTACAGGTCACAATTTTTATGAATTCAAATTGTGTTACTCTATAATTTGTCCAAAGTCGGGAGAACACAGTTGATTTACAGAAACAAAATGGGCGAAACAGTCGATTTACACCAAAAGTAGATACTAAGATAGTAAGTAACGAAGAATGGTTGGACTGGCCGGAGTGAACTTCAGTGATCCCATTTCATCCGATCAATGAATTTTGATGAATGATTTCTTTATCAAGATTCAGTAAGCAAAATAGTTTTATAGAGGAGTTTTTCATTCTATGAATTTTGTAGGTTCCTGGGATTCTCAATTCTCATCTGATGTTTGGTGTGGAAGAATATACTAACAACAGTGGAATAAGACTAGCCATGGATTCAATACAGAAAAAGGTATTGTTATACAAAGTTTATATTAGTATTAGTAAAGTTATTATAGTCTGCTGTCAACTAGTATACCGATAGTGCAGATAAACATCAATACCATCTATGCATATGTATAGTTTATAGACCTATTACATTCTAATTGTTTGATTCTTAGAAATAAATTATATTACATCAAATGTATGGATTTTGTTCAGACTTGAAATATTTCATTCATATTGACAGTGACTATTCTAAGTTTGAAACATCAATAACACCAACTGTACATATTTGTTTAATCCATTACTTTCTGATTGGTGCAAATCACTTTCACTTACCTTATGTCAAAGTCAAATGTCAATATCTCATCTGCACTTTCGTGTATATATTTGATACACTCATGGTAATCGGTTGATTTTAAAATAATTAAACTATAAAGCCATCTGCATTTATTGTCAACTGCAAACTCATCACATGTTTCTTTGATTTCTAAAGAAATTTGAAGATCAACACATATTTAATTAGCTTACTGAAATTGAATGGTTCATTGTTTTAAAGTTTAAAATTTAAATGCGATTTGAACTTTGTTAAAATTTCAAATTGTTAACTCTGATCTGTTTTCTTTAGTTCCATTGTTGTGGTTTCAAGAGCTATTTAGACTATAGTTTGTATAATGATGATTTTAATTGTGTATCGGAGAAACCTCAGTCATGTGGTGTACCAAGTTCATGTTGTATAGAAGGCCTGGTAAATATCATTTTAACTTATAGTATATTATAACCACTTTTGGAAATTATGACTATTTTGATTTAACCAGTTTAACTTTTAGTATATTATGTCCAGTTTAACTTTTAGTATATTATATTCAGTTTATAATGAAAGTTCCCTTTTATCTTAAACAGAAGTTTATGTATCCATGTGATGATGATATTAATAATGAGATTATCTTTTGTAGAAAAGAGAACCTGCTGAGAACTGTGGATATGGTATTATAGGTAACGGAACTGTAAGTATAACTATACTCCTTGCAGAATTATTTCTGACTTATAGTGTAGGTTAAGCGAGTGAGTTTAGCACAAATGGGTTTAACTGTTGATCATATGACTGGTAACTCTGGTCCAAAAAAACGTATCTCACAAGGATTTCCTTCCTCAATATTCAAATGGTTTAATGAAATTAATGTATACTAATGTATATAAATGGAATTTTCAATTCATTTGTGTATACAAATATAACAGCCACCTTTTTGTAATCTTCCTTAAAATACCATGTATTTATATGTATGAAATACATTTCTTGTAGATTAGTGAGAAAGTATTTATGGATGGTTGTACAAATATGTTTCTCACTTGGTTGGCTGCTAATCTTGATCATGTTGGCGCTTCTGCTTTAGGTTTTGCCATTCCACAGGTAACTAAATATTTTTGCTATTTAAGTAAAAAAAACAGTTAAGCTATACAAAAAAACCAAACCATTCTGGTTCTCAGTCAATACTTCTAGTTCTTCTAATTTTAAGCTAAATACAAATTTATTTACAAGCAGTAACTAATCTACATTTAGTATAATTTCGGTATTTTTTATCACATTATTAAATGTAGTTCAGATAATCATTATCATCCACAAAAGAATGGACTTTATTAAGACTTTAAAAATTAAGTAGACAAACCAATGGTCACCATTTCTTGAGTGAATTTATGATTGTCTAGTGTCCTAGTGCCAGTGAAGGCAACAGTATTCATTATAAGGGTTGGATACTTTATAATTGAGTCAGTCTATTGGACACTTCCAAATCTAATGGGAGAAATGTTCATCTAGCAGAGATATCTGAAAACCAGAAAACAAATTTTTTTAAAGCCTGAAATATTGGACAACATGAATTATTCAATTGGAGTGGACTTGTTTCGATCATCCGTCTAAAGTTTCTAGAATGACTTGTGTTATTGAAATGGCAGATTGTTATCCCTTCCACAGTTGGAAGTAAAATAATACCGTATTTTCTGGTGTATTAGGCGAACAATACGGTAGATATAAGTACATTTGATAAAATACACTGCTAAGTTAGATAAAAGATTGTAAAATGATTATCACTAAAACCTGCACCAGGAAACTCGGAAATATCTAAAACGCCTAAACCTTTAAAATCTGTAATCTCTAAAAGAAGGGATCGTAAAAACCTGAAATTGGTCACCATTACAGATTATAGTAATTGCTGATAATGTAAAATTTATCTACCTATCAAAAGCATTCGTATTGTTAAATGATCGATGAATTATAAAATTTCTATTTATTTACAGATTATAGGAATACTGATAGCTTATTTCTTTTTACGGAAAGTTGTGGAACTGAGAGTTTGGTATCGTGTGGAGAATATGAGAACTTGATCGACTATAGATTACATTTCCTACACTACTGGCTTAATGCACAGATTTCATAGCTTGCACAGTTTTATTAACATGTATCACATCTAGTGTTGAAACTGATTAACAATCTGGATTCATTAATACCTGTATGCATATGACAACATCAAAAAGTAAACATATTAAAATTTTATATGAAAAAGAATAAAATAATTACTCAAATGTTGTTAGTTTTTTTTTGAGAAAAATCTGTTATGAAATTTGTCCATTATTAAATGGTATAAATATACATGTATACAGTAAAGCATGTTTAGATATATAATATATAATGATATAATATTGTGTTGGTAAGCTGCTATAATATACCAGGTGCTATATATAGTTAAAATATTCAGTCTATAAACCAATAATAGATAGCAAGGTTTCCATATAGTAGTAGTTGTAGTATTATTACATTACAAGAGAGGAGGAAATAACATGGATCTTACTGATAGATTTATTTAGAAAAGTAAATTCTCTGTCTAAAATTAAATTTTTCTGTTCGAATATTGGTGTGACAGACTTTTGTTAGAGGATTAGCATTCTGAGATTCCAAAGAAATGGCAGATACTTATGGACTATATGGAAGCCAGTCATATTTTAGTGTATTTAGTATGATAGATTTAGTAAATCAATCTACGATTCAACCCATATGTCTAATATCAATGTCTAAGAACATTTCACTTGCTATATAAAACTTGTAATTATGCAAATTAGAAATAATTATAAGGTGTTATGCATAATATTTCATCATGCTTTATATATATATTTGTTTTGATTGTTTAAAGAGAAATGGTCATGCATTATACATGTACATTTGTGTTGAATGTGGATACTGAAATTTTGAAAAGGGCATGGGATTTCATCTGCATACATAGAAAGATTTTGCACATTAAATGTGTAAGATTGCCACTCAGAGCAAAACAGTAGGACGATAAACCCCATTTAATTTCGATGGAGTATCTAGGTAAATAGAACTACTGTTTGTATACCAACTCCACACCCAGGATCTGCCCAGTGATGTTTTGTTACATTAAATATGTATTATTTTGTTTGAAGGCCAAAACCAATATTCACATTCTGTACACATAGTGCAGTTTCCCAGTCTTCGCTATTTTTGTTAGTATTTTATTGTCGATGTTTAGATCTGTAACTTTCTTTTTTTCTTCTTGAAATAAGAAAAAAGAAGATGTTCAGATTAAACAAGACAAAATAATTATATTAGTAATATTTTTCATTTCATTTTTATTTATTTTGAATTTATTTTTGGTGCTACGCAACTTTTAGACAGTATTGTCTGAGTATATTTTACTGCTTTTGTATTTTTTGTTATTATTACATCATGTTTATTTATTGTTTATAATTTCTATGTGTTCACACATTTTTATTTTTGGCTTTTTGATATTAAGTAGGGATATGTACATTCCTTATTTATATAAAGGAGATAAGGTCAGTTTTTGTAAACTTTATGGGATGACAAGTGTTGGTGTATAAGATACAAGGCATGTAGGTGATGCTGAATCGGATCACATGACTAACCTAGTTAGTGTTTTCAAATTTCCTTCCACTACTAAACTTAACTTCATAGTAAAATATGATGTGTTAGTTCCCAAAATTGAATAAACATTAAATGTAATTAAACCCTATCTCTTACTTGCCAAAACTGTTTCTGTAAAAAGACACATGCTTCTGATGAGTCTCTCTGGGTTAATCAGTTTACAAACAGGTTTTATAGTAGAACTATTGATATCCCACTATCTTCAAGGTTTTATAGTCGAATTATTGATATACCACCATTTTCAGCTTTAAAAAATTTGACTTTATCTCTTTCAATATTGGTAAAATAAAAGTGCTAAATGTTTTTACACTATTTAATTTGAGTTTTTCTGTTATTTATCTTGAATAATTTCTGGTAGGTATGGTAAAGATAGCGTATGTACAGAAATTGTACTTATGTTTATTTTCAGTGAAGAAACTGAGCATCGAAATATGGTTTGTTTGTTGTGATACAGTAGATAGTTGCATAATATTTGATGGTTCTAAAAAAAACATTTGTGAATCTCTATTAGTTATATATTTATATATATATATATATATATATATATATATATATATATATGGTTATATTATAAGTATTAACAGTTAGTTTGTTGTGATGTTGTGTGATATAAATTTGTTGTTTTGTATTGTCTATATAAATATGTGTTTATGTTTAACGTTCTAAAGCTGTATTCCTATACAGTGTATTTACTGAACAACAAAGAAGTTTTCCGGCGTGGTTCCCACTTGTCAGTTATGCAGGACAGAGGGCCTTACAAGGACATCTGCCTAGTTGTTCGATGGGACACACGTAAAAGTTTCCTTGACACATGGAATTTGATATAAGTGTAGGCCGTAGTGCTGCTGTCAGGACAAAATTTCCCTCATATCACAGTGTATGACATATGCCTGTCTTGAATATCCCAATTCAGAGCGGAACAGTAGGATGTTAAACCCCACTTCACTTCAACAATGAAGTAATAATATGATTTTCTGTGCTTTATATGAAAAACAAACTGATTATTCTTATATGAAAAAAGAATTTGTCATTTGTTTATTATATGATAATAATTACATCACTGGTTAGGGTATGGATTGGAATACAGCTTTATTGTAGAAAATGGTGTGTCTTTTTACTAGTGTTAGCTGTGATTTTCACAAAATTATTTGCAAAAATTCAGCATTTCTTAACAATTGAATTTAGTGAATTTGTTGTCTGTTGACTTTATATTAGTAGTTGTAGTTTTGTTGCCAGTTAAAAAATATTCCATAGGTTTATCAAAATACTAGTCATTATTCTCAATCATTAGTGTTTATAATAATGTTGCTTCAGTTTTCTTCCTTAACATATACCTCACTTTGTGTGTAAATGTAGGCACTTAGAATAATATATCCTGCCTTTTACTATACATAATATGTTGTTTTTCCTTAATGTACTATTAACCAATTATAGCAATACACAATAGCAAAATATGGAATATGGTTTCTATAATTTATTAGAATAATGCCAAGATGTAGAAATCCAGTCTGATTTTAAAACAGATCTTTTATACAGCAGGAGATATAGTTTTCCATTGGATATGGATTAGATTTAGATACTAAGAGATTATCAAATTCACTGACTTACTGCATTCCTTAAATTAAATTTAATTAATCTGCTGTGGCCCCGGTAATAAATCACCTGTTATGTAAAGAAAATACCGGTACATGTATGTATTGGTGTTTGTGAGATAAGGGTCCAAATAAGAAACCAGCAATTTGTATGTACTGAATTATGCACAGTAATAGATCTACAATGTTGTCATCCAGGTTCCGAGTAAAAATAATCTCATTTATAATACTCTTTACTCAATATATTTTGCATAAATATTTTTAATTATTTTGTTAAAATTTGTATCTTCATATTGTCAGCTTTTAGTTATGCTGTTTAACTAATAAAATATTTTGTTCAATTATACATTGTCAAGTATTTATGTTCGATAATATGGGAATATCATAGCTTAATCTAACCAATATAATCCTATAGATATATTTTCATTTTTGATTGGCATTTAGTAATTGAACATATTAACACAAGTTACATTTATCATTTACTTGATGAAGACAAGATTATCCTCGTGGAAATGTTACTTAGTATTTAACTTAGAAATTGTGTATCCTAGAGCTGGACAGGCTTAGACATCTATCTGGATACTGGATCAAAAACTGATACCAGCATAAAATTGTAACTTATTCTGGTGTGGTTATCAGGATTGTTGGGATTACACATGCCTATAAAATAGCTTTATGCAAACAGTCTGTTAAGCCAAGTTCTTTCCATTAACATAGAAATTGGATAATTGATATATGATATGGCATCTGGGCAAACTAGTAAACAAGGTACAGGTACACATATGAAGTTGTTGGGTCCCCTATTTGTCCTAAAACATACCCCATACTATAAACCGTTCTGAAATTTGTGGAGAATTAAAATAATGTCTTAATTATATGTTTCTCTAAAATATTCATATATAAGAAAGAATATACGATAACCCTTTGGTCTGAAGATATGGTGTCTGAAAGGTCCCACCAACTGAACAGTCCCCATCTCTATACAATTTATAATATTTTCTTGTTGAAAGTGATAATTTATATTTGAAGGAGGAAACAAATAGGAACTGAATGAGCATACTGTTTTCCACAGTTAAAAATCCATTGTTCACAGCCCACTACTCATTTGCCCTTCCAGCATGGTACACTATAGATCATAAGGCCCTTTATCTTTACATGTTGGGATTCCAATCAACACATCTTGGTGATAAGAAGAATCCTCTGCCCAGTTGTCGATGAATTATTTTTATTTAGTAGGGGGAATGTCTCCAGGAAAATTTGGACAAAAATGGAGGATATTAATAGTAATTTGTGGAGAAAAACTGGACCTGAATATAATATTCAATTTAACCAGCAACAAACGCACTATACTGCATTAGGAAATTTGAAATATGACATTTTTATACAGTTATGTAGGAGTCAGGGCCTTAATCTTTATCCCCCAATGCGTCTACATAACATGCTTGGTTTTCTCTGGATTTTTAAACCCCATTCTTGTCCCCATCCCCATTTCAATCGGGAACAATCACACAGACTATGAAAACATACTTTGCTTCTGCATTATTCCCAACAAACTTTTACAATTGCATAAGAGATTGTATTTGGTTAATTTCTTATAGGGTTTAATGTCCACTCGACACAAACTAGGTAATTTCGGGACTAACATATGGTTTAATTTTATTTCAATAATTCGCTTGCGTGTAGGGTTCTTTAGTAGTGGGAGGAAACCAGAGTGTCTGGAGGAAACCCACAAGGTTGAGAAGGTTCCCCTATATCCATGCCACACACACTCACACCAGGGATCAAAACCACAGCCGCAAGCCAGAGGTGAATTCTGAAGGAATCTACCAGTATTAGCCCTGCATCAATATGGCTCCTGTACATTTCATGAATAATCAATTTTTAGAGATCTGCTGTCGCTTTAATCATTCAATGAATGTGTTAATATCATGAAATGTCCAATGTTTGCTGAATTGAAGATAGGTTGCCAAACAACGAAACATACACCCACAGCAGCTAAATCATCCGGGCAGTCAACAAGAGTTGTTCCATATTTTTACTTTTTTCAGAAATTTAACATTTATAATACACTAATATCTGATTAAGAGTAACAACTCATTACGTAATAATCAGAAAATCATTAGAATTTGTTTGGTGTTTATCAAGTTCTGCCCCATGCTAATGTTTAGTATATTTAATATCATGGATTTAGCTGTTCAGTTATTAATATTCATCGAAAATCACTATACTTATTCTTCTCAAGACCTTAAACGCTGTGTATCAATATGAAGTCAATCAGATGTTAAGTTTGGTCTCCTGAGCATCACAAGATTATCAAGGGAGATAACTTTGGTAGTAATAATCAGAAATCTCTACCTTAAACACTGTGTATAAATACAAACTCAATCAGATATTAACTTTGGCCTCTGGAGCATTCACAAGTTTTTTTTTGAAGTGATCAAGGGCCATAACTCTGGCAGTATTTATCGGATATCACTGAAAATCAATAGGCTTCTTTGTCTCAAGACCTTTAACACTGTTTATAAATTTAGAATCAATCGGATATCAACTTTAGCAGCTAGCCATAACTCTGGCAGTAATTATCAGATATAAGTCAAAATCAATAGGCTTCTTTGTCTCAAGACTTTAAATACTGTGTATAAATCTATAGTTAATCGCATATTAAATTTAGCCGCAAGAGCGTTCACAAGATTTTTTTGAAGTGATCAAGGGTTATAACTCTGGCAGTAATTATCTGAAAGCTTGAAAATCAACAGGCTTCATCGTCTCACGATATTAAACACTGTGTATCAATTTTAAGTCAATCAGATATTAGCTTTGGCCTCTAAAGCGTTCACAAGAAATTGTGGACGACAGACGGGGGCGACGGCAATATACAACCACATTTCCATGTGGGCGTATAATAAAATGATAACACTGATGCACTGAATTATCTGTGAAACGACTTTATTAACAAGCTAATATTATGCATAGTGACAGTACATTTATAAATAAATAATTACATAACAGAATGGTGTTGTCTAATTTATTCATTATCTATTTGGTTTTGTGGCGATATTTGTTCTTTAAACTAAATAACAACATACTACAACATCACTACACCAGCAATGCACAGATAATAGCAATGATTTTAGGATGAATATGTTTAAATTAAATAACTTGTATTTAAATAAATCGGCTTAATTATTTGAACTTTTAATTAGTAATAACAATCAATCATTAATAAGTACAATTGTCCAAAGGTAGGAATGATGTGATTAGCATGATATAAATATATTATGACATATCTATGTGTCCGTCCATGCTAATTAATATAATGCAAGTTAATAAGCCTGAAATCATAAATATTTATAGAAAATGGTCCATTAAAATAACAAACATCACAAATTCACTATTTTCTTCAACAGTACTAATACATTCAAATCTGCCTCCAAACAACTGTCTTCGTTTTAAAGCAGTTTAAAAATAGTTTTCAAGATATACACTGTATCAAGCACTATGTACAGGAAAGCTGGTCATTTACTCTAAAACCTTGTGTACACCAAGCAATTTAAGTTTAAACAGGTTTTGATAAAAAGTTGTCTCCGGGGTACTTGTCAAAATACTGACAATAATTTCAGTAATTCGGATCAAACTCTAAAGATAATTTTGTGAACAGAAAACAGAAATAACAACTTGTTTAAATTCTTAAGACTGTGGAAATTAGTGAATTTATTCCATATACAAAAAAATAATACAAAATAACAAAATGATATTAACAAATCAAAGACACATACATATTGCACAATTAAAATGCTGTGGGGTTTTAAAAACAATATTTTGTCCATTATCCCAGTCAAGGTGTAAAAACTCATTATTAATAAGGAACTTGGTTTTGTTTTTAATCAGCACATTTTCTAGTGGATTAGTTCTAATTACAGTTCACTCTAGTTATTGAAATTAATACTAAAAAAAAACCTTCAACAAATTGCAGAGTCATACTTCTGTCCCAATGCTCCCAATTCGGAAATTCAGACTACCTGGGTACTTTAAACCCCAGTTTAAAATGCATGTTCAAAATCTAACTAGAAAGAAACATAATATACTCAATTTGATTAAAATCTAGGGTCAATTATCTTGAGTTTTTTTTGTATCACTGTCCAACACTGACATGGGAGCGTTATAAATGTAATTGTATGCTATAGAATACTGTTTTAATAAAGAATGAGTATTATTGTTATACATAGAGAATCTCCTACTCTTCATTTTTTATATCAAAAAATTTGAGAAGAAGTTAATAATGTAAAAAAAGAATGAGGCATTGCCATGTTGTTTTTTTTTACTTTATCTAAAGTGTTGATATTTCTGGATATCAAAAAAGACGAGTTGAAGATTTTATTTATTACCCAACCCTTTCTATCCTTTTTAAATGATCAATATGAAAATTATCACACAGGCAATATCTACTGTAGAATGTGTTGTTGGGTGATAAATAATAATAATAATGAAAGAAACAGTATATGTTATTGAGCAAAGTAAACAATATAAATATATACCCTGACTCGGTTCTTGATTTTATAACGAAATATTGAAATTATCAAGTTAAAGATATACTACATGCATTAACGTTATTGGTTAAATTCTGATCAAGAACAACTATTTATCTAACAACTATTAGTTAGATACGAAAAAAACACGAAAAGTTGTCCCTGATATGAACCAACATTGTGTTACATTCTGATATGTTGAGCAATATATCCATTGCTTCAAAAAATTGGTACAGTAACTACATCAAAATATTGTCAATATGTAACTAAATTGGTATAATGGCAGTAGGGAAATTTATCTGAAAAATGATTTCATAAACATGTCGTTTAGTATTTTATCACCAAATGGAATGTACTATTAATAGGCACTGAGCTAAAGAAAATAAAAATACTGTTGTATCAGGAAAATTCACTTTCTACACCTTTAACACTTCTTTCAAAAGTTATATTCCACTTGACTAATAGCCAAGTTAGAATTTGATGGCAGTCATAGAAAGAAGTGAACTTGGTCCCTGAAGTCAACATAGCTACAAGAAATCTGATTATTTAAAACTATTTCCAATAAAATTCTTTCCTGAACAGTTCAAGCTAGGTGCTGTTTATTCATTAATCTAATACTAATAGCACTTACTAATATTTTGGTTTTTTTTTTTACTGTACTTCATAACTCAAGCAATTATACATAAGGAAAACGAATGGAATGGCAACCAGACAAGTGGAAAAGAGTGAAATCAGATACATGTATTACATTATAAACACTGCATTTGATATAAACTTACATAATAATAATAAAATAATATTAATTAATTTGATTCTTGGAATATAAATTAACAATTTATTTGTATATCTTGTGACTTTTTATATATTATTATTAGATACGCATCATAATTTATTTAGTTCATTATAAAAGCAAGCAACTAAAAAAAAAACCAATTACATCTGTATATAAACTAACAAAAACAAGCACACATTTAATATAATATATACCTTTCATACTAATATGTGTAGATATTATGTCACTATTTATTTATTTTTCCCCACTAACTAAAACTACTATTACACTAATCTAATCCTATTTCATTGTTTCTACCCGAAAAAAAATCATTTGGCAATCAAAACATTGAAGGAGCTATTTTACATATAAATACTATTATATATATATACACAGTGCAATATACACAATACATACTATTAATATTATGATATATGCTGTTTATTATACTAATATATACATAGGATAAAAAAACATATACAAACATTTATACTTAATACAAATAATGGATTTCAAATACAAACGGATTACTTTATCTCTTGACTGAGATACAAGAACTGATATTAATAATAACTACTGGTATTCTTCATATTTCAGACTGAACATAACAATGTCAATGGTATTCAGACCTATATAAATAATTAGTCAGCCATAAAAAATAAATGAAAATTTTCTTAATTATCTGACCCTGAAGCAGATTTATAATTCTTCTACTATGAAAAATTTCTAATCATTTAGAATTAAGGTTATATGTGGGAGAGAGATAGAGAGAAATGGAGATTAACGTCCACTCAACACAAACTAGGTCATTTCGGGACTAAAGGTTATATGTAGATGTTGATTCAATTATTAAGGCGGTATTTCTTTTGCCCAGATATTATTATAAATATTTATTATTTACTTTGTATCTTTAGCATTTAATATGAAGATAAATATACAATCTATAAATTACACAATAATAGTTTATGCTAACATCAATTTCTGCTTAAAGAGACATATTGCCAATTATTTTTCTTATGCATCATATGCCATATATCATACTAGCAGCATACAGAAGAAACACAGTGTACAAAACGACTGCAAGACTAGCGTATGAGTAAATTGCTTATATTTTTACTGTTGTGTATTCAATTCTACTGAATGTAGCATCGCTTTGTACAAAGGGGTCCTAGCTACAACTAAAGGCACAACCATAGGAAATCTTCCCAATATTCCCAAACAGGAGTAGATTTTTTTCTTGGAATTACAATTATAACTTAACAAAAACTGTTATATCATGGCAAAATGTCCCTATAAACAATGGGGTATGACGTATTTGGCTGATAGTTATATTATAAATATATTCTATCTAAGAATGACTAGTAATACAGTTATCACATTTTATACCAATATACTCTACATATACAGCTCAGGTTTTATTAGTCAAAGCGTCTGCTGCTTGTTGAGCTCGTACAATATTAAAACAAGCTTGACAAACTCGGACAGGTTTTACAATACGTAATCTTCTAATCTCTGTCTCGTACCTACTACACCTACAAAACAATAATTATATATTACTTAATATCCAAAACAATCAGCCTGCACCTAAAACTTTACAGAACAGTACAATGTCATGTTTTAATGTTATAAATAGTACTACAATGTGCTATAGGGGAAATTTTGCCAGGACAGTTCCACTACGACCTACACATATCGAATACCTACTGTTTAGGGATCTTTTATGTGCACGCCAATGTGTACTTGGGACCTTTGTTTTTTGTCCCATCCAAACGTTTAAACAACTGTCCTTGCCAGACTCTCTGTTCTGTATCAGTGACAAGGGGGGAACAAAGCAGAAAATCTGGATGAACTTTCTCACTATAGGCTAGTGAGCCAACATCTTACTCACTTAGCCACCGTGATCCCTTCTATTGTAGACAACTACAAATAAACAGCTATAAACAACTCTGGATGCTAAAAGAGTTAATAAATTGTTTGACTTACCTTGAGCAAAACACTTGACCACAGTTACGACAATGATGTCTACGTTCAGAGAATGAGAACTTGACACCACATGATAGACAGCTGTCAACGCCATCATCTTTCATCCAGTGATCTGCTACAACTCGACCTGGTTGATCAGTTACTGTCCAATTAAATATTCTACCTTTAGCATCACCAACAAACACTGTTTTATGATCTCTATAACATTAAAAAAAAAAAACATGGCTAAATATAAACAATACACCAGGGCTTCATTGGTGAATTTATGAAATATCTGTGTAATATTAGGAGAAAAAAACTAAGTAATTATTTACAGCATCTTTAATGGTTTTAATCAGTATAAAAACTAACCTTGATACAGCTAATGCAGTAACTGCTGCAGGTTCTTTATTATCTTTTCTTTCAAATGCTGTATGCATTGTCAGTTTACTACGGAATACTAACTGTCTCTGCCATTTGAACCCTGTAATATATTATACAATACAGTGAAATCGTGTTATTATATGAGTTCCGGGACTGACATTAAGTGGTCATAATAGTGGATAGCTCATAAAAACTCTATATGCTAAAACAAGGACCACAACCCTTAAAGTAGTGAATTTTTATTTCAATAATTCAAATAATGCTTATTAATTTCTGATTGGTGATAACTGTTGTTATTAGATTGTTAAAAATATTCTACAAAGTGATCATGAGTAATATGGGAAATTCAATACAATTCTTCATCTCACTAATGTAAACAAAATACATAAATTTTATGAAGATCTAATGATCAATGTAGTCTGTAAAATGTCACAAGAAATTGTGGACAATGGAAGGAAAAGCCAACCGTATTTCCATATTGGGTTGTATAAAAATAAAAATATAACAATATAGTAAGCAATTAAATGTACCTTCTCTAAGTGAATTCTTGGTTTTATGTTTGACTTTATATTGATCATTAAGTCTGCTAGTGGCAGCTTTTATCTCGGATTCTTCTATCACAACATATCCTGAACTACTGGATTTAATTGAGTCTGTTTCAGAATCTCCTGATGTTTTCAAATCTGGATGACTCTTGCTACGAACTTCCTGTACACCATCAGTGCCAGACGCCACTGCAGCCAGACACGGTTCTGACTGGCTGGGCTGGGATCCAAAACTTTTATCCATGGCATCTTCACCTAGAGCAGCCAGAGAATTCGAGCCTTGTTCTGATTTATATCCATTTAACAGAAAATCGTCGAGATCTCCATTTGTACTGGCGTCATCAGTTTTATACAAATCACTGGTACTACTAGCAGTACTCATGTTCGACTCCAATCTCTCCAAACTAGAGAAATCGTGACCTATACCCTCACGGCTACATCCTGTCTCTTTACTACACTTCAACTTCTGACCTATATGACTTTCACTTTCAGCAGACGACCCTAATTCACAACCTTTAGCAACCAGAAAATCTGGGTCCTTAAAATCTCTCAACATATCAGTTGCTGATCTAAGTTCACTGTAACTATCACATGATTCTCGACGTGATATCTTAGGTATAGCAACTGGGGGACTCATACTTAAAGCTCTATTTAATTTATTTTCCTGTTTCTCTTTATCATCTACTTCATCTTTAGGTTTAATCTTACTTTCATCTGGTACCTGTACAAACTCTATACTCCACATCTACAAATACACAATACATTACAAGGACAGGATATATTATTGCTTATACAAATATACAAATAATGTATTCAACTAGTTATTTGAAATCATTATTCAGCATTTGTTATTGAATGTCAATACCATATTTGATAATATTAGTTCAATTAAATCAAGATCCATACTTTAAACCAATCTGAAAATGCATTAAAAAAACAATCAGAGAATAATTTATTTGAATTGAATCAAATATTCGAATAAAATAGAAATATTCTTACTCTAACTACACCATCACTACTTCCTGTCATTATAACATTCTGACTGTCCCATTCTTTTAACTAGATAACAATAAAACATTTTATAACACATGTAAACAATTCATTTTTTAAATATCAAGGAAATTTTCCTGTAAGCGCGAAGGAGTGGGACCAGTTTGTCTGTGCCACTCACAAAACTTATTTCTATCTAAAAGTATGCCCATAAAAAACTATTAAAGCAGTCACCTACAATTTGAAAATATGCATAACACTGCATGATTAAAGCCTAGCTCAAAACCAGCCGTACATGCTACTATGGGCAGTCCAGGGGTAAATTTTAGTAAATTCATGCATGATCCTTGTGCAGCACTTGCATTTGTTCGGTACGGTAGAAGATCGCAAACTGGCCGTAGAGACTGTTGGTCCAACACATACAAAATTTTCACCCGGTTACTTACGACTGGTCTGTGAGCTACCAAACCTTACGACACCTGCATGTCAAAACACATTCGGCGGGTTGATACTTAGGCTACAGATGCATATTGCAAAATTTCTATTCTCATACACTAAGATCTTACACTAAGATCAACAGGTCATTCATAATGGACCTGTATTAATATTAATTTGAATTACTGAAAATGTGTTCGACCCGAAATACCTCTCAAGATACAGTTATTTTTCCTGGTAGATGGAAAATAATTTCTAATCAATATGTATTTAGTTAGCCCGGTGTATCTTTAAGCACAATAAATGTCAATGGAAAAATTATCAAGCAATACAGATATTTATCTGTGAGATTACCTGTGACATACAAACACAGAGTATTTGTTGGTTTCTACCAGTAGATGTATTAACACATGCTATTTCTTCACCATTTACAGTCCATAGATGTAAATATGTACCAGCACATGTAGCTATATCACCCTATAATATAATATTAAACTATTTTTAAACACATAAATACCAATTTACAGATATCAATAAGAGAAAATAACTCCTCTGTATACATTATTTACTATAGTAGATTGTCAACATTTTGGGCCATTTTGGACTGGTATTTCTTTTCGAGACTCAACAATATTATAATGGGTAAAGGATTTCTCAATTAACCAATGGACTTCACATAAGGTTGCATTACCTAATAATAGTATAATTGCATGAAACTTACAGTTTTTTCGTTGATACAGACAGCTGCCACAGGTGCTATATGACGTCGTAGTTGACAGACAAACACCAGACGACTCATGTCCCATACTATACAAGTTCTATCTCGTGATCCACTCACTATTATATGATATGCCTGGGAGGCAGCTAAACATGTTACAGGTTCTGTATGGCCATATAATGGTTGTTTTAATACTACTTTTCTTTCTTTTAGTATATGTTCCCATACATTTACAACCTGAAAACAAAATATTGATAAATATTAACATAAATGTAATTTATTCAAACATTGACTCATGGATAATGATAATGTGGATAATAAGAAAAAGTTAATGAGAAAGTGATAATGAGAACTGGATAATGAGAAATAATGGATAATGAGAAATGGATAAAGAGAAAAGGGATAATGATAAATGGATAAAGAGAAAAGGGATAATAATAAATGGATAAAGAGAAAAGGGATAATGAGAAATGGATCAAGAGAAAAGGGATAATGAGAAATGGATCAAGAGAAAAGGGATAATGAGAAATGGATAAAGAGAAAAGGGATAATGAAAAATCAGATTATAAGAAAAAAATAAGAGAAATGGATAATGAGCAATAGATAAAAGAAAGGAATAATGAGAAAAAGAATTTTCTGTCTTAACGGTATTAACTTGAAATACTTTCAGAGAAAATAAAACATAAATGATCATGTGCAGCAGAAATGTAAGAAGAAATTTATACTTACACAACTAGTTCCACCAGTAATAAATAGTTTAGTATTAGGACAAGCTGCACATAGTATAACACCATTATCGAGACATTCAAATATAGCAGACGCTTTCTCGGATTCGTAGTTACCTATCCTTACACTAAGATCGGAGAATCCCCAAGCTAAATATCTGCCATAATTTGGTGCAATCAGTACTTTATTCTGTTCTACAGCTAATACCGTTTTATTGTCATTGTGAATTATCTGCCCTACAGCACTCTTTAACTCTGTAAATAAACACAAATTACTTCAGGTCACAAAACAATCTTATCTCACAGAAGCAATTTATAGTAAATTTTAAACAAATTAAAAGTATTGATCAAATAGAATAATAAATAAGATAATGTAAAAATATCTTTACTTGACAGCTTTTAAGAATAATAAAACTAATACAAATTGTTCTTTTTCTTGTCTTGCAATTTGAGTAGGTCTAATCACTTCTGAATATTGGTGATTGAAGGGTGGAACTGGAAACGAACCAATTATTGAGTATGACACCCAATACAACATTTTAAAACTAGTCTACTATATAAAACTACTACAAGAAATGAACATACCTTTGACAGGTTGCATGGAAGGTTTGAGGTTATCAACATTATGGAAGAATAAACGATCTGTAGTAGATGATCCACTAACTGGATCTATTAAACGAAGATTTAATTTCTTCTGGGGATGAGGTTTCTTAAAAAGCTGAAATTTTGAAATAATAAACATTAATAGGGGTCTAAATATATATATATATATATATTTAAGAAAAAAATTGATATACAGTTTAATGCCAACTTGTTACTAATATTACATTTTCAAAACATTGCAGATACAGTGTACTCTGTAACTTCCGGCTTTTGATCAATCCGCCACTCGCCTAGATCCGCCCAAAACCTCTGGTCCCGATTTCTTTCCTTCTTGATTGCTTGTAAAACGTTTTGTTCTAACCGCCATTTTGTCATTTCGGCCTTTCGCCATCGACTCGAGGTCCAATGAGTGATTATCCATTGTTATTTAATCCTATAATCCGCCACTGTTAACTCCCCAATCACAAAAACACCACAGTTTATCAGACACTAATAATTAAAGTATAAACAAACAGTACTCGACAAAGGGTTTGTTGATTGGCAATCATTTTCAATAACTAACGTTAACACGTGTCTTTAAACTCCCAAATTGGCCGTGTCGGTTTCTTGAATTCCCGAACAAAGCATTTGAATTTGAGTTTACATGTATTTATATGATAAGTATAAATACAGGTGTTAAATTAAAAATGGGTATCAGTTATTTGATATCTTATTCTTATGCGCTATTCTCTTTTGTGATTTATTTTGTGATATATTTTGTGAATTATTATGTCTGAACGTCCTGCTAAACGTGCCCGTACTGACGTAACACTGGATGTAAGCGTGACGTATGGGGAACACGAAAGTAGATCAAGGGACTGTACTCTGTTTTACAAATATTCCATTCACATTCACTTCCTGTTATTGGATAAACCGACATTCGCCGACATCCGCCATATCTATTTGGTCCTGCTTGATGCTGGAAGTTACAGAGTACACTGTACATTGATAAATGCAAATTCATTTCTCCTTTTTTCTCTTGATTCAAACTATAAAAATGAAGAATTGAAATCACTCAAACTATATCACAAACCTGTTTTGCAATTTGACCAAAGTTGTTAATAAAACCTATTGTAGCACTCTTCTTGAGAGGATCATCAATAGAATAAATATCTACATTTCCTTCATAAAATAGATGATGAAATACATTAACAGCTTCTACTGCTGGTGTACCACTCTGTTTATAACCAAATATTAGATCTATCCATTCATGTAGATGTGCACTCACATAATCACATTCTAATGCCTAGAAAAATAAAATAATATGACAAATAAATTGGAAATATAGCCATATAATTTACTATTAAGTTACAGAATAATATAAATCATGTCAGGTTTATTTAATTTTAAATTACTTGACCCAGTACGAATACCTTGTTTTATAGACAAACTTCCCAACAAAAAATGTGTATTTCTTAACCCCCTCCATCCACCATTGGTTTCTAAAGATTGTGTCAATAGTTCCCAAATGTTCTTGACCACCTCTACCACCAGATCATTTAATAAAGCGGCAGTAATTTTGAACAAAATAGCCCTCAGAACTTATTCAAAATGACAAAATTATTCTTATTGAATTATTCTAAATGTTTTGATAAAATATAACTTGACTGTTGACCAGTAATCAAAACACTACCATACCTCTCTGTGAACTCTGATGAACTCTTTAGGATCAGATTTGGCCCAAGTTGGAAGAATAACATCTCCTAATGGAACACCACTTTGTTTACAACCTGTGGTTAGTAAAAATAGTTTATAATATACAAGTACAAGTATATATTACAAATATCAATATTTTATATTATACAAGTATATATTACGTACAGATATAAATAGTTTATATTATAAAAGTATACATTGATAAATAGTGAATTTATTCAAAGGAGCAGTTTCACAATACCCATTGATGAGAGTGGATTAAAATAGTTGGTACTCAATTTATTTTACATTAAGAATAATGTGCTGAAATGACTGTCAAATTTTCTTCACAATATGACCTATTGTTTGCATAATATAATCAATGGCAGTTCGGAAACTTGAAGGGTATCCAAATACAACTCAGCAGTTGTATATTTTTTTTCAAAAATAATACAGACCTCCAGATAGATGCTGAGAAACATGTTCTAAAGAGTTTTTCACACAAAACTAACAAATAAATTAGAGACACATATGTACGACACTGAATACTACTAGTATGATCACCTACCTAAATCAAAGCTATTAGAATTTAGAAGAAAGTCAGGGAGGTAAAAGAATTCAGGAATTAATTCCTTTACATCTGCCATATTGTGTTTCGATGCTGATAACCAGTTTTCACGGATACTATGAAACATACGATCAGCTAAATCAAAATGGCCTCCCTGAAAAAGCATTACAGAATAATTCAATAAATAATATAGAGTAATATATTTGTCCGATCCTAAAATTTTGATTAAATTTATGTGCCTGGTTACTTGTTCTTTGTTTTAGCTTATTGTTCGCTATTATTATGTATGTTATAATCAGACTTGTATCTGTATATATATGTATTAGGACATGTGGAAGACACCTCTGATTTCATTAAAAGTTCTGCCAAGGGATAATCCAGCTGAAAGTGATTTTTGGTACATTTGTAGGCTGGAGATTTAGCAACCTAAGAAAATCACCAAGCATCTGGTGAGGCCTTACCTGTAGTTTTAAGAAGTGTTGTGTAAATGGTTCCATTCTAACTAGATAAGAAGCTACTATCATAGCTGAGGAGTAATGTGTTCCATAATGGTATGGTGGAGTTTCACCTAATAAAATAAAAGTTCTTCCAGCAATAAATACCCATAATATAATCCAGTACTTGACACCATTAACAAGCAAGAATACATGTTACATAGTGAGTTTAAGACCATACTGTGCTAAAGACCCCTACGCACAAACAAATTATCGAAATAAAATTGAACCATACGTTAGTCCCAAAATGACCTAGTCTATCAAGTAGATTTTAAACCCCATTTCTCTCTCTTTTTATTCAAATTCTTTTCAAACATTATTCAAAGTGATCAATTCTATAGATTTCGCACAGTTATCTATGTATTTTCATCTTTTTTATACCAGCCAGCCTATCCATTCTATATACTTCATACATACAGGCCATCCTATTGTGTATACTTTATTCAAACAGGCCATCCTATTGTGTATACTTTAATATATCTAATTACATAATAACAGTTTTTATATACATACTATTTACTTTTAGGGTATTATATCAGACTTCTTGTATCTTTAAAATGGAAATAATAAATAAAATCGAACACATCTGGGGTATTACTTATAAAATATTTACCTTGTGGGTCGTCCCATTCATTGTATCGTTTCTCAAACTGTTTTAATCTATCTGGGGTCTGAGCACCCATTGGTTTCGATAAATCACGAAATGTAGCAGGATTACTAAGATCCAATTCCTAGAAAACAAATATATAGATTTCATGTAACAGTAGCTATATCTGTCATAAATCTCCAGTTTTCATCAGTCCAGTCTGCGACAAAAAGTAGGACATTAAATGTCATTTCATTTTATCAAAACATTGTTTATTTTTCTATGAGACATTAAGGAACTGTAAAAATGGAATGTCAAAATTCTTTGTTTTGGTGATGACATATACCTAACTATCCAATTGCTGATTCTAGAGAGTGTAAATCAAAAAGAAATGTTACCTGTGCATCATAATCTGCTAGAATCCAAGGAAAGACAGGATATTGCATCAAATCATTGTAACATCTACCAGCAAGAGTATTTAGATGCATTAAATATTGGAAGTTGTTTATTTCTCCTCTCTATAATATACAATTATTGTCATTTCATCTGTGTTCAATCAAAATATTGTAAAAATAAGTAATTTATGTAACATTATGGAGCTCCTGAACTTGACCATCAATATCCTGCTATAAGACTTTGTCATATAGATAGATTAATTAAACCTTAAAATAAACCACTATCATCATTTGAGGGATTTTGAATCCTTGCAAACTACAGAATTGCCATAGTTGAATCTATGAAAGGACCATCAGTCCAAAAATGATTCAATGTACAAAGATATTATAAATTGAAAAATTGTCAAAATTCAGCTTCCCCTGCAGAAAATATAAATGAGGTATGATCAAAACATATGCAGCTTCGTCTATAATCTTCACTAAAATCTTTTGACGGAACTCTTTTAATCCAACTGAATCCAAGCCAGGAGATTATCTGAAGTTTATATTTTGATTCGTTATCTCCATAAATGTTGAATAAGCAATTTAAGTACAGTTTAGTAATCGACCAAGATGTTAAAAATTAGATATTGTTTGAAACATGAAAATGACCATCAATGAGCTAGTTTAATGCAATATAAGTAATAACATACCTCCCATCTCTGTGTGACAGATTTCTCACCAATCAAACTACTGATTATTCCTCCACTAGAAAGACATTGTAAAATAGTATTCAATTGTTGAAACATTATCATATTTAAATTTCTCCATTTAAAAGAAATAAATTCCATTTCTTATTTATTAAACAGTATATCTCACTTCATAAACTTTATCAAATTCCAATATTATATAAAATAACATAATGAAACGCACGTACCCAGATTCTACCTTGACATTTTGTTTCTGACCAGATACTGATTGTTGTGCATTATCAGTTATAGCCGTACCAACAGACATAAACCTAAAATATATACATAATACACTTAAAAATAGGAGCTAAATCTATCTATTGCAGATCTTTCTTTTGACATTTATTCACATGACAAGCCCATAGTCAACTCTCTTGGCCAACTGACATTTTGAAGAGATGGAAACAGGATCCCCGTTTAACAATTCAAAAATAGAAAATTGAAACTGTGTTTATTATTGACTATCAGCATGTGGACTCTGTCACATCCAAACTCTGATCACTCCGGCATTCTGTGACATCTGACATGATTTTCATGTCCCAATTCATTTCCTTATTATTTCAGTCAAAAAATCTCTGGTTAATCCGGACTCTGTATGTTCCAGATTACGACATCAATCAGCTGTCCCGTCACATGATTTCCATTGAATCAACACCATATAATCTGGCAGATCCCTGTACACTCTAAGTGACGACGACCTTGACATAGAACAACAGATAATCAATGATTCACACGCGATAGCCAACATAAATGTGCGATCATCTGAAGACAATGAAGAAGATAAATTAACGACAGTCTTGTCCAGTGTATGATCTAATAATCCCAAAAAGATTTTAAATATAATATTCGATTTCACTTCACTTAAATCATCTCAAATGTCCTCTATGTAAAACTGATAGAACAAGTATACTTACTTGCTATACACCTTGTTTCTTGTTTTTCTAGGGAAAGCTAAGAGATAATTTCTACCATCAGTAGAGAAAACTTCTATAGCAATAGGTTGTAATAAATATCTTCTTTTATGTACTTCACCTACTTCATCATATTCAAACTTACTAAACCTACAGATTAAACAAATATTATGTAAAACTGTAATTGTTGACAATTAGATACTCTATATTTGCTGGGTTTTTTGTTTTTTGGGGTCATTTTTTTGGTACAATTCAATAAATTATGTTAAAGACAATTACTGGTACATTTGTTTTAAACAAATTCAACAATCTTCTGTGTACAATCTTAACAATGAATACAGATGTCTAGCAGTCACAAGTCAGTTAATTAATTACGCAATGGAACGTTTCAAATATTAAAAAATTAAATTGTTTGTTTGATTTACTTACATTCTCTTCAAGGCTCCACCAGTACTCATGGATGATTTAGGTATAATAGGATCATGATATCTGTAATATATCAATAATTAATTTCTTACATTATTAGATTGAAAGATTTCCATGGTAAATATTTTACAATAGACTGTTCCTAGCATAATTTGTATTAAAGATGGCTTACTTACCCTTCAGGTAAACTGTCAATGTCTCGTATCTCTCTAGTTTTTAGAAGCGTAAATCCATCAACTACATAAAAATGATCTTTACCAAACAGCAATAGACCTTCTGCTGTATCTAAACCTTGAATTCTAGCACATCTGAACATATGACTGATCTGTAACATAGAGATAATAAATTCATACATCACAAAACCCTTTCTTTTGCATGCTTAACTAATATCTTAATAAACCACACCGTTTTCATATTATAATAGCTCATTTATATATATCCTACCTTTTCTCCTTCTCCCAATAATCTTAGTATTGCTTGATTATCTCCCCTGCTTTTAGTCGCCTGATCTTCATGTTGATTTTCTGTCTGTCCATCTGTTTTATCTTCTTCTGTGTTGGTATTATCATCTTGATCCTCGTCATCAACACCAGATTTAGATATAAACTTAGGCATTTTCATAATATCAACTGAAACATAAACAAATAACATTCTCATATACCTTTAAAAGAAAACTGTGACATCAATTGATATCATAACATACAGCTTGCTATGCTTATGTGAGCTTTTCTGGGGAAAATTTGACTAGGGCAGTAATGAACTCTAGTAATAGTATATTAATCACATTTATCATGATGGAATAAAATGAAATAAATACCTTCCGGTGATCCCATTCCATTTTCGGGATCAGCTGTTAATAAATCGGCGTTATCATCTCGTATTATAGGTAGTTTCTGTACAGCTAATATACCACATGGTCTATACTGATCACAATATTCTTTACTATCAAAACTTATAGCTACTTTATAACGTAGCGGCTGTAATATATAATATATCAAAACATAAACAGATCACATTCATCCCTTGAATTATTCATATCAATACATTCTAATTATCAGTCAATAACAGACTATCATACTGTTCAATTACCATTAAGTCATATGCAATAAGGTACTGTCAGTCCTGATAACAAATAAGAAATGTGACGTCAACCATAATGAATTCTTATTTTGTTTATTGTAAATATCGTCGCTGTTTATAGGATCGAGACAATCCAATTCTAAATAATTTAATCAAGTACTCCATATTATAATCGGACAAAATAATTGTTTGCTTGATTTTTTTTCTGTTTTGATCTATTCATTCTTGTATCAAATGTCATGTTTACGTATACCTTTACGATTACTTACACTGTCCTCCAAATCTGGTCTATATGGATAATGAACATAAAACATATCATTTAATATCATCTTCTTCCTCATTCTACTCGGACCCTCTGTCATATCTAATAAATACTTGTCTAATCGACAACCATACTGTGGTCCCCATAATCCTCTCACTCTTAATAACTCATGTTCCATTGTCGACCATTCTTCTACCAAATATTTCTCTAAATGTATCTGACTCTGAAATATTTACAGAAAAGTGTAAATTCTTTGATTTGAAATAATTTGACTATCTGTGAGATTCCTTAGAATGCTTTAATACAGAATTATGTTAAAAGACCCAATATTCCTGAACGCATAAGTTCATACTTTCAAACAACACACAATAAAAAGCAGACTGATCAGGTCTACTAGCATTAATACCAAACAATTCTACATTGAATTATTGCCATTTAATGTTCACATTTTTTTCTCTGATTTCACACTGTCATCTTAATTAGTGTCACTCAGTGACTCTGTTGAGAACTGAACGATAACTGATTTCTAACATCCAAGGCCAAGACAGTAATGTAGCCTACATAAATTATAAAAACACCTTTATGGCCTTATTTCTGTTAGGTTTATATATAAAGAAATATATTTATTGGCCCTCTGAAGCATTGCATCCTTATCATTACCAACACAAATGGTGTTAATTATCTAAACACAAACGTAATGCCTATATAACAATTATATTGATGGATGAAAATAATTAGGTCTGTTGGTATATGTATTCCTATCAGGTTATGTCATATACCATGTCATATGTATGTTTATCTATTAGAGAAGTGTTTAAATGTAATATCCTACCTGTTGATACTGTTTATGTTGAAAGTTGACAACATCCTTTACTAATGTCACATGACTTACAGTCCATGAATGGAAAAACTGAAATAGAAGGGGGTTGATATTCAGTTAAAACTGTAAAAAAAACAACAATGTGCAGATTGCCTTTCAACAAAAAACATTCTTTGACTTTCCACTCAATATTGTGCCTAAGCAAAGAAACCATGGCATTAACATTAAACAATGGCCTTATAAAACCAGCAGCTGCCAGGGAGGATACGCCCACATTTTCGAGAGATGGATAGAGAACAAGCTAAAAAGAAAGTGATTTTTCCAACAATCAAGGGCCATAATTCATGAAATTACAATTCGATATGCGTACATACTGAAAGGAACCAAGATCTTTGGGTTATAAACATGGATTTCAAGTTTCATCAAAATCACAAGGTTAAAATGTGATTTTTTGTACAATTATGGGTCATAATCCATGAATTTACAGTCCGCTACATGTCAATATTGAAAGGAACCGTGATCTTAGGGTGATAAACCTATATATTTCAAGATTGATTAAAATCGGATAAAAAATTGTGACCTGTAGAGTGTTCACAAACAATTGTGGACAGACGGACGGACAGGGGTGACGACAATATACGTCCACATGAAAATGTGGGCGTATAATTATGTTTAACAATTTTCTGGGAAATCTTACATTATAATGAACAGTAGTCGCTGGAGATTGCTTAGTGGGAATTTCTCTCTTTGACCGTCTGCTGGCTAACCTTAATACACCACTTCCTACCTTCTGTAATTTCTGCAACAATAAAACAGTAAGCATGTGTTACTAATTATGTTTTCTGACAAATATCAAATTGAAATATTATGTTATAAATGTTTATTGTTAAAGAACTTACTGATTGTATTTGTGTCTGTAATTTATCCGAATTAGTAAATGGTGATCTTCTTTCATTCTCAGCATACGTAACCCAGATTTTAGATGCTGCTTCCTGTATCAATAATCTACAAAAGAAAAAATTAATTTTATTCTTTCTTAAACACAACACTTATTTGTTACATTTTCAATTTGAATGTGCATTTATTAAAGTGAATTTGAATGCGCATTTATTGAAGTGAATTTGAATGCGCATTTATTGAAGTGAATTTGAATGCACATTTATTGAAGTGAATTTGAATGTGAATTTATTGAAGTGATTTTGATGTGTATTTATTGAAGTGATTTTGATGTGTATCTATTGAAGTGATTTTGATGTGTATTTATTGAAGTGATTTTAATTTGTATCTATTGAAGTGATTTTAATTTGTATTTATTGAAGAGATTTAATTATTACCTGACAGTATTTAAGTCAGGTGTGGAGAACGTTTTAGTGGAGCTGTTGATATTATTGAGCTGAGTTCGGAAAATATCTTCAAGAGCCTGAAATGATAAAACCAAACAAATAAAAATGGTTGAAAATCTTTAATCAATTAATATAGAATTCTACCATCTTGCGATGTCACTGGGAAAGGAACTACAGTATCTAACCATGACATACCTACCAGTGTGCTAGTTGTATTCAACTATTGTGAAAATAGCTCTATATACTCATGAACCAACAAGTGATTCTCATAAATAATAACTAACAGGAATATTTTCACAAATTTGTTGAGTGACATAAAATTGTGGCCAGGATTATGATAAAGTAAGTTATTACTTACAGGTTTCTTACATACATACAATTCTTCCCATACTCTTTTAGCAGCGTTAGCTACTAGTTTCATTCCTTCGGTTAAAGCTGAATTATGTGTATTTACGGTAGAACAATTTGTAGTAGGATCGTCAATATCAGGATCAACATGCCATGTAGTCATCCGTGCTTTAGATTCACTCAAATTGGCGCCACTAAAATTAGAATTAAAACAAAGACATTGCAATTAATATGACATATGCATTCAATTTCCATATGTAAAAATTGAACATTATTTTTTGGCCTATGTATTAAGCATTAGAAATCAAAAATGTGGGATAATACTACTAAGAAAGGTTTATGTTATATTATTCTGGAATAACTTATCTAATAAAAGGTTTACCTCCTTTAAAGATTTCTCATTCAACATACAATGGCCTGAACACATAGTTTGTAACAAGGAAAATGGTGATATTATTTTGTCTAACATTGACAAGTTCAATACGAATGAAACTAGCCACTGTTAAACAGGGATAACTGGTCACATCACCCATTTTATCTTCTCTTTAACATATCTTATCTTGTGCCCACAATAAGCCAAGACATTGAATATCTGAATTCTGGGGGTGAACATCACTGTTGACAGATAGCAATTAATTAATGAGATTCTGATAATAATGTTTTTATATTAACCTGCTTTCAGGATCCTCTGTTAGTTGAAGTAAACAGTTACATAGACAACCTAGAAATTCCTGATCATAATTTCCTGGTCCAAAGACTAGACTTCTGTTACTGGTTAGTTTATGTAGTGAATCAAGTACACCTGTCTGACTTGCTATACTATCAATAGGTCGTGATAGTTGAAACAATATAGTTCTGTTTAAACACTTATATATAGGATCCAATGACACTCCAGATGCTGTGAATAAAAACAATTATGATTAGAATCTTTACAACCTCAACAACGATTATTTTACATTATACATATTTACTTCCCAATTTTCATGAGTATTTATTTATAGCCCCCC
The DNA here is from genome assembly GCA_036850965.1 of Patella caerulea. Lineage (NCBI taxonomy): Eukaryota > Metazoa > Mollusca > Gastropoda > Patellidae > Patella > Patella caerulea. The sequence goes on along the minus strand of JAZGQO010000004.1, from coordinate 16,217,170 downwards.
CCCCCCCCCACACACACACACAGATTTTCTGCAATTATATATTACAACTGTGTGGTCTTCAGAGTACTTACATTTTCTTTTACTCTGTGAAATTAATTTACTAACAAAATCAAATACTTCTTTTGCTTCTCTTGTAAATACACCTGTTAATAAAGAAATCAAGAAATTACAATTCTAGATCCATCAAATGCATGTCATATTTTCTCTTTAAGATTTAAATCATGTATGCAAATAAAATTGTGTATGAAAATAAATGAAACTGAAATGTAAACCTTGTACACAGTAAGCAAAATTATTAACAGATGTTAAATATGGTTTTCCTACCTTGCCACAATTTATCAACAACTCTACTAGCAAAGTAGAAGACATTATTAGCCATATTACTGTAGCTATTTCCAGTAATAGGTAATGCTGCTTGATCACCTAATAATACATCTGCAGCTAAAAGATGTTCCATTAATATCTTTAACATTTCTGTCTGAAACTGTTTCTGTTGTGCTCTACTGGCATGTTCTGGGTAACCCTAGAATCATTCAAAAAGAACATGTATTAATATCATCAGCTAAATCCACACATTTAACACTAAGATCCTACAACATCATTAGTTTCTTTATGTAATGCCCAAGCATAATTCTTACCTGCATTGCACACATACGCGTAAGCTATTCCATAAATTGTCAATAACATAAACCTTGCATACAAAATAGGATGGTAAAATAAACCTATTAAGTAAATCATATGCGGAACATGAGACTAATATTTTACTTACATCTAACATTAAGTCAATAACTGTTGTAGATTTTGTCGAGAAACTGTCGATTACAATTGTTCTCAGGAAATCTATGATGAATTTACGAGCTGGATGACCATGTAGAATACCTAAAATAATAGATAAAGGTCAACTTTAAAGTATCGATATTGTTATTAATTGGAGACAAACATCCTGGTTCAAGCTTTTGCACTGACAGAAAACATACTATATTATGGTCATCTAGAAAAATACTGAACCTTACTTCTTAAATTAGTTGGCAACCAAAACAAAACAACCTTTGTTAACAGTAAGGGATGTCATGGAGAGATAAAACAAAGATCATTATTTGAGAATATGGAATATACTGAAGCGTGACGCGCTGCCACATTGACAGATATACAATAAAAAACCATCAAGTACATGGAAGATATTACAACTACTACTGATATTTTATAGTATATTTTATATAAATACATACTTTCCACACGTGTATCTGGTGGCTTCACAACAACAATTGCATCAGATTCGGGAAATGGCTAAAAAATAAATATAAATAATTTGATACAGAATATTCATAAAACGAAACATTGATCATCTATATTAAATCCTTTTTAGAACAAGTGGTTGCTATGCAAAAAACATCCACATTTTACAAGAGATGGACAGAGAACAAGCTTAAAACAAGATTTCATACAACCAGGGGGCATGATCCATGAAGATACGGTCTGATACATAACCATATCAGATGAACATTGTGACCTATAGAGTCCACAACCTTGGTATTACATACTTTTACACTATTTGCATAAAAGGGAGCGACCATTTTTTCAAGCAGTTTTGGTTAAATTTCCACAAAATTCAAGCTTAACTGTAATTGTGGTGTAACGGTGATATATTTGAATGGTTTTAAAAATCAAATGAAAATTGTGGCCCCTAGAGTGTCCACAATCTAAAAAAAGCAACCTGATTTTTCATACAATAAGAGGCCATATGCAGGGAAAATACAGTCTGATATAAGTCAATATCAAAGGAACCAAATGTTTGGGTTATAAAATTAAGATTTTAAGTTCCATCAAACTCATATAAAAATTGTGACCACTGGAAGGTTCACAAGCTAAAAACACAAATCAAGGGCAATAATCCACGAATTGCCAATATCGAAAGGAACCAGGATCTTTGGGTTATAAACCCATATTTCAAGTTTTAATAGAATCGCATAAAAATTGTGACCTGTAGAGTCTTAACAGACAAAGGCGACAACATCATATATCCACATGAAAATATATTGTTACACATTTGCTCATTCAATATTTTAGTATATCTAAAAATATATGTAAAAATTAATATTGTACCTTAAATTCCTCTATAGGGGTAGTAATATCACTGTCTATATCTGGTGCAGGATGAGGAAATAATGTTGCTGTTAATGCCATGATAAAATCAGATGTTGTACATAATGTAAGAAATTCAGCTTGGTTATGATATAAAAATAGCAGAAATTGTAATAGTATAACAGGATACTCCTTCGATCTTTCATTATTAATATCCTGAAGAAAATACAGTGAAATGATGACAATATGAGGGATGATAGTTATAGCAATAACTCAATCTGTAAAAAGTAATAAATTTCAAACAGTACTGGAAGACGTTATAAGTGGTGATAACTTTTGTCTAAAACCTTTGTATTGTACTTTTGAAATGTCGATGCAATAAAAGAAGTTTAAACTAACATAATAGATTATTGACATATAGACAAACAAATATAGTCAAATACATCATCAAAATACAACAATACAAGAATAATTTACCTCATTTACAGCATTTCTGATCATAGACAATATAACTATAGCAGCATCTGAACATAATTCTACTCTTTCTTTAGCTAAAAGAGATACAGGTTTACTAGCTGGTACACCAAAAATAACTGTCCATACAGCATCGAGACTTAACTAAAATATAGAAAAACACAACATTCATATAACAAAGACATGGATCTAAAAATACAAATTAGATTTTTAATACAATGTTTTATAATTTTATAATCCATAGATTTTTTTTATTTAACAACATTCAGTTTTATGCAACATTTAACAAATCTAATGAATTTTTCATTTTCTTAATTTCAAATTCAATTCATAACACAGCCGATTAATTAAATTGCGGAAACAGATCTTTGGACTATGGACGGTTAGGGGTCATGACAATTTAACTAAAACCTGAAAAGATTGTCTTCAACACTTACCTCAACATCTGTAGGTAAATCTTTACCATGCTGTCCTAATAATAATGCCATTAAGAGAAAATACACAGCAGCTATATCATTATGTTTCGGTAGAGTCCATTGTAATACTTGAAATCCAGGTATATGGCTTACTTCTGTATTAGCCTCTCTATCATGGCCTTTAGCAGACGCTCCAAGGTTAAAACCTATAATTAAGATAACATTATTAAAACCAATTGCTTGCACAGTTGCATTTCAGTGAAAGATTCAACATGAAATGCTAGGCCATAGTTTCATCTTATCAACTATCAATTCCTTGCTGAAATATTATCCATAGTTAAGCCCAGTAATGACATTCTTCAAAAAACTAGGCATTGTATGGACAGCCTATTTCTAGTAATCACAAAACTATTGACTTTCTTATCGTAAAACTTGTAATTGTACTTTAAAAACTATAATCAAGACAAAAATATAATACTACTAACCAAGCATGGCTGCCATTTGGTTCTTGAAAACATTTTCAGTGTCTCCTAACCATCCTCCCCCGAAACTTCCTTCACGGAATCTTTGTATATTATTAGCGTTGCGGAACATTGTGATTAGGGTTCGTAAAGCTAACACTACTGTACTCTGATGTAAATTCTCTTGCATAAATAACATCAACCAATCAAATCCTAGAGTTTTCTGTATATCTTCACACATTCTACAATTCAAACATCAATATAGATATGTTTATCATACAGAAACTATGTTTAATTACAAATGACTTGCTTTAGCTTATATAAAGTCAAAATCTTAATATCTAATGGGATTTTGATTAAAAAGCAAGATAATATGGGTGAAATAGTCACACAAACTCAACCAAAGCCTACTACATCCTGTAATGAAGTTGCCTTCGTATCACCATACATTTATTCGAGGGCAAAGCTTTTCTTTTATACACAAACATAGGAGTGGAAATGTGAAACTATAGTTCTTGACTATAGTTTGATCCCTTTTACATGATCTATTACTTGTTGGTAGATTATATGTTAAAACTTATCCACCATATATAAGACTTACTGTTGATTAAGATTATTAGAGCCTGGTAATAATATCAGTCTCAATGTCACTTCTAGTAGAGTGTTTCTTAGTTTCACATTCTGTATTATACTCATTTCTATAAAACAATACAAACATCTTTCTTAATTCAATATTAAACCATTCATTTAGAGAATAAAACAAGTTTACTATATTAACCAGGAATCAACCATGACGTGATCATCTTGCAACTGTGATGTCATATTAAAAACCAAATTTTGTCAATCGACGTGCAATTGTCCAAAGAACAATAAACATGAAACATTTTATGTCAGTCAAACTTGAACTGGCAAAACTTGAGGCTTTATTTTAAAGAGCATTGCTCTATGAAGAAGAAAACTTCTAAGTGTCAAGTTTATAGAATCAGTTCCTGGTTTAAAAGAGCACAGCCAAGAGAATTGTTGTAATTTAAAGTAATTATTACCTTCAGCATTGTCTGGGGTTTTGTCTTGATGTAAGTCTACATCTTTTTCATTTGTTGATAGTGGTGGAATAGTTGATACTAAAAACTGCCCAAACCTGGATATACAAATAATTGGTTATTATCATTTATAATAATGACTGATATACATATTAATATGTTTATAACACTGCTGTACACTTTAACTAAGACATGTTCTGTCTCTGATGGATAGTGAAGTTATATTAAACACTACTTACCGGAGTAAGGACTGATGATCAGGTGTACTTAGTAGTAATTCCCCAATAACATTACATATAGTACGTGTTGTGTGAACAGATAAATTAACATCTTTTAATACATGAAGTAAACCAGACACAAGCCCTATATCTCTCATCATCATACTGTTAGCTTTAGCATCACTGAAAACATAAAAGTATGATTCATGAGTATAAATCAAATAGAAATAAATGGTATGTTGTAATACATCCTCAATACAATTCATATGTCCTAATTTAGGCCACTAAAAAAACCAATCTGATTAAACACAGATCCTATTTCGTTCCAGACTGACAATTGAGTAGCAGTTTTGAAGTCAAGTAAGAAACTAGCCAATTTTATGATTTTTGGAATAGTGGCGTTTTTCTGTCCAAATAATAATAATACTTACGCTGAATCAGTGAGTAATTCATTGAAATGTTCATATAAAGACTTCTGCAGATCTCCAGGGGCTTCATGCCATACCTTAAATAGACATATAAACTTAATAAAGATTGTCAGTTAATACATTGTACTTTGCAGTTCAAGGGAAAATAATCTAAAAATTATTATACAATTTTATCATTTTTTCATATGCGTTTATCAGAAAAGCTTTTACCTCTAAATCACAGAGTAGATCTTCAAATGCTACTCTATTAGGTATCATAGCTGATTCTCTACCACTATCTAATGTACCAACCAATGAGAATGTCAAATGTAAGATATGACTGTTTAATAAATTACGTTTCTTCTTGTATAACATGGCAAGCATCTGTAAAATAAACAAATAAATCAGTTAATGACTACATCACATCTAAAATAACTATTACAAAGACAGAAACTAAATTACTGACAGCAAAACAAAGTTAGTAAATCTTTTTTCTATAATCAATGCTAAAGTAAAAGTACTGATACATTCTAGTACAATTTCACGTCTGGAAATAGAATAATAATTTGTTTACCTGATAGCCTCGTATTCTATCCATATCCCATCTAGCTGATCGACTACTATTAACAACACATACTAATGTTTTTACAGCAGCATATAAACCTTCTACATCTTTAGCCATAGCTATTAAACCTAAAACAGCTGCTGTACCTCCAACATTATCTAACATTTTAGCAACAGGTCGTGGACAAAACGTACGTACACCTAAAATATAATATAAATAAGTTTGCCAAAATGGGAACAATGATGTGAAAGAGACTGAACACCGCTAGTATCCTTTATTTAATCTGTTCGGGAATAACATTAGGTGCTGCACAGACTCAGAATCAATTTTAGTTGCCGAAAGAAATAGGCCTACTTATGTTTTGTCTGGCCTTTAGTCCTTTACACAAATCAGTGAGTGTTTTAATATTATAATTCTCAAGTTGTTATCAGATATAAGTGAATTTCCAAAGACCTATGTACATTTTCAGGTGTGAGAATAAATCTAAGTAGGTAAATATAATCATACCTAAATATCCCATTAATATTGCACCAAGACTTCTAGCAGGTCCCGCAAGGTGACCAGCTGAATTATGTAATAATCTTATTGGTGTAGCATTTTCATGTGCTGACATGGCAAGCTGTATAATAAAATAAAGGTGAATATCAATTACAATTAAACATACATTATGCAAGAGCTAAATCTGCCCATTGTCAGTCTTCCTTTGTGCCTCAGATGTCATAGAAATTATACATTAGATCTTTATTTACACAACAAGCCCAAAATCAACTCTGTAGACCCACGGATGGCTTGGATTTAAATAAGATTTCATCGTTGATTAAATACTTAAATGGAGTCGTAAGCAGAGATTAACCGTTACGTTGATATCATATTTCCGGAAATTTTCCATAAAACACAGTGATGATCAAGGCTAAATGATAGAACATACAGTTAACTGTTAACTACTATTTTTAGTCAACAATTTCAATGGTAATAACTTTGTTCAGAATAAAGTAATTTGACTGAAATTTTCAATATATTCTACTTTCATCATCTATTTTGAACTGTTATAGCAAGAACAGCCAATTATTTATAAAAAATCTCCCATAATGTAATTTTAAAAAGGTGGTAGCATTTTTTAAATCTTACCCAGTTGGTAAGCAAGAATTTAATTTTTTGATTTCACTATAAAGTTATATAGCAGCAAGTTTCAAATTAGACAATGGACCACATTGGAGATATACATCTTTGGTGTCTATTTGCTTTATTGAAATAACACGGAATTTAGGAAGACAAAACTATTATACCTGTTTGGCAATGGATTTGCTGTCAACTTTATTGTAAACTTTTCTGATTTTTGCAACTGTCATTTGTGAAAGAGCGTGAGCATGTACCCCAAACATCACTTTCTCTTCAGCAATAAATGGGTTTGAGACTTCATTGCTCTCTGTAATACAAGAATTTCCATCAATAGCAACAAGCACAGCATTAATGTTTTGACTTTATCTTAACTAGATGATCACAAAAGATTTGAAAGAACAGTCAATTTAACTATATGAAAATGACATGAAATGGGGTTTATTGCTTGGATTCAATCTGATTAAAAAAAAAGTCCCATCAAAAGATTGCACGAAACACTTTTGGTAGCGCTGGCTGATTTATATCAATTCATCATGTTATTGTAAATACTGAGCATAACTGAACCAGTTTTGGATTGATATTTCTTTTTGAGATTCAACTTCCTATAATTTGCAACGGTTTACTCAATCACTCACATGATAAATACTCAGCGGGTTTAAACCATCAATTCTGTGTGCTATAGATATTTTATACTATTATTCTATTGGTACTAAAACTACAGATGGATAACCTCGGACAAAACCTTATAAAGATTAACAAATCAAACATTCTAAATAATACTATACAGATATTTTATAAATATACAAACCCATGAGAGCAGCTTGGAAGCTTCCTATATATGTAGGACCTAGATTATATATGTTCTGTATGGTATTAGTAGAGACAATATCCTCCAATAAATGACATGGTCCCTGTCTCCATGTTACCCGAGATTGACGGCGTAACTGTGGTGGTGTACCAATATAACAAAATACTGAGGTAAAGGCAGTGGGGCTAGCTGTTCCTCCACCACCAAGATTAGGTGACATATAATGCAACTATAAAGTAAAAGACAGAAAAGAAATCAATATTATGCTTACTAACACATTCCTTTCACAATTGGGATAGTAATTATGTTACTAATTATTAAAGACTGTCATTGTCAGAAATTAGATAATTCAGGAATAATATTCACGACAGAAAGTGGTTAACCAAAATAATCACTTTTTGGTGCAATTATTGTCGCCATTACCAGGGCTATATTTTAAAGTGGAATAGGTGACTTTGTTATCCCCAATATTATTATTTATATTTCATTATAGAATTCAAGATACATCAATATGCTTGCATAATCAGATTACCATATTCACTATGTTCTGTTTCAAATAATTGTACAACTCCAAGAGTTTATCAGTTTTCATACATATTGATAGCCAACTATGAAATAAGATTACCTTTTGAGTATTGATGTGTTCTCCGTCAACAAATAAACTAACATTACTGTTCTTCATGATACCAGCTCTATGAAAGACTATAACTAGATGATGCCACTGACCCTCCTGGGTTAATTCAGGATACCAGAAACGAACTGTATTATCATTTAACACAGGTTCTTGTTCTTGTTCAGTTCCACTTACTGTAAAACAAAAAATCAACTTATAATCAATCATACATGTACTACTGTATTAAGGATATCTAAAACATAGACGACTTCCTAAAATCAATGTCATCAATTCTACAGGGAAGGTATGGAAGAACAATTCAATCTCACAAGAGTAGTCACAAATAAAATGTGGACAGACACTTGAGCACTTGAGAGGTGGACACTGGTTCCAACAACATACATACACATTACATATGGGTGAAGAATATACATACATGTATCATAATATGACTGACAATTTTCTACAAATATCTAAAATATCAGTTGTCAAGATTTTGAGCACACTTTGAAAATTTGATAAACATGTTAATTGAAGAATTTATTAATACTTAACATCTAACATGTATAATAACTACCACATTAATATGAATAAATTTAAGTCAAATATAGCAATAAATAAACAAATTGTTTAAAATACACATTTTTATACTTATAATAAACACAAACAATAATTACCTGAGCTAGGCATGTAAGTTTCCTGAGTGGAGACTATTAGAGCATTGTCTTTAGAAGTAAGGTATACACTTAAACAGATGAGATTCTCGTCTCTACCCTGTATATTACGAACAACAGTCAATAGACGAACAGGGTGAGCGTCTATAGCAGCATTACTGAATTTATCTACACAGAACCATGATGAATAGGTGAGACCAGATGGTGGTGGAAATACTCTCTCCCCTAATCACATAAATATACAATATTTTTACATTCTTGTTATGTGATAATATACAAAGTATTAATCAATCTAATTTCATTACCAAACAGAGTTTGTCTAATGATATTCACTTAATATGCATTTTATTCAGCTTATCCCAATTTTACACACCTTTTTTTTAACTTGAAAGAAATAGATATCAGCTACATGCAACCCAGATTAATTTGATACAAGACATTGTCATATAGTAATTATATCTCATCACATCCTCCCCATTAAATTTCTATTTAGTTTTTCAAAATGTGTTTTTTATTAAAATACAAGATTTCATACATTGTCATTAAATAGTTAAGATTTAAAAAAAATGTGTTACCTGTTCCTACACCACCATATACAACAGGATCAGATGTTCCTACAACACCCCCTACAACAGATGGAGTAGGGGGACCTTGAGGTGCCACACTAGGTAAATATAAGCAAGCAAAACCTTCAGCACTCATATCAAATTCTACAAATGCTGGAGTCACTGCTGCTCCGTGCATTCTAGCATCCCTTGGTGTTGTCATGGATACAAGACACTTTACTCTTGTTAGTGGAACAGTTCCTCCAGCAGACTTCAATTTCTTCTCTATTTCCATAGTGGATGGTTTTTCTTCAATGCCAACCGATGTTGAAATAAGATCTGGATCATTCCATGTTCCATGAGCTGCTCCTGCCTGGAAATCTTCTACAGGTCTACAACTTAATGGTGAACCCAACCTTAAAAAGTCTCTAGAAAAGACAATACATGTACCAAAATTAATTCTAGAATTTCATTTTAATGTTCATTCAGACTTATAACTGGGTGGGCAAGCAAATCAGTCTGAGTCACTATTACAGCGAGAGAAATCAAACGTGCATGTCAAATTAAATCTTCATCACAGTGTTTTAACAATAATCTATTTATCTCAAATCTCAAAAAGGAATGAATTAGTTGCCAGTAAACAAGCAAGTATAGTTATTCTTTCATCAAAAGCTCAAAAAGTATGATGTACGTGGTCTATTCAAACACATGGGATGAGTGTGAAAAAGGGTTAATGGCAATGTACAAACATGAAAATTTCAAGGTCGAGGAGTAAGCCATCTAAATACAATTTATATACCTTAAATCTCGTGGCGTAAGTGATTGTGAGGCCAGTCTTTCAAACATAAACTGTAATGGTGGATGTAATGGAAAGGATTCATCTGCTAATGCTACACTACCATGACTCAATAATTCATGTGGAAAACCTGCATCACACATTATCTGTTGATTGCGTTCAATTCGTAGCAAAGATCTCAATATATCAGATATACAAAATTTCAAATTTAATGCTTCCTGGAATTGTAAAGAATTAAATACAATTATTATCAAGTAAACTATATTCACGTCCATGACGTCTAATTAGACGAAATTATGTGATACTTATAAATATTACATATAATATGAGATTTATCCATATTCAATATCACTGGAGTTTTTACGTTCACTTGCAATTTAGAACATATCTTTTTGCATACCCATCACCTTTGATTAAAGTCAGCAGTTGAAATGAAAAGAGGTATATGTTCTTCTTTTTCTGCTCTAGGCTAATGAAGATATATGACCTACAGTGTTCTATGGGAGGAAATTTTGCCAGGAAATCACTGCTACGTCCTACTCTTACATTGAAATCCAATTGAATTGGCCACACCCATCACTCTGCACCACTGACAAGGTGGAATTAAGCCGGAAAATCCTAGGTCAATACAGGAATCGAACAAAACACCTTGAGGTTTGCGAGCCAAAAGTCGTTAAGTACCTTTATAATTTCAGTGCATTGATTCAATTCTATTAATAAAACTGAACAAACAGTAATAATTACACCTTAAGTAAGATGGCTTACCAGTTTTTTAATATCATGTTCTAGAGCTGGTAATAGATGAAATATGGATAAAATAGCTCCAGCATGTACAATAACAGGATCAGATAAACCACTTAGATTTATCCCCATACTTCCTGTACTGCCTCTCTTTGGTTTTACTATTATTTGATTGGTTGAAGGTTCTTCTATCACAGACATATGTTTTTTCAATAGTGGAGAGTCAACTTTAGCATAATTACACGGGGGCCTAGAAAATAAGTATCATATCAAAATATCTGACTGATTGCTATGTAAATTTTAAAAATAAATAATAAAAAAAAATTAATGGTTTTGAGAAATCTAATGTATAAACATACCTGTCAAAAGCATCAAGAGCCATATCATAAAGATATCGAAACATTTGACAGACAGACATCAAAATTACTGGAATGGGTTTTTGAATTCTGAAAAGATAAATCAATATCACAGTTGAAAGGAATGGGTTTAAAGTTAATTTAACACTATGTTTCATTCATTTCATTATCATTTACTATTTTTATAATTGTACATTTCTAAAATGCATAACTTCCATGACTAAGTGGCAATATGTACTTGGAATACACACATTTTTTTAAAGACTAACATAGGGTATCAACATATGTTCATGTTTTATGTGCATGTCAACGTACACTTGGATCTATTACTTTTTCACCCCATCCAAACAACATCTGATTCATCCCACATAATAAAAGTTTTCAATCTATTCAAATACCTTCAAAGGTATTAACATTGAATAAAAGGCTTACTTGTCTTCCTTTGATTGTAGGAATAACTGCTGAAATAAATCAACATTTTCACTAGGTGTGGCAGCTTCAGTATCTGTTTGTATATCAATAGAACTTGAAAAACATCCTAATAATCTTACAGCTTCTGTTAAACTATCATATCGTACCTGTTTACAGACAAAGCAAATAAAATACAGATTCATATATAAAAAATAAAACAACCAATTTTGTTCTCGTATATTAAAGAGGTCATTATTAGTGCTTTACAAATCTCCATCGGTAGACAAGGTTAAAAAAATAATTTACTATAGAGTAGGGTTCATAATCCATTTGGAAATGAAGCGGCCAGTTTATGAAACTGTTATAATACTACAGCGGTCAGTTCATTGTTTTATCAATCGGCTTTTACAAACATCAAATGATTGAATCCAGCAATAATGAGTCTATTCAGATCCCTGCTATAGATTACATGGCATGTTCAAAGTACATTATATACAAACTTTTCAACATATCTGCCAATACACTGGCTTGAATTCTGGATTATAACAGTATCTACGGTAAAATTAAATATTATATCAATCAAAACCATTGATAACAATTGAAAATGTACAAAATCTATAGAAAACAAAGTAAGAAAACTATGATAGTCATGCAGATATAAGTAATTTTTCTACCTCTGATGCAAAAAATTTAGCATTAGCTGGTTCATATCTCATTGCTACTGTTAAAGTACTAAATACTGTTCTCAACATTTGTAGAATATCCTTTCTTGGTACTGAAATAAACCAACCAATTACATGAATGTATACATGATGCTTTTAAATTGTTGTAATAAAATCATTGTCAACAAATCCTACAGAAACCATATGACCTAATGAACTATCTCAATAATTTTAAAAAGAATTATTCTGAAAATTAAGTGAACAATCTTACCACATGTTTAAAAAATACCATGCAGAATTTTGCTCTATTGTGGTTAACAAACTTCAAAAGTCAATGGCTCAAAACGAGTTCAAAATGTATGATCTGAGATTATGAAATTTGATAGGGTTCCTTCTTATATCCTAATAAGCTACACAAAAAAGATTTTTATAAAACTCCATCTAGGACATGTATAGCATTGCTGAATTTCATAAATTCAATTGTAACTCACTCTGTGATATGCAATCAAAAGAGCATTCCTAAGAAATTGTTGATGGATAATAGAATCAAAATAACTTACCTTTATCCCAAGGACTTTTAGGTGGATCAGCCAGACAACCTTCCATAGAAACAAGAACTGACATAACATACACAAAGCCGCCAACTTTACGAAATACTGTTCTGGTTCTGTGACTTTCTCTTAATACACTCAATAGAGACTGGAATTAAACAATGCAATATATCAATCAATTAGTCTATTCACCTATAAAGCCTTGGTCTCCGGTTTCTGATCTTGACTATACAAATATTATACATAGTATATCTCTGCAATCAATCAGCTATACTTTCTTTTGATGGCATTTATATCACCATATAATTATATGCTATTTTTCTAGCAACAATATCATTTTAAAATCTTTTATTATGTTAAGGCTTAAGCTGTAACCCACATTTTCCATTTAAGCATCTAACATTATTAAATACAGACCTTTAAAATGTGTGTTTTCAATTCTAGATCTGTTACTGTAGCTGTTGGCATTAAACCTAATAACGTTCCCATATCATCATCTCCACCAGGTGATAATACTAACTGTTGTACTATATTTAATGCCATCTGACGACAGTCAACAAATGGTACCATATTATGAGCACATCTTGCTCCACCACACTCGCGAAAAACACCTGATCAAAACAAATTAACCAAATTAAAATTTTGATGGTAATGATTAAACAATCTTATTTTCATATAGATCTGTACAGTTTATCAAATCATGTGATATAAAGTTGGGTAAACATACTATAATTTGCTGAAAGTATATGTCTTCTGTTACAGTTGATAGTTTTGTAAATTCCAAATATCATCAGAAAGTAAAATGAAATGGGGTTTAATGTCCTACTGTTCTGCTCCGAACGTGGCTAATGAAGACGGGCATACGCTATACAGTGCACTATGAGGGAAATTTCGCCTGGACAGCTGCACTACAGCCTACTCTTATATTGAATTCCAACTGTCAAGGGATCTTATACATGCACGCCAATATGTACATGGGACCTCGTTTTTCCGTAACATCCAAACTACTAGACAGCTGTCCTTGTCAAGCCCTCCATCAATGACAAGTGGGAACCAAGCTGGAAAATCTGGATGAACTTTCTCTGCCAATACAGGGATCGAACACTCAACATCCAGACTAGCGAACCCGCGTCTTTCCAACTGAGCAACTTTGATCCCCGCAAATACCATCAATACAATATTGTATATATACAGATAATGTACAAAAAATACTATTTATCTCATTACCTGCATTACTACTATTACCACTCAATAACAATGCCAGGGCTTCCATTACTAAATGACCCAATTCCTGTTGTTCTTGACTAATATTTTCAGTTTCTGTTACAAATATAAAACAAAGAATAAATTTTTCAGTAATACTTTACCAAACCTGGAAATAAGGCACCTGTCGCAGACATTGTCAGTCACAAATGCATGTAAAGCCTCAAGATCATGTGACTTTATTCTGTAGAAGTTGTGTTTCATCAGTGTATTATTGATTTTTTAAACACATTTCTGGAACAAATTCAAAATGTCCGATATTGGTTCATTAGCGCTTGACATTCCAGACCTGAACACTCATAAAATAAACTACTGCACAAGAAATTTACCCGATTCTGACTGTGGATCTTTCAGTAAAGCAGCATATCTATGCATACAAGTTACCATAACTTCTAACATTCCCACTTCACGGAACACATCACGATAGACACTATGGTATCTTAATATATGCAACAATGTCTTCATACATAATATACTACACGATATGGAACTGAAACCAAAATAGGTAAATACAGCATGTTACAGAATATTGGGATTAGGCTTAATGTAAATATATAGATTAGATGATTAGAAAACATATAATAATATTAATAGCAAATGTTGAACAAACTCTTATTAAATACACAACACTGATAATGAACAAAACTACAGACTTACTGTTGAGATTTAATAAGAATACTTAAGCTAATTAATTCTTTACATGGGACAAAGTTCAAGTTGATAACTATAAATTCTATGAGTTCAAACAACTTGCTCTGAAAAGAAAAAAATAAATATATAATGAAAACACATCTTAAAATATTGCAGAATACATCAAAACTATGAATAGTTGGGTATTAGTGTAGTTATATACTACCCATATTCAATTAACATTTATAATTAAAAGCTGCTGATCATAATTTACATATTTCAGGAAATATCATATTTTTCGTGCCTTAATCTGCATTAAAATTAACTCAAATTCTAGAATTCATTTAAGAAAACTAAATAAAAATAACTGCAGAAAATTTACAGGCTTGTACAAAATCAGATTAAAAAGAGGGCCTCAAAAGATGTAAGCAAAGTTTATAAGTGGTGCTGGGTTGTAGCCAACTATTGATATTTGTATATGCAAAAAAATTGATTTTGGACTGATATTCCTTTTCTGGCGATTTAATTTTCTGAACATTGTAGTTGGCAAGGGTTTCAATATCCCTTAAAATTGGCTTTAATAAGAATTTTATTCACCTGTATATCTGCTGGTTTTAAATGAGCTTTTTCTATGAATGTTGATAAAGTATGCTGGGATTCTAAGATAAAATAGTTAGCGTTGTCTTGGTGATATATACTACTAATAACATCTAATATAGTACTACACAGGTGACTAGTAGACGCCTACAAATAAAAAACATTCATCTTGATTATCAACATATAATTCGTTAAATAGATTAAAAATACATTTTATAAAACAAGTAATGTCTAATCAAACTTTTCAAAGTGTGACATATGTTTAATTAATTTCTGAGCAAAATCTTAATTTTTCTGTTGCTCACCCGACAATAATACCTATGTGAAAAGCGTTCAAAAAATATCCATTGCATGAAAATTCTATAAAAGTTATCACCCAGTTTGAAAAGTAAAACAATATAAGTCAAGTAAATGAAATTAGTTATATTTGAGTAGCATTTATTTATTAACATACAATAAATCAAGAAACATCTTTTATAGTTACCTTTAAGAAGACAGATTGAAGAACTTGAAAAGCATGAATATTCCTAACACTGACACCTAAAATACAAGAAATCTTTTTATTTGGAGATATCTTTAAATAACTTTACACAGTCAAGCCAAGTCTGCCAATATAGAATGACAAAGAAAAATGCAGCACGCTGTATTAGAATATATCTAATTTTTATGATATTCTAACAAAACATTTCATATTAAAAGAAATAAATGTTTTCAAAATTACTTTCATGCAATATAAAGCTGAATATAGCAGAAACTTCACTAATACAACAGTGACTACTCTATTAGCTAAGAGCACATTATATTATGCAGATTTCAGCCAGATTAAACACACTGGTAAGTATACGCAACTACCAGCTTTAATAAAGGGAGGCTGCAAGGATGTCATGTGATATTACTCTGCCAAAGAAGCAACAACTACTGTCAGACTCATGAATATTCAGTAGACTTCATTAGACTTGTATAATGCATATGCAGTGAGAGGGCACATCTTTGTATGTGTACATGAAAGGCAGACGTTTTGTTTGATAACTAAAAATTAATTGGGTTTAATGTCCACTTGACAATAACCAGGTCATTTCGAGATTAACAGATTATATATCTTTTTAATTTAGTAATTAGCGTTCGTGGAGGGGTATTTTGTAAAGCAGTGATACTGATAGACGAATCTTGAGCAAACACACTGCGTGTACAGGTGATTCCAATATATTCCTCCATATGGAATGTGGCATATAAAAAGTCATGTCTAGAGATAAACTGCATATTTGTGCTGTTGATATATATTGTATCGTGTATTAGATTCAATCAACAAGTCAGATATAGCATAGATGAGATGTTTGTTAGTTTTATTATATACACAAGAGAAATCTAAATTAAGCACACACATCTAAATCTTGAAAATCAAGCAATATTTATTATGCAAAGAAAAGAAGGTGATATTATGAGACATGTAAATTGAGTGTGAAAGGAGTTACTCTTTCTGAACACTAACTAGGTAAATCTTATTTTTGATACAAAAAAAAAAAACCCAAATGAATATCCCTGAAAAAACCCCATTAATTTGCATACAGTACAATAGTAAATTAACATTATGGTTAAAATATACAAATTGAATAAAATTAGAGTGCTATTAAATCAAATACTTTATCTAGATAATTAATATAAGCCATTCTAATTGTATAAATTATTCTTGTTCTTTCAAAACAAATTGATAGGAAGAAATATTATCAACCCCAACAATTGCTAAAGGATTCGGAGAGAGAAATCAAATATTAAAAGAAACAATTACAGATGCAGGTGCAAGTGCAGATTATATATTTATGTATTTCAGATCTGAAATTTAAGTTAAAAAGAACCCCACACTACTCAGTGTCTAATCCAGCACCACATCCCAGTAGGCTGTTTTTTTTATACTAAAACATAAATATGTGTACTCAACTGTAACTACCACTTGAATATACTTGAACATCTGTCAATATGTGTTAAAATCAATTCATGCATAAATAATGTGACAGTAAGTAACTCAAATATGACACAAATAAAACAAAATAAGTATTACAACATAACTCCACATAAAAATCAGACTATAATGTAGAACTATTGTGCAAAATGATTTACAAAATAGATTTTGTATTCTGGTAATGTCTGCTCTAACTATGGTGATATATGGTAATAGTAATCAACACGTACCATTAAAGATACATTATGGGAGATAAGATAAAAGTTCAAAACTAGATAATGTAAAGGGAATTTGCTGAAAATTTCAGTCAAAGTGGCCAAACTGAACAGAGAATTTAAGGATTGAATTTTGGGCCTAGCCTCGATCATCATTACTTGAGTTGGTACGATAAACATAACGCTAACGCTACAATATACGTCCACATTCCTACTTTGATTGATATGGTACTTTGTCAAGAAGGCTAGGCGTTTGGTTTGTTTAGCGTTGAGGGTCGTGCACCAACATTAATAGTTGCCGTCCTTAGAGTATAAGGAATAACTATACCAAGATAATCCATTCAGAATTGTGCCTTCCTAACACTAAAGGCAAAAAGTGGGCGTGGCTCTGCCCCTGGGGGTCGGGGCATTCATCAAAATCAATAGTGGACGCCCTCAGGCTATAAGGAATACATAAACCAAATGGGTGTTGCTGTCCCATGGGGGTCGGGCATGCACCCAAAACAAAAGGGGTAGCCTGTAGGCTACACACAAAAAGAAAATGGGCGTGACTCTGCCCCTGGGGGTTGGGCATGCACCCCAAATGATAGAAATGTTCCTTAGGGTACAAAGCATAATCATTCAAAGTTTCAAGATGATACGTTAAGAAATGTGGCTTGCAGACGACAAACAAATAAATACAAGGAATGGGCGTGGCTCTGCCATTGGGGGTCGGGCATGCACCAAAAAACAATACGGATCATCCTTAGGGAAAGTATACAAAGTTTTAAGAAAATACAGTTAGAATTGCGGCTTCTAGGCGACACAGAGACACACAAAAAGAAAATGGGCGTGGCTCTGCCCCTGGGGGGTTGGGCATGCACCCCAAACGATAGGGATCATCCTTAGAGTATAAAGAGTAAGTATACAAAGTTTTAAAGAAAATCCAATAAGAATTGCGGCCTGTAGGCGACACAAAGACACGCGATAAGGAAATGGGTGTGGCTTTGCCCCAGGGGGTTGGGCATGCACCCCAAATGATAGGGATGTTCCTTAGGGTACAACGAATGTGTATGCTAAGTTTCAAAATTATAAGTTAAGAAATGTGGCCTGTAGACGACAAACAAATACATACTAAAAATGGGCGTGGCTCTGTCCCTGGGGGTCGGGCATGCACCAAAAACAATAAAGATCTTCCTTAGGGTATAAGGAATACGTATACCAAGTTTGAAGAAAATCCAGTGAGAATTGCGCCCTGTAGGCGACACAAAGACACACGAAAAGAAAATGGGCGTGGCTCTGCCCCTGGGGGTGGGGCATACACCCCAAACAATAGGGATGTTCTTTAGGGTACAAAGAATGTGTATGCTAAGTTTCAAATTATAAGTTAAGAAATGTGGCCTGTAGACGACAAACAAACAAATACTAGAAATGGGCGTGGCTCGGCCCCTGGGGGTCGGGCATGCCCCAAAAACAATAGGGATCTTCCTTGGGGTATAAGGAATAAGTATACCAAGTTTGAAGAAAATCCATGAAGAATTGCGGCCTGTAGGCGAACCACAGACACACACACACACACACATACATACACACACACACACACACACACACACACACACACACACACACACACACACACACACACACAGACAGGGGCGACGGCATAATACGTTCACATTATGAATGTGGACGTATAAAAAACAGTCTCAATTATCCAATTAAGCACTGAACAGCAGATCAGATTCTAATCCAGTATATATAGATAACATTTCAAGCCTAAATAATGACTTGCAATTGACATATTTTGTTCTTGGATTATGTATGTTTAATTAAACTGATCTCTCATTTTAAAGCAAATCATATTTTTATCAACAAGTAAGAAGTATTGTAGAAATTTTTGTTCATATTTGAGATATAATAATGAAAGGTGTTACTATAATATCAAGATTAAAACAATCTATAAATCATGCTGGCATATCAATAATTTGAAGGTTAAATTGGTGAAGTCATGGTTGTAAAATCTTGCAGTTTGTCTTAAACAAACACAACAATGATACACATATAATATTAAACTTGGTGACACCAAAGTACCGGTATGTATCTAATCTTATATACTAACCTTTACCAGCAGGTTGGGGAATGCAAAATCCAGGCATTTGAAATAATGAACCAGTACTACTAGCATTGGGTTTAAGTTCACCAAAACCACATGTTGTCAATGAGCCTACCAATAATACTAAATTTCTTAATGCTTGTTCTGCTTCCTCTTCTTCATTTAGTTCTAGTCTGTAACAAAAAAGGGGGCTTTGTCTTACAAAATATCCATCTTCTCTTGCAATTAAAAAATAAATACAGTAGAATCTGCATTAAGCAGCCACCCACGGGAAATTTTAGGATTGACCGCTTAACGGGAGTGGCCTCTTAATAAAATCTTGAGTTTCTTGTGCCGACATCAATTAATATTACGCTTGGGTGCACTTGCATCGGTAAATTTGGCCGTCGCTGAATCTCGGACATAACTTCCGTAAACATGTCATTTTGTCCCAACCTTCAATACTACTGTCTATCATTGTCATGCATTCGATAATATTTATCCATTTTTGTAAAATCTCATGGTTTTTTTTTTGTGCTGACATCAATTAATATTACGCTTGAATGCATTGGAAGCAAACACCAATGCAATACTTCACTTGCATCGGTAAATTTGGCCGTCGCTGAATCGCCGACATAACTTCTGTAAACTTGTCATTTTGTACCAACCTTCAATACTACTGTCTATCATAGTGATGTATTCGATAATATTTATCCATTTTTGTGAAGAAAATCGATGAATTAATTTTATTTTATCAAAGAATCACACAAACCAAAAAACATCGCTGATTTAGCTACCGAAACTCTGTATGTAATATTACAGGTGGCGCTAAAAACGTCTATTTAACAACATAGCGGCTTTTAGTCGGTACTTTCAGTTTATTCAATCAGTATCAAATAATGTCCCGTTACGTGTGAAAACAATGATCAGGTTTGTCGTTTAATAAAACAAAAGATTAATTAACAGATAATCCCGGGTTAATTGGTATTTTCACATTTCTTTTTATCTGATTTGCGGGAGTCCAGTTAATTGATTACTACTCACGGGATTAGCGGGGGTGTTACGAAGAACGACAAGATGGTATCATTCAACAATGGCCGTTGAATGGGCGATGTTTTGTTAAATTCATTTGCAAAATAGTGACCGCTGGCCGCGTTAGAGGAGTGACCGTTGAATAAGGAGATGAAACAATAGAATTTTTACAGGGGTAATTTATTGTGACCGCTTACAAGGAGATGTAATAGGAGTGGCTGCTCATACGGATTCCACTGTAGTCAAAACATAGCAAATTTCCCATCAGAGTTTATATAGGGTACTTACTTGAGAAGAAATTCTGATAAGAAAACATATCCAAGACATGATTTAAAATCATCGATCAGTGTTTGTGATACTTCACTGGAATCCTTCAGAAAGCAAAATACTGTAACAAACATTTCAACTAGCTCTAAAGGAGACAGTTCTTGAACCCTCTGCATATTTTCTGTACAGTGTCTCACACAACCTTTTTCTGAAAAACATAAACAAATAAAATACTGTAGTCTAATTCATGCATTTAAACAATTTAATCAAGTGGCTGTTACACGAAGGATAATTCATGCTAAAATTTTTTAATGCCTTGTGAGAAATAAAAGTTATTTACTCATAAGATTATATGTCATACAATCACAAAGGTATCCTTTGACTTTTCAGCATAACGCTATAATGTGTACTAACCATGAATATATTTGACAACGTTAGTAGTAAGACCATGTCTTGATAATGTAACTAATACTTCTCCAGCACTCTTTCTCCACATCACATTATCAGCTGGGCACCAACTTGTTATAGCACTAAATAATAAACTTAAATCATCTTTCCTTGCTAGTTCCTCTGCTGGTGAGGAATGGTTCATCAACCTCACTAGAACCTGAAACATATGATTTTCGATCAATAAAGTTATTACATGATACAGAATAGATTATGGAACATATTGACAAATTTATTTATTTAGTTTTATCAGGTTTTACAAATACACAGTAGTTTTTGTTGAGAAATAAGTAACAACAACACAGCAATAAGCTATTGAAGTAGGGAATTCTAATTAGTAACAATGTTCATCTGAAGATGATTGAGTAAAACAACCAATTCAACCATGCATCTGCATTCCAAAATTTCCTACATCAAACTGGACAGAAAATGGAAGGATTTTGCACTGCTACTGTGGTGTTACAGACAACATACTTGTGCTTCACTGGAGTGCAGATTAAAATAACCCAATCTTTCAACTACTTATATTATCGTTTGCTTTCTTTTCATCAACAAAATTATCTTTCAAGGAACTTAGAATTGCCTTTGATTAGCATAAATGAAAATACTGTCAGAGCAAAATATGAATATAATATAATATTAATATATATATCACCTGAACAAATATTCTCTGTAGTAAAACTCGTTTCTCTTTATGACTAAAATCACTTCCTTCAGATCTGTCATCAGGATTCTCTAGTGGAGGTAAATCAAAAAATAAATACAAACATTTGACTAAAGTTGATGGCAAGGAAGCAGCTGTCATGCAATCTATAAGCGCTTGTCTTCCCAATGACAGCAGATTAAGGGCACTCAACAAACTCCAGCCATTGCTAGTTTGACTATTAGATTCTATCTCAAGAAATTTTACAATGGCACAACTTGCAGCTTCTGAAAATAGAAAATAAAAAGATCATTTACTTTGCAGTGAGTGATGGCAGTGGAACAACCATTTAATAAATTTCTTAATCACAACAAATAATAAAAATCTTTCTTATGAAATTGAAGTATTAAGGGTCTGGGGAATTCCTGTAAGTGTTGTTGAACACCGTAGTATTAGTATTATAAAGAAATAGTTTAGACTCTTTAAAAAAAAATGAAAGACATAGCAAAATTGAATTCAATATAGTGAACAAATTAGGTCTGTCTTCCACAGGTTAAACAGGGTATACAGTGAAATCAAACTAGTATGAACAAGTAATTTTGAGACTAACACTGTTGTTTTATTTGAATCAATTAGTTTTTACAATAAGTACTTACCTGTTGACTGATTTGACGCTCTCCGCCTTATTTCTGTAACCATTAGCTTTGAGACATGACTACAAAATTGAAGAATATCCCCCCATTTCTCTGTCATATCACTTGAGGGTGCATTTTCAAAAACCTTAAAAAGAAAGAAAATAAGATGTGAAACTATTACCTACATGTACATTCTAAATTCAAACTCTGTTCATTTTGTTTGTATGTCACTATTCTTACACCTAAATCAAGTTACAGAAATCATATCACAACTCAAATTAGCTAACTGTCAGCAATCTGAATGTACCAACTAAATATAACATTACCTTACAAAATAATGGTAGCATATTATACAATTTGTCTTCTTGGTCTTTTTGTGTTGCTTTGGCGGAAGGATGCCGAAATTCAGCAAACAATTTCCTCAAGTGCATAAGACCCAATGAATTATCTGGGGTGTTTGATTTATTTGGGTCTGAGGAACCCTTGGTCCCTATCAGTTTTTTCATAAAACTCATCTTGATGACTTTCTAAAATAAAAATCATTAACATAAATGTTAAAATAATAACGAAATGTGAACATCTAGCGAGGGATCGTTTTAAATAGGACAGATCCATTTTACCATCATTTGTACTATGCAGCATTCTAAATGTTGCTTGGAGCAATGGTAGGCTACATATAAACTGTGGTTGAGGTTTGGCCAGATCGGTTACCTAGTCAAAACACAACAATCTGTATCAATTATTCATTTTACAAGAATAATCACTAGTGACTCTCTCACCATCAGTGATACTGATTCGCTAATGAATACTACAATCGGATGGCACACTATACGAATATAAATGCAAATGAAAATATTAAGCACATTAGATTTGAACAAATCATTTGGGCTAATACAAATATGGCATTGCAACTCCTGCAACACAAGGCAAATTTTGGCAGCAACTGGTTCAGCCAAACGATTCTCTCGCTAAATACATTGCAAAGTATTAAGGGGGGCTTATGTCGACCTTGCAACTGAAGGCAACTAGCGTTTCGGCAACTAGTGTTTCGGCAACTCAGAGCAACTGAATGCAACTGAAAAAGGTCGACCTGAGTGCCTCTTACAATTAGTTGCAGTCAGTTGCACATGTTCAACTTTTTGCAACTAGCGGCAAATAAATGCAGTCGACATGGGCATACTTGCAACTGGAGTTAACTCGTTTCTATGGAAATAAAATCACGTGATAAGAGACATGTGTCATGTGACTTTATAAATAAGCAAATGGAAGCGAACGAAGACACCCACTTTTCAAATCTTGATGATGTCGACAATAATATACTAATAGAATTGTAGTAAGAACGACCATGCCTTAGTGTTGCTTCTTTTAAGTTATTCGCCATTTTGTTGATCATGTGATGAATAAATTAACAGTCACATGTTAAGGATGATCGCTATCAGTTCAGAGTCAACAAAGGCACTCCGAATTCAGTTGTTCACAGTTCTCCTCAGTTGCTGATATGATCGACATAAGTGCTCTTGCAACTGACTGCAACTAGTTGCTTTGGGTTGCAAAGTCGACATAAGCCCCGCTTTAAAAATACGATTTCATATTATTATACCTAGCCCAATTATACTGATAAAACCTACACATAACTGCAAATCTTATCAATTAAATGAATTAAGTAGTGTATTTTATACACCAACCACAGACATAATATATGGGTAATTATCTCATGGGTATGCAAAGTTGAATGTTTTTGTGTCACTCAGGTTTTTTTCTGCTATTTTTCGTTAATCTTAAAATTTAAGCATATTGTATTCAACTCATCTTTATTTTTACACTAAATTCAACAAAGAAATTAGGATTTATTTAATATTAACACATTTTATAAGTATCAGACATAGGAGAATGAGTGCCTATAGGTATAATTTTCAATGTCACTAACACTACATGTAATTTTAAGATTGGTCTGTCTTATACTGATTAAAAAGATAATCAATCCAATCAGGGTGAATAATCACCTACCAGGACTATTGTTAGCTATGATATAAAACAGAGTCGTTGGGTGTGGTTGTAGAATCCTTTAAATTCAAATTTTAAATTGTCACTCTCAAAATGCTCAACACCGTAACACTGACAGTTTTCCCGCGGTAAAGATTAACTATAGAGGCGTGGGTGACTTCACCACGTGTCATCGACCATCTTTGTCAGTCTGGTCTGGGCCTGCTAGAAAAAAGCTCTCTCAAGATCATAGATTTACTGGTAAATCCAATCAAAGTTCTAAATTTGCTTGCGTGTATTAATTCATAATCAACACCGTAACGCAGTTTTCTTTCATTTATACCCGATTTGATCAGAAACAATGTATATATTTGAATTTAGAATGGCGTACAGATACCTGACGTACACTAACGGCGTTTCTCACACATGCGCTCTTGGTTCAAAACATCATAAACCACGTCGTTCTCAACACCGTAACGCTCAACTCCGTAACGTTAACTTTTGTTACGGTGTTGAGAAACCGTTACGGTATTGACGTTTGGTTCACCTAGTTTAAATTAAATCTTATATTATTATCAACATAATTATGTAGAACAAGATGGAGTTCCTTTAACATAACGCTATATGTTAAACAACCAATAAGCGATGATACAATCAATAAATAATAATAACAGGGAGTCTTATAATGGACTAAAATCCACATCACAATGGCGAAAGGCTTATAGCGCAATATCCGTAAATAAAACAACATATCCATATCTACAACAATTACATATAATTAACACTTTCATTTCAGAATGACCCTGAGTGCTAAAGAACGGGCACAAAGATATAAAGATAAGAAAAAGGCCGAATTTCTGCCCACTAATAATTCCTTCGATGATCAAAAGTTGTATGAGACTGTGAGAAGATATCTGACAAATAATAAAAAAAAAATGATTGCCACAAGATAAGAGAAAGCGAAAGAAAAACAGAAAAAGTCTGTATATTACTATGTTTTTATAAGGTATAGAAGGAATAAAAACATGGGAATGTACGAACTATTTCTATTTTCCTCGTGTTCTCTTATCTAATGACACTCAATTACTTTATTAAATTGTCAGATATACTCTTGCAGTCCCATATAACAACTTTTGGTCTTCGAAGGAGTTATTAGTGAGCAGAAATTCGGCTGTGTATCTGTAATCACTCGTCACTTCTGTCAGTTATATAGAGGGATAACTCGTGTTTCCTTTTGTGTTCGTCACTTCCCATTCATCAAACATCCATTGCTCATCTATCGTAGTAATGATCTCCATGTTAAAATTATATTTGAAACGTGTTTAACCAGTTCTATCATTGACTGACACCAATATCATCCATTATCTATGATAACCTTACTTGGGCATAATTAAACAGGCAGACGAAGACAGGGTTGAAGTGTCTACCATGCGACCCATTGGCATAAATAAATTTATCTGGCCATCTCAACTTGATATCACATGGTATGAATATACCAAAGTAATAAGTCTCGTTCGTGAACCAAAACAAATCAGCACCAGGCGTAAGATTATTTTTAAATAGATAGAGAGGTTTGGGCTGAAGTTGCAAAACTATATTAAAAACAACTCAATTCTTTGGTAAGTTCATATCCAACAGTACGTGTGTTCGGAATAAAATGTTCAATAAATTACTTGTTAATATATCAAAATGGCTATCGCAAATATGTTTGAGTTAAGAAGAAAACTAGTGTTTAGCGTTACTGTTTGTTATAAAATGAAATCATTAAGTTAAACGCCCTAATGGGCTAATAAAGATGGGTATGCACCTATTCTTATTTGATACCAACTGACATGGGTTCTTTGGGTGTGCAAGCCAATAAATACACGAGAACTCGGATTTTCATCCCATCCGAATGACTTGCAAATCACCGCGGCTCTCCTTTATGATATATAAAGCTACCAATTTAAAAATAGCCCCTCTGGGCATTATTATTTTTTTAAAAAAATTGATATAAGAGCATATGTTATCTCAACACCGTCACGAAAGTCAACACCGTCACGGCAATTCAACAC
This sequence comes from Patella caerulea, assembly GCA_036850965.1. NCBI lineage: Eukaryota > Metazoa > Mollusca > Gastropoda > Patellidae > Patella > Patella caerulea. Next base: position 16,190,437 of record JAZGQO010000004.1, on the reverse strand, counting down.
CGTCACAGCGGGCAAAAATCACTCATTGCTACTGTTTTTAATTTAAGTAACCATTTTATGGGCGGGCAGAAATATTAGTTGACCAATTTGTACTACTTAAATCAAGAAATCAAATGCAAAATCATTTCTTTTACTGAGATAAACTAAAATACAATTACCAAAAATGGTGTGAATTGAGGCCAGTGGTACAAACTACAAATTACAACAAAAAAATTAATCCGGTACAAAATGAAATATTATTTTTGAACTGTAATCCAGGTTATCTTTTCAGAAAGGTAAATGTTTTTCGCGTTAGTCTAGTTGATTTAACACATTTTTTGCCTAAACAATACCGTTACGGTGTTGAGATTTTGTAACGAATGGTCCACTAAAAGCTAAAATATTTGTGTTAAAATTCTAAAGACTGCATGGCAATTCATAACGTACGACGTAGAAGATACTAGTTGTTGAAATGATGTCAAAAATATATTGGTTCGAGATGGTTCAAGAATCCGAAACATAAATTCCATGATTGCACACTCATGAGATAATTACCCATATAGTCATCTACACTGTACTAATATATTAGTACAACAATAACAACAATAGTGGTCTATGTATGCATATCCTCTTTTTTTGACTTAAACTTAAAATACAATTGTCAGCATTTATCGTCGGGTAGAATTCTATGCTTTATTGCAATTCAGTGTAGGGGTAAGTGAACAAATAAAAATAATCATATTGTATGGGGACTATGGCATGAAGTACATTATCCTTATTATTAGTAGTATATATTACTAGTATCTGGCATATGAACCTTTATTATTTCTTTGAAATAAACCTATACTCTATACTATAGCATAGCTGGATCAAAATATATTTTGTAGCTTCCAAAATATAATATCTAAAGAATATGAAACTAATAAACACTGTCTCCCCAGTCTAAAAGAAAGGCTAAACACAGAATAACAGATTGCTATCTTCAATGAATCAATCCACGGCACAAATCTAGGCCTAGTATATACTAGTCACTTGTTGTGAGATGAAGAGAGGTCTTGACAGTCTAGTTTGTTGATATTTTTGTGCTGCTTTAAGGGCTGACATCGTCTGTCGACGTCCGCGAAATTGAAGTTTGTTTCAAATATTAGCATCATACCTAATAAACACACTTATTAATTATTTCCATTCTGGTAGATTTGACTACAAGAAGAAATGGAAAAATTCTTGGTTTTACTGTAATTCTTGTGAATCAACACCATTTCCTACATGGATTCGCGCATGTCAAAATAATAATACCAACACCAGGGGACGCTTTATACATCCGTAATGTCACGTTCATAACATTAATATTTTGTTATCATATATTTTCGTTATGCTTTTCCCTTCATAATATCATAATTTGGCAGTTATATAGAGTGAATAATATCAGTAATAATCATGGACACAACTGATACTATTAAAGTTGAAAATGAAGAATATGGAGACGCTACCGCCTCAGCCATTTCAACCCGAAATAGTGGGTGTGAACTTGATGCTCAAGCAGACGACCTAAGGGGCAATGGCAATGATGAGGCAAATTCGATGGACACAGGCAATTCTTTGGAATCAAGACACACAGATAGTCAGTATAATGAGGGGTGTGATATTTCCATTAATCCCAACAGTGTAAGCAAAATTACTGACGGATTAGTGCATAATATTTTACCAAGCCTCGAGAAGGCAAAGGTTTCCCTGGACGAAGCACTAAAAAATCAAGATGTGCTGATTGAAACAGTGCAGCAAGAAAATGCTAAATTTTCCGATTGTAATAGCTTGGAACATTTAGTTGCGTTAATGTTAGAAGCTAGGGTGTATTACAATAAACTGATGACAGTCAAAAAAGACATGACTATGTTGAGTGACAGAACATCTAAATTAAAGAGAAGGGCTGTAAGATTACAGCAGCAGAAACAAAAAGAAGAACAACATATGATTCAGCGCAGAGAAAAAGAATTAGAACGGGAACAACAACTTGTAGCAAGAGTTGTAAAAAGAGAAGAAACACAAGAATAAATGATTTGTTTTTTTATGCTTTTAGACATTGTGGTTATTTATCAAGATAATGTCCCCAAAAAGGTTTCTTGATTTTCTACCAATATATATTTTTGATAAAAATGGAACAAGTCAACAACTTTGAAAAATCATAGGATCAGGAACAAATTGTATGCGATTAAGCAGATGACTAGGCCTTATTGAGAGCAGTATAAATAGCTTTTTTTTACTAATGATCAAGTGGATAATGATTTGATCATCTTTGTTTAGCATATGCTACTCAATTGTAAATAAAATATGTATCTAATTCTGACATTTTTGTGAATTTTTTTTTTTTAAGTGTGTAAATAATCATCCAACTGCTGCTGCCATATATCTTGGAAAGCATAAACTATTCAACTTTCAATAAATATAATGGGATTGGGAATGAAAAGTGGAGATTTGGAAAACAGTGACAAACAAAAGAAAGAATTATGTTCAATTGCTCTTACTTTCGTCCATCAAAAGACCTGTGAAAGAGTCAGATAGTTCATCATATCAAACTATCTGAAGCACAGAGATAAATTTTAACTATACAATAAGACTTGTCTTTATACAAAAATATGTTGCCATGTAATGAAACATGCCCACACCAGCAAAATCTTTCAGTAAGGTTTTAATTGATAATACAAAAGATCAATCTGCTTCACAGAGAATTACTTACGAATTATCTCTGTAACAGATGACTGCACGCGGCGGTAGTCATTGGCTCAACGGTTCATGCAATGTTTACTTAACACCTACCTAACTGCTTCAGGCAGAATGATGCATTTTACTCATTTTAATACCCATTTCGCATTTACATTAAATAGGAAATATTTTTTAACTACAAATACTTCAAACGTCTTTATTTATTTTTCTTTTACCTCAAAAAAATGTTTGAGAATTTAATTTGTCGGAGTAAAAAAGTTAATATGCCGTACTCATTAAGCTTCGTCGATGGCAGGCTTATCAGTGATTGTAGCGGCCAAGCGAATATTCACTGCGGGATCAGTTTGACAAAAGATACATTGCCATGTAACGAAACATGCCCACACCAGCAATATCTTTCAGGAAGGTTTTAGTTTATGATTGCAGTCTGAAGGGTCAAACTCTTTCAATGGTCTGTTTTGTAAAGGCAGAGGGGAGGTTGGAAAGACATGGCCCTGTTTTGTTTGGGGGGGGGGGGTATTCTTCGCCAGTTGTTGAACCAACTGCTGTTTACACAGATCATATCACATTAATTGAGGGGGATCACGGGTAAGACGCTGGCTCATTAGCCTGGAGGTCAGGTGTTTGATCCCTGCATTGACCGAGAAAGTTCATCCAGATTTTCTGATGTGGTTCTTTCTCTCTTGTCAGTGATGCAGGATGGAGGGCCTGACAAGGACAGCTGTCTAGTCAATTGGATGGGACAAGAACCCGAGGTCCTGTGTACACATTGTTGTGCATGTAAAAGATCCCTTGACAGTAGGAACTTGCTGTGGTGCCGCTATCCGGGCAAAATTTCCTGTATACAACACTGTATCGTGTATGCCCGTCTTCAGTAGCCCAGTACGACTTTAATTTAAAACCATTTCATTTACATTAACTGAGATTTGTTCATTAGGAAAGGTTGAAAACCCTGAGGTAGAGCTGTGCAGTCTTTTACAAAAGATAATGGTGGTATTATCGTGTTGGAAGCATCTCTGGTGTAAAACACAGCTGAGCAATCCATTACAAAACTTATAAAGATAGGTTGCCAGGCAACAAAACATACGCCCACAACGGGTTAGTCCGGGCAGTCAACAAGGGTTGTCACATATTTTTTCTTTTGTCAGTAAAGAGACTGTTTACAACACATGAATATCTTATTATGATTAATAGCCCATTAATTATCAGAAATGGTTAGAATTGTTTCGATTGTTTGTCTCGTGGCCTTCGTCCTCAAGATATCTCAAAGTGATCAAGGGCCATAACTCTGGCAGTAATTATCGGATATTGCCTCATGACCTTATACATTGTGTATCAATTTAAATTTAATAGTATGTTAACTTGAGCCTCCAGAGCGTTTACAAGAAATTGTGGACGATGTATGGACGGACAGGGCATCGGCAATATACGACCACATTTCCAATGTGGGCTTATAAAAAGGTGTTATTGTGTTAGGTTGAAAGCCCTGGGGTACAGCTGTGCAGACCTTTACAAATCTAAAGGTGATAATGTGTGCATTCTTGACACAACAGGTAAGTCGAAGAAAAGTATGGGATATGATGCGATACACAAGGTGTTGCAGGAAACTGACAAAAACAACACATTATGGCTCTGGGCAACCTTCAGAATATAGTTTGAAGGAGCTAAATTCCCAATGGGCCTCAATGCATATAATAATGTAATATGAAATGTATATAAATTGATTTACATTCAGACTGTGGACATCAACCCATGAATTCAGAATCGCTACGGTTCGTCCATTCAATCGGATGATAGCTGACTAAATTTCCAAGCGATATTCACTGTTTTTAACTTCAGCTGAATGTTAATACAGTTTAGCAATGATGACAGGCACTATTATCACCGATAAAGATTTTTTAGAATATTTGCAACAAAATATCAACAAGCAGTGAATCCGGAGAACAGGGATAACCGATAGGGTTCATTCTGTCATTGTCCAAATCAAATTTGAGCAGAAATCAGTTAAAAAATTGATTTATTACTGGCTTTTAACATATTTGATTGGATTACCTTACTTATTCCCAACCCCACAATGAATAGAAATGGCATTTCTAAAAATTTGTAGGTTTACTTGTGCACAAAGGAGGGGTGGGAAGTTGTGATGCTGTAATCTGAGACTGCAAAAGAAAAGACTCAACACCAATATCATTCTTTCATTTACCGTCTTCACTGGTAATTAAGATTTATCCACCAATCAAGTTCAAAGAAATGTAGTCTTAAAAAAGATTGCTTAACTTATATCCAGGAAAGTAATTTATGTGTTCAATGTGATTTCCTAACACAATGGGTTTATAATAAATGACATACCATACTCAATAAGAATTTTGTTTATTTTTTAAAATCATCTGCATTATACAAAAAAAAGGTTCTTAAAATTTAAATGATAAGTATACAACAAGGGTATTTAACAAATAATAAAGATGGTGACAATTCATATTCATTCCACATCTCACCACTTAGTTACAGATAATCAAGAGGTCATTCGTTCCTTGAAGTCATACTATGAGTAAATGCAAAAAATAAAAAATTTAACAATTACAATACAATGTGATGTCTAATTTAACCGAATGTAAGCTGTCTTTTAAAGTATTACTTATTAACTATCAATTTCAGTTTTATATAATAATATGATAACATAAAAGTTTAATAAAGCATATATCCATATAATGTAGATCTTAACAGTAAGCTCAATAAACAATATTATGGTAATACAATGTAGATCGTTGCTTCTTTATTTTTTTCTAAACAAATTTATAGAACACAATGGTTTCTACTTACAAACTATCTTTACTATTTTAATCTCAAATATTTCCAATTGAGTAGTTTTGCTCTACAGATTATTATATTCATTAAAAATAAAAAATTACTAATGTTCATGTAATAAACAACCATACAAGTGTATGCCTTCTACAACACAAACACAATACAAATGTTATTTCAATACACGTAACTGTTAAAATATAAGAAATTTATATATTCAATATCTACATCTCCGGAATTAATTTCAAGCATACATACACAGTTTCCATACAAAACTTTTCATTCATACCATCTCACACTCATTTGAAATATTTTTTTTTGTTCCTTTAATGAAATGCAATATTTCTAAACTATTTGTAATTTCAACGTGGCTTGGGTTTCCATTTGATACAATGTTCACAGCACAGAAATTGTGGTGCGTAATAAAATATGGACTGCGTCTATATCAAAACATACATGTATATTATTTTTGTTTTTTTTTAAAAAAAAGAATGTGTTCATAAGTTTTTAAACAATTGAATAAAGGCAAAGGATGTTGCAAATAAAGCGAGAGAAAGAGTTACAGTAGATCCAGAGTTGCATCCATCACCATCACAATTACAATAGAACATCTTCACACCAAGGGTACCACTTCTTTCAATACATCTTTTAGGTTCTACTGATGAGGCACATTGTCGGTAAAATCGAATGTGTTCATCACCATCATAGGTTACTGAAAAGCAGAATAGTATAAATAAACATTTAGAAAATTTGATAAAACATTTTTGTACTTTTCAGCAATCTTATATCTCTTGACTATACCGTTTATGAGATCTAAAATTATCACATTGGATGATGTCACCACGACAGATGACAACTGTATTATACACGAAACATATAAATGACGACAGATTTCACAGAATACTGTACTACTGTGGTATTTAGATTTCGGAAGTGACAGAGTGACTGAATCCATTGTGAAATGAAATCAAAGGGAGTTTAATGTCCTACTCTTCTGCTCCTAAACTGTCGTTACTGGGCTAATGAAGATGGGCATATGCCAAGTGTACTGAGGGAAATTTGCCCGGACAGCAGCCTTACCGTCTACTCTTATATCTAATTCCAACTGCCAAGGAATGCCAATGTGTAAAGGGGACCTCAGGTTTTTGTCCCATCTAAACGACTATACAACCATCCTTGTCAGGCCGTCTGTCATGTATCACTGACAAGGTGGAAACCACACCGAAAAATCTGGATGAACTTTCTCAGCCAATTCAGGGATCTAACACCCAACCCCTCCAGACCAGCAAGTCAGCGTCTTACCAACAAAGCCATGTGACACCCCCCCCCCCCCCCCCCGAGTCCACTGTACTTCCAAATTGTTTTGTAGGATACGTTTTTCTTTGTTCATTACAAATGTCATTCAAAAAGATGTACACAAGGCTGTGTACTGATTATAAAATGTTAGGATCTCATAATTTCATTATACATGTAAGATATCAATATTGATTGAAATGGATCAACATTAAATTCTACCCAGTGAGTAATCTGTGGTTTTAATTTCGAATATTTTGGATAATATTTAGTTAGTTAGAGGTTCAGTTTCTTTTTTTGAATACCGGTATGTAATAATGATACCAGTTACACGAACTGGCAAAAAGACAATCTGATTAAAATACAGACCCAATTTCGTTTTGTTCTTTATAGTTCAAAAATTTGTTTTACTTGTCTTTACTACACTAGGATCTAGAATAGTTTTTATCAGTGACTAGCCTATGAAATAGTCTGTTACGAGTATTTGGCGTGAGGTGTACTGAACTGTGGACAATCCAATATAAACATTGTATGACCTCTGACACGACCTCCCAAAACAACCGATCAGGTCTTGATGTAGTGCAGGGCATCAAAAGTATAAAAAACAAAATGAAAATAGATGTGTATTTTAATCAGAGTTAATAAGATACTATGTGTGCCTATAAGATCGTATAAGTAAATCTAATCCTGTATTTTATAAATTTCTACAATCAAGCTCTTGCTATTCTAAATTCTTGACTAACCCAGTTCTGCAAAATAATTTTTTTTTAATCTACTATTAATTATAAAAGAAAAGACTTACATCGTTGTTCCACTTTTCTGCATCCTGTAGAATTTGTTGGACAAGTAATAAGAGGTACTATTGTATCTTCCCCAATACTTTTACAAGCTTGATCTGTGAATGAGTTACATTCGTAGCATTTTAAAGCTAAACCTGAAATTTAAATTAGAATGCAAGTTAAGATAACCATCTAAAAGCCAGGAGCCATAAAAGTTCTAAATATTGTTACTAATTTACCATGATGAAATGGGCTTAAATGATCTGTACCAAGTGTGTCAGTGAAGACAGACATACAGGTACACTATGCACTATGCAGTGTGCTATGAGGGGTGACTTTGTGCAAACAGCAGCACTACAGACTAATCTTATTTTAAATTCCAGCTGACAATGGTCCTTTTAATTTAAGTGATTATCAAAGTGTACACTGGACCCTGGGTTTTCCATACCACAGGAATGAGTAAACCTGGTTCCAGTCCTTTGCGAAACAGAATACATGATTAGCAAATAAGTGATTGACTTGAACTGACACATCCAGACTCCACATTACTTTCCACGAGAAATGAGTGTCAAATCACTTCATACTGGGAAGGTGTAGTGTGTACAGGTACAATTAGTATTACTATCCCATCTTTCGCTTAAGTATAAAACCCTGTCAACTGGGTACTACCATGTATATTGTAGTAAACAAATGCCATGTAAGTACCTCATAATGAAACAATATCTGTACTCAGACTCACAACTCAAATTAATAATAGGCCTACTCTTAACAGTAAAAACAATGTCATATTTCTAAGGAAAGCCAAAGGTGACCTCTAAATTCACTATATTCTCTACAGTTGAAGTGTGACACTAATACATCTCTAATTTATGTTTGGCTGTGTAAATAGCTTATTGTATGTAGTACGAAAAGGCCTCGAGCAAGACTGACATGAGAAATTAGATTTATGACTTCAATAGACTACAAGTGATCTGATATTCTGAATTACATACATGTACATGTACCACTGAACGCACAGACAGTAATTATAAAAGTAGAATATTTGTGTCTTCTGTCTAAGTAAGCATGTAATAATACTTATTGTTTGAGGTAACAATTGTCCATAATTCTTGAATAGATGTCTTCTAATTCGGCACCATCTATGAAATCTCTAATTAATCATTTTTGGCAGCACTGAGCAGATAACAGAACACAGATAGTCAGGGTTAGCATAATTCATAATGATAATTGATATTGATATGTCCGTTTATTACTATTACTATAGTCAAAATCCTAGTCAACTAATGAACTAAGTGTCTCAGATTCTACTCAGTTGTTGTGGCTATTCTTCAAGGGATATCAAGCTGTCTGACAACTCTCAACAGAGGGCTTGATAATCGGGTTGACGTTGAAATTTGCGAATCAAAAATCTTGCCCATTGCTAAGCAATTTGCTACAAAGTAGTTAAATTGATTTGCACAAATTTTGCTTTATTAATTACTCACATGAACAATTTTATGTCCCATTTTAAATTGTAAAAAGTTGTGGACAATTTTTCAACATTACTTTGCCAGTTTAGTCAAGATTATCTAGTACCTATTACCATTCACATCAATAAAAACAAAGTTTTAGCGGCCCCTATGTTAGTATTAGTTGCATCCCCCTGATTAATTTTAATGACCAACGTTTTTGATAAACTAAAAATTATTTATTGATTTTCTTCAAAAAATGGGAAAGGTATTATGGAATATTTAATAAAGGTAGATACTATACTAATGCGGGTACGGTAATTAATGGTATGCTTACCGTACTTAATTTATTGGAGATTTGCGGTAGGGAATGTTCAATCGACTAGTGATGTTTGTTTTAAGCGAACTAATCATTCAGACCATCAGTAAATTTGAGAGATGATATTACTCATATGAGTCATATGAGTAATATCATCTCTCAAATTTACTGATGGTCTGATGTATTGCATGTATGTTAGTTGGTGATGCAGCGATGCATAAAATTTCAAATGACTGATATTCAGTGATATCAGCACTGACTTGTGATTGTGAATGGCTGAACTGTTACCTCAACAAATGACATGGCGTCACACCTCACACGGTTGTGAAGATACTGAATGTTCAAATATGAATCAACCCAGTGGCCCAGAAATGTCATTGAAATTATTTGGAAAGGCTTTTATTCTACGTTTAGTTAACTTATGTCATGAGAGAGTATACACAGCAATGAGGGGACCTTGCAATAATCATAACAATAATTTTGAAAGAGTGTGATTGATATAAAGATAAATGCATAATATTGTAAAATTCAACAGATATTTTAATTAATCATTCATATTGTACTCTCCTTCTCACACTCACACTACTGCTGCCATCAAAACTTGACATTATTGACAATATTATTGTTATTTATTGCTAATCAATTTGCCTGAATTTTTTTTAGGCAGGCGATATTTTGCCGGTACTGGGGAGTGGGGACACTTCGGTTTACATAGTCTTGGTATTTTGGTTGAGGGCGCATTTGCGGATTTTGGTTTTTAATTTATTTAAGTACGGTACTCTAGAGTACTAACTTAGACTGTCAGTGGTTTATGTTTTTCCCATAAAATCGTGCTTCTGCGCCGAAATTGAAAGAAAGTTGTCCCAAATGGTGGAATATATCAACTGCGCATGTCGAACGGACTGCCGGAAAAATAGCGTAAACGAAAGTTTTGCAGGTGCCGGCAAAATAATACCCAATCCTTTTTTTAAATTGACTAGCAGTGAGTAGCAGTACCACTAGTTTTGTTCGAAAAATGAGGCCCCTGATCGGCTGATGAGTACTGATTTATCTTCTTACTATACTTGTAAATACCCTGTACTTGAATTGATAAAAATCTAGAATGAACTTGTCCTTTTTTTAGCCTTCATAATTTATAAGCAACTTGCTTTGTAAAATTTGTCTTCCAGCCATCATTTTCAATAATCATCAATCATTTCCTAAATCTGTACCTATATTGGTTGACCCCAAATATCAGTTCTCGTATTATTCTGAGTGTCTCTGTAGATCTACCCCACTCTGATTATTAGTTTATTAAAGGGACAATAACATTCTTGCTGGCTTGGTAGCTCCAGAAAATAAATAATACCCTTATTCTAAGTACTAGATGTTTAAATGTCCTACCTGTTGTGTAAATTATCCATTACAACCTATTTTATTTGTCCAGAGGGTTTGAAAATATTTTAAAATTCAAGTCACATTTGAAAAGGTTTACGTTAGACTTTTCAAATCAATTGGTTGAATTTTTCCAATTTTTTAAATTAGGTGTGTTAAGATGAAATTTATATCATCATTTAATTGGAATATTCTAAAATAATACGATTTGTTGACCAGAATGAAGATTGGGACATATTTTTCAGTTACAACAAGAGTGTTATTGGGGCTTTAAAAGTTCATTGACCGAATTTCGGCGAAACGGCTAGTAGTAGTAGCCTAGTTCAACTTCAGTTTCAGTTGTGCCGGTGTAAATTGCAACAACCAAGAAATCTATAAGTTCGACTCATAAAAGCGCTTGTTTTTCAAATGCTAATAATAATTACCTGATTCGATATAAACCACCAGCAACAAAACAGCACAATATAGAGTTGGTAAAAGCTGCATGATTTCTGGAAAGATCGTACGTCTTACAACAAATCTGGAAAAGACACAGTTACTGAGTGGAAGTCACCTTCACGAATAACGCTCAACAGCGACATCTTACGGTAAAATTTATCAAAAGGGGATAACTATAGTCCGTTTCGGGAAAGATAAAACGTCACCAATATTAAAGTGATGGTCCTATTTAAGAGAAGGTCAAAGTACTAAAGTAATAAATAATATAGATAATAATTTTATTAACAGAATTGTTCACGGTTACATGAGAAATAAGTATTAACAATATCTTTAAACAATCAAATTTGTTTAAAAGTTAGGTCTATATATAAAAAGACTTTACCAGTGATATATCGTCCCCCCCCCCCATTATTGCCACCAGCGAAACAAGTATTAGTATTTTGACAGCATATTTTGAAAACGTTCCTGTCAATTGTACGGTTTGGAATGAAAATTTTACAATAACTACAGATTTTTAGATGTTTTTGTGTAGTTTTTCGATTTTTAGTTTCACCCCCACCACACCATTTGGAAATATTTTCGTCCGCCCGGCACTCAGGACGCCTTCTCCACCAGCAACTCTGTAAGGTTACTGCCTCTCCATGGCTTACTTGTTTCCACCCCATCCCTACCCGCCCCAGGGACGAGTCTTGTCTGGGTCCCGTGTTTAGCACACACTTGCGTACATTAAAGCTCCAATAGCATTTTTTTAAGTTATATTTTTAAAATGTATTAAAATAAAGCCCAAAAATAGATTGAACCTATAAACAGTCCTACCTTGTTAAAGAATAATCCTATTAATCCTATAATTCAATACTGCCAGTTGAGAAATTGGCAAAAATATCATTTTCAACTTCAAATTCAAACGTTTGAAGATGGCCGTCCATGGAGAGGAATGGGAAAACAAGGGAGGTAATTGAGTAACTATTTCCTCAATCACCCTGTGTCACCCTTTATAATGCCAAAAAAATTTTGCCCAGGACCGTATAATAGTGAGTTGACAACCTTTTGAGCAAAAGACATAGAAATAATTATGTTTTGACTTTCTTAGAAAATATGAAATTGGAACTTTAATGTCCGTCTTCATTAGTTGGATCAAAAAAGTAGGATGTAAAACCTTATTTCATTTCAAACAGTTATTCAAATGCACGAACAGAAACCATAGACAAATTACAACATGATTCTAAAAATATAAACCGTGTTTTATTCGACTTCACAACCTACAGTCTTGATGTTAATAATAATATTTTTTAATCAGGTCCATAAGTTTATTGATACACGTATGTCAAACAGATTCTAATCCCGATCAAGTAATATTTTATCTTTTATTTAATGTAAAATCATGGCTAGTCTCTCTAATGCTGCTTATTATTAAAAAAAAAATGTTTAGTATGCTTGCTTATGTATAATCATTAACTATACTATACTGTACATTTTCACGCATTTTATCATATTTATATAATATGTATGTGTTTGCCATTTTAACTATGTATACACCCATTTTGCATTAATAATAATATTTATATATATGTACAAATTATTTAGGGAGAGGGGGTTTACATGGGCTAAGTCTGTTCCACAATCCCATTCAGATAACCTGAATAAAAATATGGTATAAAAAAATCAGTTATTCAGGAGTTGTCCCTTTAATTGAAATAACCATAGAATATAATAGTTCATTGGCCACGGGAAAGTTTTTCTGGTAACCGGGGCCACTGGAGCGTGAAAGACCTTGCGGTCGGTTGAAGGTGATCTGTATTGAAATAACCCCATCTCATTGTTAACTTTACATACAATTATTGTTTAATCCCCCTACACATTTGTTTAGATGCAGCCATGTTATGTTTTACCTTTACTTAGTTCCCTAATTATTAATTAACATATTGTACTGAAATGAAACACAACGCGTCTCTGACATTTAAGAGGATTTGATGTTGACAATGGCCATAATAACCCGTTTCATATTGTGGTTGTTCTATATTCAATGCTGTTTTATTTTTTATTGTGGGTTAGACAACAAGGACGGCACATTAGGGAGGTATAATAGAGTCTAGATAGTAACGGAAATATATATGCATAAAATATAGAAATTACACCACTATGAAAGTTATTTATCACAGTGGATTGACAAATACGAACTTTTGAGAGGCTTATACCTGCACATGGCCATAGACAGGAAAGGAAAATAGGTCACAAATTTCGGAATGGTATTATCGCCCAGATATAGCAAGTTGAGTTTATCTTCCCTGCGTTTTAATTCGTTTGTACTGGGTTGTTTTTTTTACGCACTGGTGTGTAGAACAGTAGATATTAAAACAAAGGATTAATGTTTTTATTAGTTACACACCTTAGATTTGACATCATACCTCAAGGCAATAATGCAACAAACATAGACATGAGATAATATATTGTTGTACTTAACAGGTCATATAAATATGTCTTATCAATCATTTGAAAGTCAAGATGACAGCCCCGCGAATACAATGAAGACATCGATACAATCTTTCATCTGCTATTATATAATATTTAATAATTTATAAAAGGCTATTGATCAAAGCCGAAATTTACAGTGACATTAACTGGTCACAAAACATCGGTTAATTTAACCTTTCTTCTTGAGAGAGGGGTGGGGAGGCTTATGAGGAGATTAAGCAAAAATATAGGGAGGTCATGAAAACCATTCAACCATTTCAGCCATTTTTCGACGGATGATCACGGTGGTATATTGTGGGCAAGACACTGGCTCGCTAGCCTAAAATTCGGGTGTTCGATCCAGATTTTCCGGTATGTGGTTTTCTCTTGTCAGTGATGTCGTTCGGATGAGACATTGGTGTGCACTTGAAGGATCCCTTGGTAGTTGGAATTCATTTTAAGAGGGGCCGAAGCGCCGCTGCCCGGACAAAATTTCTCTGATAGAACACATATATACGTCTTCATTCAGGCGCGGATACAGTGGGGGTCGCACCCGGCGCACGCCCCCTCTATTTTTAGAGGTGGCAAACAATTTTTAGCTCCATATATTCTCGCGAGAAAGGAGAACAAAATAGTTTAGGTTGGAAATCGTAATTTACAGTACTAGTATGAAATTAGTCCTTGTGGGCATTTTTTACACTCAAAAATCACAGTTCCGAGCTTCGCACTCCCATGTTGGTGCAGCACGCCCCTCTTTTTGAAAATCCTGGATCCGCCCCTGTCATTAGCCCAGTTTATAGAGCAGAACAGCAAGACGTTAAACCCCACTCCATTTTATTCTTCGACGTTCGGCGAATATGTATACATGTATACACAGGGACGTTGCCAAATGAGGCATCTCAATAAGGGGTCACATGGGGTGAGGCGGTCGCTAAGTTAAAATGATGTTTAAAACAGTAGGCCTACTTTAAAATCCCCCTGAGATAGGGGTGTAAATGAAAGTCTCGTCGAGCAGATGCGAATTTGTTTTCTTGTATCCAAATGTCGAGCAAAGGCAATATTTCACCTCTGAGAACATTGAGGTCAAGAGATTCTCTAACTTTTAATCTAAGTTAAACACATTGTAGCAATCTTTTTTTCTTTTTTTGTTTTTGTTTTCTGTCTCACAAATATGGATGGTTGTCGAGGAACGTGTTTGCAATTGTTTGCCTTCGTGCATTGTGAAAAGAAGGCCTGCTACCAGACTTCCCACAATCAAGATAAAGCAGGGTCATTATGATAAGATAAAAAAAAGATAAGGACCCATTTAAAGTTTAAAAAGGAAAAAAAATAGAACAACGCTGACATATTAGAAACAAGATGTTGGCATTCCTATCCCTTTTCATATTGATATCAGGTAACGGGTCATATTTATTTCACTAATGTATGCCTATAATGAAACTGGGAATGTGGGAAAATGCATATTATTTTTAAAGATCAAAGATTTCAAAATGTTTTTTGTTAATTCACCGACACCATTTGTACATATTAAGGAATACCCCCACACTTGATTCTTAATATTATTTTATGTATTTTATTAATCTTTTGTGGAATTCGAATTTGAACTGGTAGTATTTTATTGAAGGAGGGTTGTGTGCAGTTGACCACTGTAGCCAGAATTGCACAGCGGAACAACAACAAATATGCGGATCTGACGGTAACACATATGGTAAGCAATCTTCTTGACACAAAACAATAATGTATAACAAAGCGCACCTAGAGTTTCAGTTGGGAATAAAATAAAATATTTAGTTCATCATGATCCCAACTTATTGAATGATATAATTAGAAATGGCAGGTGTCGAGGTAGAAATGGTTCCACTACTGATGTCTTCCGCCTTGCTCCAGCCACAGTAGTGGACCGTCCTAAGGTCTCCCTTTGAGCAAGTTTTGCAGTCATTTGACGACTAAAAGTTACTGGCATATAAACTAGCTTAATTTCCAATTACACTGACCCCAAACTATATTGTACATGTATATAACCCAACGAAAACAATTCCATTTGAAATAATATAATTTTGCAAATGAACCTAATTTCACTTGCTCAAAACCTGGAATTGTGAATCAATTGTAACCGTACATACAAGGATTATCACGGCTACAAATTGCAGCTGGTGGTGATGATATGATGATGTCCACCAACAAACAATGGCTTTAAAAAAATTAACCAATGAAATATTCCTCGTCGAGGATGATGGCAATGAGTGTTTTCGCCAATATTTAATTTTGTATAAACTTCACAATTGCCCTAAATCGAGTTATTGCAGACATTCTGGTCGAACTCACTGGATTTATTGTGTCCCGTTACAAGCTTTCCAAAAATGTAGAGTTTGTTTATTTGACAAGACAAACAAACGGTAACTTTTTTCTCGTGGAGGGGGGGGGGGGGCTGATTGGGGTGGTCTAGAGTGCCGCGCTTCGACCTCTAGCTGGTTGGTGACCCCTGGCTTGAGTCTGTGGTTTCGAGCCCTGGTGTGAGCGTATGTGGCATGGAGATAGGGGCGCCTTCTCAACCTCGTGGGTTTCCTAGAGGACACTCCGGTTTCCTCCCACTGCTAAAGACCCCTACGCACACGCGCAAGCGAATTATTGAAATAAAATTAAACCATATGTTAGTCCCGAAATGACCTAGTTTGTGGTGAGTGGACGTTAAACTCTCTCTCTCCCTCTCCCTCTCTTTTCTCCGGGAGGGGGGACAGCAGGTTGAAAACAAAAATTTTGTTAGGGGGAGGGGGGGACTTGTCCCCGTCTGGCTACGGGTGTGATGGTGGTAGGTTTAAAACAGAGTCTTCTCCTTTCAGTTTCACATCCAATAATCAATAATCAATATGATTGTAGCCGTAAGTATAGGGTTTGATGTTTGATTACCATTAAATAGTGCTATACACCGGACTATTTCAGTAAATCCGTGTTACTTTGGGATTTCGTCTTGCCAGGCCCACGAATCAAACAAGATACTGTATGAAATTCACAGTGGAGAATGTTCTACACAGGGCGTTCATAATCAGCTTCCCGCCTGTACTCGTATTTGTGAAGAAGATTTAGATCCGGTATGTGGTTCAGATAACCAAATTTATAGTAAGTTGAAATATATATTTTTTTTGGATCATTTAACGACTTGATATAGCTGTTTCTCTGATACACAATGTAACGAGCTCAACACGGAAACTCGGGTTTTCTGCCAATATCAAGGATTAGACAACTATTCCATTCTCTGGCCTATATAATTTTATTGAACAATTCCGTTGATCTTAATCTTCATAACCATGAAAATAACTACAACATGTAAGGATTATCCGATAAAAAATATGGAAGCGGGTTGACCCGTACGTAACTATCGTACGAATGTTAAATGGTAGCTGGATGCAGGTAAGGTGAGTCTGTCGTTCAGATTGGGTGTTGACCATCTAAATTTTCTGCTGTGATTTCCCTAATGATTTATGTCTACTTTACATGCCCCATGCGACTAAAATTCAAGAATATTCACCCAGTTATTTTTCTTCGACTCTAGACCTTCTAACCTTAACAAAAATGTCATGCAATTAATGGTTGAGAGAGAGAGAGAGAGAGAGAGAGAGAGAGAGAATTGCTAAAATGGTTGAACTACATTCGTATTTTATGAGATCAGGGGAAGCAATATTAGTAATATTGATTTTCATGTCGATCGCAAGTCACTGGTCCTAATCTACTTTTAACTGCATAATACAGTGCGACAGTTAATCTGTAGCGCTCTTGTTTTATCTTCAGAAAATAAATGTTTGTTCCAGAGGGCTCAATGTCAATTGGCTGCACAGGGTAAACATCTTGGCGAAATTTCCACAACAACTACAAGCTGTCCTACGCCTAGAGCGGTACGTTAAAACTAAAGAGAACACCTAATACCAGGTCACCTGCTATAACAGATTAAGTTGGTATAGTCAGTGTGAAACTTGTTGGTACAATAGTGTCATAAGGTGTTGCAACTTGTAAACATAGTATCCTTCTCGTGCACCTCACCCATTACTGCCTATCTTAAACTATTTTGGGTCTGGGTTTCAGATCAACTCCCGGCAGAGAGAAATAGCCATCGGCACAACAATATTTTATGAGTAGTCCTACAAAAGATACGTGGCACCCAGTGTTATATTCTATTAAAAAAAGTAGGGGATATTTGATTTTGGGGGCATAATACTAAAATATGCAAATGACTACGAAAAAGGTCACTATAGAACCTAACAGAAGAAACATTTCCAGTTACATGTGACGCCCAAACGCACCAATAGCTACCGCATTGAATGCAGGTGATGCTTGGGATCATCATGGGGGTCCAACCCAAGATTTGCACGACTCTGACTTTGAATGTTACAGTCATTGTGGCATTGAATTCCAGGGTGGAAACATCAGTTTAATTGTTTTAGTGACCAGAAAACAAATTTTGATATGCGTCGGCTTACCCAAAATGAAAGGTTACGTGCCCTTGGCATGCTACAGATCGGCACAACACAGGCGGTTGTGGCGCGGACGATGAATGTTTCTCAGTCTGTCATAAGCAGGCTATGGTCCAGATACCGTGATACACAATCTGTACAGGACAGACCACGCTCAGGTCGACCTAGGGCGACAACTCAAGCCCAGGATCGATTTTTCTTGGCCTTAAGAAATCGTGTCATCACAGCAAATCAGATCAGCGCTCGTCTTCAAACGGACACTGGTGTGAGAGTGAGTGGCCAGACGATTCGGAATCGACTGCATAGGGGTCACCTTCGCACCCGACGTCCTCGCGTGATCCCTTGTTTCAGAGATCATCACATTCAGGCAAGACGTCGTTGGTTTAGGGATCGTCAACACTGGGTTAATCGACGCTGGAGCAATGTGATGTTTTCAGATGAGTCAAGGTTCACTGTTGATTTTTTGGACAGACGTAGGAGGGTGTGGCGTCGTCGAAACGAGCGCTTCCAAGAAGTTAACGTCATCAGACATGATCGATTTGGGGGTGGTTCTGTTATGGTGTGGGGAGCAGGCGCGGATCCAGAGGAGGGGGGGAGGTCCAGCGATTTAGACCTGTTATTTTGGAATTTACCTTCCGGAAATATGTCATAATGAACCAAATTGAATCTAATTACCAAATTATCGGTTGAGCGCAATTAGTTAAGCAATTATCAAACCTAGACCCCCCCCCCCCCCTGCAAAAAATCCTGGATCCGCACCTGGGGAGACATCACTGTTGCTGGAAGAACGGCTTTACATGTTGTTACTGACTTTGTTGTGATGCTGTGGTAACTTTGCTGTTTGACCCCGGGTATCATTTTACCATTATAATGGTCAGTCTGTGCCTTACTTGGTCTAACGATCATTTGGAATAAATCGATGAATGTGAACTTCATTTTGTCATTTGTTTCTTCGTCAGTTTCATTAGGTGACTTTAATAACACTTAAAAATCAAATATCCCCTACTTTTTTTGAATAGTATAAAAATATGCATGGTCAATTATGTAGGATTTGAGCTATACTGCAGACCACGTTTCTTATGCTTTCTACACAACATCTTTTACACAGCAATAATTCATATATATTTGAGTAACATTTGCAGATACTTGATTATTGTTGTGTAGTCAAACAATACAGTCGTTTGTAATATTGTTTGGCACACTTTTATGGCAAAGAAGTCAATTTTGGTTGGCACACCTTTATAAAGAAATCAATTTTGGTTGGCACACCTTTATAACAATTTTGGTTGGCACACCTTTATATCAAAGAAGTCAATTCTGGTTGACACACCTCACCCTAAAATGAACAAAAAAACATTTAGCAAGTCTGCGAGGGTACTCGGAGGTTGGCTCACTAATAACAAGGTTCCGGGATTTAACCCAGTGTCCGACGGGTCTTCAGGAGCAGTACGTTAAACGGTTCAGAAATTCGATTTTCTACTGTGCTTCCTTTTGCCAGTGATGCAGGAAAGATAGTCTGGCAAGAGAGATAATATGACCCTTCGGGCGGTGCCAAAATATCAAGCTCCTAAATGTACACGTAAAAACACGCTTGGTTGTTAGAATTCAACGGCGCAAGCGGAAATTTCACTGTTCTGACAAAATTAGGACATGAAACAATTGTCGCGTAAGAAAGAGAACTTTCTGTTCGCACTTCAAATTTTATAGTAACCACGGAAGATGACGGTAGATGACAGTAAAAACTTGTGCGGAAAATATTTTCAAGCTGTGAAGCATCTCGGCGAAATTATGAACTATTCAATCTGTGGGGGGGAGGGGGGGAAGTCCTCCATGAGACTGACTATTTGGGCATAAAGATAAAACCTTTGAAATACAAAATTGAATGATCACAAATTTCGAATGCAGATAGGACAAACTGTTTTGTTTAAATGGAAATGGCAATAAGGTATTTATTTGTTCATGTTTTTCAAGTTTGTGAACGTGATACATGAGATATAGTTCTGTGTAGAATTTATTTCTTGCTTATTGGGATTGTTCATAGAGCAAAAGGGAGAACAATTTGAAAACATATTTCCATGTTTTTAAAACTTATGGATGCTGTAATGTTGGATTATTAGGGAAGTAATATGTCTATTTATTTTAAGGTTTATAAGTATTATCTTTTGACAGATTAATTGCACCCAGTATAAAGCTGATGTTGGCAATCTAGCTTTCGAGACAACAGGACTGAATTTGATACAATGTCAACGAAAGTCCCACACTCATAATCAATATCAGGTTTGTGCTTCCAATAATAAGAATTATCGTGATGAATGTGCTATTTGCCACCACATTGAAAGTATCAAAGCTCACAACAACGGACAGACAACAGGTAAACATTTGTTTGTTTTTAAATGTATTAACTCCAGGGGCAGATCCAGGATTTTTAGAAAAGGGGGGGGGGGGGATTTTTGAGTGGAAAAAATGCGCACAAGGACTACTTTCATACTAGTACTGTAAATTACTATTTCCAACCTAAACTATTTTTGTTCTCCTTTCCCGCAAGAATATATGGAGCTAAGGTTCCCCACCTTAAAAAAAAAAAAGAGGGGGGTGTGCACCCCCCTCTGGATCCGTGCCTGAACTCTGTATAACAAAATCATTGTATACTTCTATAACAAAAGTCATTGTATGCATCTAAAAATAAAGTATTTAAATTTGGGAAGGATAAGGTTCCATTCTTGAAATTTGTTTAATGCATATTATAAGGAATTTCTAATGTCTTGTTACAGCTACTAATTTGATGATTCTTCATGATGGTCGTTGTAAAAGAGGTGTGGCCTATAACCCACTTGGTTTGAATTTGATTGGTTAATATCCTTACCAAATAAAATACTATATATCACCCTTTGTGTAGATTTTTTTGCAAGTGTACTTTTAAATTGGTGGATGTCACATGTATCCAATGTCAGTTTATTAAAAGAGAGAGAGAGAAAAATGGGGTTTAACAGCATTCGACACAAACTAGGTCTTCTCGGGACTAACATTTTTTTCAACAATTTGCTCGTGCGTAGAGGGTCTTTAGCAGTGGGAGGAAAGCAGAAAACTCAGCAAAAACCCACAAGATTGGACAGGCGACCCTATGTCTTGTCACGAAACCGTAGCAGCTGACTCTCAATCTTAATATAAAAGTACTGGATTCTAGTTTAAATAATATCTGTAGATTTGCTAACAGCCTTCATAGATTTCTCCCTGTAAGCGACTAGATTTGTTCTATTTCGAGCTCTTCAGACATAACTGAGACTGTGCCGCTGACACTTGTATATAGTCGGTGATAATATCAAATTACAGTTTGTATGCGGGAAGTCATCTTTAAGGATGAGTTCACTAGGGATGTACATACTGATAAATTATAACCTAATAAACATTTAATATGTACACATCTATTTACATAACAAATAACATCATTTTATCTTCGCTTCTTCTTTTTGTTTTGTTTGCGAACTCCCATAGAGTCTTCTGTATCATCGATATCTCCTTTATTACCTTTTCTCTTTTTACCCAAGTCGGCCATATCCTGAAAATACAGAAATCATTCAACTGATTGTAGTTTGTTTGGTAGTTAGACCTCAACCACAGATTATGTGATAGTTCTCTGTTAAAACAAACACTTTTCAATCAAATCAAGAAAGATCTCAGTGAAATCATCCTCTATTTGTTGACAAATTTATTTAATAACAAATTTCTTTTTGAGATAAGCCACTAAACACTTATTAAGTTTGACAAAATAAACATTCATTTAGAGATCTCAATCCAGATCACTTTAAAATAATGAACCTTTTCACTTTCAAAACAAATAATTTTCAACTCAAAATAAGGCTAGAAGACCAATTTTGATTGAACTAGTTTAGAACTAGACAGACCATGGATTATTTGTCTATGATTTTCTGTCGCTGAGAATAATCAATGCAATGTGTCAGATTCTACATTAACACTACTGCTGGTCAATTTATTGTCAAGAAATCACTGAGATTGACTAATCTTTCATTCTCTTAGTATTCGGTTCATAGTGGATCAATTTGACTGAAATTTTCAGCAAATTGCAATTACATTAACTACTTTTTAACTATTATAGTGAGAACTGCCAACTCATTATCTAATCTCCCAGATAACCTTCGGTAATGTATCTTTAAGTGGTTTTCAGAGAATTGTGAGCCACTTTTTATAGAATATATATCAATTTCCAAGAAGCATAAATAACACAACACAATTGTCAATTATCAATTCAGAAGTCTTTGATTCAATTCATACTGTGAGGTGACATGCCAGGATTACATACCAGTTTAGCTAATCTTTGGGCTTCAGATACTCTTTCCATTAATACCATCACTTCCTCTTCTTCTGTTTTATATAGTGGTAATTTTTTACCTATTAAATGTTCTATTCTCTGATATAACTCAACATCATATCTGTCAACAAAAAATTATGAATATCAAAAGTCCACTTATATTTTTAAAATATGATCAAATCATTGATCACATCAATATTCACAGAGTTATTTGAATTATTTCCTTTAATTTTTTTTCCAAGGATCACACAAAAATCATCTTATTGCAATCTTTCTTAAACTAAATCAAAAACTTTCTGGCATGTTCACAAGCTTTTATCACCGATGATATTGAAAATCTGTAACTAAATAATCAATTCCTTGATAGAGAATCATAGTCGAAAAGAAATTTTGAAATAAACAGTAGAACTGTATACTTTATCCTAAAATGAGGATCAATCTTAAATTCCATAAAAATAAACTGGTTACATTTTTAGCCAGACAAGATAAATGAGATTATCAACAAATTCATCTGAAACAATGGTTACCAAAAGGTTTAGTTAAATACTTACTGTGTAACAAATGTAATAGCTTTGCCTGATCTACCTGCTCGGGCTGTTCTACCCACTCTGTGTATATAATCTTTAGAATGAGTAGGTATATCAAAATTTATCACAACATCTACATGGGGTATGTCTAAACCTCTGCAAATAGATACACACATTATGAATGAAAACTGAGACTGCTACTTAAACATACTGCAGCTGATTTTAGGTAAGATATGTACCGACACCAGAAAATATGACAAACCACAGAGGCCATAACATTAGGTCTAGACAGTGACACATAGACACAAGGGTAAAAATCAAAAGTCAGCCACATGGTTGCCACAGACTTGGTCTGGAATGTAGTTCTAAAGAGTGTCAGCACTGATGAACCCATGTGGATGCGTAATCAGTAGCGGTAGTAACGAATCTGGCAGTTTGATCACTAAGGCAGTAACCTGGTTGCCTCAGGCTTGGTCTAGACTTGGTCTGGAATGTAGAGTGTCAGCACTGATGAACACATGTGGGTGATTTATCAGTAGCAGCAGTACTGGAAGCTGTAGATGTTGCCAGATTATATGCAGGTCTTGTCACGTGTTGCTGTCCAGTCCATGGCCAATTTTAGGTGGATCCTGTCTGCTGGAAACGATTAGCCAGGATGCTTGTCTGATGTCATCCAAACCTTTTGTTGGGTGAAATTTTGGAACGTATCTCATTCTGAATTATGCAATTGTACATTCTCAGTGTTCAGGTGATAAGATGGGCATATCATTGAGCCTTCCACAGAACTAGGAAGTTTTAATATTCTCATTCTATTGAATCCATTTTTTTACGTTTACGTCTGAGAAAAAATAGATCTGTGTTTACTTAGGTGCGGAAACATCATTCTGATAAGTGTTATTGTCGTTACATGATGTCACATTAAGAATTGTCAGATTCAAATGTAATCTCTCAAACCAGATTTACAATCATCCATTATTAAAATAAGATCATTTCGATTCATTACAACCATCCATTAACAAACAATTACTATGAACATATAGAGAGGGATGTAGGTTATTTCCAAACCAAAATATGGTTTGATTTTTATTTCAATAATTCACATGCGTGTAGGGGTCTTTAGCAGTGGGTGTACAAGGAGGGCTTCAAAACCATGCCACTAGACTTAATGGCAGACCTGATGGTCCAATGCACACACGGTAACCATTCGGCCACCCACCCTGCCCTATGAATTTATAAGAACATACACAATATTGAATGAAATGGGGTTTAAGGTTTTGCATCTATCAGGCTAATGAAGATGGACATACACAATAAGCACGTGTTTTCTGGACCTATTTGCTGTTGCTATACATAAAAACTACTTTAAAAAATGTCAGGAATGTGCTGGTGCATTTACTCTTAGACAATAATAAATGTACAAATTTTCATTTACCTGCTGGCCACATCAGTAGCTAAAATAATTGATCTACTTTTACTTTTAAATTTGTTGAGAGCACCCAATCTTTTAGACTGAAAAACAAGTTGTAACTTTTGTCAAGTACCTCTCTAATATCAACATATAAATAATAGATCAAGTCCCTGTTGTTAAAGTGTCTATAAATAATTGGAAATCTATTTTTGAACTTTTAACCACTAATAAAGTTAAGCAACAACATAATAACATCTCATAAATATGTCATTGCCTATGTTAGTTACAAATATTTGATTTTAATTCAAATACTCAATATGCCTCTAGCTGAAGCCATGATTGGAGACTAATATATGGTCCTTGAAATTATAAGGCGATGAAATTATCAAAATTTGTGTATTTCTGTAGATTTTATAACCAAAATTATTTAAATAACCATACCTGATTCATCTGTCCATTAAGTGGAACAGCTGTAAAACCCAGATTACGCAGTAAAAGAGAAACTCTCTGTGTATTAGCACATGTACTACAGAATATCATAAAACTATTTCCAGCTAATTCATTTAATATAGATACCAGATATACATCCTAAAATACAAATATACAGATTATATTGATCAAAAATATATGAATGGTTTACAAAAACAAGTATATTCTTTGAATTTCTTGTGAAAAATCTTGTGGATGTTGCAGTATAATAAAACATTAAATTGTTATCTATATAATATATATTATAGTGTTTTAATTAAATTGGGAGTAGACTATTGTCCTCAATAGTATCGGATCGGATGCTGCACTCAACTCAATCAGAACAAAAAACTGCGGAACTACCACTGTTGATACCAGCACTAAATAAACTAGTTTTATTTTGGGAAATACGCTTTAGACAGAGAGACTTGGAAGAGTTTTATACCTTTATTCAATTAAGATAGTTTATTTTAAGGATGTTATGAACCATTATCAAACAATGTATACTTATGTATATACTTACTTTATATCTGACAGGTATAAATATATAAAACTGTTGTAGTTTATCCACTGTTTGATATTTACTAGAAACTTGTACTTTAACAGGATCACATAATGACGCTCTCTGTAACTTATTTACCTGATAATATAAATAATAATATAAAACAAATTACTCAGACAATATTGTGCTGACAAATGAAACAAGATGGTGAAAATATTTTAAAGAGAGGCATAGTAAATTCTATTTTCTATGGTGTAAATTAATGTTAAATCAACTTCAACCAGATTGTATTTCCCCTTACCAATTAAGGCAGTTACTTTCATGCCACAAAGACTTACTGATAAAATATTGGTGGATTTCACTTTACCTTCTGTGTCATTGTAGCTGAATATAAATATGTTTTTCTTTGTCTTGGAATTAATTTTAATATTTTATCAATCTGAAGAAAAAAGTGATGTTAATCTACTAAATGTTTACTTATCAGTTATTTGGGTCTCTCTCAATACAAAAGATGTGGCCAGACAAAAAAACATGCTATACAGACAGTTGCAAAGTTGTTTTAGCAGTTTACAATAGTCACATTGTAAATTTTAAAGTGTTGAAAAGATCCTATGCCATAGGGGCAATAACTCTATAAATAATTATCAGAAAAAAAAACACAACACATTGTATATGGAAAACAATCACTGGTTTATACACATATAGCACGAATTTCGACAAGTATTCCCTTATCGTTATATTTGTACTTGATAACGATAAGAGAATACATGTTGTGTTTTTTAATGTGCTCAATCACTAAATGCCACTCAAGGATTATAATTATCAGAAATTGTTGTAATTGCTATTTGGAGTGAGTAAATGCTGTAACAATTAATTGAAACTGATAAATATGATGGACAACCTTATTTCAGTAATCTGAACAATGCATATAAATTTCAAGCTGATTGGATAATGTATTTTGTAACTTAATCATTCACAATTAGCACATGCAGCTGTATCATAAAGCCAGTCATTGAGTCACCTGGCATGGTTTCGAATCCTTGGTTTACGCGACAAGGACTAAGGTCGTCTGTCCAACGTTGCAGCGTTTTCTCTGGGTCCTCCGTTTTCCTCCCACTGCAAAAGACTCCTACGCGCAAGCAAATTATTGAAATAAAATTAAACCATGTTTTTCCCAAAATGACCTAGTTTGTGTCGAGTGGACGTTAAACCCCATTTCTCTATCTCTAATCATTCAAAAGTTTCTACAAATAACTCTGGAATTTATTATCAGAAATTGCTTCACAACATATACAATCATGTATAAAGTTTACGATATAATTTCACACAATACCATTGATGACGGTGGGACTGGAGCGAAGGAAACTTATGACACCATTTCAATAGTAAGTGCAAGGGAACCGCACTGCACCCAAGCAAAAAGACGAACCTGTAGCTAGACATAAACTACACACAAATGTTGGCATGTAATGGCATTTTGAGGACTAAAATAGTCTTAATTTTACCTCTTTTCCAAAATCCATGTTTAATATTCTGTCAGCTTCATCCATTACCTAAAAGATACAAAAAAAATTGTTTTGAAACTACAACCACTTGTTCTGGCAAGAAATGAACCATAAGCCAACTAACAGCTGTTTATTTGTCTGAACATAAAGTTATCACTTGTCGCAATTGCATTTTTTAAGTAGATATTCTACATAATTGGTCAAGGACAACATTTAATGAATTAATATTTTGTGTAAGTGGCATTTAGTAAATGAACAAGCATATCATATGACCCAATTATATGGAATACAAGTTGCTAAAGAGGAGAGAACTCTTGTTAAAACATCATCAGATGTTGTATTCAATATAATTGTTACTGAAGTAATAATCTGAAATAATTAAACTTTGATAGGCTTCTAGTACTTCAAACAAAATATGTACTATTAATCAGATAACAACACCAGCTGTTTTATGTTACAGGAAATTGTTGAAAGATAATAACCTTTTATTAATTTGTTTTCTAGCTTATACAAAGCAAAGATATGCCTGTATGAAGCCAATATAAAATTACACTTTTTAAAATAAAAAAAGATAAATACTTACCAAGTATTTCAGAGAACTAAGTGAAAAGCCTTTTGTATTTTCTAAATGATCAATAAGTCTACCAGGTGTGGCTGAGAAAAATTTGCATAAAATATTCATTAGATAATAAACATAAGAAATATGAACAAAATTCAGTTTTAGCCCTTACTGTATTGAAAGTGTAATACAAAACCGGTTAGGTCAACACTGGCTTTAACTATAGATTCCAGCATTTCAACAAAGAGAGATCATTACATGTATCTCACAAAACAAATCAACATATAAAATCAATACTTTTATTATTGACCCAAATCATTTATTTGCCAATTTTACAATACTAACAAGTTTTCAAGAAATGTAAAATCTGAAAAATTCAAAATCACAAATAGCGCTAAGAAGGGGGCTCGATTGTCAGTCAAGAGCGCTTCGATTGATGGAATCGCAATAGAAAAACACAGAACTGAGTCTCATCACACTAAAGACAATATATGTACAGGTAATAATAAATGTACTAAAATAACCTGTATTATGATAATATTAATATTAGTTCTTATTAGGATAATATTAATATTAGTTCTTATTAGGATAATATTAATATTAGATCTTACCAACAATAATGTGAGGTTTCTTTGCTAACATTAAAGCTTGGCTCATGTTATCCATTCCACCCACTATCACAGCTGAAAAAAAATCACAATTAATAATTGTTAACTTTGGAAACAAATATCTGCCTTATCTACACCACTTGGATTTCAGAACAAATTAGCAAACTACAGCATAAGTTATTATCATTTATATATCTTAAACTATTACATCTTTTTAAGTTATTTACAATGTTGATTGAAAAATGAATCACTGTTGATTATTTATCTATCTTTGAAAATACCCTGATTGGCCAGTTTTTGTCACCAAGAATTTCCTAGTCTGCAACACAAGGAGGGTATTTTTCTGTTGTCTACATCAGCTAATGTTCCATTTTGCCAATTCAAGTAAGAGTTGCACCCCTTCCAGAAATAAATCCCATAATTCATGCATTAAATTATTTTAAACAAACATGAATTGTAACAATGAATTAGGATTTTAAAAAAACTTAGATATGGTTCAGGAAGAGAAAAATTATACAATGAGAAAATAAAGAATGTTGAATATTGAACTGGCAATGCAGATGGATTCTCTGAAATGTCAATTCCTAAATCAATTTCATGAGCTTCAAAACCTTGTTTTAATGCTATTTACCTCCCTTAGATTTTTTTCATGATAATGTAAAAGATAGGATTATCTAGCTATTGAACTACTTTTTCTTAAATTTTGACAACACAGCCAGACTAATATTTGTAGAATATCTGTCTCAATGATACAACTAGATTGGCAATATGTTGAATTCATTTGTGACAATAATTTCTTCATAGACTGGAATCTTAATCTTGCTTCACAGTACTGAAATTTAGTGAACAATTTACTTACCAGTTTTCACTCCAATTGATGTCCCTAAAGCACAGACTTGTTCTGATATCTGAAAAGCTAACTCTCTTGTTGGTGTCAGCATAAGAGCAAACAGACGCTGTGGACTATCTAATAAAGCTTGAAGAATAGGTAATGCAAAAGCTCCAGTCTTCCCGGAACCTGTTTCTGCTAAACCAATTATATCTTTACCTGAATCAAGATGATAATATATTTGCATAACAAAACAACACAGATTAGATTTAATATATTTGCAGTTGTTCTAAGCTAATGAATTAATCAACAAGATAAGGTGTTTCTTTTAATAAAAGTCATTGCTATTAAGTGGCAATCATGTAGCAAGTACCGGTATACTGAATGTCAAAACATTCAAATAATTAAATAATGTCCTGTATTTATTTTAAAAAAAAGATTTAATCATTGAGAAAATGAAAATTCATTCTATTTATAACAATAGTGACTTAAGTACATATTTGTGGGTAATAAAATCTTTTCAGAAGTCAAATTTACCTGTTAAAGCTACTGGTATAGCTTCCCTTTGAATTTTTGTTGGAGTTTTCCATTTTAACTGTTCACAAGCATCGCACAAAACATCAACAATACCCTAAATATTTGAAATAAAATAAACCCTTATAGCATAATCCTGTAAAATGTAGAAAGAATATGTGTATCAAAATAATCTATTCCACAATAAACATCCATTGGCGCTTCTAATTAAAACTTTCATCATATAGTATAGGCAAGTCCAGTTTGGTGACAACTAATGTAATGACAATACTGACATCACTCAGCCATTTCACGCTATCAGAACATCAAATCAAAAATTGAAATCAAAAAATTATTTTGTATTTCGAGCATTATTTGTATCCTAATATCACCTCCTTAAATCATGCAATATGTCATCCTAAAATAATAACATTTTCTATAAATATTGGCCACCTGCAGATCTTGTCCTCAAATGGTAAGTACATGTACATTATGATATAAACATGATATTATTGAATAAAAATGGATTATACCAGGTAAATTCTGTTAATATTTGGTTCAATTTTGACCAAATGAGATCAAAAAGCTCACTGTCCACTCATCTGTCGATGAGTTAAGCTGATCCACAATTTTCTGGATCTGAAAACTACCTCATTTTCGTGGTCACACAAGTCACAAAGCGAGTATATTTCTTTTAGCACCCTTTTAAAATAACTTTATCATTTGACAAATATTAATGATAAATAAGCATAAAAAGCTGAATATCTGAATGCATTTTCATAATGCTATTTCTTTTTTCTAATGCAAAAAAAAATACTTAAGTCGTGTCACTCGAGTCACACTAATTGTTCTACTGAATCACACTGATTGTTCTACTTAAACATTCCTTTTTAGTGATTTTAGGGCAGTAATTCAGTTTGCTATACTACTTGTACCATGTTTTCGTTCCAGAACTAATTTCTTGTTTTATTTCCACTATAATCTATATACTTGGCCTTTAGATCCAGAGGAATCCTGGCTAAATATAAATGATCTTGTTTGCATCATGTCTCAGTCAGATTTAGCTAATAGTAGAGGTCAACTCATTTTTAATGAGAGCATATCTCAAGTCCCCAGATAGTAGCAACTAAGAAATTCAATTTGCAGATTCAAATGAAATCTATTTTGATATTTAAGGCAGGAAATTCTAGAATGAATATTCAACATTAATGAAATAGTTTTAACCATATTGATCCTGTGTGAAATGTGTTCAGAGAGATCTCTGGGGTGGGTGTGTGCCACTGTAAAGAATTTATAATTTCTATCGCAATGTTTTTTGAGCAAATAAATTCTTGTTTGTTTAGACAATGAAATACAACCCAAAAATTAATTTTATTATATTGAAACATTAGTGTTTTTTCTACTTGTCACGCAAGTCACATACAAAATCTCAGTTTATCACAAAACTTAAAGAGATAATTTCATATTTATTTCTATGTCTTTTGCTCAAAAGGTTGTCAACTCACTATTATTATTATTATTATATGATCATGGGCAATATTTCAAGGGGGGGGGGGTAAAATAAATCGCTGACACAGAAAATAATAACATAATTACCTCCCTTATTTTCCAAAACCCCTCCATGCAATGGCGATCTTCAAACGTTTGAATTCGAAAATGATATTTTTGCCAATTTCTCAACTGGCAACAGTGAATTATAGGATTTATAGGATTATTCTTTAACAAGGTAGGCCTGTTTATAGATACCATCTATATTTTAAAAATAATACTAAAAAATATGAAATTGTCATTTTAACAATACCACATTGTATCAAAATAATGCTACAGCTGAATAATTTAGCTTCACATACATGTCATATTCCTATATTCTAATTGCCTTTCTACTAAATGGGGGATTAGTATCATTATTCATGAACGTGCTGCATATCCGTGTCACATGAGTCACAACTCATTATGATCACATTGCACAAAATTTTGCTCAAGGTAATATTTTAAGTGTTTCTCATGAAACAGAACACAAAAACTTTACTTGGGAGAGGTTTTTTTGGAAATTCATAATTAGGTTTAATGATTTGTGATGAGTAGAAACGTCACGCGACGCGAGTCACAGTGGAATGGCTAATTCAAGAAAATTTTCTTCCCGCCGAATTCAATTGGTATTTTTTGAGTTGCAGAGATGTACAGACAACAGACATTATGGTTACCTTATTGTCTTCCATTTTCAGTGCCCAAAGAGACATTAAAGGTCAGGAGGCCTGGCCTACTTTCACTTTAGACGAGAGCAGAACAGAATTAAAATCGAGAAGTAAAATGATGTAACCATCAACATAGTGATACGACTTACAAGACTTTTAAAGGTAACCTTTTCGTCCTCTTCTTCCTCTCCTTCAGAATGACTAGAGTTGGATTCAGAATCACTATTAGACATTGTTTATTTATTTTCTTTGAAATAAAACGTCGCACGTGTGTAGTAGTTTTACGTTTATCAAACCCAGTATTTCCGGTTAGTTGACTTAATTTTCAGAATGTCGCACAATAGCAGGGAACGAAATAAATTTAATAAATATATGTTGAGTATTTTGAATCAATTGAATGATTCTAATAAATTATATTGTTTCATAATGCCAAAATAAAATAGTATGTATATATATGTACAGTTCGTTATTATTTGCATAATATCTTTCATGATGCAGACATCGTTTCCGAACAGTTTCCGATTAGTAATTTAGACATCGGTCAAAAATGGCGAAGCATCATCCTGATTTAATTTTCTGTAGAAAACAACCGGGTGTTGGTGGGTGTTTATTATCTGTATCTAACGTAAAACTATGTTTTCTTATACCATTATCCATATTCTGATTGGCCTGACCTTTATTTTATGTAAAGGCTACTCCATCGACTTTTAAATTACACTGTTGCAGTTACCGTACCTTACAATATTCAGTGTGAGTGTTCACTCAGCACAACAAAGTAATGAAATAGTAATTATTACATTTATTTCAACAATATCAATTTGAATGAAACAACCGTATCTATTTTATTAACGCGAGAATTTCATATTTTTAAAGGAGCTAAATCGCTAACATTTGGGACCTAGAAATTGACTCAAGTGGATCGCAATGCATATAATACTGTGATATGAATAAACTGATTTGCATTCAATCGTTTCCGTTTTTACTCCAATTTCAAATCAGTTATGTTCGGCGAAATAAACCAGAAGTGTCAACCGAAGGCATTTTTTTAGCGTCTAGTTATTCCAGTCTACATGCGTCGTTTGATTTGGTACAATGTTTTTAGCCTCGTTCCCCGAGTCTCTTGCTAGAACTGGGGCTGAAACGCATTATGGTACACGATTCGTGTACCAATGGTAAAATATTTATTTTGTCTTAAATATTGGATATCAGAAGCCCATCTTTTTCCGGTAAGATCACATCATCAATTTTGATTTAAATTGACAAATAATTCGTGTTTTCTATGTTGAAGATATTGAGTTAAAGACTTAGCTCCTTTAAGTTAATGTATTAAAGGAACTAAATCACTAACATTTAGGACCTAGAAATTAAAACAAATGCCGAAATGGGTCGCAACGCATATACCGATGTATGATGATTATACTGTTGACAACTGTAGACGCGAGTATAGTAAAGATAAAGTTAAAGTTGATACCCAGGGTAGAAAATTACTCAACATTTGCAAACAGGCTTCTATACGTATTTTGAATGGAAGAACTTGTGGGGATTCCTCAGGCGAATTTACTTCTTACCATTATAATGGCAAATCAGTAAAGTTGTGGATTATACTGTTGTGTCACTGTCAGAAACTTTATTACATTTAATTTCCACTTTTCGAGTTTGTAATTGACAAATAATTTGTGTTTTCACTGTCGAAGATTTTGGCTGATATTAAGTTAGAGACTTTGCTACATTAAAATGTCTAAAGTGAGCCAGGGTGAATTTTGGCTTCAGAACCTAAAAAGCAATTACTGGTACCGGTATGTAAATGCCTCCATAAATGTTTGTGTTACTGGTGCTAGTCTTACTGCACTATGTTGCCGTTGGACAATTTTGATTTGATATCCTATATATTCTCTGCAGACCTAAGAACTGATAGTTTCAGTCTCACTGGCAAGAACTTGGTAACACCTGTGGGTTATGGACATTAATGCCATAAACTGTAGCCAAAGATTTGTTAAAAACAAGTAACATAATATTTTTATAGTTATTTTAATACCATGACGGTCAAAATTCACATTTGTCTGCAGAGATAACTTGGTCAAAACTGTCCAATAATATATTAATATATTGCAAAAGCAATATGTTTTAAATACCGGCAGAATTAGGAGTTGATACAATTCACAAACATTTACTAAAAGTTTTTTTTTATAAATTTTCAGCTATTGGAAGATTATGTGAAAAATGTAAGTATTATTTATGTATGTATTATATCGTTCGTGAGGCATTAATATCTTTGATTTTATGAAAAAGAAATAGAAAAACTGTCTCTGAGCCTTTGTTTTTATTTCGAGCCCTGGTGTGAGCATATGTGGCATGGAGATAGGGGCGCCTTCTCAACCTCATGGGTTTCCTCTGGGCACTCCAGTTTCCTCCCACTGCTAAAGACCCCTACGCGCAAGCGAATTATTGAAATAAAATTAAAACAATGTGTTAGTCCCGAAATGACCTAGTTTGTGTTGAGTGGACGTTAAACCCCATATCTCTCTCTCTCTTTTGTTTTTATTATATGTTAAATTGTTAGCTACATTGTACCCTTGGTATTAGGTAGCTGTTTCCCAATCTTATTACATATTGCTGATAAGGGTAAACACCAGGCAGATCTTTCCTAATATAGAACCAACAGATCAACCTTAAATGTTGTACGTAATCATAAATATTATTATTTTCTAACATTTCTAGATTAATTATTGAGTAAGGTTGAGGAAAATAATGATGATTCGAACGGTTTTAAATAACAAAATTTTGGTGGAATTTGTAGAAAATTATGCCAAGACTGATTTGTAGGACCTGGTCATTGAATAAATTTATGTTGTTCGGGTAGAGACAATTCATTTTTATTTGCTGTCTGTACATATATACATGTAAGTGTACTATGTATATATTTTACTTACAGGTGATGGTAAATGTGTAATATGTGATTCCTATGTCAGACCCTGTACTCTAGTTCGTATTTGTGATGAGTGTAATTATGGTTCATATCAAGGAAGATGTGTAATATGTGGAGGTCCTGGAGTTTCAGATGCCTATTATTGTAAAGAATGTACAATTATGGAAAAAGATGTGAGTATATGGCTATCTAACTACATATTACTAGTACTTTTATGGTCAACTTCTTCAAAAGTTATTGTGTTTAGTGTGCTTCAGTCTAACTTGTGGTTGCCACATTTGTGATTTAAAAATGTTAGTGCTTCATGGACAAAAGAAATACTGCCAGGTTTTTCTCTAGTCTTCCATAATTAGAACTTGTATATATTTACATGTATTTATTTTTTTCATATTTATTGTACTTAATGTACAAATAAAATTTATTATTATTATTAAAGATACATTCCTGGGTATAAACTGTATGATTTGATCATCAAATTATTTAGCGATTATTTAGCAGATGGTGTCACTCGCTCGTTGTGGTAGAGCGACGTTTACTGCCAAATAAATTTCGGGATATCCCTTTTTTTACCTTTCGTATATATGTCGAAAAGGAGTATAAGACTTCAGCTGAAAAATGTATCGACTTCTGACCCGTAAAATGCCGTAATTTTGGCGGAATTTTAAACAGTAGAGATCGGCAGTACCGCACGGGAATTAAATACGAAAAACAGCGTGGTGTACATATTTTTTTATTATGTACGAATTTGAATATTTTGTTGGCACCAGATTTTTGGGTGTGGTCTAAAAACTTCCTTCTTAAATAACAATAAGAGTTGTGTCCCTTTATTTTCGGTAAAAATGTCTGACAAGAAAAATTTTGAAATCCCATCACTGATTTGATATGGGACTGAAAACATATTCAAAGTAACCAATCTGTCAAAAATTTGCCTCAATTCCTTCTCAAAACTTTGTGTTCGGCAGGGATACCTATAGCTATAAGTAAGCTGTTGTTAGACACAATGTCTGTCAATTTAGCTTCATTGTGGGAGGGTCCATTTTTCAGAATGTATTTATCATTACTGACTGTACATTTACCATACATATTGAGATCTAAGTAAATTGTTTGTTATTTCTTTCAACTTCTTTTTCCGCCGTTTAATTGCAGAGTCTTCAGTGTTCCCAAAACCTCCTAACGATTTGATCAAGAAATAGCAACTGCTCCCTCACTTAAGCCAGCACACAATATACTGGCAGCTAGTAGTCGGGTTGCGAGTTATACCCTGATCTGACAATTTTGCCTACTGCTTGCCCCATGGGTGTTTTGGGGTTATCCAGTATTTTTCTAGTAAGATTGGATGTCTGTAATGTCCATATATACCAAATTTTACATACTTTTATTTGAAATAACCACCTGATAAATACTTTACTGGGAAAGTATCTTTAAGTAGACTACATTTTTGATGAACAACTTATTTCAGATTTTACTCTGAACATGCTCAAACAAGTTCACATTATTCTTTTTCAGAGAGATGGATGCCCTAAAATTGTCAACTTAGGTAGTGCAAAAACAGATTTGTTTTATGAAAGGAAAAAATATGGTTTTAAAAAGAGATGATTTTATGTGTTATTCCAATTTATGTCATTTTATCAACCAACATAACACTTTGTTTTACATGTATCACTCAAATGGAAGACATTTCATCATAGAAGAATTCTTTTACATTATTTGTGTAATTTTCATGTTTGTATATAAGTAGGTATATGTTATGTCTGTCATTTGTAATAACAAAATAAAAATGTCAAAGATTGGTGTGTATTTGTTGTCTGGTCAGATCTTATAATGTTTAGGAGAAGTCTGTACAGTTTAACAACATATTCAATCTTTTGTACATCTTCCTATATAAAATATATATCGATAAATATTTATTGCCCCAACATGCTCACTAAATCAGTAACCATACTTAACTTTAGAACATAAACACATATAATAAAACAAGCCAAATTGATGCTGCCGTCCCCAGTCTTGATCACAAAATAAAGTTAATTGATTTCTATTTTTTTAAATGATTAATATAACATTTCAATCAAAGACCTGCAATTGGCAGATTTAGCTCTTGCATAATGTATGTTTATTAATGTATGAAATATAGCTTTTCTTTGGTTATTAGAGTGTTGCACCAATGAGCAGATCCTGAGTAATCTGATAACAGAATTTATAAATATGAACAGAAGAAAACTGTAACATTGGGTTAAGGACCCAAACATGCCCTAGTTGGCAATAAATATAACTATCGTAGTCTCCTGTATATCCATCCACTAAACTCCATGAATATCATATTATGTCTTCTATTCAGTATTGCAAATATTTATGGTTAAATTTTGATAAAATATCATGTGTGGATTTCTTTTGTTAAACTTCTTGTGAAGCACTTTACAGAAGATTATAGTTATTGTGGATGATATATCCTAATATAATGTATCTTTAATACAATAATACCCAATCAGTTAACACTTTACACAAAAACCACAGTACTATATTCATTCCGGAATGACAATACTCAACTCAATTATTTTAACACTTACTAAATAATAACTCAACATTTAACACATCACACACACACAAAAACACATTCAGAATACTCAACGCTCTTTTCACATTCTGAATACTTTGTTATAACAACTTACTCTTGGGCTAACCTATTTTCTCAGTTGGAGGGGGGGGGGGGGGGGCATCCAAAAAGCGGCCCATTCGGCCCCCATATCAATAAGACTCCGACCTTTCTTGAAGCGAAATTGAACGCAGCAACAAAGGAAAATTCGTCGGGATAATCTCAAAATTCGGATTTCCAAAATAAAGTACAAAAAGACGAACAGTGATTATCATCATTTACATGTTATGTAACAAGTTCATTTTCTAATTAAATGTACTGGGTATATTATAATGCAACTACGCTGCACAGACCCTCTCTCATAACCACGGAGTAATGTCACCTAATACTTGAGAATATGAACTTTTGGTTTGGCTGAATGTGTAAGAGACTCGAGCAAATCGGCCCATTTTCCCTAAAATATGTGCGCGCCTAAAGGAACAGGAATATTGTCTCAAAAATATATAAATTTGTCACTAGTCCCCCACAACCCCATACGATTACATCATGTGTACCTACTTCAAGAATACACATGATGGCAAATGGCCGCCATTTAAAATACTACGCCCGCCTCTTAGAGACGATAACTTAACTCGCTATAAATTGTAAAAAAAATTACTTCGGCTAGAATTAAAAAACACCTAAGATTAACATTTGCTAAAAATTTCTAAAAAACAACCTAAATTTATGGAAATGGGGCCAAATCAAATCAGGCAAATAACATCAAATAGTCCATGTTAAACGTATAGCAAAAATTTTAAACTAACGCGAGCACGCGCGTTTCTAGACAACGCCATAGCGGGTCATAGCAACCAGTGAGTATAAATTGGAAATCCCCAATGACGTAGATATTATAAATTGGAAAGCCGAGTCTGTCTTAAAATAAGTAGTACCGTCAGTAAACAAGATGGAAGCCATCTGCTATCGTGTTTGATCATGGAGTAGGCAAGCACAGGTGTGTCGTATGCCACAACCCATGACAAACTTGATGTTGCCCCCCCCCCCTTGAAGGCACATGTTCTAATATACAAGAAGAATCTTTGGTTCTCCTATATAGGTCCTGTATGCGATATCAGTTTTGTAGAAATAGACTTTGAGAAATTAAGGTACTACTGCCCTGAAGGCACAATCGTTTCTGCGCCAAACCACCTAGTGATACCTACAAATGGTCATTTTTAATACACAATAGCATCTTTATTATATAAAACTGGCGATACATTTATTACCCTCTCATAATAATATTACTCATACACGATCGGATTCCGTTGATAAACCGTCATGTACATGTATATTGGCAGTAATTCAATATACAATAGATGGTGTATATTAGCGCGTTGTGTGTATTACAGAATACACAGCTGTGCTTTATATGTGTATGAGTTCGCTCCCGATGTAATTGGACGAGACACTTCCTCCGACTTGGTTTCCCTTTGTTGGTGGTGCAGGACGGAGAGTCTCAAAAAGACATTTTTCTAGTTGTTCGAATGGGACGAAAAACCGAGGTCCCGTGTACACATTTTCGTGCACATAAAAGTGCCCTTAACAGTTAGAATTCGGTAAGAATATGCCATAGCGCTGCTGTCAGAGCAAATTTCGCTCATATCCCACTATGGCGTATGCAAATCTTCATTATCCCAGTCAGTGCAGTAAAGTAGAACGTTAAACCCCGTTTCATTTTACATGAGTATTAACTGTGGTTTACTGATTTAACCCGCCTGCTACGTTGACTTAATACATTTCAAACATTTCACAGAAATGAAATGGTATTACATTTGCGTAAATATGATTCATAATAAACATAAAACACCTGCTAATAAAGCTAGATCTTATTTCGATGTAAGACAAACAAGGAATTAAATAGACAGAGTAGAAATGATGTGAAGAATATGCATCAATATTTTTCCTTCTCGGTG
The DNA here is from genome assembly GCA_036850965.1 of Patella caerulea. Lineage (NCBI taxonomy): Eukaryota > Metazoa > Mollusca > Gastropoda > Patellidae > Patella > Patella caerulea. The sequence goes on along the minus strand of JAZGQO010000004.1, from coordinate 16,151,458 downwards.
ACATTTTCCAATATAGGTAATGTTGTCGGCGATTAGTAGAATCGAATAAAGGTTGATATATTTCAATCAATTCATTAAACAATGTTCATTGAAAACGGCATACATACAGAATAATAAACACGTGAATTGGGCACCGCAAAATTGTACAAATTTGACCCAAAAGTTTCACAAAGAAATAAACGTGTCTACATGCATACGCGATTCGAATTTTTGGGTTTATAGTTTGTTTTTTTTTAAACCCTTATTTCTAATCATGTGTATTAGTGTATCAATTCAATGTGTAGGCCTATCTTGGATAGTTTGCCGTTTAAGACAAGGAGACCAATTCCGGTTTGCATATCATCTGGCTGCTGACGGATCAGTCACGCATAGGACACGCATGCCCCCCCCCCAAAAAAAAACCCGCTTTGAAAGGGTTAAATATAACGGAAAGGATTTAATGGTGTCGATGAGCAGGGGATAGAGTGGGTGTGGGTGTGCGGGGGGGGGGGTATCCGCTCCTTCACCGCAGCTTTGGATGGGCCGTAAATAAGAACAAATGAATATCTTTTAGTATCTCGAGCACTAGACTTAACTATCCTAAGCGCTCGACACAGTTATCTTTGGCGCTCGAGATATTTTTTTTGTGCCTCCTAAATCAGTCACCGTACGACGGATCTCAATATTTATTTATTTTTTTCATAAACAATATTTTCTCAGAAATGGATTTAGGAACATGCTAGAACTACCTCTCTCCTATTACTATTTTATTACGCAATATATATATTTATTATACTATAATATTATGATCGATACTGTACATTAGAACAATAGCTCACTACTGCGATATATATTTATATATACATCTACATTTTGGATGACTCAGAAATTAACATTTACTTTCCATTACTCATCCCGAAAAGAGCCCCATTTAAGGAGGACAGTTTACCTGTATTGTCTTTGACCTAGATTGAGATATTGCTCAGGTGAGCACACAGTGAGACAGCATGAAGTCACTAATAGCAGTTGCTGTGGCCGTTGTGACCATTATATTTGTTTTAGATACAGGTAAATATTAATGGTTGAATATTCCTTTCATTAAAAAAAATTGCAACGATTTCTGGAATTTGGGTATAGGCCTATTTTGTCAAATTAGTTCACAAAAGATCGAAGCGGCGACTTCACTATCCTTATCTCACAGTATGCAACATGGCCACCGAAAATAGTTTTGAATTGTGGATTACTCATTATGAACACAATGTACAGTTTAACAACATATTCGATCTTTTGTACATCTTCCTATATAAAATATATAATGATAAATATTTATATGTATATCGATAAGGCTGTTCTTGTTATAAGATAGAAAATATTGTCTAAATAATAACATTTTTTCGTCATTATAATTATAAGAATTACAGAATGAGCTACATAAACTCTAGATGGGTCACTATTCAAATTTTATGGCTAGGCCTACTACCATTAGTTGTATAATTTATAACCTGTCGGTCATTTAAATAATATTCTAACAGTTACAGATTTCTTGTACCCTAACCTGTATCTACACTGCACAGAATGACTTTTAAGTTGTGCACAAAATATGGTATCTATATATCCTTCATGTACTTATTTATGAAGATTCCCTCCAAATCTGTAACTCTGTCCTGCACGTTGCTCTCACTACAACTATAAAATCATTTAATAGTCCTAGTACGATCTACCAGAAATTTATTCCCCCTTTTCTTCTATATTGCAGGATCAGCTATAAAATGTTTTGTATGTAATTCCTATCATCAAGCTGACTGTGCTGACTGGTTTGATAACGTCACACAACATTTAACAGAATGTCCAGAAACCAACTCACTTTGCCGAAAAATTGTTCAAGAAGGTAATTCATTGTCACATTGAGCAAGCGGCACACAAATATCAAGAACAAAAAAAGTAGATGTCGATTATGTTACTATTTTATCAAGAGAAATACAAGTCTAATTACAACAGCAGTGCTACATCAACTACGAAAGTGTGGTGTCAATGGCAACTCTTCAAATAAAAATGTATTGGCTGTTGTAGAAACATAAAACGTGGCTAAATGGTTCTAGATTTTAGATGCCCAAAATTGTTGGGTAAAACCAGTCGTAGGTTTAAATAACAGTAGAACAGTCGTACTGTTCTGCTCCGACTGGGCTAATGAAGGCGAGCAGAGTGCTTTGAGGAAAACATTTTGCCCAGACAGCGGCACTATGGCATACTCTTATAGATACACGCCAATTACAAGGGGGAAACCACACTGGAATATCCTGATGAACTTTCTTGACCAACAATGGGAGTGAACTCGCGACCTTCATGTTAGCAGGCCAGCATCTTACTCACTTTACCACCATGACTCCAACAGTAGAGCAAGTCTTAAAGGAGGTGTTGTTTGTTAGAAAGATAAACCATAGATATATAAATTTTATAAAACAATTGGGCACACAATTTTTACAATGACACGGAATATAACTCAAGAATGCAACCAATTCTTAAAAAGATACATGTAATAGTTCTATTGGAATGGATGCATTGTATTCAGTGCAATTCTTAACATATTGCCTATTGAAAACCATTATTATGTACACTTTCACTTCACATTTTTTATGGGGGAGTTGGATGGCCGAATGGTTAGCATGTGCTTGCTGTATCATACGGCCTGCCTTTGAGTCAACTTTTTACTTTCCACTGTTAAAGTGAATTATTGAAATAAAATTAAACCATATGTTAGTCCCGAAATGGCCTGATTTGTGTCGAGTGGACTTAAACCCCATTTCTCTCTCTCACACATTTTTTATGACACAAGCAAGCATATGTAAGAGATCATACAGTTTAGTAATAGTGACTGTACTAACACCAATTCCTTTTTGAAATAAATATTGTCTTTTATTTTATAACTTTTAAATTAAAATATGAGGTATGTTATTTTTATTTTCAGTGTTCTATGATGGTGAATGGGATGTAAGATATGTTCGACAGTGTGCCGAAATGGGAGACGTAGGGCCAAGAGAAGGTCGTGATTGTAAAGAGCGAGTTGGCACATATAATGTGAAATTAAGATATTGCCATTGTGACAACCAAGATGGCTGTAACAGCGCCATTACACACAGTTTTAACTATGCAACACCAATAATAATGACCTTTTTAAGTACTGCAGCCTATAGTGCATTAACAAAATTGTGATTCTTAGAATATATATTTGTTTGAAAGTGTGTGAATTTGGTGAGTGAATGTGTTTGTCCAGATCTTACCATTAAAAGCAACAATTTTTTAAAACTTTTTAATAATTGGGACATTTTCAAATTGAAGATTTATTAATTTCGTTTTATTATATTTATGTACATATAACATTTGTTGAGCATACATTTTGCCTTTTTTATAATCCATCCTTCATGAAGATTGTACAGCATCACTTTCTTTTAACTGTATAGTCTCACCTCTTCCCACATATATCACTTTATTAAAATATTATATATGCGATTATAAAAATTATTCTTTTCAACAATCAAATCATATTAATAACATATCCATTCAATGTAAATAGCATTTTAAATTTTTGAAATAAATATTTTTATACTCTTTAACTGTGTGTATCCTTATTAGGATATAATTTTGTTGATGGCAAAGCTCTAAAATCAGTGTTGACAAACTGCACAGGAAATCCATTTAAATGTTATATATTATTGTCAACACATGGCTCAGTTGTCCACATTTACTTGTAGATTCTTTAAAGACTGTTGTAATAATTTGAGTGACTTGAAGGTCATACATATAGGCTACACATTTCTTGTGTTGTTCAGATAAAGAAGTCTGTTTGTCAACGAATTCTGGTAATTGTTAAGAGTTAAAGCCCCTTGATCACTCTGTAAAACCTTGTTGGCTTACAACTTATCTACATAAATTATGAGATACCGTCCTACCGTTTTTTTTCCTCAATGAATCAACAATACGGTCTGTGGCTAGCGGGAGGATGGGGCAAGGGGAGCAGCCCAACCCCCACCCGAAAAAATCGGCGAGTAACATTGGTTGGCCTGTACTGGGCGCCTCCTAATGAATCTCACAATTAACACCGTACAAGCAGGGGTGCTCATAATGATATGATTGGCAGGTGTGGGTCCAGGATTTTTTGCAGGGGGGGGGGTCTAGGTTTGATAATTGCTTAACTTATTGCGCTCAACCGATAATTTGGTAAATTAGATTCAATTTGGTTCATTCTGACGTATTTCCGGAAGGTAAATTCCAAAATAACTGGTCTAAATCGCCAATAAAATCGCATAAAAAAATTTTCAAGTCTGAGCAGGGGGGGGGGGGGTCCGGACCCCCTGGACCCCCCCTCTGGATCCGCGCCTGATTGGTGGGCGCCTTATAACGACAACGTATGATTGCCAACTCCGATTAGTTGGGCGCTCACGACATATCAATGAGGCGCCCAAAATGGCATGATTGGTGGACGTGCCTCATCCAAGAGGATATCGCACGACGACATCATGGGCGCCCAACCGAGAAACCGACCGCATACTGAAGAAATACATGTAGACCACAAGAATGCCAACTGGAGATTGTAAAAAATTTTCCAGGTCAAATTCATGATGGGGATGACGTTGATTCAAGAACGCACCTGGTGTGATAATCTCCAAAATTCAAACACGTCGCACTCTAACCAGAATCCTAACTTTTTGTTTTCTCATAAATCATTATTGGTACGCTAAAGTCGTATTCCTTCCTTTAATTTTTTATAATGTTCATAAAAATAACATAGTACGAAAATGTGCAAATTCAGCCTGAAAATTGAAATTTTCGTGAACCGTCACGTGTAGGTACGTTGGCGCGCTCAGAAGACAGCGGTCCTTGCCCTTGAAATACTTTATTTTATTGGCAGAAATGATAAGTACCCCTCTCCTCTCTCTTTTCAGGGGCGGATCTAGGAATTTTGAATGGGGGGGGGGCGCCGCAAAATAAGGGCACTGACCGCGGAGACGGGGCACGCCGCTGAGAAGGGGATCGGGGGCCCCAAGAAAATTATCCGTCATTTCCATGCATCTGTAGCCATTCCAAGAGCTATTTGACTGATATTTTCGTCTAAACGTTAGGAAATCGTTGAAAAAGAGCCCCAAAATCGAGCAAAGAAGCCAGTTGAAAGGCACTTTCAGAAGTAAAAAAGGTCACTGTCGAAAATTAGGGGCGGGGGTGCCCCTTGCGCCCCCCTTGAATCCGCCTCTGCTTTTGTCATAATATCAACGGAGATAATAACTCAAATTTCGATATACATGTAGTCTTTATCTTCAATCAACAAATGCACCAAAATCTTATAAAACACCCCCCCCCCCAAGATTTAATAAATTATAACGTGAATGAGAATCAGAAAACATTTACACACAATTTTTTTCTGAATTTCGACAGGCTTCCTCCTAAATACACATATCTAAAATTTACAAAATACATGTATGCACAAACTCGTCATTTTTTCCCACAAGGGCAAGGTTTAAAATCTATATGCAAATTGGAAAATATATTAACTTGAATTATTTACAGTCGTAATATCATGAATTTCAGCAGGATTCCTTATCATGTCCAACTGCAGTAACAACGGGGAGGTATTAATAAATAGACAAATACAAACCAACAAACAGACAAGAGAATTAAAAAAATTGTAGGTTGGGGTATAAACTAATATGAACTTAAATAACCATACTGGTAACTTAAAGATACATTGTGGGAGATTAGACAAAGAGCTGGCAGTTTTCATGGTAGTAGTAAAAATTGATCCACTCTGAACTGAGAATTTAGCGATTGAATTTTCGGTTTAGCAGCAAATTGGATTCTAATCCAGTAAATATCACAGGTTAGGATGGCATCAACAATTGATATGGCCTGGATAAGTTAATTCATGTCTAATAACTAACTTAGGTAACATTTCGGGCCTGAAGAAAGACCTGCAATAGGCAGATTTAGCTCTTGTATAGGGCCTAATGTAAGATTTGCTGTAATAGTTCAAAAAAGATAATGAAAAATGAATACATTGAAAATGTCATTCAAATTACTTTATTCTGACCGAAGTTATAACTGTTTAATGTTTTGATAAAATGTGGCATTGTTTTGAAACGTAATAACATTACAACCTTCTCCATTTTTAAAATTGAATCATTTAATTGCGATCGTATTTTAATCTGACAAGATCTCCGTCATCCGATGGTCTAGGGTGTTGATTATAAGCTTGTCATGTGATTAATGACCAATAATAATGCATATAACATTCGACTCCAAAATAAAAACCTGAGATTTAGCTTTTATAAAATATTTTTTTTTTTTAGTTAGAATTGGTCGATTAGAACAGATTTCGGACCAGATTTAGACACATCAATCAATACAATTTTACGTCCTGCGGGTTTAACGTATAATGGCCAATGTCGAAAAACCAACAACACCTCAGCTTCGACCAGCATCTATTATTTTTGAATAAAACATTCATCGTAAATGAACATGCAAAAGCCATGACAATTTTATCGAAATTATCTGGAAATGTGAAACAAAATGATTGGATTATCATTATTTCAATAGAAAAGTGTCTCTCCACGTATTTATATATATACACCTTCTAATTATGTACACAATACCTAAAGACTCGGACCCGAGTTCACAAAGCATTCTCAGACTAAAGTTGAGAATTTAATCAAACTTGTTCACCTTATTGTAACTGAAATATAGCCCTTTATAATAATTTCGTTGTTTTTATGTATAAAGTACATCAATAAGAAACTATGTGCAAAGTTTTGTGTTTATGCATCAAATATATTTATCATAAACAGTGATTGAAAGTTGAGCAAATTCTCAACCTGAGAATGCTTTGTGAACTCGGGGGTCGGTCTCCTGTCATGGAACGGAATATACTTGACAGTGGATAGTTTTAAATGCCGTTATTAATAGAATGAATTTATTTTAACGCGTTAAGAAGTGTTTTCTTTTTAATGGTTACTAAAATGAGACATGAGAATTTCGGTCAACCCTGTTGGAGCCCCACCAAGCGACGCATGCGTGTCAATTTTTTGTGACTAATAACAAGAATATTTTTAACAAAATATCATCGTTTCACCCTGAAATTGAATTTATAATAATAAATTATTCTCACAAGTATATTAGACTGATTTTAGTATTAAAACCAGATCGTGTGGCTTTAGTTTAGCAAAATTTACCTGTGTCGCGCACAGGTGAAAGAAATCTAAATTGAAATCTAATCGAAGGAATGTGACTTTGATGACAGCGCCACCACCAGCGACAAAAGCAAAAGAGACCGCCATAATGGCGTCCGAAGCCATAATGATGTTTGTGACTATATTATTTATATCTTTGATCTCTACAGGTATTTAGATTTTTACCTATCATGTAATTAATATTAACCGCTTTCGTTATCAGGTAGAATCGTTAAATTGACAAATCGAGATTGTTCAAAATGATGTCAGAGTTTTCCTGACGAGAATTTACTGTCTTCCATTCCAAAGCAAAATAACAGTTAGTCATTTCAGATACAAGATATTTTTTTTAACCATTTAAGTCATTAATAATGTTTATATCGCAACATACCGTTGCCAATTTACTATATACAGTAACTAACAATTAGAAATGTGGATTGTGTAAACTTGAATAGTAAAAAAGCTGCGTATTAATTTAACACTTCTATTACCCATTTCACAGACACAGAACAACGTTTTTAACAAGTCTTAGTAGGATAAACATATCCATGACAGTGGTAGAAGTTTTTTTTTGGGTGGTGGTGGGTGGGCTAGAGTTTGAACTGAATATTTGCCCCAAAACAGACACCTAGATCGCAGTGAAATGCTTTCATTATCAGAGATACAGGCATTCAGAACTTCCAAAAGATTAAGAAGGATTTAATTCTTTGGCCCAAATTATTGATTAAATATGCACTTTCACACAAAATTCTCAGAAAATTATAAGAATAGGCTACAATGTATTTTTTTTTTTTTTCATTTCAGGTTATTGTATTCAATGTTTTCAATGTGATAGTAATGAAGATATATCATGTCCAGCTGAAGAATCATTTGATAGTTATGTCAATGCCTTAGTTGATTGTAACAGTTTTGAGGCCAATGTTCCTGGTCAGTTTTGTATGAAAATTATTCAAGAGAGCCCAGGATGTAAGTAGAGATATCTGCACATATATATATATACGTACAAACCATCAATTGTTATGCTGTTGCTAAGTAATACAAATTTCGCTTTTACTTCACAATAATTTTCAACTGCATGTTTTATGAGTAAAGAAATCTAAAAATAATATTTGCCTAAGTTTTATCAAATATTTGTGTTGCAGCTTAAATCACATGCTGTAAAAATTGAATCCCTTTTGATAATCCCTACACTCTGGTATGGATGATTATGAGAGACATGATTAAATGAGAGTAATTTCTAGTGATATGTATATTTAGTTTAGTCACCCTTCTAATGCATGTTATGTGATTTTAGGGAGAGGATGGAAGAAAATAACTAGACGATGTGGATCGAGAACAGATTTTGGTGAGTTAAAGAAACATCTTAGCTCATTTAAAACAGTTGTCATAATAATATGCATTAGACAATCTGAGTTAAGATATATATCTTAGTGGGTTTCAGGTTTATATTTTTTTTTTAAGGCCTGAGGACTCTTTTGGGATTAGTGTTCTGGCTTTTTACATATTACACATCATTTCTGTTTCTTTTTGTCATATTTACACATTGATTACACCATGAAAATCATCTGCAAGATTTCTATTTCATTATTCAGGTTTAACCTAGTACTAATAAAAAACCCCTGAAAATCCAAAAATATTTACCTAGTGTAACTTGTATTTTCAGGTGTTGCATGGGGTTGCAGATGGTCATGGGATTATACTGGTGTTTTTAGAGAGACATGTTATTGTGAAGATAAAGATGGGTGTAATGGAGTCGGAAAATTATCCCTTAGTTTAATCCTAGCTTTTTTCTGTAACATCATGGCAATAACTTATCAGAAATTATAAATTAAATATTTCACAATGACCTCTATTCATTCCTTTTCATGCATTTTTATAGAACATTTTTTATTTGTAATTATATGTAAATTATAGGAAAGTACACTTTATTGTATTACTAAATTAAATCCCTATATTTTAGGCTTATGACAAGGGTTACAAAAGAAAATCTGTAAAAATTTGCTTACTTTTAAATCTTTATTTAGCTGTGGAATATATTAGCATAGATGTATAAATAACTTTTCTTTTTGATTTGAAAAAAGATACTTAATGATTCATTATACATGTATTGCCTTTTGTAAATACTTATAAATATTTTTGCATTTGATGCAAATTATATCTTTTTAATAACTTTTGTATGTGCAGGTTACTATCTTCTTTACGCCACCATTATATCAAAACATATCATTTTCTATAATGGAAGTTGTATTTAGTTTATGTATGATCAGACATAATATTGTAAATATTAGAATAATATTCCCTTTATAATTAACAAATAATAAATGAGGTTGATTGTGCTGTGTGGATGTTTTTAGTACAAACATGGACCGTTTATACAGTTCATGGTACAAAGAAAATAAAAAATTATTTACTATGTTTAAGATACTTATATCTTTGGCACTTCAACATTAAAAGTCGACCCGCATTGAATTTAAATTCCATTAACAACAAAAGTATATATAATAGTCTCTGGCTGCACCATATTCCCTGAATGATAAATATTTGTTGAAGATAAATAACCATTGAAATGTTAAAATGGATTAGGAAGTACTACCGGTAAACTAATATCTGTAATCAAGACATCTTTTATAATGAAACCTAATGTGGACCTCTTACTGGACATGTGTATTTAACATATATTTTAAAACTTTGTCAATTTTCTATGGTTGTGAATGTTGAATGAACTGTTGATTTATCTATGCATTGTATTGGTTATTTGGAAATGATCTTCATATTTCAAAAGTTAATGGAAATTTTATATAAGCAAGTTTTATAAGGTATCATGTATAAACCTAAACACCAAATTTGGACACGAGTGATATATTTCATGAGAGATTTTTAAAAGACCCCCCCCAACTAAAGCAGCACATTGTGAATCATTTCCAAATGTTTGTACATTCCTTTTTAAAACATGTAATATTTTTTTATATAAAATACATTTTTATAGTATATTTTTTGTCTTTTACTTGCGTTGCTATACCTGAAGCAGAGGCAGATTCAATGGGGGGGCCCCTAATTTTTGACAGTGCCCTTTTTTTACTACTGAAAGTGCCTTTCAACTAGCTTTTTTGCTCGATTTTGAGGCTCTTTTTTTACGATTTCCGGAAGTTTAGACAAAAAATATAAGCCAAATAGCTCTTCAGTTGGCTAGAGAGGCAAGGAAATGACAGATAACTTTATTGGGGCCCCCACCCCCTCTCAGCGGCGTGCCCCGTCTCCGCGGTCAGTGCCCTCATTTTGCAGCGCCACCCTTTTCAAAATTCCTAGATCCGCTCCTGTGAAGTTATGCTTTTATATCAGTGCCAAAAAGGTAACTAAAAATATTTGTATCATGCAACTATTCAATCCATTAGGGAATGATCTCGACACTAGAAAATGTTCTCACTTTGGAGTGTTAATGATAGTGACTATATAAAAGTTTCTATCAGTTACTTATAGGTAGCTACATCCAATAATAAGTTGCCATAAAAAGCATTTGGAATGATACTAGGGTTTGAAGATAACCTATTAATTGATTAATAAATCTGCTTATAAAATTAAAAGTATAATTGAAAACTGGGGTGATGCATGATTTAGTTACAATGTAAGCAGCATGGTTTTGTACTCTTTGAAACCTGTTGGTCAATAATACGAGTTAGTAAAGAATTAAGGTTGCAGCAGTGTCTTCTGTTATGAGATGACAAATCTACCTGATCCTTTGTAAATGGCAATGACATATTGCATTTGAGGATAAGGCCACTTATTAAAACATGCATACCAAATAGACAATTTGAGATGCACACCTTAAATACAAAAGTATCACAGACATGATCAGTTCTTTCCTGTGGTAAGAGTGAGTCCTCTGTCATGGCAGAAATTTGAAAAGACACAAAAGAATAATATGACGACATGTTTGCATCATCAGACAAAAGTCTGTTTATTACACATCAAAACATTTATTACTGACAATCTATATCACAGATTTAATAAAATAACACATTGGTGTTGATAGAATAAATATAGAGGTTATAAAAAAAACTTAACATCAAGTCATACACTAGTTTATAAAATAAATAATATATATAAAAGTTGAGGGTATGAAATAATACTGGGATTGTATGATACTGATAACAAAGGGTCAGGAATCGGGATGAATAAATATACTTGATATTTCACTATAACAAAAACATGGCAATATACATTATTCTATTTACAATTTTTTTTTATAATTGGAATGTTGCTTTAACTTCCATTGGCTAAATGGTAAACAAGCATAAATGTTCAGCAGTATTATATAACAGCAGGAATGTCAATCTTATCACATATCAACTTGGTTATATTTATCTCTGATAAAGGTCATTGATTGATACTGAATAATATGAGGTCACTCAAGGCTTGTGTGTGAATTCTTCTGAATTAAGAAGATCAAAAAGCTTGGCAATTAAGTAAAAAAAAAAGTCTCATAAACATACAGTTTAATAATGTAATATATCTTAAAATTAAATTAAGCCATACTTGTATGAAATTACAGCTTTTGAATTTGGATTACCTCTAGAGGAATAAATGTAGCATTGTGTTGTGTATTGTGATTGCACAAATGATTGACACTGCTTTGGAAAATATCACAGGAAGGGAGGGATTCTTGCATAAAAAAATATATATATATATAAGCTTAAATGTTAAATGATACCTTTTTGACTGGACGGAAAAAACACAAGCTAATGGTAACATTTATCCCAATAAATACATTATTATACAAATTGCAAAATTATATACAATTAAAGTTGGTTTTATACAAGTTGTGGTATAATGCTTCAAGTATTAATGCTGTTCTTTTTTTTTAAATCTGGCAATAAAATTAAAAGAGCAATGCCAAATACAAATATTGAAAATCTGGAAATTTAACATTTTTGGCTGGACATATGGAAACAATGGAACATTATAAAGATTCATTTTAATGGTATAACTTTTCATTTAATAGAGTTTAAAAATCATAAATTACTTATGATTTTCACAAAAAAAGAATATCCAGCACTTGAACTCTAAAGACAAAAAAATGCATGCAAAAGGAATATTAATACAAAAAGTTTGACGACCTAAGACTAAAATTAGTCGTCTAACTGACAAAGCGCAGCAACACCTCTGTTAATCCAGTGAGACTCAGATTTATCTGATGGTAGCTTGATCATCATAACAAAGTTTGTAGAATGACCTGTAGTGGACAATGTTCCTCGTCTAGCACTTGTCTTGTAAACAGGACACGTATAACTTTGTACTGGTTTAAATTCATCTGTTTTATTAGGTTTCAACAATATCTAAAGCTATGTCAAGGAAATAAATGTTAAGTTTAAGACAAAAATCATGACGGGTTTGCAAAGTCATTGTAGATATTTTATATTCTATTCTTTATCTGCTATTAAAATAGTTTCCACAATGCAAAACCGGAAGGAGAAATCAATAGACCTTAAATGAACAAATTAAGATGCAAACTGTCAGGGTATAACTGTCACTGTTTATAAACAAAGCCATGTGCAATTGATGTCAATATCAAACCTTCATGGTCTGCAACCATGGGTAGAGCCACAACGTCTAGTCGTTTGCATGGGATGAAAAACCAAGGTCCCATGTATACATTGGCGTGCACATAAAAGATCCTCTGGCAAATGGAATTTGATATAAGATTAGGCCATAGTGCCGCTGTCTGGACAAAATTTCCCTCATAGCACACTTTTAAAATCTTTTTAAAAAAAAGTTTTTTTATTTGACCATAAATAGTCTTCCCTTGGCAACTGCTTGCTTTATTATTAACCCTTTGAACACTGACTTTACATGGGGTGTTGCACGTCCCTCCCTGGATTTACAGGATGTCATATTAATTATGACGTCAACGTAATTGGAGCTTGAACATGCCCCAAGCCGCAAAACCGACATTTCGGGTATATGTGATACAACGTCAAGCCGGTTTTGAGGCATTTCGGGTTCTAAGGGTTAAATGAACTGTGTGATTAAAATCAGTGAAAACCGTAATAAGTTCAAAATGTTTGTAAAAGGATACGACAGGTATGGAGTCAAATAACATTTTAGGGTGAGATTCTCCTATACACATTTTTTCTCTGTCCCACCTAGCACCTTCCAGGAACAAGCCCTGAAAATAAATAATATTAATGCATAAATTCAATAAACAGTATTTCTATTAAAAACTTCTAGTGGTACTTCATGTGACTTATATTCCTTGAAAAAGTAACAAATCTACATAAAATCATTTACTTGAACTGGGTCAGGTAAAAATACAAAATAGTCATGGGTAATTCATAGATATGCACACTATACAATGTTGAAGTCTTGGCTGAAAGTTCCAGGTATATATTTTAGTTCTTAGCTAATGAGAAGGCAGAATTCTTAATTTATTTTAGTTTAAGTACACTGCATTAAATATGACTTCAAAAATAGGTAATAAATATAAAAGTTTCTTACATAAACAAAAGCACCATTTTTTGGTTTTTCTGTCATTTCTTTTTCTTCTTTTGTTATTTCAAATTCAAATCCAACTAAATCTATAGGAATCTTCGTATTACGGGCAAAATTCTGAGACACACCTGAAAACAAATAAAATTGGAAATATAAATTTACTATTTCTATGAAAACTGATATAAAACAATGTTTATACATAGTTTTTTCTTTGAATCTCACTAATCTTAAAGAAGAAACATTATTCGAAAAATGGTTCAATTCTGTTCAGCATTCACATAGAAAAGTACTGAAAATTTGGCAACATTCAGCAGACAATATAATTCAGCTCTCATCACCTATCAGTGTTGGCTCAATTCTTTGGATTGGCCTCTTTTTAAACTGATTAAATCCAATCTATTCTTAATTAAATTTTAGTTAATCTGTTTCAGTTGAGTAAGTCCTGAAAAATGAGATAAGGTCAGAAAAGTGATAGTGACTTATATAAAACATACGTACCCGTTAAGAAAGATTGAGTAAAATAAAATCCTGATAGCCAGAATGTACTTGGCATTCCATGATCAATCCAGTCTTTGAAGAACTTCAACCTAACAGACAAATAATTAAAAACACTTGTTTTACAAAATGAGAATACATTAGCAAATAATAAATGAAGCCAAATCATGTGGGATTACTGTTAGGTTTGAAAATATTAAATTCTACTGAAACAATAGCTTTCAGAAACATAATCTAAGGATACCTTACAAAGTCAAGAATAATTACCCGGCTTTTGATAAAAACATAAAAGAACATATTCCCACTCAATAGAGTTGCTAATCCAATCATGAATTTTGAATGAAAAATACTCTTAGAATCTCTGATACAGAGTGGTTATAAGATTTGTAAATGGATGTCAATGACAATATCTTGTCCACTTATATAAGGTATTAATCAAATATTTTTATTACCTTTGTAACAAATCTGTAACATAACTACCCAGTGGTTTTAATGAAGGGTAAGATTTAGATGCCCATACTCCTGGTACTTTACCAATTAACATACTATTAAAAACCTCCTCTAGTTCCGATGACATAACAACCAAACCCTTAATAGCTTTCTGTAGATTCTGAAGAGATGATCTTACTACAGCAGTTAAACGATTAAATCGAATAAGTTCCTGACGTAAGACAGTATTCATGGACTCACTATACATGACAGGATATTTCTTCATCACCTGCAAATAAAAATACAAACATTATGGACAAAGTAAATATCAACAACTGTCAGTTATATTAAATTTTCTGTCTTTTTTTACAAATTTAGCCCTTACCTACATAATGCCTGTCAATTCTCCAGACATTTTCACCCCCACATACAAGTGATATTTTGTTTGGGATTATTTTGTCAAGTCTTATTGATCTACAAAACTTATTTTATTAACTTTGTTGATAGAAATTATTTTATATGATTAGTAAAATTTTTTGCTGAATGTGGTAAAAAAAACTGGGCTAAAACAAACTTGTTGAAATCTGGGTATTCACCAGGGCTCACACTGGCTTTCAATTTTTTTCCGCCAAAATGGACGATAATTTTCATGTAATTTTCCGCTAACTTGAATATTTTATCCACCAAAAATATGTGATAAAAAATTATACAATATCTGACAATTTTATGCCTCAGTTAGGCTTATTATAAAACAATTACCGATATATACAATATACAAGAACTTTTAACAAATCTGTCTTTGCATAATACAGTTAGCAAAGTTTTGGTTTACTAAGATCGGATTTTATTTTTGGTAAGTTTAGTCTCTTTGGTTTACATGTATTACCATTCTTCGTTTTAAGACGAAACGAAACATCAAATAATCACCGCTTAATTTAATCATTAAGATTAAATAGTGACTTGAGATACATCATTGGCAATTATCAATCCACTAATCATTAAACAATTGATTAGTATTACTCGTCGACGCGATCCGGATTATCAGCCAGTTGATTAATTTATTATTGTGTTTAGCCACGTGATTGACACACAATAATGGTTAATACAGGATAAATACGATTAGAATTTTAAGATTTTTTTTCCGCCAGTTCTCAAAAAGAATCGCCAGTACCGTAAAACTTAATCGCCAAAATTATCGCCAAAATCGAATTTTAATCGCCACTTTCGCATTTTTATCGCAAATTGCGACTTTGGCGACCGACAGTGTGAGCCCTGGTATTCAATGCCCTTTAAACCTCAGGTCATTTCTTATTCTCGAGTTCAAATGCATTAGCTAGTGTCATATCCATTATGAACTTTATAATAAGAGGAAACTTACAAAAGGAACATCAAAATCTTGTGGTAATTTACTCAAGATATCAGCAGCAAGATCCTGTATAACTTCACCTGATGATTTACCACCACCACCAGACTGTCTAGGTAAGGTTAACAAGATACTGTCAAACAGCTGAAACACACAAGTTAAAACATTTAATATCTATTCCTTATAATAGACTCCACTCAATACATATCATCAACCATGTCTGTACGGAAGGAAATACCAGTAATATAGAAGGTTCTTAAACATTTAATATATTGTAAAAAAGATAAATGAAATTAACTGGGGATTAATGTCCTATTTTCTTGTACAGACCGAGCTAATAAAGACTTCACATGTTATGTAGTCTCACTGCTTAAACGAGGACTTTTCCACCTATATTTATTTAACTCCAACTGTTAAGGGGTGTTGTTACACTACACGAAAATCAACACACAGGGACTTTATGTACCACCTGAATGACTTTATGCCAGCTCCTTTGTCATGCACCATTGACAAGGAGAAATCAAGCTGAAAAATCCTTAGCAACTTGCTTGACAAACACCAGGACTGACTACTTTGTTTGATTTCCCTCTACTTCTAAATGAGTTCAACATGCTGGTAAAATATATTAGTTCCCAAATGAGTTAGTTTTGCAGTGTGGATGTAAAACAGTATATGTACTATTTTAATTCTACCAATACATATCATAGATATTTTTTTTTTTACTTCAATTTTAAAGCATTTATTTACCGTCTGTGTTTCTTGATTGTCTTTAGTAATATCAGCATTCTCATGTAAACCAAACACTTCTGGGTTCTGTATCATCGGTAATGTTCTAATATAGTCTATATAAGAATTATAATTTCCTTCTTTAGGAGCATAGTACAAACCAGTTGGAGAGAACCTGAAGTAAAGAATCAGATTATTTTAACATGATTACTATATGGCTAAGACCCAAATAATTATCTTAAAGATGCAAAATCTCTGTGATTAAGGTAAAAATAATACAGCAAAACTGAAATGATATGAAAATGAAATGACATGAAATGTTCTGCTCCGAACTAGGCTAATGAAGATGGGCATACACCATACAGTGTGCAATGAGGGAAATTTTGCCCTTACAGCAGCACTGCAGCCTACTGTTTTATCGAATTCCAAATGTTAAGGAATCTTTTATGTGCACACCAATGTGTACATGGGACCTCAGCGATTGAACACCCACCCTCCAGGCTAGCGAGCCAACGTCTTACTGATTTAGCCATGTGATCCCCCCAAATGCTAAGAAGATTATATATTTACTTGTAGTTGTCATCAGTGACTATTTCTTCTGTATAGAATATAGATAGCAGTGACATAAGCAGACGTCTATCTTTGTCGTCTGTTACACGACCTCCATAATTACACTCTCCTGTTAAATATGTTACAGCTGGTAGAGGTAACTCATCATAATCATTTAAAAACATCTAAAAAAAAGAAAAAAAGAAATTCATCCACAATAATTTTCGTGTGGAATACAAGGAATTTGCAAGTAATTCACACTAAAAATCTAAAATACACATTTCAATAATTAATGTTTATCTTTAGTGGTAGGTGATTTTGTCTTTTTTCAAATTTGAAATCAAAGTCATTATCTATCGGAAAGATGTCATCTATAAGGTAGTGTATCACACCTTTTGTTAGATATCAATTTTTCTAGGATATCATAAAGCTAACATAATTTTGTTTTACATTTGTGTTCACACTTACCAATACTTGTCTCATACTGATTCTTAAATCAGATTCATTAAATTCATATGGAATATTCCAACCTAATGGACCAAACTTTCGTCTCTCTTGGACCATGGCATGGAAGAAGCAGAGACCAAAGAGCATCTTATGCCATTTCTCGGGCTGTAAATAAATATAAAATATATATTAAAGTATTTTCAATCAACTTCATGTCATTGGCAATATTGTGAAAATGTCACTTCTCAAACAAGATATGCAAACTTGCTGTCTTTCCAGAAAAACTGTATGCAAGCAACCTATATTTGAACTATTTGTACTAAAGCTTGATTTAATAATATACATTACGATTGTATACAGTCTATGTAGCTACTTACTTTATTACAGCTACCAAAGAAAGCTGGATCTGATATAGGATCATTTAAATATGATCGTAATAAATTAGCTCTTAATCCTTTAGGTGGTTCATTTGTCATCTTAACACCTGAAAAAATATAATAAATTATTACAGCAGTTCAAATTAATTTACGGATTAAACTTTAAATCATAGTCAATCCCTTTAGAGTAATTTCATGTTTTGACTAGTTATTTGCCGACCAATTCTCATAAAATATTAAACGGAGTAACCTACCATTTTGTAATATGGATACAGGAAATTCATCAGAGGGATAACTTGTTAACCATAGTCTAAAATCTTTATTTGTATTTTCTGGTATAATGACCTCCTCACAAATCTTTTCTAATTTAGGCATCCAACTTGTTGCTAAATGACAATTCTGTAGAACAACCCAGCTACCATCTTTGATAGCATTTTCTATCATCTTAGCTGCAATTGGACCCTGAAAAAACCCCCATTCAAATAGGATTAAAAAAACCCATCCAGATGAAGGATTTTAGTTCTATTCATACAGTATGTCCATATACTACCTGTGAATGAAAGGTCATAAGCACTGCAGTTCTCCTAGTTTGCTACCCAACATAATAAACACAAGGTCTGTTCTTATAGTGTGTCTAACTTTAACACCATCTAATTTAAAGTAAATATTCAATCCTAAATATGGTCCTCAGAAAGTAAAATGACTTACACATAAAACCTGCATGTTCTTTATTAACATTGGAAAATTGACAAGTTTTTGGTTGTCACCAATATTTGTCAGTGTAACATCAAAATCCACTATTTTGAGTAACTCTTTGTATTCACATCACAAAGGTACACACAACAGACTATTGAAAGTATTCTACAATTTATTCCATGATGTATGCAGTATTCAATAATATTTTCGGTATTCATGAACACACCATAAAATTGTTTTTAAATGACTTACCTGTCCTTGACCTAGTGAAATAGTTTGAATTCTCTGACCAGAGTACCCCATATCTTGTCCAAACTTAAGAAGAGCCGCCATAGGATCAGCACCAGGGGACAAAACAAAGATCAATGGAGCACAACAGTTAGAGTCAGCAAATGAACCAGCTAGATCAAACGTTGGAGGCTCAATAAATGACTGTCCAAGATTATCCACTATAAAATTTTGTACAGCAGGAACTATTTTATCTGGTCGTAATGTTCTCAGTATGACCATTTTCCCCATACCAGTAACAGCATCAAACGGACTAGGTAATTTATGATCTTGTGGTGCTGAAGAATCATAAAGTTTTCTCCAAGTTTTTGTATTTTCCTGGAAATCTGAAAATTAAGACATTAAAATTAAGTCAAAAATCCAATCAATATTTACATGTTTCTACAATCATATAAAAAAAAAAAAATGTTCAAATTAATTTTGTTAAAATGGGTTGACAAAACATATCTTACGTTGTCGGTATCCCTTGAGTTTTGGTATATCACTCGCTCGAACTATTTCTGACCATGCCTTTTCACTCAACCAGTCAGAACAAGGATTAGGAAATGGATTATCTAAAGCCACTCCACCAGTTAATAAAAATCTCCAAACTTCTTCATCAATTTTACCCCTAAAATCAGATAGTCAATTTATATTAGTGATAATTAATTAAATACTACGTAAAACAAGGCAGATAGAGAAATATTGCAAATTTAATCATTCGAATTGAGTAACCATGGTAAAATTTGAATCCTAAACTATTAAAACCATGAGGTTTCTTATTCCAAGACCTGGGCCAGACATTTTGTCATGTAGATCAAACATGCAACACTGATAGTTACAGATTCAAGACTGATCAGAATTTTTTATAGTTAAGGCTAAAGAGAAAAAGAGAATGTGGTTTAACGTCTACTTGACAACAACTAGGCAATTTTGGGACTAACACATGTTTTGATTTTATTCAAATAAATTGCTTGTGTGTAGGGGTCTTTAACAGTGGGAGGAAACAGTTGGACAGGCGATCCCCTACTCCTTGTCACATACAACCAGGGAATCAAAACCACACAAGTCGACTCATTGACAGACCTTATGATACAGAAGCACATGCTAACCATTCGGCAATCAAAACCCCTGATATGACTAAAAAGTTTATATCTGTTTAAGAACAACAAGGGCTTGTCATGCAAGATACCCCCACATTTTGCAAGAGATAAACTGAGAACAAGCTAAAAACATGGGTTACAAACATACATTTCAAGCTTCATCAAAATCAGATAAAAATTGCAAAGACATCCGTACAGACAGGGGCAACAATAATATACATTCACATAAAAATGTGGGTGCATAAAAATTCATATTGATGCGATCTAAATTATACTTACTGTCCTTTCATGATTCCATAACACAATACAAAGGAGAAGAGAAGTTTATCTTTCTCAAATAATGATCTACACACATTCCGATAGATACTGTTGGTAAAATGATCATTAAGATTAAATATTCTTTCTTCTAAATTATCTGATGGTACACTATTTACAATAGACTGAAATAAACAACGATAATTTTTCATATGATGAATCTTACTGTTTTGGTTAGGACTCTGGACTAACATCTAGAATACCACAGGTTTCAATCTCATTATGGGCAAGAAATATTGACCTAAATTTTTACATGACAAAAACCTAAGATTGTGTACAGTACAAGAAAAAGTGACCAAAAACTTGGCCTTGTGTCTTAAAATTGAATGACAATATTGACACACTACATATGGGTAATAAACTTCATTATTTTAGATGTAAAAGTAATTTATAAGATAATATATATACCTGTAGATAGAGGTTTATAAACCATGTTAATGAATATTGATACATAGGTTCTATATTAGCTAGATCTGATATACAGAAGAATAATATAGAGGAATGAACAGCTACTGGTTTATAACCATTTCTAGTTTCATCAATCTCTATTTCTGTCGCAGCAGCTATTTCTTGTTTAGCTTCAATTTCTTCTGATAGAGTTTTAGAAGATGATAAGATTTTGATGGCTGTTTCATCTTCAAGAATATTACCCTGGAAAAAAATATAATAATAAGTATTAACCTAATTCCAATTTTATATTTTGAATCAGATTTTTTTGTGATGTTTGAAATTTTATATTTATTGATTTTGTGTATTCTAAAAGGATAACCACTTTTGCTATAGCCAATTAAAACTAAACAGACTTTTCATCAGCAAAATTGTATGTAATCACATTTTCAGTAATTAAACATTTTTCAAATATATATACCTGTGAAGAAGACAAAACTTCTAAGATTTTATCTTCAATTTCTTTTAATTGTTTTTTATTAGCAGCACTTTCAATGATAAGTTGATTCTTCTTTTCCTCTAACTCTGGTTTTTCCTTGGCAGCAACGATACCCAATAACTGATCTTCTAAACCAAGGGGTGTTATCATAAAATTTAACAATGCTACCTGTAATACGGATACATATACTTCATTCAGATTAACATTCAAAATGACATGAGTAATAGTGAGAGATTGATAATTTGTCATCAAGGTAGATTTATGGTACTGATACTTCCATATATTTTGCTAATAATAATACAGAAAACAATTCTATGGATAATTATATTTAAAAATCATTTGCTTGATAAAGACAAGAGAATCCTTGTCAAAATAAACAGTAAGCTTATGTTACTAATTTTTGATGGACATGTTGGAGAACTGCAAAACTAAAAACAGACACAGAAAATAACAGTTCAAGAAACGTCATTGATAAATCCCACACCCCTTGAAGGTAACATCAAACAGAACAGCATAACAGTTCCTTTTAGATATGGGTCATTCCATAAATGAGGGGTCCAATTGAAAATTCATACATATCATTGCTCAAAGCAGCAAAAATACCTATTTTCTGATCACCAATTATTTAAAAAAGTAATTCATCATGTAATATGTTTATTATTTTATACTTATGTTCTATAAAAACATTGAAAATCGGTTTGTGGTTAAATATTTTTATGTTGCAATTCATGGTGTCCCTGAAATTTTGTGTACGTTTTGGGGACATTTTTTACTTAACATTTTAACAACTAGACCATGTTGAGCAAAATACTAATATTTCCAAATATATTCATAAGACATGCAGCAGAAGATGTAAAATTTCGTTTGGTAATTTTTCATTTCTAAACAAATGTTAAATAATCTCAGTCGGAGGATTTTTATTCACGCCTCACAACGTAAATTTTTGTGTCCCCAATATTTACGTTGTATTTTTGTCAGTTTAGCCACGATATTAACTTGAAAAACAAAACCAAAATGTTTCATCTCTATTCCATCTCGTTGGCGTTGTAATAAATAACAAATTCCGAATACGTAATCACATGTATAGTGTAAAATTGTCCGTAAAAATTTTATTAGCTTTATCGATATTCAAAATTGCGTCCCTCGTTCAATTTACGAAGTGCTTGTTTATGCCACCGCTAACGCCGTCTATTACCTGTGAATTACGTCAGAGAGAGATGTTTGGTTTACGGTCACATGATACACACATCCAAAGCAGTCGGTGGCCCGGCGAATGGATATTTTCTGAATAAGTTCGAATCAAAGTTTAGTGTCCAAGTATTTACGTTGTGATCGAAATTACGTTGTGACGCGAATTTTCCTCTTGCATACGGTGCATAAATGCTGAACGTTATAATTGCCGAGTCTAAAATAATAGTATTCTTCGATACCTGAAAATTATCGCTTCCTTGGTATTCGGGGATCACGTGACAGAATGGTTGAGGTGTCGGAATATTATTATAAAAATGGGAAACAAAAAATGTCGTGTCCCTATCATTAACGAGATATTGTATTAGTATACACGTATGTAACTAATGCTCCATTATTTTCTTTGCTTCCCTGTGACAAGCTGACAATTTTGAAATGTTACCTTGCTCTTTCAAGTCTTTTTTAATTATTTTTTTGGCTAAACGGGTTCACAACGTAAGCTATTGAAAGGGACACAAGCAATTCTCAAAGACTGCTACTCATTTTGATTGTTAAAAGTTTTATTTTTTTTTAATATTTGAAAGTTCATTCATTGTTCAAGTTTTAAAGTTGAAATACTACTTAATATGGCTTGATTAAATTATTAGTATTCAAGTCGTCAACATTTGGTGTCCCTTTACACGTGAAACTGCAATACTCCGGATCACATTAAACCTTTCCTTGGTGATTTTTCATGATACATTACTGATTTTCAAGTACAGTAGTTCATGTCGAGGGTTAGGGTCATACAAACTTCAACAATTTTGTAAAATCTTTTTTTTTTTAAACATCTAAAGACACTTTTAAGTTTGTATGGAGAAGTTGGGAATATCCATGTAATCGACATTGGCTGACAAGAGGTGTTGGCACAAATATTCACTATTTCTGCTTAGATTTCTTATGAAGGTGCCTCATTTGAATAATAATACATCATAAACACATTAATATATCTTATACATCCACAGAAATTTAGCATTAAAAGTCTAATTTGGTGTCCCTTTACACGAGAAATCTGTACGTAACCTGTCATGTAAAATCGTTCATTACTTTTTTTTGGAACTCAACAATGAGAAATCATTAACTGTCCCGCAAATGGCATACATTACTCCTATTATTGGTATAAGTTTATCAGTGATTGAGATTACTTAAAATTTTAGTACCCATGTCCCACTTTGGCCCCCTCATTTATGGAATGACCCATATATGTACAGTGACAAGTGGCATCAGATGTTCCAAATTTAGTTCTACCAACACCCAAACTGGGAAGATTGTGTTTCTCGGTTTGTATCAGTAGAGTCACTTATTTCTTACCTTGACTGAGATTTCTGGTAAATAATGAGGATTACGTAATCTTGTAGTTATGTATAGTTTAAAATCTTGTGAGTATTCAACAACACTATCTCCTAGTCGTATATATTCTACACCTTGTGCTTTAAATGTTTGTTTCTGTAAAATGGGTTCTAATATAGGATCCAGTTCTTCTCCTACATTCTCTAATAAAACTGGTGAACCAAACTGTATAGCATTCTCCATTGTTCTCATATAACTAGCATCAGATAATTTAATTATGCCTAGCTTGTTCTCTTTCTCCATATTCTTCACCCATTTGTTTGCTTGACCTTAAGAACACAACAAAAATACATCACAGATATTTTACTTGAAAGTTGATAGCATAATAACTATGATTGGAAAATATATTCAAAGTATCAAGAATTAAGCATTTGTTGCTAAAAACGCTTCAACTGTATTCTGTTCTGGGAGCCGCGGTGACTCATTGAGTAAGGCATTGGCTCACTAACTTGGAGGTCCCTTGTTCGCTCCTGGTGTTATCGAGAAAGTTTATTAAAAGTTTTCCAGCAGCATGGTTGCACCTTGTCAGTTGTGTCTGAGGACATAATGGCAAGGGAAAACATATATTTGTTCGGATGCGACAAAAAAACAAGGTACCGTGTACACATTCGCGTGCATGTGGCGATTCGATATATAAGAAAATGCCATAATGCCACTGCCTGGGCACACTGTACCATGGTCTGCACCCCATGTCTTCTGAACCTACTTAAAGCTTATACTATCAATAATCTTAAATAAATTAAATAAACTTAAAGAATGTTGAAAGTAGGTATTACCTTGTGGATCAATCATAAGTGGCCATCTTCTAGAGTTTGATACTATAATACCGTTATCAACACTAAATGAATCAACAGGTAAACCAGCTATATTCCAGGCTCGTATTTTAACAGGTTCACCAAGTGTAGAATTCAAAGAGAAGGTTTGAGAACATGGTATCTCTTTCTCTTTACATAACATATGCCATTTCTTAGTTATTTGCTGTTAAAAAACGATTACAAAATTGATAAAAATTCATTTGAAGTACAAAATTCAAAACTCTCAAGCTTATTGTTTTAGGTCTGTAATTTCATAGGTACAGATTAAATGACCTTATACAAGTTTCTGTTCTTGTATGTATTCAAAACTTTTATCAATAATTAAATTGACATTATGCATGAGCTAAATCTGCCTATCCAAACATTACTAAAGCGTGGACAACTTCTATAATACTCGAATTCCAATCATATGATTAATATAGGTAATAACCTGTCTAAAATCCACTGTAAAGGCACCAAGATAAGCTACAACACCAGCTGATAATAATACATCTCCTGTAGTATTAATATATTTCTCTCCCAATAATTTAGCTGCATCTGTCCATCTATCTTTCTCCCCTCCTAATCCACCAATCAGTTTCTCTGCACGATCTAACTTCTTAGAACACAGATCTATGTTATCTTCTAATTCTTTCTTCTTCTGTGTCATGGCCTCAAACTCATCATTTAGAGCTTGTAATTTATCAGTGACCTGACAAAAACAAATCAAGTAATAAAAAGTCTACTTCAGTTTTAAAATAACTATAAACATTTACTTTAAAACAGATTGTAACAGACCAGTCACCAAAGACAAATTTAATGTAATAGTTTAATCCAGAAATGAAACTACAATGAGTAATTGATCATTTGAGATTTAGTCTTAGAGAAATTCATAGAGTTTGATCTTATTGAAAATCATGCAGGTTTTTTTGATATCTGTTTACCCAGGCCAATGAAATCCTGACAAATTAAACTACTCACAGCTTGTAACTGACTCCTCTTTTCATTCAATTTCTCCATTTGTACTGACAGTTCACCTTCAGCTTCTGCTAACTTGGCTTTTTTAGGCGCAACGACTTTAGCTACGTTGTCATAAATATCCATAGCTCTAACCCACCGACATAAACCTTCACAAGCTGTAGATGCATTCTTAATAAGATTTGGTTCGAATTCTGGGTTAGAACAGTACCTAGAATTGAAATATCATTTTTATCCACTGAAACTGTTATAATAATAATATACTAGTTCTGAGGTAAAATTAATACAATTTAAATAAAACACAATCCCAATTATCTACCCTAGTGAAATATTGTGTACTCACTTTTCTCTAATTCTTTTTATAATAGGGGGTGGAATGTTGTCTTTATCATATGACTTGAGTCGATCCAAGAACTTCAAGTCTCCCAATAATTTCTGAGATGGTCCCCAGAAATCTTCAATCATTTTTCCTGATCCACCTGGATCTGGTTTACGTTCTGATTTGATAGCCATCATTACACAGATAGACTCCATGACAAGTTTTACTGCAGCAGGTGGACTCTAAAATAATACAAATATACATTATAATCCTCGACTACCGTAACTATGGAATGTTCTTTTATCATGGGACTATTACATAAACTTTCATGTTTTAAAGCTGAATATAAAGGATAAGTTATATATTTTATAATGTTATTGATACATATACCTTTAATTCAATATAACAATAACGTATAATGATACCATAGATCAACAGCTACTGTTGCTAAGTAACGATTTTTGAGGTCATGCTAAACCAAAATTTTTATGGATGTCCGAGAAGAATATTCTATCAAATGTTTGAACAGATTTTATGCAGCAAGTCTATTATTACCTTCATAGATTTCACCATAGTAATATCTGATGGTTTCAATGTATTAAGAGCGGATATAGCTGCTTCTAGAGCTGGTATAGCTTCAGCTAAATCACCTTCACATTCATCTTTTATGGCTTGAGCTGCTGCTGCTGCTTCATTAGCGACAGCTTCATCTGCTGCTACAACCTACAATCATAAATATTCAAAATTTAACACTCTTTCAACTTAATTTTCATATCTGTATATCTGGAGGGTCAGAATGTACACAGAAACCCTAATGTGGTAATCATATCTATACTTTACTTTAAATCTTCCAAAAGAATAAAATATGTGTACCTCTTTCTTGGCTTCTACTTCTACTGTATCTTGTTCTATTTTTATCATCAGTTTTTCTGTATCAGCAGATGTCTGGATAAGTTCAGGTTGAAGATCAGTCAACTCTTGTTGCATGATAGATACTTGGGATGCAGCAAAATCTAATTTCTCTAAACCTGTTAAGTATCTGTTCCTCATTAACATTATCTCATCTCTCTTTTTACCCAGCAATTTCTTAAATGTCATAATCAATTCTAAATACGAGGTGGGTGTTACATAATTGTGTCTTCTTAACATCTCCATATAACTGAAATACAAGAAATTATCAAGCTAAATCTGATATTCACATAACTCAAATACAAAAAACAAAAATTTTAGTAATCCAGCACCACAGTGCAGTAATTATTATATGGTCATTTTATTAGTAAATTATCATTTTATTCCTAATCTATCATTTTATTCCTAATTTATTATTTTATTCATGAATCAATTAATTAAAAAAAATAAACAGGAAAGGTGTTGTCTATATTTTGATGATAATCAACAACTTAATTTTTTAAGCATGACCCATTTCAAGTTGCTTGCTTACCTTTCAGATAGTTGACGAACACTTTCATGAAAGAATCGCACCATTACTACCGTCTCTATTCTCACTTTATCATCTAATTCTACATCTTCTAGGAATTTATTGGCTACCATTTCTAAAGCATCTTCTGGCCAAGCCTACATAAAAAAAACAAAATAAACATGTTTCTAATTTCGATCTATGGTGCTCTCTATGCAATAGGCACATCACCATTTTGTTGTCCACCAAAATTTAATGATTGGCCTATCTTAAGCGTGAACATTATCTGGGTATTATGATTTTGTTTTCTTCATTAAATTTAAATGTTAAATAATTAATCTGAGTATTAGAGAGGATTAAGCCATGAGGAATATCATATTTCAGCGATAAATGCCAATAACACATTGTTTATCTTGGTGTAAGAGCAAATAAATATCTATTACAATGGTGGGATCTGTAGAGACACAAAAAACAGAAATACTTACTAATATACTAAAATAATAAAAAGAGAACTAACCTGAAACCAATCTATAGTACAGCAATTAATAAGGGAAGGAAACATTCTCAAACGATTTCTAAACGCATCCCCAATAGGACTCATAGCTAAAACAATATGTAGATTCTGTTTGACTCGATCAATGAAATAATTATACATTGCTAACGGGGTTGCTTCTATTTTCTTTCCCTGAAATAATATAAGTCAAAGTTTTTAAACAAAGTTTGGTTATTGTTTCCAATCTCATTTTTCATTTCAGAAATCTGAAGATGCAAAATTCATACTAGCAGAGAGAAGGAGAGAGAGAGAGAGAGAGAGAGAGAGAGATGGGGATTAACGCTCACTTAACACAAACTAGGTCATTTTGGGACTAACACATGGTCCAATTTTATTTCAATAATTCACTTGCAAGTAGGGGTCTTAAGTTGTGAGAAGAAGCCAGATAACATGGCAAAAACACACAAGGTTAGACAGGCAAGCATACTCGATTCATGTACATGCAGGCATTGGAAACCACACGACTTGACAAGTGACACCCTACCCCCCCTTATCCTACCAGATAGAAAGAATTCTTTTGATTAGGAGATATTACCTAGCAGATATGAAAAAACTAAAACATGAAATATCTAATTTTTCAATACTTAGATATAATAATGAAGCATTTTAAAAATATCTTTAATCAGAGAAAATCTTCTATCTATTTTACCCACCTCATTTCTAGCCACCGTTTGCATCTTTTCTATGATTTCTGCCTTTTCATCAGATGGGAATATATTAGGTACATCACCAGTATTTAATATCATACTAATATCTTCCATAAATGATTCATCTTTAATTTGATTATCAGAGAATAAAAATACTGTTGGTTTTCCTTCAGTTCCGGCTTTACATAACAACTAGGAAATAAAATGGCAAACATTAAATTGGCAAACATTAATTCTGGAGTAAAATTAGACATTTCAATTTATCAATCCAGTAATTCAAATTTTATTAATGGCATCCACACTGTCAGTGTCAACCAGTCTAAACCAAATATTACAACTTTATTTGTAATAAATCTTATTTGACCATCAAAAAAAAAACCTTTACAAAGTTCTTAATTTTAGCTCTAATATTAGTGATTTTCTTCAAGAGTTAAACATATAAATAAATACTGATATTTGACTAACCCTTTTAAGATCATCTCTCCAGTCATTAGTAGAATAATTTTTAGTTATTTCAATCTGGAACAAATCATAGTCTGCCATGAATGATGCCAGCTTAGCAGCACTCTGTCTTCCACTACCTCCAATACCTAAAAAAATTGTATAGAAATGTGATGAAGACTTTAATACGACGCTCAATTTTTTCAAATCTAAATCAATACTTGTTTTTTCATATCAATTATTGGATAAAAAGTAAGACATAAGCTTTAGTAAAAATTGAACAAATGTAATTACCAACAAGCAGGGCGTGTCCATTATCTTGCTTCAAAACTCGACTAACTCGAGATATATGTTCTATGGCAAACTTGAACATAACCAGGTGCATAGGTGCTTTACTCATAGTATTATATTCTTCCAAATAACTAGAAATAAATATATAGTGAACACATATCATACCATGCTCCTAGTGGCATTACTGGCAGCAAACAGCCTGTAACTAATTGATAATCGTGCAGAATAATTCTATCTTGAGTACAAAATGTTCACTTTAGGTTTACAATCTCAGTATATAACTGGTTAATGAAAAACCCAATGATTATTTGTTATAAGACATAAATTTGTGTTGATGTTCAGCAGAAAAAGATGTACTAACATACGACAGAATAAAAGAGAGCAGAGTCAGTAGAGGCATTCAAATACAAGTGAAATCTAAATTCTCTGAATATGTTATTCAGAAGTAATCAAATATCAAATTGCCATAATAACTACTATTAGTGAAAAGAATATTATTAGTCTATAGAGCAGGTGAAACTAGATTGTGTTAATTTACTTACTGTTCCATAATAGACGTCAGCTCCTTCAAGTCTGTTACTTCATCATAGATTTTAGACTCGGCATTTATATAATCACCAAAAAATAAACTTCTTACATCATCATCTACAACATGACCACTCTTAGATAAGTGACCGAGTACTTTATCTATGCTTAACTTAAAATGAGTCTGACACATCTCTTTTACCATGTTAAAAAATGTTAATCTGAAAAGACAATAAAAATTTTCTTAGTTGATAAGTACTAGCACACTACGGACAAGGAACTGAGTATACCATCTTTGCAGCCATCTTGAAATGGTGACGTTATATCATAGTCTGTCAACTGATGTGCTACTGTCCAAGGAACAACATGATATGGTATCAAAAGGCCAAGAAAGGACAATGGGACATTACTGAAACCCCTCTGTGCAATCAGTGGATCCAAAGTATAACATTTAAGACTGTATGGGAGAACACTTAAATACAACTATTCTTACCTATCATCATCATCAATAAGACGATCATAAAAGACTCTGTATACTTCATGTACCCATAATCTCATCAATTTCTCTGCTTCTTGCATGTTACTAGCAGGTAATAGTAATACACCTCTAACAACACGAGAGAAATCCCGAAGATTAAATACATAATGACTTTTACTGGGAGTTGGTAAAAACTTCTCTACAGCTTCTTTATATACAGCCATGGTAGCTTGAACCAGCAACTGTAATAATTAATAAATTAAACTTTAAAAATAATTCTGAGATAAAGACAATCTTATCTTTACAATATGATAAGAATTTCATTTGTACAATAATAATAATAATCTATAATTCTATATAGCAGTAAGAAATGTAATTAGGCAGAGCGGTAGAATAAAGTGAGTATTTAAATAATCTTGTTCTCCATCAGATTGCTTTGTGCCCCTAAGTATCTTTCCTAATTGATTTCAACCAATCTATACTATTTAGAGAATAAAAATTCAATACTAAACAACGAAACAAATAAAGAAACATAAAGGAACAAAATTCAAAGATAAATAATGACACTTTTGAAAAATGAAATTTGTAGAATATAACAAAATGAAAGCATGCTAAACATTAAAACAAATGTCTGAGTTAAACTTACATCAGCATCTTTCTAGAAGGGGAAACAATAAGACAAAGGAGGAGATAAGCAAAGATGTCAATGTTACAAGTAAAGTTAATCAAGCCAAGAAGAAAAACGTAATGGTTAGGTTTCTTTAGAGGGAAAGCACATAAGTAATTACACAGAGGGAATAATATACAAAAGGAAGGTTGTTATAATATACAAAAGGATAGTTATTATAATATACAAATGGTTAGTCATTACACAGATTGACAAAACAGATCTCACCTTTCCATTTCTTCCAAAAGCCGGATCAAAACCTTTAGAGAAATGCCAGTCTGTTATAGTAGCAAATATTCTAGTCATAGTTGTATCATCGAATTCATCAATAGACATAATATTTAAATGTCTAGTAAATCTATTAGTAATATCATTTCTACCTCCACCCGGTGGACCCATAGCGGAAACAAATAGCTGAAATTAACATATAAAGTTAGTTACTTAACAAGATAATCTAAATAAATAAAATACATATTAATTTATTTCGAATATAAACAGAAACCCAAGACTAACATGTCATTTTTATGGAGGATTTGACCTGATGTCTTCTGTCAATGAATCAATTTATAACATTTCGAAATATATACATTTTTTCAAAACTTTCACGGTCAGTCAATAATTGGCTTAGGCACATGGGATACCTGAAGAAAATCCAATAGGTAAAAGACGACACATGCATAAATCATACACATGACTTTAATAAATAACAGACCTTCAGATATGTAGAATAATAGTCGACCACTTCATCACCCAACTCCCTCTCGACAATGTACTTAGAATACAATATCCCATCTTATTTATCAATTCTTCATTTTAGTGAGTCTTAAAACATTCAAGCATTGCTGACCTCCACCAAAACTAGTGGTAATAAAACAGTACTTACAACATCAGTTAAAAACACTTTTGATGTATCTTTTTTATCGTACCAATGTCCATGATCAATCCACTGTCGTAATAATTCTATAGGAGGTTGTGCTCCATATTTCTCTTTAGCGGGCATATTGAGATCATCAACAAATACAACAGATCTTTTACCCATAGGTGGTCCATATACACCTTTTCTTCTCCTATATAAAAATAATCATTTATCTTTTTAATAAAGGTGCAGTCTCAGCTATATTTTAGTAAATAAAACTATTACACTGATTAATTCCCTCCGATTCTTTAAGAAACCTTTAGCCTTATCTTGTACAGCTATTTGTCCTGAAGCTCTGTGATACTTTTCATTAAAATATAAACGTTTACTTTCCATGTGTGGTTAATGATAAAGATCTCCAAAGGTCTCCATGAGTGCCACATCTATATCCTTATCCAAATTAAAGTATTAAGTGATAGTTGGAATCATCAAGTCACTCATAAATATCTTTACGTATAAACTAACCTTGCTATCGAGTGGCTAAATAAGGTTTAGACTGGGCGATTAGACAATTTCTTTACATTTTGTCTTTTGATTCTTATACTTAAATTTATTTTTATCAACAGATACCCTGTTATTCTAAACACAGTTACAAACTGAATAACCTGCTTAAAACAGAGTTTTTCCAAGCACATAAATAAAAGATTTTTATAATTTTCTAATGAAAGAGTATAATACCTGTCTAGTTTTGACATGACTATATCTTGTGTTTGATTGGCTGAAGTACGGGCAGAGAAGTTGATACAGTTTGGAACATACCTGCAATAATGATAATCTGTTTAAAATTCCATGGTAAATTAATAAATTGAAATACATATTTTGATTTTAACATATAAAATCAAACAAATGTTTAATAAAAGTTTTTAAAATGATGAAAGCAGAAAGTTAGAAGTAACATAAGCTATAGACAAAGTAACTTACATGTCTTTAGGTAAACTCATCAAGTAGCTGTTTGTAATGGCAGATTTACCAGTACCAGTAGGACCAACAAACAATGTAGATACTTCATGAGATAAATAGGTCTGTAGAAAATAACTCTGTCTAGATGTTTCCATAGTAGGTATAATCAAATCACTAACCTAAAAAAATATATCATAATAATAATACATACTTCGTAATATTCAAAGTAGGTACTACAAGTAATGGTGGCTCTCAAGTAAATGGCAGACCTTACTTAATTCTTTTCAGACATCCACTTATCTCAAAGGGTAGCTGCAGCATATATTTGATTGGTAAATCTAATTACCTAAATTTTATTGGTAATTGTCGGAATGTTGATAAATAAAACATAATGAAAATCTTACTTTAGCAGTAGGTGGTATAGTTAGTAAACTTTTATCTATAGTATCCATCCAATCTATCCAATGTCCACTGGATTTCTTCTCAAAGCAATAATCATAAATACTGCCTTTTTCGGGGATAGAGTTACTCTGAAAACATTAAAAAAAACTACATGTATAAAAAAAAACCTGAAAAAAAACGTTTCTTTCTTTCATCCAAACTTATATTATTATGTGTTATAGCCCATACGAATTTCAAGCATGATATATTGTATCATACAGTTGCATATTAAACATATTTCACAGACGAACTTTAACCAGTGAGATAATATTTTATGATTGAATTTCAAAAATTTATATAATATTTTACGGTTGAATTTAAAATATCTATGTCATAATTTACCTTAGTAAGTTTGATACTTTTAGGTTTAGGATTATCTTGATCAGTTCCACCAATCAAGTTTCTGAAAAACACATCAAATTTCTTTCGTCCTTCACCTGTTATAGTTCCTCCTATTGTCCAGATTAACGAAAATATAAACAATCCTTGTAACCACAGGAATATCTGTAAAAAATACAAAAAAATAAATGTGTATTTATGAACAATAACTTTGTCAAAATGGAAACTGGGGATGCTGAGTTGAATGTTCTGGGTGGTAAAATTTGGAGGCAAAATTGAGTTCTCACATTATTTTTGGTCCAAATTAAATGCCAGATGAGAGTGTTTACCATTGTGAAATTTGGTGGGAATTTAGTTTTATTAAGTTGTCGCATGTCTTGCCTTATGTTCATTGTTTACGGTATGGAGAGAATTCAATTCCAAAATGTTAAATTAGGTAGGACAAACATATTTACCTGTTGATTTGTAAGTTGTTCCTGTTTTGATTCCGCACCTTCCTCTTCTTCTGCTTGATGATTAATGGCCGCTATAATTTCATCCATTAAACATGTATACAGACGCATGTGTGATTGGACCAAATGCATCTCAGACGCATTGATAAACGTTTTACAGTTCTTCTTTATAAAGTCTAAACATGGCTGAATCAACCAACCAAAAAGATCAGTGACCAACTCAACTTGTTCCTCATTAAGATTTTGGGGTAGAACATGCTTCATGTAGGAATCTTTGAGTGGCTGCCAACCCATTTGATGGGGTTCAAGATAAATCATACCACATCTACTGACGGTAGCTGGGGAAGCTTGCTCTAAATCTGCTGGTTCAAATATCAGATTCATTGTATTACTCATCTGTATAATCTCTCCACTCATTAAACATAACTAAAAAAAAATTCAAAAAATTCAAATAAAATGTGGCTGTATCATAGATTTGAATAAAGATTGGCTAGTGTAATGTCCTTTAATATGCAGATTTCTGATTTAATAATTTAATTTGGTTGCTAAGAATATCAATTGCTACATCAATCCTGGCTGCATCAGAGTAAAGCTTTGACCAGATATTCAGAATGTTGATCATAGCTTTTAATCTTATGTATTCTTTGCTCAGTTAAAAATTACAACTGTTTCATTATTATAAATTAGCTAATCTCTTACCTTTTTATTATCGTCAAGTACTGTGTTCATGTTTTCAATCCACACAGCATCAACAGGTCCATCAAATAAAATCCATTTACGATCTTCATTGGGATTACTGGCATATTCACGGAAAGTATTGGCTAAAACACCTGATATAATAAAAACATATAATCTCAAATTACCAGCATCTATTTCAGTTTCTTACATTTTCACACATTTCAATTTTCTCGTAAAAATAAGAACAGCTTATAGCTTATGTCTATTCATTTGTCTTAGGATTCTAACCCTAAATCAGTAGTAGACAATTGCAAGTGGCCTAAAAATATTGATTATATGATTAAATTGAAGTTAATGTCACAGACTTCATAAAATCATAGACTTATCTTATAGTAGGTGGAAAAGGTGATTTTGAGAATATGATTATACATTTGATTTTATTAGTTTTTTAAGTAGATCTCATCATTCTTCTCACAAAACTTTTTACAGATTCAAAATCGGATGAAAATTTTTTTTTTTATTGAGGTTCAAAGTTGCGATTTTTGAGTTTTCGTGGAAGAAAGGTTTTTCAACACTTTGAAAAGGTCATTTTTGGTGTTTTTTGTAAAGCCATAGTTCATTTCCTATTAAAACTATCAAAAATGTGGATGTATATTTATGAAATACAACTTTAAGGCTAATGATGTTTCAATTTACAAATTTGTATAACAATTACTCTGGTTTCCCCAGCAACTCCAAAATACGTAGGTTTTCCCAAAAATCCCACTTTTTTCAAATTGATTTTGTTCAATTTTTTCGTTAAAAATGGTCTTATCCATGTTTTATAAGAAATATTGAGCCTTGTTGCTATACATTTTAAAATCAGTAGCTATCAAGTAAGATTAAAAAAAAAAAAGTGTAAAAATATTTATATGCCTTTTCTCAAGAGCTGGATTTGTGCTCATTTTTGAACAATTATCCGCGGCACACTTTTGCCCATTATTGGGGCGTTTTGGGGACATTAATAAAATAAGAAAGAATGGAGATAAGGAAGTGAAATTATGGGAATATGTCAAAAAGTTTGTGAATTTTTAAAATTACATATTTCCAATCCGCCATATATTATCAATTTTGGTTGTCATAGCAACCAAAATTGAAAAAATGCCATTTTTGACCATTTTCAACGCTATTTACCATAACCCAAAAATTGATCACCACATTTAAAAATAAGCATTTTAAAATATTTGAAACACATGTAATGTCAAATGATATGGATTGTATAAGTTTGAGCTAAATATTAAGGAGTTTGAGTGGTTACCATAGCAACCACTGTATATTTTTTAAAAAGCATCATTTTCCGATAATTTTCTCATTAATATTAATTTCTATATTATTTTAAGTCAGTAGCTGTCAGGTAATGATTGAATAAATAAATAATAACAAAATATTTATATGCCATCTCTTTATACCTGGAAAGGGGTTCACTTTGAAAAACATTCTGCAATTGGAAGTCACACAATTTAGGCTTAAAAAAAATATGAGATATTCAAGTGAAATTTGTGTAGGGCCTACTGTACTGGTAAATGTAGTGAATTTTTAAAATCACTTATCTTTTCTCTTCTATAATACTTAATATTTGGTTGTTATAACTATCAAAACAAAAACAAACCCCCAAAAGGCAATGTTATTCAATTTTCAAACCAATTGATCACCATGACAAACCAATTGATTATGGTACATTTAAGTACGGTAGCAGAAATCATTTTAGCACATATTAACAGCCCATGTAATATAAAATATTATGAATTGTATAATTTTTGTGAAATATTAAGGATTTTGGATGGTTGCCATAGCAACCACATAATCTTAAAGAAAGGACAACCGACAACTGTTTCATTATCAATTTTCTCAGCATCCGTTGCTTACATTATTGTTAGAATTCTGCTTTGACATATTATTTCTACTCAGAAGATAACAACATTGACAAATGGAAAAATATTCTCTAGCTAGTCTAAGGACTTAATAAATAGTAAAAGTAGGTTACTCAGTTACTGATACTGATAGGCTATGGTCAGGTCATGTTTAAGGCCTGGGCCTGGAACCTACCATTTTGACTAGTGGAAGATTTTTTTTTGTTTTTACTTCACTTTTGATTTCTAGTATTCCTTCAAATCAGTATATGTAGCCTACTGAGCAACTTTCTTATTTTTTGTATATTTCAATCAATGTAAATAAATATCAAATAAAGGCCTAAAAAAGGTCTTACGCTTGTCGTTTCTTTAAATTTGTTAATGTTAACTGATCAACAATATGTGATACTCAACGTGTTATTAGTCCCCCCCCCCCAAAAAAAAACAAAACAAAACAAAAAACAAGAATTAAAATTATAATAATTGAGTATCCGTATCGACATATTATTTATTGACATGACTGACCTAATTATTCATCTATTCAATCTCGGTCGGTTCCATCATCATATCACTATCAGTCTAAGTCTAAACAAAATATTGTAAATCGCCAACGACAAATCAAGAAATAGTCTATAGAGCCAATATTCAAATTATTTCAGCTGGCGTTGATTCTTTTGTTGGTCCAACTTTATTTGGGTAAAATACTCTTTTTAAGTGGAAAGAAATCGTATGTATTATCCATCGACCAGGGTACTACATTTTCGTTCTCACGCCTGCTCACGGCTACGGTCAGTACAGACTAAACAGACAGAGACTCGTGTGGATATTTTCCGGATTCATTTCCATTCGCGTGCACAGAAATACATTAACATTGGGCTTGAATAATTCATTGAACAGCAGAAGCATTGAAACAATCGTCAATTTTACAGAATTTTTCCATTCTTGAAATATGTTTGGTGTTAAAATGTAGAGACGGGTTGTAGCTCGTATGAAATTTCCGTTCGATCCTCACATCTTGTCACATGATCATAAAAGCGCGCGAATATGAGTCATGTGATGTAAATAAAATCTACCCCGTGAAAGACGTAAAACAATGGATTTTAACTATGTTATTTATTTTCAGGCAAGTTCTTTATACATTTTACATAACGCCTACTTCATAAATTAACATCGGATTTGCCTTTCGAGGTAATTTACCGAGAATATGAGTATTAGGAACTTAGAATACATCATAGTTTTGGTGTTGAAATGACGCATAGCAAGGCAAAACTACGAGATTTATTTGTCGACAAAATGTCGCGTTGTATACCATTTTCAAGTGCTCGAAGCTAGTACTTAACATGCTCCGATTTTATCGATTTTAGTAGCATCAGAACGACAATAAAATGAACTTTCGATCGATGGGTTATGGAATTTTGACAAATTGCCTCAAAAAAAGTGTACGTAAATTGTTTTTTCAACTTGAAAAAAATACATGGTATTTTGATATGTCAAAATTCCATAACCCACCGATCGAAAGGTCGTTCAATTGTCTTTCTAATGGTATTAAAATGAATTTTTTTTATTGATAATAACAACTAGCTTGGAGCACTTGAAGTGGGGTACCCTCATTTCAAAACGTGACAAAATTTTTTACCGTAACGTCAAAACACGCAAAATTGACGTTTTTCAACTTACGTTTATGAAATTAATAAGAAGAATAGGTATATAAAAATTATACCAAACAAAAGAGCAAGATATCGGCTTTCAAAATCTGTTTTAAATATTAATAAAGATTATATAACGACTGTGTGACGTTAAGTTTAAAAAAGGTTACAAATCGGGAAAAAACGACTTTCTTCCAACGTGAGCAATGGGAGTTGTGACACCTACTTATAGATGAAATCATAGAATTGTTATAGATGTAACCATAGACTACTAATAGATTGGTATTAAAGTTTTTCTTACCATCAGACCATTCATGCGATACAGGGTCAAAACAACCATACAGTTGTCCCATAGTTATAGCTTTTGGGTTAATAATTCTATACTGTACTCTATTCTCGTTGAAAAGACCAGCCACACACAGATCACCTAGTGTATCAGCTAGAGCCTGGTAAGCTTGTGTCTTTCCACCAAGAGGCTCACCAACAATCATAAGACCGTGGCGAACCAATATCATCTCATAAATCTGTAGAAAAAAATATAAGCATAGATGTTATGTTCTACATAACGTCATACGAAAATGTCTTCCCATATTGCTGTCACCAGACTTCATGAGTTTCAAAGTAAAGAAGATATCCTTTAGAACAAAACCCCCAAAAAATCTGAATTTCAACAGATCTTGCTCAAGACCATCAAAAGAATTCTGATCATACAATTGCTCACAGAAATTGTGGGCACAAAGAGGGTATATTAAATAAATCCACATTATATGTGCGAGCATACAATTATTTTTTATAAAGCAATGTTATAGGTTATAAGGCAGAGTAAACATAAAACATTGAAATGACATATCAGGGCTTTTAGACCATTCAGAATAGAACAGAAATAATGGAGATGTCATAGAAAGTAGTTGTAACATATTGCACTTCTACTTACCTGAATGATTTTATCTATAAACCATGGAACAGTCTGTAGTTGTCTCTTTAATATATTTTCTTTAAGAGATTCCATGAACACTCCATAATCAGGTTTAGGTAATTCAACACCAGGGAATAAATCAGATATAATACCCTCAAAAAGAGGTACATCCTAAAAAAAAAATATTAATTTACAGAACATCACTTAGACAGTATATAATAAACTACAGCAAATATCTGATGTTCATATTGAAGAGCAAGAGAATTGGTGCAATTTTATTTAATAATTCGCTTAAGCATATAGGGAGGGGTCATTAGCAGTAGGAATAATATTATGAATGATCTGGAAAAAAACAATAAGGTTAGACTGCAGGTGACACTATCCTTTGACACTAACAAGCTCGAGGTTGAAATCACCCAACTTGACCCAAAACATGCATAGGTTAGATAGTTTGGCCATAACTTTCTAATTCTTACCTGTGACAAAAATTTAGGTAAATTGACATCACTGATGGCCTTGAGTAATAAGACAGCTTCGTCCTGTTCGGGATATTTGAGTTTTAAATTACCAGCTGCAGTTAGTACAGATTTCACAGCTCTCATACCATAATCATAATGATGTTGTGAAGACAATAACTCGGAACATAATTTATATGTGGCTACAATCTTGTTAGATAAACTAGAATAAAGAAATCATGAAGCATATTTCAATTGTGAGGTAATATATTAGTCATTAGTAATTGAAGGAGCACTGCACAACATGCAAATAAAACTTATAAGACAAACCGGCAAACAAAAGACAAACCACACAAGACATTGCTAGCAATAAACAATAAATATCAAATGAATTCTGCAGTAGACAAGAGGTTCATGTTATGCATCAGGCAGTGTATGCAGAGTCTTGTTTAAAACTACTTTCAATTTCTGATTCATACACTTGTTCTGGATTTTTCTACTACATATGTGTAAGAATTTAAACACTTTGAATTGGAGGACAAGACATCTGCCTTATCTCTTGGCACACTAGGGACTAAAGAAAGCTATAAAAATGAGCCAAACGTTTAAACAAGATTTATTTACCTTCTGGCATCAACAAATCCCATAGAATAGAGAACAATTTCACCAATCAAACCATAATCTGGTACCATCATAGCTACCGTACGGAACAATACCTACAAACATCATAATGCATCATATCAACAAAATGCTGGGTTTTATAAAATAAAATATCAACAGGTTAAAGTGGGAACTAAAACCTACTCCACATCAAAAGTCAAATTTAATTGTTATTCAATAAAACAGAATCAGGAAACAACCTGTAACTGTAATTGTAATAAAGAAATCAGTTCTTGCTATAAATTTTGAGCTTTTGATGAATATGTGTATTTAAAAGTTAAAATCAATACCTTTAAGTTATCTGGTAGTTCCTGTCGTCCAGCATAACCAGGATTCATAGTAATAAACATAGTACATGTAGGATTTAAAGATAGTTCTGTTCCTTCAAATATAAATCTCTTCATTTTATTAGCTATAGCTTGTTGTATAGTGTGAATCTGTTGAGCTACTACAGATAATACCTCAAGTTCTATTCTATTGAACTCATCAAAACAAGCCCAGGCACCAGCTTGTGCTAAACCTTTAAAAAATTTACCCATGGCTTTAAAATCTAGACCGTCTGAACAGTTGAATACAACACACTGAAAGAAAAAAGGAAACAGAAATGACACAACTTCACTCACATTAAAATATATGTGTACCAAGCACTTAAAATTTGGGGACATACAATCTAAGAATATGCTCAGGGCATCACCAAAGATTTCAGTCACTTCACAGATTTCATCTCTATACTTCATTATTATAGAAACTCATTTCATATTTTAGAAATG
The DNA here is from genome assembly GCA_036850965.1 of Patella caerulea. Taxonomy (NCBI): domain Eukaryota; kingdom Metazoa; phylum Mollusca; class Gastropoda; family Patellidae; genus Patella; species Patella caerulea. The sequence continues at coordinate 16,110,377 of JAZGQO010000004.1, read as the reverse complement.
TCTTCTTCTCACTTATAACTTGTTGGTTGACTTACCTGTTTTGCAACTGCCTTGGCTAAATCTTTACACGTTTCTGTTTTACCAGTTCCAGCAGGACCTTCTGGTGCACCACCAAGATTCAGTTTTAAAGCTCCCATCAATGTTCTACAAATTGTAAACACAAAATTAGAAACATTTTTAATAAATTTATTTCAAATCTTTTTTCTTGGTATATGAATATATGCAGTCTGTGATATGAGATTTGGGATACAATAAAATATTATCTTTTATACAGAAATGAAATAAAGTTTAATGTCCAACAGTTCTGCTTTGAACTAGGCTAATGAAGACGGTCATACGCCATACCGTGTGCTATGAGGGAAATTTTGCCCTGTATATAAAATACAGAGTGTCATCCTGCATCATTGACGAGGAGGAAAAACGCCAGAAAATCTGAATGAAAATTTCTCAGCATATGTAGGTATCGAAAAATCTAACCTCCATTCTAGCGAGCCAGCGCTTACCCACTCTGACCCCCTATATATACAGTTCAGAATCTTTCACAATATTCAATTTAGAGCTTAGCTTTCTTCTGAGAAAATATTTTCAGATCTACTGGTAAATATATTAACTGTAACAAATGTTAAATTTCTGGCTGGTATATAATCTTGACGAGAGAGTACTGGATCTAAGTTATCGGTGTATGATATACATGTAGTGTAGGAGGAATAAAGTATTTACCTATAACATCTATCAGTAAGTGGTGTGATAACAAGACGTGGAGTATTTCCTAAATATTCGTAACCATAATTTATATCAGTTGTTATCATTCTAACAATAACATCATCTTCCCAATAATATCGTAACTGTGCTAGCCAATCAAAATCATTAGGACTTCGTAAATTGTTCTTAGCCATAGAAGCAACAACGTCTCGAGCTGAAAGTAAGTGATGAGTAAAAATGAGTAAATGTATTGATCAACATCAGTAATGTTTTCAAAACCTGAATATTCATTAGAGACTCTCAATGTAAGACTGAAAAGATTCTTACAGAATTTGATAAATAAAGGTTGTATAATAATAATATGTCTATAGTAGTCCATATGATGAAAATAGTTTGTATTCATCAAGTGGTTATGTTGCTATTTAGAAATAGTTTCTGCAAACGGAGGATTTTTATCTTTAAATCTACAGCTGTAAATATTTAACCGGTATAATTTGAAAGGAAATGTATTCTTACCATGGACATCTATAACAGTAAGAGCACCAAGAGATGTTCTAGCTCCACCCTCTAATTTACCACGTACAAGTTCTACAATTTCTTCAATCTGACGATTACTCTTCTCTAAATATTCCTAAAAGAAACAAAACCATTAAAATAGATTTTTAAAATAAAAAACGTATTTCATCTTTACAATCAAAACTTATAAAGCCATATCAATTTGAATTTTAGATCTTCAGGAAAGAGATTGAAATTTTGATTTTAATTTTTAAAAATAATCTTTTTTTTTAAAACTATTTAACTTTAATAGTTGGCTGATCTTCTCAAAGCTCTTAGCTGCATATGTTCAAAAACATCACTCATTTGGTCTAATGACATAAGAACATTTCAGAATGAAAAAAAAATAATAATAATAAAACATGATTATTTCTTACTTTCATTCCATTTGGTTCTTTCATTGCTTCTGTTACTTCTGCTGTCCAATAAATAGTACTAACTGCTAATGTGACTTGACCAGGCCATTCTATAACCCACCGTCTACGAGGTGATTCTTTATAGGCTTTCATAGATTCTATAATAACTTTTCTAATACTACTGATCATAACATCTTCTACTTGTAATAACCATTTCTCTACCATACCCTGTTAATATCATAATAATATAACACAATATAACATAGGTCTCGTTAAATAATAATATCCATTAAAGTAGGGTTTGGAAATTATTTCAAAAGTGTCTTAGTTATTTGGGTCTTTGTTGGAAATTGAAATTGAAATGGGTTTAACGTTCTACTGTTCTGCAGAGTTGTTGGAAGAGGGTGTATTCTGTCTTGTAGTTGTACATGACAATGTAACACTAGAGATTGTGATACCAGTAAATATACAGAAAGTAATAAAGGCCTAAATGTTCCAAAAAAGATAAATTCTATAATCTACCATTGTGACCTAACTATAATTGATACAAGTATTTATATCAAATACCTTAGCTTTAGCTGGGTAAATCTTGGTACTGAATGGTACAGTTTCATTTTCTGATGAAACCATGCCAACAATTTCTTGTTGTTCTGTAAACTCTAGTTTATACATTCCTTCAAAACATTTCTTCAGATGAGGCTGTACACGTGTAGGATCTTTAGTTTCAGACAATATTTCTAACAACTCATCATTAGACAAGAAGAAAAACCTGCAAAATTAAAAAAAAAAAAATGTTAACCCAGAAATCTATAAAAGACATAAACACAAGAATCCACACATTGAGTAGGGTCACCTGCCTTACCTAGTGGCTTTATTCTTGGTTCTCTAATTTCCCTGAAAGGCTTAAGTAAATTTTAATAGTAAAAATTGAATTCCAACAAGTTAAGTCAACTTTATATAAAGAACAATCAACTGTACTATAGACAGTAAAAAGAACTAAACCAACCTGGGGAAATACAATCGTTTCTTTTCTAAGTAGGCATTCAATCCCTTCTGAATCTCTTCCAGTAAAACATTAGCTTCTCTCAATCTTCCTAACATATTAGCTTGTGCTGTAGCTGCTAGACAGTGTGTATCTTTAATAGACTCTGTCATTATATCCCTCCAATAACTATCCACAATACCAAACTTACGTCCTTCTTCTGGCATCTGAGCCATAATATCTTCTGAACTGAAGATGGGTTCTAAATATAACCATGTAGCTTGACACTGAAATAAAACGTAAATAGAATTTTATTACATATTTTAATAAACAATTGTTGAAATTCTAAATTTAATATATTTAATAATCAACTCATTTCTATTTCAACAGTGTAACACGATCACTAGGTAATTATAAGATCTCAAATTTTCACAGTTTATCATGTTTGTTTTTACCTTAAGCCATTCATCTATAATATCTTGCATCAATACCAGTTTTTCTTCCCATTCCTTCATTTCAACTTCAAATGGTTTTATAAATGGTGAACCTCTCATAGTCTGAGCTTTCACAATATGGTCATCTAGTAGTAGCTGTATTTCATCAACAGATGACAAAATACTAACTCCCTAATAAAATAAAACATAATTAAAATAGAACCTATTTCTAGAAAAAATCACTAAGGGGAAAAATTGTATGAATGATTTTAATCTAAAATGCATAATATTTATTCAAATTTTTGGAAATACTTATCACTAAAACTCCTTGGGAGTCTAGAAGTTTTGGTTGTATTTGTTTTCTTTAAATAAAATCATTATGGTACATATACCAGTAAATATTTTTAACTTACTGTATCTCTGTATGGAAGCATTTCAAAAATTAAATCCTTCCATTCAAACTTCATCTTTTCTAAAGCCTTTTCTAGAGAATATTCCTTGGCTGCAGCAGCACCAATTTCCTCCAGTCTAAAACAGATATGATTTAAATATTTTATGCACTGATCTTTTCCATCTTATTCTGATATCATCATAAAAATCACATAATCAAATTATAATCAAATCTAAATCAAATTTTTAAGAATGACCTTAACAAGAATGAAGGACGTTTCGGCCATTGGACAATTTGGCCATCCACACCTATACAGCCCCTTTAAAAGTTGAAATTTCATGTCCAAATAGACTTTCTAGAGGAAGAAACTGGACACTTACTTGGCAAGATGTTTGTGAAGACCATATTCTAACATCTTAGACAGTGAAATATCACCTTCAGGTTTTATATTAAAACCAACTGTATCACTCATCTGAATCATTTAATAATTATATTAAAGTAAGAGGCAAACTATAGCAGACTTAGCATTTTATCTGTTTATTAAAATAGTTTTAAAAATGAGTGTTTGGAGAATTAAAGACAGTTTTGATTTCATTTAAAGTAACAACATGAACAGACAATTTGATTAAAATACAGACGTAAATTCTTTTTCATCATAGTTTTATAATTTCAAAATTCAATGGTCTGATAATTTAACTCCATACAGCTCTGAACAGTTTGCAATGGAAGTCGTATTAGGGAACCATAGGTGAACTTAGGGTGAATGATATATAAAAATAACTATTTATAATTGACGTTTGTTTTGCTGGGTTTACATGACTGGATTCTTAAAACAACTTCTGCATTCCAAATGCGGTGAAATACTGTTTTATAACTGCTTTGTCAAAAACTAAACTTACCATATCCCAATGACGATCTCTAATACCAGGATTACAAATAGTCTGTAAGATGGGCATATGTTGTTTAAATTTATCAATCTTTCCTTTAACACTATCAGCTATACGTCTAGGACCAGCTTGATCACTAAATGTTTTGGTTAATTTATACATACTTCTCCACATATCACTAACTTCAGTTTCTATATCTTCAGCATTTAATTCCTGGAATGCTCCTAGTAAAAAACAGAAATAGAATACATTATCAATAATATGCATAAACCTTAAAGTCTTATCTTTGTCAAAAATCTTCTTACGTGATTAAGTGGTTATCTGATTCAAAACAATCTTATTTCTCAGAAATTAAGAATCTGTCCTTACCATTCATCCAGGTTTCATGTTTTTGATGGAAAGTGTATGCTGTATTCCACAATTTTTCATATGGTTCTTTCATTGTAAACATTAACTGTAGATCAGGGAAAGAACTTTGTTCCCATTCTAACAGACGTTCTTCTTCGTTAACAGCGTCTAATTCTTCTCTAGCTGTTTCTAGACTTTCATGTAATTGTTTCAAATTCTCACAATTATTTTTCATTTCATCCACACTCATTATCTGAAATATATTTCACTAAATTAGACTTATAATAAAACCCAAACTTTTGTTTATTGGTAAAAATAGATTATGAGCAGCAGTGTAATTCTATTATCAAAGTCGTTACAATTCTTTACTAAAGCCTGAGAAGAAATTTAAAGATCACATTCATGTTTTGTTCAAAATTCATTGCACTACATGAATTTTACCTTGCAAAATATGCTACTCCTTTCTGGCTACAGCGAGGTAATGACTTATTGAAAGGCACAAGGACTTGGGGTCTTTAAATTCATATTATCAGTTTATAGATAATTCCACATACAATAATCTTACCTCTTTCTTTTTATATGATTCCACTTTAGTCATATACTCTGCCAGACGACTTTCAAAGGCAGAAACTTTTCTTCGTAGTTCCTCTTCAATGTGCTCTCGCTTGTTTATAATTCTTGATTGATTCAACTCGAAAACAGTACGAATATGTTCCGGCCAATGGAATACAGTACTGTTGAGTTTAATATCTTCAACTATATGGAGAAAAGTAAAATATAAAAAATATAACACAGAACAAAATAACATTTACGGTACAAAATTTGTGTAAGGATATTCACATAAGAGGAAGTTTAAAATAAAGTTAAATATAGACGGTATAACCCATAATTAATAGCTTGTGAGACTAGTATTTTGTTTTTACATGTATGTGTTTTATGTATAATATCTTATTACCATATATAGGTGTATGTCTCAATGCATATTTATGCATGCTGTCCTTAAAGGATGACTTGGTACAATGAATATCTTTTTGTATACTTACAGGGGAATATCGCATAGTCCAACAGAAACATTAATCTATTGGCTGCTTCATCTATTTCATCTTTTAATTTATGGACTGTGACATCCATAGACTGAAATAGTTTTAATACATTGTAAGCAATTACTTTTTGATTTGAGAAAAACCCACATAAAATAACAGTTTAGATGTCTAGTCTTCATTAATTAGTCAAAATGGATTTAACAGTAAGACTTAGTCATATTCTTTTTCTCAATTTAACATTCTTGACATCAACTGTACTTACCGTTTTGAGAAATTCCTGGGTTTCGACAATTTCTTGAGTTGTATCAGGCATCTCACTGACTTTATCCGTCATTTCATCATAGAGTTTACATATTCTATAACAAATATAATGCTATTTTACAGGTTTATATTGATATTTAAACCACCTAGTTAATAAAACATTTTTCATTAATATTTGAAGCACATAAAAGTAATATCTTATCCAACAATAAATATAACAGTATCAAATTATCTTTGTAATAGTTTTCAATAAGGATTAACTAAATTTTTAAAGGAAATTGGCCATGGTATCTCTGTCATATAAATTTAAGTTCAAAATCTAAATACTGTTCTGTTAAGTGTTTTAAATATCAGAAATCCTTTGCATACCCTCGGTTTAAATCACGATTTTCATCCACCTCAAATGTGATCAGTCTTTCTCTCAGTTTTTGAGCCCTCAAACATAATTCTTGATTTAATTGTACACAGTCCAAACAAAACATACTCAAAGGCACAGTAATTCTTAAACTTGCTATTTCATCTTTCAGATCTTGTAAACTGTTGATTTTCTATAGGAAAAGGAAGAATAATCAAGTAGGGTTTCATACACACCTTAAGTTCAGTAATCATTCAATAACCATCTACAGTACAATTGTCTTTAACAATGAAAGGCAACAACATATTTTGACAAATAATATGACAAAGTTGAAAAGGTTGACAATAAAAGATTCATAATAAAATCTATTTCTCAATGTATTTTTATCTATCTACGATAAACTAAATATATAAATACCTTACCTGTTTAAAAGCTTGTATTGAATGTCTTTCTTTGAGGAAACTAGTGACATCCTGATCAGCTTTATTATTCAGTAGATCAGAATATTTTTTATAGGTGTTCAAATACCTTTTGAAAACAATGACAACAATTAGTTTAGATTTCAACTACACATAGAAATGAAATATTATATTAAAAAAAACTAAATCATTTTGGCACTAACATATACTTCCATTTTATATCAATAAGTCACTTGCACGTAGGGGTCTCTTTAGTGGTGGGAGAAAACCCATAGAATACCCATGAGATTGGACAGGCGAGCCTGCTCCTTGTCACGTACAACTGAGGTATCGAAACCATGGCAGCATGACTCAATGACAGACCTTATAATACAGAGTGCATGAGCTAACAATTCAGCCATCCACCCCCCTTTGGAAAATCTGGGCCCCCTTTGGAAAATCTGGGCCCCCTACCGTTTGTGAGCCAGCACCATACTCTCTGTGTTATTATAGCTACACATGTTGTTTCCTCCCACAGCTAAAGACCTCTACGCGCAAGCGAATTATTGAAATAAAATGAAACCATACGTTAGTCCCAAAATGACCTGGTTTGTGTCGAGTGGACGTTAAACCCCATTTCTCTCTCTCTCTAGCTACACATGTTACACAGCGTTAATAACTAATTGTCATCCAAGTTCCTTGAATGACATTTAGAAGTAGAGGTATAATATTCATAATAACACAACTTTATGGATTTACTACTTCTTGGTTTATTAATAATCCTATTTGTCTCATCACCATAATGATGTTTGATAAGTTCCTTCACCTACCTAAGGTTTCTTAAAATTATTTTGTCTATCTATATATATAACTTACTTCTGTGGCCCGACAGTATTATCTTTAAATATTTCCATAGCTTTATCAATAAAATCTGTGACTAGTGTTTCTTCTAACTTTACTGATCGAAGATGTAACTTCTGGTTTTTCATATCAGGAAATAATTCACATTCAACCTAAAGATAATATACTTTAATAAATGAAACTGTATAATGTATTAAATGTATATATATGGAACATTATCACAAAGATTATAAATTATTCTTTTTTAACACATCAGTATTCATCGATTTGCAAAAAGTTGCATTTGTCAAGTGATATAACCAAAAATATATCTAAATCTGTTTACAACTTACTCTTGACAATCCTTCTGCACAGGCAATAATTTCTGTAAAACATCGGAGTATAATATCTCGTATTTCACGGAATAAAGGATCAAATATAATTTTAGGATCTTGTACTCGCAATTTGATGATCATTACTTGTTTCATGACATACTGCAATTCTTCAAAGTCATCTCCAAAATCATTTCCTTTCTAAAATATATACAGAATACACACAAATTTTACTTTCTAGATGAATTACATGCATATTTTCTTATGTCAGAAAAATATGATTCCAGAAAAATAAGTATGATAATGGAAATAACATCAAGTTTTGTTAATCAAGGCTGACATTTAGTTGTATAGGCATTTCTCTGCTGTTTCAAAGGAGAATGGTTACGCGAAGTTGGGAGTCCAGATTTAGAGTACACAAAGAATTTGAAACTACCGGTAACTATTTTTTAGAATAATATAATATTTTCATTAGTCTGCAAAATATCAGTAGTCTTAAATTCAACAATGGGAATATAAAAAACAATATAAGATAACTGTATTTTTTGCATGAAATCAAAACTTTAAAATCTCTGAAAACTTCTAATGCCAGTTTAGATGCTCGGGAAGAATAGGTACAATATAATGGACCCTGATCGATGTAAGAAATGATATCTGTGTTGTGATTAAATTCAACATTTTAAAAGGTTAATAATATATTTAAAGGACCTACCTCATGCAGTTGAAAAAATTCAAGGAAATCAGCAAGTGAGTTTATGACCATACTACGTAATTGTATAGACATTAAGGCAGCAACACAAGAGAAGAATTCAGCAACAAGTTCTGTAGAATCAGTATCATTAGGTGGCACCAAATATTCCCATACATCTTTCTGATCTATAAATACCTTGGCACATGTGGGAATCCATCTGAAGGAAATTATAGGACAAGATTAGAACCAAAGTTAATATATTCTCTAAAGAGATTAACATCTAATATGCAATTTCATCACTTTGCATAGGATTAATTACCTTAATAATATTACAATAAAGAAAAATCTCTGTTCAGCTCTGGGATGCGCATATCATGACATCAGTGATGTGATGCTTTGTTGTTACACAAAGCCTACAGTTATTTAAAGCATTTCACTATCTACTCTTCTTTTATACATATTTTGGGGAAAACGCACAGAATATCAGGCTACAAGATAGGACCTATAGCCTTTAGAAATCATATTTATATTAAAAGGATTGTACTGTACTTGAATAAATTAACATAACTCAGATGTGAACATACTCTTTTTTCAGAAGTTCATGTGCTTCCCAGCATTGCTTCTTCACCAAAGATTCAAACTCAACAGGAAGTAATGGTAGATCAGCAGCAAGTAGTTCTTTCAGGTTAATAAATCTAACATGACAGAACCTGAAATAAAACCCCCCAATTAAATTGTATATGCAATCAACAGGCATTATCCATTGATTAGGGATGGGCAATATATAATATAATTGAATTAATTTAAAAATATCAAAATATTATTTGAAACATAATTATAGTAGATACTTTATTTTTGAAACTGTAAAAATATTGTGATAAATATACCTGCATTGCAATATTTTTTCACCCATTTTTTTACATATATATATTATATCATATAGGCCAAATAAAATGAATTATTAAGATCACATACTTATCAAACCAGATATTCTGTAATGATAGCATAATAGGATTTGTTATAAAGAGATATGTTTCACTATAACTCTTCATACGTTGATATGTATCATGCCAGGGCACAGGAGCTCGGATCATTCTCTGTGGAAATGGTTTTGGTGTCCATGATATGAAGAGTCTTTCTTTTTCTTCTGGATCTTTCAAAATATAATCAACTGAAAAAATATAAAATATTACATTATAAATCAGAAAAAAAACTATTTCTAGAATGTCTGATTACTTCTGTTTTAAAGAAATTATTTGTAGTTTTGTATATCTATTGAAAAGCAGATGTATTATTATAAATATAAATTAAATACAGAATGATTCATCACCCTTCTAAAATTAAATTAATGTATGCTACCTATGGATTTTCTTAGACTCTGTTTATGATCCTCGTTTATTTCTTCTACTAGATTTTGTTCCAACTCTTCTAGTTCAGGATTAGTTAATAATGCTGATGGAACCAAGTGTTTAATATTCTTCAACTGACTAGGATGTGGTGGTGCCAACATTTTATCATGTATTCCTCTATCAATGTAATAATAGTACCTCTAAAATAAAAAAAAATAATAAAACCATGAATAACAAAATTGACAACCAATATGTATTTCCAGAAACAAAGGAAATATAAAAATAAAAATAAAAATGGAGAATTGTTTTTTTCATATCAATCCTAAAGAAATTTTTTTGTAAAAGTGCTCACCTCTAAGTCTCTATCAGAAGCAGTGCCTGTTTGTTGTAATTCTTCAGATTCTATAGCCAACATAATATCCATCTGTTCTGTTGGGGTTAAAGGTCGACTTGGAGGTAGAGAATCAATATCTGGAAGCGGTGAGGTATGGCCACCAATCCAACTTGTAAACAAAACAAAAAATCACATTATAAAAAAATACCAAAAGAAAATTTCTATAAAAATTTATAAATCAGACAAAAGACAATTCATTCAAACTCACAGTCTGATTCTTTTCTATTTTGATTAAAAACTTTTCTATTAACTTACCCATTATCCTCCTGTAGATCTTTTCGTCTGTCTGGTGATAAGTTCTTCTTTCTTTTCTTATTTGGACTAACAGCACCTGCTCTAGGACTTCTTGATTCGACTGAGAGGATAAATATTAGGACAGTTTTAGGATTAAAGTTGATCAGATTTTCGAAAAAAAAATTGGGAAGATGTCTATTTTGTTTAATTTGTTCATTACTAAAGACAGAAAACATAATACCCAACCAACAGATTCTGTAATTCTGTGGAGCAAGTTTTAACAATTTCCACTATGAACTCTGTCTCAGTTAAAGTAAAAATGACTTTTCAAAACATTACATTTTTATTAGTTCCAAAATATGGAAATTCTATAGGTTTCTTCTTCCTAATCTAATTTTCAAGATGTGTTGATAACTCTTTATCCCAATTACAAGTTACTTACACTTTATATTCAAGTGTAAACTTAACTTTTTGAAATGTGTACGTGCAGAACTGATAATTGTGCCATGAGCATACACAAATGGAAAGTGTGCATTATAAATACACACTATTTTTATTATCAAACAGGATAACTGTGCACACAAAAAGTAGATAATAAAACATGTCACCTAAAGTATAAGCATTTGTTAAGGGGGGAAAGTGTAAGCAAACTTATGATTATCTGTGCAAAATGCCAACACTAGACATAAAATAAAGACTATAAGTTAGAAATTCAAATTCATTGAATAGAAATCTGTCCACAGTAAAAATGTGCTTTAGGGTGTTGTGAAAAATGAATGTAAAAATAATATATATAAGGTGCAGTAAATATGAAGGTGCAGTAAATATGAAGGTACACTATGAATAACTGACACAAGCTTTGCAGGAGTGGATAGCTTGACATTAAAACAGGGAAAGGTGAGAACTTTAATTACCTAAGGCAGGTAAATTGGCTCCTGAAATCAATAAAATCAGATGTAATCATTAAATTATCAGGAGAAATCATAGATAAAATATTAAAAAGCCGCACCTAGATACAATTTGTGTAATTGAAGACAATTGTGAATTAACTTACGTTTTGATTTTGATTTATAAACTTTTGGCAGATCTTTGAGTTTTAAAGAGTTAGCTGACGGAGTGTAGTTGTTGGCTATAGATTCACTGGGTGTACGGTGATATTTCTCTTCCTTAAATGGCGCAGCTAAAGTCCATGACGTGCCTTTCATTAATGGTGGATGTTGACTATTCCGCAGAACAATCTGAAAAATGATAATAACTATAACAAACTGTATGGCACGTTTAGCTTAATCGAGAAAATGTATACAATCTGTAAACTAAAATAACTAATCTGTTTCTCTTTATCACCAATACAATGAAAATAAATAAAACTTATAAAAGTAAACTTACTTGATAAAGGTCTGATGGTTCTTTAACTGTGGAGGGCAAGGCAGGCAACCCTGGTAGCCCACGAGATTTACTGCAACTCTGTAAAGGAGTTGTCATCATCTGCAAAAGCCAATAAACTTATTCAGTGTAAAATAGAGAGTCTGGTTTGTACATGAATCATATATTGAGACAAAGACCATGTGATAAATGAAAACATGATTATAATTTTCGAGGTTTGTTTCAAAACCTTTGAAAGGGATATGACAATACATTTGCATCGAGTTTCGAGAAATACATAAACAATTTGAACATAGCCTCATTTACCTTTCTATGTCACGACATTATGTACACAAAACACTAGATTGGGTCAAACACCTATACAGTAAATCATAATTTCTAAACTTTTGTCAACAAACATGGTCATGATGTACAAGTCCTACAACATCCATCCTAGGGTAAGCTATACAATAATAACTTTTGACAATTAAGACGCATAAATGCTTTTTATTAATGTATAATTTGAAATATGTTACTGTTAGAAGACGGAATTTACGTGATAAATCTCAAATAGTCAATAAACATGATGTACTATATACAATAGCTAACGGCATTTAGATATACTGAAGTGCTTGATTTTAGCTTTGATTGGATGCCTTTAGTTCGCAGTGGCAAACTCAATTTCTTTATTCATGCATGCTACATTTTAAAAATAAGATAATTTTACACTATTATGACTAATAAAATTTACACAGGTCAATTTAGTGGCACAACTATCGCCTAACTTCAAAGATTTGCATTTAAATTACTGGTAATGAAGCGATGTTTTTAACCGACATCGATGTCCATTCTTAGTTATGGCGCTTTAGAATGCACCAACTCAACACGCTCCTTTTGGTTTTAATTCAACATTAAGGTCATAATTTTATTTTCTAAAATGTTTCAGGATAGATTAGAACTGTGGATGTCATTTTGTTTGTTTACATTTTCTCCACTTGCGATTGCCTTTTTGATTGGCTGTTATAAAAGCCTTACATTTAGCTCCACCTTCATACATCTCATAGCGTAATACATCTCCTGTTTAAAAATCGTATTCTTGCAACGGCTCAAAGTTTAATTACTGGTACAAAGATACCTGTTTCAGGTAGAATTATAAGCTTAGTTCATGACATAGTTGTCGTTGGATGTGGCAGAAATATCTTAAATAACAATAATCAATAGTTGTTTTGATGAAAAATATTGTCAATTTTGCTTTCTGGGACATAATGTGATTTGCAATGCGCTTTGCTACATGGAACTATTATTATTATAGAACCATCTTTATTTTTATCTCGAAACGAGGAGAGTTGAGGAATGAGGTTTGTTATCTAGATGTACAAGTACAACATTAATCCTGGGATAGGCTATACAATTATACGTTTTGACAATATGACAACGACCTATATAAAAGAAATTCTTTATTTATTATCGAACTACAAGATAAGATGGAAATATGAATCATGAGTATGAGATAAATCTCAAACTAAAAGTACAAAGAGCCGAGATTATTCATGTTGCCTCCTAGGTCTCAGGACTTGTACTGTAGCATTAGTTTTACGTTCCTCATAGAACAAGAGTCAAAGCATGCCATGCTTTTGTTACTTAGACAAGGCCTAGATCAGTAGATCTACATAGAAATAGAAAAAAATAAAATTAAATGACAACAATTGAACAAAAACAAATCTCACCTTGGCCCGCTCCAGTGCCATTTTTTGCAGTTAATTATTTAATGGCTTAACTGCAAGGTATTCTATGTTACGTCTTCTGGGGATTCTAATACTTTTGGAAAACATTCACGTCATTTGATACATTTGACGTGCTTACAAACATGCGGTACGTAAAAACACCAAAAACTTTGTTGCTCTGTCCTCCATTTTCCCAAGCACCATCCGGGTTTCTTGTTGCTAGGACTGCTTCACCTAGCGGTAAAAAAATTAACTTCCGGAAGCAGACGAAATTCCATCACCGAAAAATTAACCGTGGAAAAAAGTGTATAATATAAAATTCTAGAAGTGACAGTTAATTAAATAGTCTCTATTAGTCACGTCTGTGTGTTAGTATTACATTTAAGCTATTTTGTTTAGAAAAACACATAAATTAGAGCGTGAACCTATAGTTCAAAACACGAAACGAGATTTAAAACCAAGGGGAATAACTCTCAAACACAAATTGCAAAAAATAGTAAACACTTCTCAAAGCCCAAACAAAAGATTGTCACCTTGGGGACGTTTTAGATCGATACGATTTACTGTTATCTATTAATCACGTGTATTAACAAGTTTTACAGGGCAATGATGATACTTAGTTGATCACAGTTTAGAGAAATACAAACAAACATGGAATTTAGGATGTGAAAATGTCACACGATGACATTTACATTTTTTTATGATCACGACGGTGTGAAATTGCTCAACTTCGCAACTCCTAGAATTTAATTAATTATTAATGAACTAGATAGTGTAAATACTATCTCAACTTATAACGTGTGAAAGAAGTAACCTTTCAATGGATTAGTCAAAGAATTGAATTAGGTAAAAAAAAAATGATATTGTGATTTTATTTGGCTATATAATATATAATATTATATGTTAGTATGTTACAATGAATTACTGCCATTTTTATTTCAAAATTAATATTTATATCTTATCAGATTATAAATACCGGTAATGTTGACGAATATTATGTGAATGTAGGCACATGTTTTAAAAATCTTGAATAAAATTGTAAAACCATTGAATGTTCATTTCAAAACATTTTGATAATTAATTCTTATACAAAAAAGCATAATGATATATAATGTCTAATATATTTAAAAATGAATGGCTCATAATGCTGCACCAATATCTTTAAGTTCACACGATTTAAAATATTTTAACTACAGCTGTACCAAGGTACAGGTAATATGTTGGGCCCGATACTGGAATAATGAATTTTTGACTGTATATAATTGAATACACCTTTTATGTTTTTGTTACATCATTTATGTTTATATTGCAGGTGGTCAAAAAAAATGTTAGCAACATGTAATTATCTGTGTGAGGGCAGTGGTGGTATAGAAGAAGTCATGAAGCATCCACCAATCAACATAGAAACTTTTGAATATAACCTTGGAAGAGTAATAAAACTCAAGTGTAACAGTTCTGAAAAATGTGGTGTTTGTGAAACATGCTCTCTTGGCAGTAGAGTAAGGCTTGTTAAAAGTTGGTTTTCCAAACTAGGTGATCACACCAAAAGAAGATTCATGCTGGGTCTTCTTAGGAGAATCCACAGTGTTGATTTGTTAAACCAATTAGTAAACATATTACAACCATTAGTTAATAAAGACTATACTTATGCTCGTATGAGAACCCACCCAGGAATAGACTCAGACATAGCTACATTAAGTTCTGATCATGCACTACCAACCTGTGCTGTAGAATATTATATTACCTCAACATGGGACTGGTTTACAGATGCTAATTATTGGACAAAAGCAAACTTTGCTATGGCAATTTTACAACTTTGTGATGCAAATCTATTGTTTATGTTGTATACACAAGCTAAAACACTTCTAGTATCAGAAGAACGGGCCTTATCAGCAAAGACAGGTAGGCTATATGAAGACAAAATTTTATACATTGTACCCGCTGTGGTATAAACCTTTTTTAATTGACCATATTGTTACTTACAATAGCATTGCCAATTTGCTTACACAAGGTGATGGTGTTGTTATTGGGTCACAATGAATATAAGCTTACTGATTTTACTACTTAAATATTTTAATTCAGTTATATTTGAATGTTATTAAAGATAAATTGTCACGATATATTTATCGGGTTGATATTTCCAATAAAAGTATGGCAAATTTGGTATATATGTATGGAAAGTATAGATGCCCAATCTTACTAGGAAAATACTGGATTACCCGAAAAACACCCATGGGGCAAACAAAGGGCAAAAATGTCAGGCAATCTGACAGCTTGTCTGGTGGCTTACAGTATACTTCCCTGACTGTAGGCCTATCTGACAAGAAGTAGGGTCGTCTGTTAAACCTTGCGGATTTTCTTCAGGTCCTACAGTTTCCTCCTACTGCATAAGGCGATTACACACAAGCAAATTATTTAAATAGAATGGGACCATATGTTAGTCCTGATATGATCTAGTTTGTGTCAAACGGATGTTAAACCCTTTTCTCTCTTTTTTATTTTATAATTAGCTTGAGTGAGGGATTAGAGAGCAGTTGTCTTGATCGATTGCTTAGGTGGTTTGGGGAACATTGAGGCCTAAAGGGTTGTAAACGTATAACTGACTCTGCAATTTAAAAAAATTACTTAGGCCTCAATATATATGATAAATGGACAGTAAGTAATGATAAATACATTCTGAAAAATGGACCATCCGACAAACAAGTTAGGTGACAAACATGGCTCCTAAAATGCATATCAGATTTCTTAAATTTTGAACCTTTCGATTTCAAATCCATGTATTTTCCTTTTTTCTGTTCATTTATTTTTGGATATTAGTTTATTTCAATGAATTCATACAATTAATTATATCCTTTAAATTTGGGTTTGTTTCACTTTTTAGAAACTGACAACACAGAAGCAGCATCTGTATACAGCAGTCAATATTCATTAGAATCAGCAGAACACCCAGAACTTAATTTATTATCGCAAGCCAGACCAGACTATAGTAAAATAACTACCGACCCATTTACAGGAGATCTTCTAACTATAAACATTAAAGAAAATAACAGTGATGGTAGTATTACTGAGAGTATGACAAGTATTGATCCAGCCTGTATGATTATACCTACTGGATCTAAAGTTTATTCAGGTGTAGCAAGATATAAAGATTTTATTCGGAATCTTCCTGTCCACCTGGGTAAATTTATTTTAAGTTTTCTAGATAGGGGCAGTCTGACCAATGCCCTTGGTGTGAGTCGGAACTGGAGAAGTTTGGCTGAAGAAGTCAATCAAGAACGTCATGTTAATCAACTCTTAATCGAAGAAGTCATGTTAATGCAGGTATGTATAGAACTTAGGTATTAAATTCGTTTTAATTCAATGAGGATTGTTGTGTAGATCATCATGGAAATACTTATAGTCTAACTATAGGTAAATTATTCTTGGGTACACATTTAAAGAGTTCAAAAATACAAAATGGATATTAGTTTAGTCATTATTTCCTTCAATTTTTTAGAAAAAATATACACTGTATTGATACCAAGTGCATGAATTGCCTTTTATGTTAAATTTATTCTATCCACGCTAAAGCTACAAGATAAATTGACTTGGGGAGATTAAGAAGGACTATGGTGATCGACCTTATTGTCATATGTTTATTGTATAAGTAGGAATAATAAAGTTTATTATTCATGAAAAGTATAAAGCAGTTAATCCTAAAGGCTCAGATAGTATAACTGCTATTATAACCCTTCACCGCATGTACCATAATTGTATAAATCAGGTCTAATGTAGCAAAACTGTATAGTGTATACCTTTTGTAAGCTTATATTATTATTAGTGGCTTTTTAAACTGCAATCAAGTAATTTTATTTATTAATGATTTGATATTTCAATTAAATATTTAAATACAGGGTAGCAGAACTGTAAACTTCTGTTTCCAAAAATTAAATTAATATTTATTTATCTGATCATGATCATTAATTGAGTGTGGGAATAAAGTCAAATTAATGATTTAATAATAATTTGTTAAACTTTACAACGATACAATATGAGAATGGGAATGGGTTTAAAAAATAAACATTCAAAGTTAGTCACTTTACAAGGGCTCAAAGAAAAAAATTCATATCCAGGCAAAAATAGGTTAACATTAAAGTTTAAAAAATAAAATTATTCTCAATATTAATGTTTTAGTCCCAAAATAACATAATATGTATACAAAATATTATTGGTAGAATATAAGGTATTAGATCATCTGTGAATTCATTTTGAAATGAATCACAATTTCTAAAATCTTTGCCTGTGTAAGATTAATATGTGAATAAATGTCAGTATGACAGGTTTTGTTTTATACAATATAATCTTCTATTATGGATTATTGTGTAAAAAAAGACTTGTTTATTGAATAAAGATTGACTGTCTATTGTATTATGTGGTATGCTTGATTAACTTAGCAAATCCGTTTGGACCCCTTGCTTAGCTACCTAACAGGACAAAGTAAATACCAACCACATAACCTAATATGTTTACACACAGTAATACACTACATCATTAATCATACTTTACTCGTGTATTTGACATAAAATAAATTTGTTATTATAAAAGCTGTGTGCAATAACACAATGATTTATAGATTTTGAATATAGAGCCTATATAAAATCTGCATATTCCAGACTTGCAGAATATCCGATATTATTAATTATATACTGAAGATAGTAATATATATTTATAAAATAAATTGCTGTTGACTTTATATAAAGTCTGCATGTTCCAGACTTGTAGAATATCCAATATTATTAATTATATACTGACAGTAGTACGGTAATATATATTTATGATGTTTTGAAAAGCTTTACAAATTTTATGTATGCATTATGTAAGAGCTAAATTTGCCTGTTGCAGATTTTTTTTTGGCTCCAAATCAAATGTTATATAAACTGTTATTTAGACATTTATTCACATGACAAACCTATTGATCATCAGATGGTAGAGATTTAAATGGATTAAAAGATGGTCTCCATATTATGATTTGATTTAAAAATGGCAAATTTAGGCTAAATAAAAAAATATACGCCATAACTTGTCAAAACTTATTCACATGACAAACCTATAATCAACTCTCTAGATCATTGGATGGCACAGATTTAAATGAATAATATTGTCAAAACTTTAAAAAGTAATAACTTCGCTCATCATTAAGTAATTTGAATAAATTTTTGAAGATATATATATATATATTTATTATTATTTTTGAAATATAAAAAGTAAGAAGTTCTTTATCTAAATCTTACGTGTAATGCATCTTTTATATAATTTTCCATTTAAAAAAAATAGAAAACTCTGTTTTGAGAAATGCATGTACATTTGTAGATGAATTCTGTTCTATATCATATTATACATGATTACACAGATTTGAATATTAAGTCATATTAAATAAGGTTTAGTGAGTGATAAGGAAACAACTGTTGATTGATATTGTGGGGTTTTAACTGTTATTTGGAAAATAGAAACATGTAAAATTACTAAAATATATGGCTTGAAGTGAAATCGATTTCTAAATGCAAATTCCCTTTCTGTTAACCAATTCCTTTATTTCTGAAGTAAATTACCATTCTTAATACTGGTATTACTTACTTACCCAAGCCAAGCTCTCTATTTACTTGGAAGCCTATTTTCAAAGTAGATTATGTAACATTATAAAGGGTATAGATGTCTTCTGTCAGTGTAAGAGTGATATTTATTTATTATTCATATTTTTTGTAGGGTGCTGCTGCGCAATGTGCTAATCCTGTTTTTGCCAGAGATGTAGATGTTTTGGTACCTAATTTACAACCTGGAACATGTAATGTCATCCACACTGATGAGACTGTAGTTAAAACTCAGTTTAAGAAAGATGTCAGTTTTGAAACAGCTTATAGTGGGGTAGCAACACGTAAAGTTATTATGGAAGAGAGAAATGTTTATTGTGGTGCTTATAATGTAATGGTTTTAAAAGATCAGTAAGTAATCTTTGAGAAGTAATTGTTTACCAGAAAATTATATTGATCCATGTTTGATTTTTCCAATTTTTTGGCATTGCTGAACAACAATTTCTTCCTAAGACAAATTGCAACATTCATCGTGAAATATGTGATTTGAAGTGAATTCTGGGTAAGAAACACAATCAAGAGAAGAAACTACAAATAGACAATTCTTTGAACAAAAGTTATTTGTGTTCACAAAGACTTAATTTTAATATTTTATAGAACTGATACAAACCGAGTAATTCATACAGATGGTGGAACATTGATAGCTACAGGTTCTAAAGATCGTAAAGTAAGATTTTTAGATGCTGTTTCTGGTAAAGAGAAAGGACCATTAATAACAGGCCATGCTGGTTCTATAAGATGTGTATTTATCTGTGAGAAGAAAGGAATGGTGTTTAGTGGCAGTTACGACACCAGTATCAGGTACTACAAAATGTCTTTTGTCATTGTTGGGGGGACAAATATCAACTTCCTGAGGCAAGAGTTAAAGCTGCTACACTTATTGCTTTTATTTTAATACATTTAATGAATCACATGACAAATGTGCGACATTACTTTGCACACAATGCTATTTAACCAACTCTAAAAAGGAGTTCTACGTTGTAAATTGACTGAACAATTTTTTGAACAATATAGAAATATTGTTAAATAAATTTATCTGTAATTTTTAATGTTTAATATCATTTTGATCTTTAGATTATGGTCGATAGAAACTGGCCAGTGTTTAAAAATATTTCGAGGTCACAGAGATACTGTGAATTCTCTATTATTACAAGGTGAAGTTTTAGTATCTGGTGGAAAAGATGGTGCTTGTAAAGGTAAATTATTAACCATTTAAGCGTAAACGATGGTGCTTGTAAAGGAAAATTATTAACCATTTAAGCGTAAACTTCAGACATTAAGGTAACTAGCAATCAGATGAAACCTAGAATATGTGAAAATCATCATTCGAATTAGTGCAAAATACCGCAGCTCGAATTGTTACCAGAGCAACAAAATACTCTCATATAACTCCTGTTTTAAAATCACTCCATTGGCTGCCAATAAATGAAAGAATCATCTTCAAAGTTCTGTCCCTGACTTATCAGTGTGTAAATGGCTTAGCTCCAAAATACTTATCCAACCTTATGCAAATACATGTTTCCTCACGTAGCCTCCGATCAAACAGACTTCATCAGTTGTGTTGCCCAAGGTGGAAGCTTAAATCATTTGGATACAAACTTTTGAACAACCTACCAGAAATCATTAAATCATCTCCAACTGTTTCTTGTTTTAAATCACGACTTAAAACTTATCTTTTCGAGAAATGTTATCATGATTAATCAATTTAATTAACTGTATGCGCTGTGAGCATGCATCTGTGCATGGAGTACTAGCGCTATATAAATGTACATATTATTATTATTATTAATTACACTGTTTAGTTTATGGACTGCCACTCTTAATGGGTTGAGTACATTATATAAAGTCAACAACTTACTTCAATAAAATACCCCCAAATATTTAATAACCAATAATACTAAACTAACCATTACATACATTATCAATTGATTTCAGTATGGGATTTACAGACAGGTAAATGTCAAATGACATTTCGCCATAACAGTTCTGTTTGTATAGTATCTCTTTGTAAAGATTGGTGTATAGCTGGTTGTGAATCGGGTAAAATAAGAGTATGGAGTTTAGATAATGGTAATTTAATCAAAGTAAGTATTATATATAAACTAAATATACCATAAACAAACACACCTGTTACAAATAAAAATGGATTTATAAGAGAAAATTGATTATATTATTTGGCATAAATGTAAATTTTAATCATAAAATATATGTTTGATAAATATTTGAACACCTGATACTAATGCTCATTTGGGGAGGTCACATAGCTAATGTTGTTTGTAATTATTTAGTTGTTTTTTTGCAGACATTAACTGGGCATCTTGGACCTATAACTGGTATTAAGTTAGATAGATGGCATATAGTATCTGGTAGTAGAGATGGTTATGTAATGGCGTGGAGTGCACATGGTGACCATTCTAGATGTTTAACAGCATTACGACATCCAAAGTAAATTTTTATGTCATATCTTAAGCACAGCAGACAGTTATAGAACAAAAAAATAATATTAATCGATTAAAAAAAAACTGTTTGGAGTCTAAAATGATTGCTGTTATTTAAAAGGATTGCTGTTATTTTGCTTCTTGAAATTAAAGACACAGTATGTAAGACTCAGATAAAGAGTTGGCCATTCTAGTTAAAAAATATAATGCAAGATAAATATTGAAAATTTCATTCAAATCACTTTATACCGAGTGAAGTTATCACTGTTTGAAGTGTTGACAAGATGTGGCGTATATTGTTTATTATCACAGCAATGGTACTTGTTATTTGAGACTAAGTCTCCATCAACCGTTTTAATCCAGAATAAAGACCTGCAAAAGGTACATTTAGCTCTTACGTAATTCATCTGTAACAATTAAAAAAATTTCATCATTCACATAATAAACATTTTATACATTTGAGTTGTTTTAACGAAACAATTTTTATATTACAGAGAAGTTTTATGTTTAGAGTTTATGTATTTACGTGTTATAACTGGTTCAGCTGATGGCCGATTACGAATTTGGAACTTGGTAACAGGACAGTGTTGTCGTATTATGAGAGGAAACAGTCGTAGTGATCCAATATTATCTATCATTACTAATGGGGATAGGTAATACCATTTTTTTAATTCTTTTTATATTATCTGTGTCATAATGATGATCTTAGGTTTTAAGTTCATGATATTGATCTCAGGTTAATGAATAAAATAATAATGATATGATATTTTCATAAAAGCCTAGTTTTCTCCATTAAGTTTGTCAGGTTTTTTTTATTCTTCTCATCGTGTTTCTATTTTGGTTAATGTTTTTCAGAATTACACTGAATACAAGTCGTAATCTCCTTGTTTTAAATTTTGAGAAAGTAGAGTGGGATTATTCTTTAGAAACAGACTCCGTACCACCTCTAGTTCAATATGGTTCCTATTCAGATGCACCGATAAGACAACAATCTTATGCCTATGTGAGAGCCATGCGTATGAAGAAGGCAGGAGCTACAAATACTAAAATAATCAATCACGATGGTAATATCGATGATGCTACTCATGTCAAATCTTGGTTACAATCAGACTACCCAGCTCCCCAAATTCTCCATAGCGCCAAATCACTGAGTGCCATAAGTTTAGAAAGTGCTAGAAGAATTCAGTCCAGTCAATCGGTGTCTGCTACATACGAGAGTCGTCTGTGGACTGGAGAATCTGAAGGTAAAAAGAGTGAATCTTATGGAGTAACATGGCAGCAGACTAAAGGTCAGAATGTATCTCCACCAAACAGTGCTCCTCAGCGATCTCCTGTCTCTACAACTTCTAACAAGGTACCTAACTCGAGATCATGTAGTCGACCTGCTACAGTAAAATCTCAACCGTCCATTGTAAAAATCATGGATCCACCTGTTCAGAAAATAGATGGCATAGAATTCAAACCTCCAATCAATATTGAAAGAAGAGTATCGTGGGCCTTTGATAAACCATTATTGCCTTCGGCCAAGGATATTTCTCTTTCTGAAATGAAGGCCCTGTTGAGGTCTCAAATACGAATGAAGGCAGAAAATATTGTGCCACCTGATTTTATTTATCTGACTGTGAACACAATACAACGATCAATGAATCAGTCAGAAACAAATACCAATACATTTTTAAACTTAAAAGATGAACCTACTCAAACTATGGCAACTGTCCACAGACCTTCCTCATCTCCTGGTAAAATTGATCCAAGAACAAAGGTTCCTGTTGAACAACTTGGTCTGGAATATCTGAGAACTTTCTCAGAAGATGGGGAGACTGTTGTTTCAGAATTATCAGAGCTGAAATCAGTCAGATCAATGAAGTCACGAGAACATCTCAGACCACCACCTCTACCTGAGAAAGAAATCTATTCGGTCAAATGTATCTCCACACCATTAAAAACCAAAGTTACACAATCTGTTCATCCAAAACAAATTAAATCCACCTTACCTCGAGGTAGAGTTATACGTCCCTTATCAGCCACCATCATGCAAAAGATACCAGTTGCTCCTGAATTTATGAGCACCCCAAATCGTAGACCAATAACAGCACCCGTACAGTTACGACCAACCACTCTGAATGCTATCCCCTCCTCCATAATGCCAGCACTTCCTGGATCACAGACAAACCGTCTTAAAAAACAGGGCTTTAAATCACAGTCCGTAGAAACCAACATTGTCCCCATGTTGATGTATTCACAAGAAGTCAAAGATAAATTAGAACAGTTAAAACACCGACAAATAGATAATCAAGAGAAGATACCTAACTCAGTTAGTACTCCTCTCTTAGGTAAAGTCAGCCCTTATAATAATCCTTTACGAACACATGTCAAGTTTGAACTAAGAACCAATGAACAAGAGCAAGAAATGGTTGAAATGATTAAAAATAGCCACAAAAATCAGAAGGTAAATAATGAAGAAGTGGATGAGAAGAAAAAAAGAGTTGCTTGGTTGGCAAAGGCAAGAAGCAAACCCATGTAAACATATTGAATATAAATTGGAATGAGTAAAAACAAAAACGCATACACTTATAGAAAACAGCTACAAGCGTATTAAAGATGACATTTCGAAGAGTGTTCTCTCAATGTTGTAAATGTGATTAGCTTGATAACGTTGAGAGAACACTCTTCAAAATGTTGACTTTAAATATACGCTTGTAGCTCTTTTCTGTTTATCATATTGAATATAATAAGATTGTATGACCATTGTTTAGTTTTGAAATCTTAATATACATTTAAAAGACTATAAAATCACTTTCTGTTTGTACATGAATTCTTCTTAAAAACATATACATTGAACATCTTTCTTTAAATTCGACCGATTATTTAATTCAATGACGAATAGTATAAATCTAATTTGTATGTATAAC
This sequence comes from Patella caerulea, assembly GCA_036850965.1. Taxonomy (NCBI): domain Eukaryota; kingdom Metazoa; phylum Mollusca; class Gastropoda; family Patellidae; genus Patella; species Patella caerulea. Next base: position 16,085,762 of record JAZGQO010000004.1, on the reverse strand, counting down.
ATAGATACATGAACCATCAATATTTCATAGATGTTATCCCACATTAATTATGTAATTAAGTAATAGGAAGTAATAAATATAAAATGAGAGGAATAAATCATTTATACACCTTTGACAAAATTGTTGACATATTGAGATTCTCATTAAAGTGCGTATTGAGTACATTATGCTATTGAAGAAAAGAATTTTATTTCACCTTTGCAAATATCGCACAGCTACTTTGCTTCAGACTTTGTGGGGGGTGGGGAGGAATAGACTTTCAAGGTTGACAAAGTGTGCCTTACATTTATTTATATACTGAAGTAGACAGCAGAGGGAGACAGTATAAAATAATCTGACAATAACAACCAATGACTTATTTAAATATATTATATCTATTGAAGTTATATTATTTATATTTGTAAATCTGTGATTTTATAATCTGTGATATTATTTTTAAGTTTTTTGTTTATTAATTTATGGATTATTATACGTTGACAATATATTTATATATCTTAAATATTTCATGAGTTTGTTTTTTAATTCCAATTGTCCACGTGTATTAGTAAAAGTGCGCCATTCTTGTTTATGGTATTATTAGTATAAAACCAGATTTGACTAATACAAATAATTATTACCTATCGAATCCATAGTTTACAAAATACAATATGTAATGGTGAAAGATAAAAGTACAAAAACAAACAGGTTCAAAAAGAAAAGTAAAGTCTGTGGCCTCTTTTGCCATCATGACATTGAATCAAGTTGTAACTTGTTACTCTAGATTTTCATGTCTTACATACTACCGTACATGCGGTGGGTCCAATTCTTTGAAAAAGGTTTTAAAACTGGTTGCTAAGTTTTAGTACTCTAGATTTTCATGTCTTACATACTACCGTACATGCGGTGGGTCCAATTCTTTGAAAAAGGTTTTAAAACTGGTTGCTAAGTTTTAGTACTATTGTAATTAACTTAATCTGACCTGGTCAGCTATTTCAATGTGTGTGCATTAAATTATATTCAAAGACTTTTTTAAACACCATACGCTCCTGCACAGTCACTCAGTAACTTTACTGAGTTGTCTCCCTTGACACATCAACCAAAATGAAATCCCTCTACTGCATGCCCACGGCCACCTGTGCAGGGGCAGATTAGACCGTCGGGCGATCGACCGAAAGGCCGGTCGGACAAAAAATGAAAAAAATAATTTTGTCCAATTCGTTTTAAAAAAAAACCTTTTCTGCCGAATATTATATGGGGAGGGGGGGTATTGGACCGGCTATGGAGCGATGATGATCATGTCGTATGTGGCCGGTGGCTCTAACGGGCCGCCACGCCATCACTGGACCCTGGAATGGGCTGCTATAACAGACTTTCTTGGCCGGGTGTTCTGGACGTGATTCAGAATCCTGCAATGGGGATTCTGAATTTCGTCCGAAAATTTCATCGGATTCACCCGATACTGTCGCCCGAAAATTTAGTAATTTTTAAGTCACCTGCACCTTGTTTGTAGGGATACGCCAGAATCCAAAATTCAAAAAGCAGCTTTTATGAATTTCACTTTCGTCACTCTGTACCAATGTGTCTCGTGGCCTTCCATCACAGGAGGAATCAACTAGCGCTCCCGGCAACAAAAATGGGATATTTTTCAATGAAAATATTCCTACTTATTCAATATTCCTAACTGGTTAATCAAATGGCCAAAATTTTCTCAGCTACTCCCATTTTTTAACCAGTTAAATTCTCTTGAATCTTGACGATACAATGATAATAGGTTAATTAATAATATGACGATATGATAATTTCACAGGTTGCTGGTTGTAAATTACTTGCACGTCGGGGTTTTGGCCTAAGTTAATCGACTTATGGAATATATTATTTGACAGAGTCTCAGAGATTATAATCAGATATGCCACCAAATCGCATATTTGGGATATATGGCTCCGCGGTCAGTAAAAGGAGCCGCTCCGACACCGGAGCCGCTCCGACACCGGAGCCCCTTTACCTTTGTTGGAGATTCCGTTTAACCATCCACCAGACATCGCCAAAACGAAAATGCGGTAACCAGCAAACCAAAATTGGGTATAATAAATTTAACCAATTCTTATGCCTCGGTAATCAAGTGGCATACTCCATCTCAATATACTGGATAATAACAAATCACTTGAATGGTCGTAGTCGTTCTCGCTCCTTGCCAGTGGTGCAGGAGGGGGGTCTAGTCCTTCGTACAGGACACAAATTTGAGGTTCCGAGTGTATTATTATTATTCTTGTTGTTCATTTTTATAGCGCACAACTTCCATAACGAAGTGCACAATAAAATATGGTACATAAAATAAACTAAACTAAAATACGACATAGGCCTACAGTGTATACGTACACATAAAAAAATACATCCACAGTTGGACTTTGAAATAACAGTAGACCAAAGCTCGACTCTGACTGGGGGAAATGTTTGTCTTCGTTAGCGACCATATTTCATTTCATCTCTAACTAATCACTGGAATGATCGTCGTCATGTGAAAGTTTACCGGGATTTCATAGCGTTCTAAACCCTTTGCCAATTGTGCAGCTGGGAGGAACAGTGTCGAGTCTTTCGTTAGAGGGTGGTATTTTGAAAATTTGTCAATTGATTGGTTAAATGCATTAAGTCTTGGCCAGTGTCTTTATTATTTTAAGTTTTGAATTAGTGAGATTAAATTTTTGGTTTTGAGGGAATATAAATTACTTTAAATGTTTTGGGTATAGTGGGTTTTATAACCGTGCGGGTTACAGAAGTTTTATGTTTAGAATTTAAATCTAGAATATTTCAGATAATACTTTAATTTTAAAAAGGAAAGTCATCAAATTTAATTCTGTATACTTGTAATCTCTAAGAACAACAATTATTGCGTGTGTGTGCTATTGAAAGTTGACTATAGCCAAGGGTAAAATGTTACATAATTCTAATGACATGTCAATTTTTTATAATCCCTTATTGTTTATAAAACTGTTAAAGATAGAAAGTAATTGACAATACGGCCTGTCTGGTGAACTTGCCAATCGTTTGATTAATCTGTAAATATATGTGATTGTACTTGATATGGCAGTCATTTAGGTCTATCCGACTTAGTAGCATAAGGTACTAGTCGGTTATCCGCGGTCCTGTAAGTGTATGTAGATAATTATTATTATAAGTTTCCAGTATTAAAGATTTGAAGAACCATTCCAGACTCTTGTAATATCTGACGGACCTCACGGTCACAGTTTTCAATTATATGATGGATCGGGAATTGCATTGTCCGGATTATGGTGCTTAATTTTAGTTGTTGAAATGTTTTAGTGTTTTACATGGTTTAGTTTTAATATTTCTGGTAGAGTTGAAAGAATAACTCGTTGGAATTATTCAGTTCAGAAAGCGGTCTCTTTCTGAAAAGCAGTGGCGGACTGGTGGGACTTGGGCCCTCCTGCCAGGTCATTGACCAGGGTCCGTACAAGTACACGCCAAAGGCGCGCGAACGTCCGAGGGGAGGGGAGTCAGGGGTGTTTCTCTCTCCAGGAAAATTTTGAAAATTGACAATTGCAAACCCATTTTCCAAGGATTTCAGACCAAAGCTTCCTATCTTTTCTTTCTCGTGTCTTGTCCTTTACTTTCTTTTCTTTCCCCTCCTTTCGTTCTCTTTTCTTTCTTTTTTTTCTTTATAGGCTTAGGCCCACTTTTTTTAAAAATGAGCTTAGGCCCACCTGTCACGGACAGGTGGACAGGCTGGTCCAGTCCGGCACTGCTGAAAAGGCTGTTTATCAGATGATTTTGGATTCTTTTAGTCCAGTCTATCTAGCTGAAAAAGGGTCGAACCCACAACAAATTGCAACAGAATTTCTTTTGGTCTCCTGTACATCATACTAAATATGTTCCAAAATATTTTTGGTGGAAAGGGATCAAATTGCATAATATGCTAATTATCATAATGTCATGTTTCAATTTGGCTATCAAATGCTCAAATTTGGTGGAAATTGTATCCAAGCCTATGTTCTCGTGGCCAAGGACACATATAAACACATTTAGAATGTAATCAAATAATTACCTGATGCACCGCCATTAGTGAAAAACTTATTTTAGCCCCTACAATAGAAACTTTTTGACTTAGCTGCATGAAACCAGTACCTATTCCCATAATTACAGGGTAAAGGGTGCTGAAAAACAGAAGAACAGCACAGTTATATTGCTTAAGAATATGCAAATTAAACATCTCGGCTCTGACCGAAAAACACACTTTTAGTCCATCTCAAAAACATTTGCAATGAGTTTGACTCAATACAACAATATTATTTGTGTTTTTTTCTACATTTATGCTCATTTTGGTAGAAATAACCCCTGCAATATTACCATGCATCACCGTTCATTGGTGATATTACTTCGCTGATTACACTACTTTGTCTAACTATTTTGCCTATACGTTCTTTAGGACTTCGATTTTTGCCTAATGGTTTGGATTGTTCGTACTTGGTTTTATTTTATTTCGCATGTTGTCCATAATAACACTCACTCAGTGAAGGGTCCAAAGTTATCCCAAGTGAATATTATGAGCAATACCGCGTAAAAGGTCCAACAAATTCCACTTAAATTCTTTGTACCACTGCCAGACAGAAGGAAAGGTTCCCCATTACAATTATCTTTGTATTCGTCTTGTATTTGTTGAGTTGCTGGTAGTGGTACCAACTTTCCTTGTAGTAGTCTTGAAAAATCTTACAGTACGTTTGAGGTGTCTAATTGGTGGATTCTGGGAAGTTGGCCCTTCTGGTAGTTTTGAGAATGCAGCAGTGATATTTTGTTCTGGAATCTCTTGAGTTCCAGTGGATTATGTATTGTGTCTTTATGACATTTTTCACTCCAATAATCATTTGACGTTTGTTCACTTTTACGGACTGGCTGACCTCTTTTCTGCATTTCTCGCATCCCCAGACATCAGCACCATTAGCAAGAAATCTCTCACAGACGTAGATAAGTCCCTGGTTATGTAATTTACTCCACCGCACTGCAAATTGACTGTTCATTTTATAATAAACATTGTGCTCAATTTTCAATTGTGGTTATGTTTGGTGTGCATTTATCAATTAAACTATATCAAAAACAAATGAAATCACTGACAATAAGATTAACAGTTATGTTTTTATAATAATTACATATGATGGTGGTGGTAAACGTCTAGGGTTTCTTAAAACCTAAAGAGTTCCTGTGACTGTTTAGGTATAATTGTAAAACTAGGTGTGGCAGTGATTTGCGCATTTATGAAAAACATTGACTGGGGCGCACTGATATACTTGCGGAGACCCCAAAGTGCATACCTGCAGCACCTTCGAAACCAGTTTTAGACAATTCAGACGATAAAGTTTTGATAATTTGTTTGTTTCCATCAAGGCCCCACCCCACCCGCCACCTTATAACAACAGTGCTGTAGTACTAATGGAGTCAGTCAAATGTTCTCCTTAATATTGGCACAGATACTTGTATTGCTCTCTTTGGCCATACTAAAATGGGTGTGGGAACTTGATTTTTCAGGTTATTGCATTATTGCTAATGCTTTGAGTTTGAACTAAAAGTTTATTTGTCAGTCATGGCCTATGTACCTAATTTGCATATTCTATTATGAGTGGAAAATAAGTTTTTTATATAATGGCGGCTGTTAATTTGCATGTTGTGCATTAAGCAATAAAGTGATTATATTCCTAATGTGTTTATTTGCTTCCCAGGCCACGAAAACATGGATTTAGACACAATTTCCACCAAAAGTGAACATTTTATAGCATTAAGTCCATCATTGAAATATGAAATTATGCTAATTAGCATATTATGCAATTTGACCCCTTTCCACCAAAAATATTTTGGAACATTTTCGGGATGATTATTAGGCTATACTGAAATGTATCCCGGTGAAATTAATTCTGTTGCAATTTGTTTTGGGTTGTCCTGGTTCGTTACTGGTGGATGAAGCTGGGATAAAACTGAAATATATGCGAACACGTTTACCACGTGTTGCGGATTAGCAAATAAGGCCAAACATTGACTCATTTCAATAAATTTTATACGTCATTAAATAATGTGACTTTGAATGCGAAGTGTGAGAATAGTTTTACACGTGTTTGAAATATGATTGTACGTATTGGTTATGAACATATGACTAATGACAACTTTGTATTTTCAGGGTCAAACATAAAATATGTTTTATGCAATGTCGCCAGCATTGAGTGATGTTTAATGGTTATGGTACATGGTACTATATGGTATAGATTAGCCAGCACCCTATTACGCGTTTTAATTCATCTTTCAATGTAATATAAAGCTGTATCATGTGTAATTTGTAGAGAGATGGATAGAGAACAAACTTAAAAGAAATTGATTTTTCCTAAAATCAGGGGCCATAATTCAGGAAGTTACAATTCGATCAAATATCGAAAGGAACCAAGATCTTTGAGTTACAAATACCTATGCATTTCAAGTTTCATCAAAATCGAATTAAAATTGTGACCTCTGCGGGGTCCACAGCCTGGATATACCATATTTTTTTTAAAACTATTTGCGTAAAAGCGGCGGCCATTTTTTCCGTCAAATTTGGACCGATTTTGCCGAAAGGAACCAAGATCTTGGTTATAAACATACATGTCAGGGTCCACAAGCTAAAAGCGTGACTTTTTGCGGACAGCCAGGGGCCATAATCCAGGAAGTTTCGATACGATACATGGATTAAGACTAGTAATTATTTCCCGAGTTATAAATAGACAGGGGGGTTGGGATGGCAAATAGTGGACTAGAGTGCCGCGCTTCGACCTCTAGCTGGCCGGTCCCCTCTGGGTTGCGGCTGTGGTTTCGAGCCCTGGTGTGAGCGTATGTGGCATGGAGATAGGGGCGCCTTCTCAACCTCGTGGTTTTCCTCCGGGCACTCCGGTTTCCTCCAACTGCTAAAGACCCCTCCACGCAAGCGAGTTATTGAAATAAAATTAAAACCATATGTTAGTCCCGAAATGACCTAGTTTGTGTTGAGTGGACGTTAAACCCATTTCTCTCTCTCTCTCTCTCTATAAATAGACAATTTTCCCTTATTTTTTTCATACCCTCTTCCTGCATTTTTGGGTTGACTTTTTGGTCAAGAATTGTAGAAACGGAATCAAACTTGCAATTTCATAGCAGTTTTGGGTAATAATGATATCACAGTGGAGGAGGGGTAGGGGTGTAAAGTGTTTTCTGTGGAGCAATCATATATTGTATGTCGCACGTGAGATTTTCACCCAATCTACTTCAAATCCCTGTAGCAAAAAATCTAAACGGTCAACCCTCTGCAAATTTATGTTGCGATTGCCAAATGTGGTCCCCATTGTGCTTACAAAGATTTGAACCAACGGAATGTTTAGCAAAAAGCTACAGTCTGTGATGTTACAGCCATTTATCATTGAAGTCAATGACAAAATAATTCTGAGTCCACATGTCAATATCGAAAGATCTTATGGGGATAAGCCTATATTTCAAGTTTCGTTAAAATCGGATAAGAATTGTTACCTCTGTTGAGAGTCCGCAAACAATTGTGGACGGACGGACTGGAGCAACGGCATAATATGCCCCCATGATAATGTGGGCGTATAAAAATATCGACAGTTGAACTCAATTAAGAGTAGTCCACAGCTCGACTCTGAAATGAGAAAATGTCAATGTTCATTAGCAAATAGCGAGCACATTTCATTTCACAAATTAATTTATAATTTTAGGCCTACTAATCACTGGAATGATCGTTGTCATATGTACAAGTTCACCGGGATTTCCCAACGTTCTCATCCCTTGCCAGTGGTGCAGGATGTGAGGCTGTGAGTAGTCCTTCGTATAGGACACAAATTTCAAATGTGAGGTCCTGGGTGTATTATTATTGTTCATTTTTATAGCGCACAACTTCCATGACAAAGTGCGCAATTTCTCTTTAAAAAATAGAAATACGACATCGGCTTACAATGAAAACGCTGACGTGGGAAAATATCCCGTCTTTATTAGCGCACAGAAAAGCAAAACGTCAATAGCTCATATTATTTCATATGTCGCCCGAATTTTACGAAGATGAAGGTTCAATATAAAACGAATTTTTCATAAACCTTTGATGGTTGTTTATTTTTAATATTAGGGCCTAATCAATTACACAATAATATAAAATCATACATAATGTTCTCCATGGTAGGCCTACCTGATGTTTGTGCCCGAAAAAACGGAAATACATTGCCCGGAAAATGGACGGTTCTCCGAATTGTATGTGGAGTTGACTTGTTGTACCGTACAAGGCGTACATATGTTGGCCTACGTACGCCTATATTTATTTATAGTACAAGAAGATACAACAACGTCCAATTTAAATCAAAATATGGTATATAATAGACTATTATATATAGGCTTATATAAATAAATTAAAGATGGCGGTTTAAAATATTATTCCTTTTTTTTTACTCAAGCGTTTATATAAATTCTATAGTTTAAAAAATGAGTGTATTCCAATTTTGTAAGGGGTCAGGAGGGGGGTGGACACTGGGATAGGCCCCTCCTAGTATTATAATCCTAGTCCTAGAATTTAACCTCCCAAACAAAACATGTGACTGGAACATAGAGTTATATATAGAATATAACTCAAAGGACTGGAAATACGACTTTCACGTTCTTAATATAACTTGTGACGTAGTAGGTATGCTATGTCAGTCCCATTATCCAGTGAATTTTATTCCTCGTACATGTAAATGGAGTTGATCTGGCTATTCAAGACAACTACCATGTACGTCAAACATGGTTGGCAATTTGCCAATATTTTCTGATGCAATTTTCAACCAAATAGCATTGGTTTTATGAATGCGCTTATAATGAAGTTCTCCAAATTCTGTGTATGTTTGTGTTGTTAGATTTGTAAGATTGTTCCATAATGTAGTTTTATATTTTCAAAATCTATTATAGATTATACACGCTTGGTTTGATACATTAATATTGGGAATCGGAAAAGCTATGTCAGGCGCGTACTAATTTGGACATAAACCGACCTTTTTATAGCAACGAACGTGCGCTACATCACATTCTTACCAGACCATTGAACAAGTTAATATCTGCTGTGTGAAAATATGGCAGCTTAAAACGAGCACCGGCTCCGGCACCGTGCACCAGCACAAACTTAAATATGGCGTGAGTATTTTAATTAGTTTTTTTTTTAAAAAAAAAAGAACAAAAACCTGTGAGATCCTCTGAAATATAAATTTGAACTTATGTTTTAACTCAAACTATGGACCACGTGTCGAAGGGATGGCAATGGCGTCAGATTTTTATTTCGCAAATTGAATGATTTAGTTGGACGCATTGAAATATTGATAAAATATTACTTTTTCTACCATTATATCTGTTCTTATTATATGAATGTGTTCATTTAATCGCTAAATGGATTGATTGAATGACATTGAGAATGGCCTTGGTGAGTGACGCCATTTTGTAGCAGGATGTCAACATATGGCTGTCCGGACACGTGGCACATTTAAGAAATCAAAAACCTATTAACTGAAAAATTTGTCAAAACACTCTGAACAGTTACTGCAAAGTGTAATCTAGAATTAGATATTTTCACCCGTTTCGTTCATTTATTTTTAATTTTAACATATTTTATTCTTTTAATTCCAGGAACCCTCAAGATGTTATCCCAAGCGGAATTTTTTACAGGACTATCGAGTCAGTAAACAAAGATTATGTCGGTATACGAAGATTTTACGAGTATGATGGAATTGGAGGGGTGGGATTCTCGGCCTGGTTTAATGACCCAGTCCGATGACCAAGCAAGTAATTTGTACAGTATGAATATGATTGATGTTAAACCACAAAATGAAAATGGGATATCGGATGTCTTCAATGACATCCTTGCATCTCCTGTTAGTGACGGAGGTAAGCATTCAGTTTCAAGCCTTTGCCAAACAAAATGTACACTGAATTTTAGTACCTTGGCTAAGCCTTAAGAACTTGTATGTAATGTTTAACAAACTTGTTCTTGTATTAATTTGATCTCATGAACTTGTTCTTATTATGTTCCTTTTCTGTTTACAGATCCCTTTTCTCAAGATTGGATGGAACAGACTAGTTTGACACAAATGTTAGAGGAATTGACCGGAATGGCAATGGACAGTTCTGTACCAGCATCTGTTCCTTCCGATACAGAAAATGTTAGCCCAGTTCTCCATAATATGGATGAAGTAGATGTTCCAGTCTTCACTGATCTAGGGTTAGATGGATTTGAACTGCTGGAACAACTTGTAGTAAAAGCTGCAGAGTTGGACACTGGGTTTCAAGGCAGTTCCATGTCCTCTCTATCAGAGGCAGCAACACCCCAGGTTTTGCCAATCATATCATTAGATGATAGTGGTATTAGTTCATTAGACAGTTCCCTTTGTGAAGGTAATGCATCTACAGTTGATCTTAGTGATATGGAGGATGTCATGCATTCACCATTATCAGCGAGTGATGTTGATAGCTTACTATCTTCGCCTCCTACTTCTCCCTCATCAACTTTTTGCCAAAGTGAACTTTTTAAACTCATGACACAGCCCACCCCAGGTGATTTATCGTTATCTAAATCAACATCTGTAAAATCATCCGCATCCACTCAATCTGCCATTCGAAAATCAAAAGTGAAATCTGTGTCAAAGGACGGGTTGGAGATCGAATTCCTTAACAAGAAAGAAAAGAAAAAATTGCAAAATAAGAATGCTGCAATTCGATATCGGCAAAAAAAGAAAATTGAATCAGATGAAATCAAAAAAGAGGAAGATGAACTTGAACTGAAAAACAAAACCTTATCGGACAAAGTGGAAGAATTGCAACGCGAAATAATTTATATGAAAAATCTCATGAGCGAAGTATACAAAGCACGGGACGGGGGTGTTGTAAAAATAACTAAAGTTTCTATTTAATAATCTATGAGTTAGTACATGTGTATGTAAATATTTGTTGTCATTGTTATTAGTAATTGAAAAATATATTAGTTACTAAATGTTGACTTTGAATTATTCTTACTTTTAGATGAAGATAACAGTATCAGAATGGTGGTGTATTAACCCCATCACAGTTCTAATCTTGGTTGATATGAGGGTCTTTCATTTCAATGTTTAACTGATAAAAATGGTTCATTTCAGAAATACATTACATGTTTTGGGGATGGGTTGCATACCCGTGAGCATGGTTTTTCGAGTTGATATTTGTAGCCTACAACTGGTGGCAATCTTCCATGTCAACCAAAGCGGCGTAAGTTGGACGAAAAGGGGTTCCCTACCAATCTCAATATTAGCAGAGTGCAGTCTACAATCCTCAAGGCTTGTTCCTGAAGCAACGACCGGGGGCTTGTGAGATGTAGATAAACGAGATCCATCCTTCTACTGATTCGCAATCTACCCGAGTTAAATCGGATTGGTTGCTGTGATGTCGGTGGCGACTGTAATCTTGTAATGACAACCAGGAATTGGATCCGTGGAAAGGCTAGGTCGATAGCTGAATTGGTTGCTGAGGTTACGGTGAGCCTTAATTACACATTGTGAACGATGGCAGCTGCTATTGGTCTGCGCTTATTGATTGAACCGAGACACTTGACTGTTAAGTCGGACAGATGAAACGAGAATTTATGAAATCGAAGGAATGTTTCCACTCATCTGTGTATGGCTAGACATCTTATTACGACCAAAGCGGTTCCTATGCGTCGTACAGTTAGTTGTTGGGCTTCAGTAAGATAAAAAAAACTTCGAGAATGGTGGAAGGGAGATAATCCACTCGTAAATTTTACTGGGTGTCACCAGTAGTTAGTCGACAACCACTGCATTATTGTCTGCGATATAACTTCGATGGAAGCGGGCGTTAATTAAATTAATTTCACTCATTGACATTTCCAACCTTAAAGTTAATTTCCCTGGAAAGTATTTATCGGGTGGCTATTTCCAATAAAAGTATGGAAAATTAGGTACATCTGGAAGGTTAGACCCCAATCTTGCTAGAAAAATACTTGATTACCCGAAAAACACCCATGGGACAACCACTTGGCTAAATTGTTAGGGTATCACTGACAATCCGACGGCTTACTGTTAATCTAAAAAAAAAATTCGCATCACTTTACATTCAGCATAACATTGGCCTGGGTACTCAACCGACATTACTCCCATGAATACATTTGTCATGGATAAAACAGGAGTTGTTATTAGCGATTTGCCAAAAAGTCTTTGATACTGTTGATCATTTTATTTTAATAAACTAGTAGCAATGGGGATGGACAAAATGTGAGTTGGATGGTTTCACGCTTAAACTGGTGGGCGTCAGACGGTTGATGTAAATGGAATTCCTTCTAGTTACTTCTATATATCATGTGTATTGTGTGGTGCCCCAAGGGTCGATACCTGGGCCTCTTTTATTTGGCCTGTATTTAAATGATATGCAAGCGTCGGTATCTTGTAGACTTCTGTGCACGATTCCTAGCAAATTCCGAAGCACGTTATTGTGTGATTCTAGAAAAAAATTCAGCGCAACTTTGTTTATTATCTAAGCACTTAAGTCTCAAGCAAGATATAGGGCTTGCTTACCAAGCTTAAGCCTGTTTCTGCTTCAAACAAGATGGCTAACAGTTAGTAAATCCACGGCATTTCCTACTTTTTGATACGTAGGAGACAATTTTAAAGGCAGAGAAAATCCTTTAACATATTCCCGAGAAGTATGCTATAGAAAAATTCGCTTCTGCACTGAAACCATTTTATTCTTTTACCGGTTATTAGTAAACAGACACACCGCTACAATAAGATCAGGCGTTCCCGCAATTTTTCAGAGGGCTTGCTTTTTTTATTTTTATTATTTTTTTTTTTAGCTTGTGTCACATTTCTTATGTATAAGGAACATATCAAATACATCTAAATCGACCATTTGCTGGGAAGCAGACGTCAATTATTTATGATGTAATTCGCATACCAAAACTGTTTTATGACGTTTAAGAGCCAGTCACAATGTGCTTAAACTTAACTCAAGAACAGTCTTGAGAATTTTCTAGACTTGACTTGTGCTTATGTAAGAACGGTCTTGATAATTTTCTTATGTAAAAAAAAAAAAAGTGAAGCATAACTTTGTGCTTACTTTAAGAATTTTCTAGGAACCGGGCCATGTTATATGCGGATGATTCTGCCCTTGGACTAATTGTTTCAAGTAGAAACACAGAGGAAATTGAAAATAAACTTAGTGGCAACCTTTCAAAACAGTCAGTGGTCATGTGATAATAAATTATCACTACATTTAGGCAAGACTACGTCCATTCTTTTTGGCACTAAATCAGACTAAAGAAACATTATATAGTCTGCAATAACACTAATATTCCATCAACCACATCCGTAAAGTATTTGGGAGTGGAAATAGATCAGTTCCTTTCTGGCGAGGATATGGGTAGAAAGGTAAGCAAACTGTAAACTCAACATCCTATATAGAAAGCGTAAATTCTTTATTATATTTTAAGAAATTACTAATTTCTCCTTTAATCCAATGCCATTTCGATTATGCTTATTCTTTCTGGTATTCTAGTTTTAGAAATAACAAAAAAGAAGTTGCAATCAACTAAAAATAAACTATTAAGATTTGTTTTGAATTTAAATAATCGTTCACATATTGGATGTGACGAATTCCTTGAAGTTGGCTGGCTACCGGTCCACTTATGGGTAAATCAAATAAAATTAAACCATTATTTTCGTATAGTAATAAGTTTGGACCCCATGTATTACTTATCAGAAAAAATATTACTCATGAATGACGCTCACACTTTACTAGATCTAGTCAGTTGATCTAGTCAGTTGTCAATAAAGGTAACTATTAATGTTGAATCTAAGGGTAAAAAACCGTTTCATTATACTGCTATGGGGCTTTGGAAAGGTCTGCCTTATAATGTCAAATGCATAGACCAAATAGCAAAGTATAAAAAAGCAATAAGAGTATTTTTATTCGAAAACTTAGTTAAGAGCAGTTCCTAGTTTGTATACTTTTAAAACTACGGCTTGTCACGTGGTCATGACATTTCCCAGGACCATCACGGAAATAAGCTTAACTTAACACATATAATGTGTGCTTTTGATGTCATCCTTGATTCGTCATGACCAGGTATGACAATCTCAGTGTGTAGTGTAATAAATGAGATTATTTATTTAATTATTAAGTTTACGTGCAATGCATATTGGTGTTTGGTTTATCTGCTTATGAGAGGCTTACATCAACAAAAATCTTATCTTAAATCCAGATGTCAATCTGAAAAATTCAATCACAACACAACATTGGGCATATCAAAATATATTGATGCGAGGCACTCTTGCAAATCTGAACGTTCAGACACGTGACAATGCTGGTTATATTATCAAATTTAGATTCTAGGAAATATACTATTCAAAAAAAAGTAGGGGATATTTGATTTTTAAGTGTTATTAAAGTCACCTAATGAAACTGACGAAGAAACAAATGACAAAATGAAATGAAGTTCACATTCATCGATTTATTCCAAATGATCGTTAGACTAAGTAAGGCACAAACTGACCATTATAAGGGTAAAATGATACCCGGATCACAACAAAGTCAGTAACGGGTAAATCCTCCCCTGTTTGCCAAACAAGCATTGATCCGACGTGGCATACTCCTAATGAGACGTCAAAGGTCATTTTGGTCCAGATTGTCCCATTCCTGTTACAACGCAGCAGCAAGTTCTTGGACATTGGCCACTCGGCAAACCTCGTAAGATTTCGGAATCTAAACTCGGCTGTACGATGAATTCCGCCATATTGGAACTACTTTAAAGGTCCCGGATGAAACATGGCTGCGCCCATTCCAAACACAAGTTGGCGACCTATTTGGCTAGCGACCTATTCGACCGATCCAGCTGTAAGATAATGACGAAATTACACTTCTATTCTGAGCTGAAGGAATGGATAAAAAATAATATATTCTACTTTCATTTGATAGACATAACGTTGGATTTTATTGGTTGATAAATAGAGACTGTTGTCTTTACTCTAAATAGGTTTCCAACGAACAGGTTGCAGGTCGAATAGGTCGCTAGCCGAATAGGTTCCCAATTTGTGTAATAGCGTCAAGTTTTCCTGTTAAAGTAAACCGGTAGCCGCATCGCAAATGTATGGGCGTAGGTACATATCACTTACTGTCATACATCCGAGACTAGATGTAGTCTACGTAGTTTACGGAATCTGTCGAGATTAGCCGAGTGGGACATTGGCAGGACGTTGTTGACGTTGACGTAACCTCTGTCCAAGCATGTTCCAGGCATGCTCGATGGGGGAGAGGTCGGGACTCAGTGCTGGCCAAGGTAATGTGGTGATGTTCTGTTGTTGGAGGTAACCTGTAACGATCCTGGCCCTGTGACCTCTTGCGTTGTCATCCTGGAAGATGAAACGGCGGCCATGACGTCGTGCGAACGGCACAACATGGACTGCCAAGATGTTGTCCCGGTAGTACTGGCCTGTAACACGCCCTGCAACAACATGTAAAGCCGTTCTTCCAGCAACAGTGATGCCTCCACACACCATAACAGAACCACCCCCAAATCGATCATGTCTGATGACGTTAACGTCTTGGAAGCGCTCGTTTCGACGACGCCACACCCTCCTACGTCTGTCCAAAAAATCAACAGTGAACCTTGACTCATCTGAAAACATCACATTGCTCCAGCGTCGATTATCCCAGTGTTGACGATCCCCACACCAACAACGTCTTGCCTGAATGTGATCTCTAAAACAAGGGATCAGGCGAGGACGTCGGGCGCGAAGGTGACCCCTATGCAGTCGATTCCGAATCGTCTGGCCACTCACTCTCACACCAGTGTCTGTTTGAAGACGAGCGCTGATCTGATTTGCTGTGATGACACGATTTCTCAAGGCCAAGGTACGGATAAATCGATCCTGGGCTTGAGTTGTCGCCCTTGGTCGACCTGAGCGTGGTCTGTCCTGTACAGATTGTGTATCACGGTATCTGGACCATAGCCTGCTTATGACAGACTGAGAAACATTCATCGTCCGCGCCACAACCACCTGTGTTGTGCCGATCTGTAGCATGCCAACGGCACGTAACCTTTCATTTTGGGTAAGCCGACGCATACAAAATTTGTTTTCTGGTCAATAAAACAATTTAACTGATGTTTCCACCCTGGAATTCAATGCCACAATGACTGTAACATTCAAAGTCAGAGTCGTGCAAATCTTGGGTTGGACCCCCATGATGATCCCAAACATCACCTGCATTCCATGCGGTAGCTATTGATGCGTTTGGTTGTCACATGTAACTGGAAATGTTTCTTCTGTGAGGTCCTATAGTGACTTTTTTCGTAGTCATTTGCATATTTTAGTATTATGCCCCCAAAATCAAATATCCCCTACTTTTTTTGAATAGTATACATTGAGCATCATAGAAAACGCATCAACTTATTGTGAAAATCGGACCAAAACTGATTACAGATTAAACATCCATAAGTGTATGTCAATGAAGTCTGACAACTTCATTCAAGTTTGTCTTTTCGTTTAAAACACAATCTTTCTCGGTCTCTTACGGCCGGTTGCCCAAATCGGTTAACTTTTAACGATCCGTTAACTTCATGTTAACGGATTGTTAACTTAAACGTAGAGATAGGTTGTTGCTGGAAGCCCTGTTAAGATTAACGTATCGTTAACTTGTCGTTATAGTTATCGGAGGTGTTGGGCTCCGTTATGTTTAGCGGTGGCATTAGTGGGCTGTAACATAAGTCATATCCATATGATTGACGGAGGATTACTTACGAATTATCTCTTGTCACAGATGTCTGTCTCAAACACATGTAATGACATCACCTGGCAACAATCATTGGCTCAAAGGCTCGTGCATTGTTTACATAAAACATGTAACTGCTCCGGGCAAAATGATGCCCTTTACTGATATTTACACTAAATAGGAAATACTTTTAACTACAAATACTTCAAACGTCTTTACTTATTTTTCTAATACATACAAAAAAGGTCACAATTTTGAACCTATGTTGACGAAACTGGACATGCATGTTTATAACCCAAAGATCTTGGTTCCTTTTGATATTTACGCCCATCGGATCGTAACTTCATGAATTATGACTACCGATTGTGGGTGTGAAATATCTTTATTTAACGTCCGCTTCCACCGAGGTGATATCGCAGACAAGAGAGAGAGAGAAATGGGGTTTAACGTCCACTGGGTCATTTCGAGAAATGGGGTTTAGGGTCCACTCGACACAACCAGGTCATTTTGGGACTAACATATGGTTCATTTTATTTCAATAATTCGCTTGCCCGTTGGGGTCTTTAGCAGTGGGAGGAAACCGGAATGCCCGGAGGTAACCCACGAGGCTGAGAAGGCGCCCCTATCTCCATGCCACATACGCTTACACCAGGGCTCGAAACCACAGCCGCAAGCCAGAAGAGGTGACCGGCCAGCTAGAGGTCGAAGCGTGCACTCTAACTCTAGACCACTAGGCCATCCCAACCCCCGATATCGCAGACAATAACATGTTATTTATATAAGGTGAAAATATTTACATAGTGATTAGTGGAAAATATGATAATTATTATTGCCCGATTTAAAAAAAAAAGCGCTTGATTATATCACCGTTACAATATAATGAATGTTGAGATTGAATTTCGTGAAAATCGGACCAAAAATGACGGACAAAAATGGCCGCCGCTTGTACGCGAATACTATAAAAAAAAATATGGTATATCCAGGTAGTAGACTCTGTGCGGGTCACAATTTTAATCTGATTTTGATGAAACTTTAAACGCATGTTTATAATCCACAGATCTTGGTTCATTTCGATATTTTCGCATATCGGGTTACACCGTAATGAATGTGGATTTCGAATTGCTTGAAAATCGGACCAAAACTGGGGGACAAAATGACCGACACACGAATACTATGAAAATATGGCACAGTATATCAAGGTTGTTGACCCTACAGGTCACAATTTTAATCTTATTTTGATGCGGAGGCCCGTATCTAGACACCATTAAGCGGAGGGGGAGGGGCATTACCTTTCGGTAGAGAGGCGAACATTTTGAGGACATTTTGGAAAAGGTCATTCTAACAGACTGTTGTAATCATCATGCTATGTAGTTAACTAGGCGTCTAATAAGCATTTTAAAATAAGTATTCAAACAAAAAAAAACTAGCTTTTTTTTAAAGTTAATATAAAGAACTGTGTATATTGTCAGCAATTTCTGAGCGGGGAGGTGGGGGTTGGGGGAGCCCCGCCGTAGATATTGGCCCGTTTTGATAAAACTTGAAATGCATGTTTATAAACTATAAACCATATCCAATTGTAACTTCATGAATTATGGCCCTTGATTGTAGGACAAAATTGGGGGGGGGGGGTGGCCTAGTGGTCTAGAGTGCCGCGCTTCGACCTCTAGCTGGCCGGTCACCTCTGGCTTGCGGCTGTGGTTTCGAGCCCTGGTGTGAGCGTATGTGGCATGGAGATAGGGGTGCCTTCTCAACCTCGTGGGTTTCCTCCGGGCAATCAGGTTTCCTCCCACTGCTAAAGACCCCAACGGGCAAGCGAATTATTGAAATAAAATGAACCATATGTTAGTCCCAAAATGACCTGGTTGTGTTGAGTGGACCTTAAACCCCATTTCTCTCTCTCTCTCTCTCTCTATATATATATATATATATATATATATGACAAAATCACTTTCTCGAAAATTCTAGTTTTTTTATTTTTTTCCTGTAGTAAATTCTCTTTTTGTCTTTAATCAAGTTTTGTGAACAGACTGCCCGGTTAGTTGTCCCACTGACTTCAGTTTCCTGTTAATACTAACTTCTATAAAGTTGATATATACATCCAAATTTAAGATTCAGTCAATGAGCAAACAGTCTTCTATTGGATTAACTTTAATTAACCTGTTAACTAACGGATAATAGATATGATTTTTATCTTTAAAATAACTTAGTTTTGAGCAATTGTGGAAATTACCTTTCTAATCTTAATTAATATTCGGGATTACCGTAAACTATTATTTAAAAAGAAAACAATTGAGACCTAAATTCCTGTAACCATATCGTAAGCCCCATCTGTTGTAAACAATCCAGATACGGTTACGCCTATTACTTTTTGCCCCACCCTTTTCATGGCCATAGTGTGGTCATTTTGGGCAAAATTTAAAAGTGAGAGAAAAAACATACAAGAATAATGTAGGATTCTATTTTTTCACAATTATTTAAATCTTCATGACGTAATTTGAATCCTTGTTGGCCTGTCAACACTTAGAACGGTTGCTACCCATATTCTTAATCACTGTTTTCTCAAAAGATAACCACAGACTTTATGCTGAAAATAATAATATAAATATTCAATCTAAAATGGCACATCATCAATTGTTTTAACATGGATGTAGTTTCCTGTACATTTATTTCCAGTTCACATAACATTGAAAAATCGGAACAGCCTAGAGCTTGTCTCTTGTGTTAAAATTACATACCTTTTCCCACTTTTCATTAAATCAAAACCTTCGTTGATTTTATCAAGAGTTAGAGTAAAACTAACAAATTCATCAACTTTTATTTCTTTTTTCATATACTCATCTACTAGCTTTGGTAGGCTATCTCGACTTTTCCAACCTTAAAAAGAAAAGTTAATCTAAAATCCATTTCATATCACTTTGACATCCAGCATATTAGTTACTGGAATCCAGATGTCAATCTGTGCATAAATGTTGAGTATTCCCCATTTGAGTATACTAAGACATTAATCATGCATTGCAAAACATCCACCATGTTGTTTGCATCTATAGACCCCCCACTATGATGAACAGCATCAATGTCAAAAAGATTGTTAGTCTTTTAAGTGCTCCTAAGCTTAGCCATCAGGTAAACACAGCCACTCATTAAAATGGGGATATCATTGACTTGGTTGTTTCTCGACAATCTGATTCAGTAGTTAAGTCAGTCTCTGTTAAAGATCATCAAATGTCAGATTATTTGAACTGTTCTAAACCACCAAACCCAAAGCCGGTGATAGATTGCAGGAACATTAAAAGAGTATCTCAAAGGCAGATTTTGGAAAGGATTTATTAGATTCAAGCCTTTATAAAAATACACCTGAGAAAGTTGACCTGTACAATTCAACCCTCACCTCCCTTTTAGACTAACACGCTCCATGTAAATCCAAAGTTGTTCGTATCAAATCCCATGTCACATGGTACACTGATGAAATTGCTGTAATGAAAGGTTAGCGACGGGTAGCTGAGCGAAGATGGCGGAAGACAAGACTTGAAGTACACAGACAAATTTTTCTATCAAGGTAGATCAGATGTGAACAATGAACTCCGACATGTGAAAACTCATTATTATAATTATCAAATCTTAAGCAATTCTGCAAGTTCTAAAGCTTTATTCACTCATTTGTTTTATTTATTAGGACAAAGAATATCGTCTCCTATTCCAGCAGCAAACGATTATACCAAAGTATTTTTTAAAGGAAAGACTGATAAAATCAGTACAGGATGACACTACATATACACCACAACACATATCCAGACCGTCTCCACCGTCTCTTTGTAACTTATAACCCTATACGGAAGATCAAGTATTGAAAATAATAAAAGCCTACAAGTTGGGAGTCAATCTGATTAAAACACAGATCCAATTTCGTTTCGTTTTTTATAGTTCAAAATTTCGTTTTTACTTGTCTTCACTACTCTTGGATCTGGAAGACTTGTTATTTAATTCGTGTTCTGGCTTAAATGAGGGGTCAGCCAATCAAATGGTCTGTCGAATCGACCGTTTGACCTTTTCATGCGTGGAACTGTGGGTAGATATTACCAGCCAACGACGTCTATACTATAAACACCAGCGGATAGAAATCATTACAAAACAAAAGTAGATTTTGAAAAGCATGGCGGTCGCTAATTGGTTAATCGAATGACTGACGTTATCGGGTCAAATGGCCCGTGCTTGATACCTGACGTCATAGAACGTGAGCTTCCACTATAACTAGTTAGATCTACATGAGTGTAGGCCATCGAAAGTATAAAACACGAAACGAAATATAGATCTATATTTTAATTAGATTGGTTGGGAGTTAGACCCTGTTCCAACTAAATGCCTCCTGGATTATATGAGTGTGCTTCTCCCAGTCATTATTTGATCATTAATAAAGTCTTGGAATTTGGCGTTGTTCCCCAAAGTTTCAAAGAAGCAGTGGTTAAGTCTCTTTTAAAGAAACATCATCTTGAAATTTTCTCCCTATTAAACTACCGCCTTGTCCCCAATTTATCTTTTCTTTCTAAGATACTGGAGAAGACTGTCAAGTCTCAACTTATGGACCATCTGATTCATCATGATTTATGGATGAATTCCAATCCGCATATCGTGTTGGGCACAACACTAAAACTGGGCTGTTAAGAGTAACAAATGATATTCGAATGTCTGTGGATGCTGGAAGTATCTCCCTGTTGGTCCTCCACAAGATCAATTATGACAGGCTGCTTGGGTGTCTTAAACTTTGGTCTAGATGGTATCATATTAAATCGGCTTGATGCATACCGTACAAATAGACTTCAAAGTGTTCTAGTAGATAAAGAGAAATCAGACAAGATTCAGTTAAACTGTGGTGTTCTGCAAGGATCAGCCTTAGGACTTGCCCTTTTTGTGATGTACACTAAGAATTTAGGACAACTAATCGATAAACATGGTCTAGAAAGACATTCGTATGTAGTTGATACACAGCTGTCTGCAAATTACTCCATTTCAAAAACAGTTCCATCCCAAAACTTTCCTGATATCAAATTGTGTACACGTGACATTAAAGACTGGATGACAAGAAACATGTTGAAATTGAATTACATTAAAACAGAATATATCTTCTTTGGTCCAAATAGGTGCAGCCGATGGTGTGCTTGTAGGATGTGTGCTGGTAGGAGATACAATAATTGCACCATCAGACACTGTGAAGAACTTAGGTGTCCTGTTAGAGCCCAATGTAAGTATGGACAGTTACTTTGTGAAATTTGTCGAAAATGCTATTTTAAGCTCCAAAATATTGGCCATATAACAAGACATTTGATTAGTCAGGAAGCAGCTGCCACACTTGAATGTTCTCTAGTATTCTCAAGGATTGACTTCTGTAACAGCTTGTTGGCAGGAACAACGAGTGCCAATATTAAAAAAACTGAAACTTGTGCAAAATACCACAGCTGGAACTGTTACCAGAGCTTCAAAATACTCTCATAATTCCTGCTCTAAATTCACTCCATTGGCTGCCAATAAACGACAGAATCATCTTCAAAATTCTGTCCTGGATTTATCGGTGTGTAAATAGCTTAGCTCCAAAATACTTATCCGACCTTATGCAAATACACATTCGCTCACATAACCTCCGATCAAACAGACTTCATCGGTTGTGTTGCCCAAGGTGGAGGCTAAAATCATTTGGATATAGATCCTTCTCAGTTAATGCACCTAAACACTGGAACAACCTACTAAAAATCATTAAATCATCTCCATCTTTTTGAGACATGTTATCATGATTAATTAAATTAATTAACTGTATGCGCTGTGAGCATGCCCCTGTGCATGGGGTAGGCACTACTAACGGTATATAAATGAACATAGTTATTATTATTAACCTAAAAACAAAGGCTACTGACATGTGACAATGCTGGTTTCATAATCGTAGTTCGATTCTCGCAAATACAATAGGTTGAAGTTCACACAATAGAAACGTTGAAAATAACGATCCGTAATATCCGTTGGATGGTACATTGGCAGCTTCTGGTACCACTGTTAACTAGTGTGAGGACCCCTACGCGCATAGAAATAAAAGTTAAACCATGTGTTAGTCCCGAAATGATCTAGTTTGTGTCGCATGGACATCTCTCTCTCCTCTCCTCTCCCTCTCTCTTGCATGTATCCTGCAAGATCAAATTGTTGTGCAAAATATTTTCAATATTATATTAATTAGTTTTATAACTAAATTTTTAAGCCTACCTCCAAAAACTGATCCATTACATGTAATGCCGGTGACTATGGAATATGGTTTAGCAGTAAGTTCAGCACCAGGTGCTGTCATACCAAGCAATGTTGAAACTCCCCATCCCTTATGACATGCCTCGATACAGGCTCTCTGAAATCAAAATGTGACCTAAATAAAGTAAACACCTGCTTGCTGGAGTCCTGGTGTTTGAAAGTTTGATTTAAAGATGTGGAGCACATAAGTGAGGACGGTCCCTGGTGGCACAAACTCTAGGCATATCATGACCGCATTCACAAGATATGAGGGGTATGGTATGTAATTATTTTGACATTGAAAATTCGAAATTTAGATAATCCTGGCACAATTTAGACATTGTGGATGAATGTAGGACAAAGGTATACTTTAAGAGTGTATGTGGATGCATAAAAATTAACAAACCATGGCATCCACACTTCCAATACACTCAAAAGCAAAATCGCACCCTCCACTAGTTGCTTCAGCAATAACTTCTTGAATGGGCTTATCATAATCCGTTGGGTTTATACATTCGGTGGCTCCAAATTCTCTTGCTGTAAGCACAAAATGAAAAACTCAGCTGTACGCAGTTTACAAACTCAAAGCAATTAAGCTAGTCTGGAATAATCAGGGAACAGTCTCATAAGCCAGTCATAGATTTTGCCAGTGAAACAATGCGAACATAAACTATTCTTTTACTTTTGTTCAATCTTACCTATTGTAAATTTGTCTGGATTGATATCCACACCTATAATTCTAGTAGCACCAGCTTTCTTGCACCCCATAATAACAGCTAACCCTATAGCTCCTAATCCCCATACAGCACATGTGGAACCAGGCTCTACCTACAGGTATAAAGGTTCAAAATATTATTTAATTCATTCAACAGTTAGACTATTAAGGAACACGGGTCTGTTACATGAAATTTTAACTAAGATAAAATCCAAATTTTAGTAATTTTATTGGATATTAGATTGGTTTTGGTGCTTAGCCAATCAAAATTGAAGTTGGTACTAAAATTTGAAATTTATCTTTAGTTACGATTTCCATAAACAGGGTCCATCAGGTTTTTTGTCAAGGTCACAAATTGGCAATTTTTACGAACTGAACAATAATACACGGCACAGCGGAAATTTAACAGCTGAACGCATACTGAAATTGTGGGGAGTAACAGAAACACTATATACCCTTGAAATTGTGTTTTTAGAGAATAAACAAGGTTTTATTAACCCATGCATTTATTTTCCAAACACTGAATTTGTTTGATTATAATTTCAAGTTTTTTGACATTAATGCTTACCGAAATAAAGTCATTTATTTTCTCCCCAAATATCCAAAAATACATGAAGAAAGAATGTACTCAATATTTCAACATATTTCTGAAGCAATGGTATAATTAAGATTTATCACCTCATTAATCATTGGTAATATCAATATAGAAATTGAAATAAAAAGAAAACTTACACGAGCTGTGTTAACTACAGCACCATAGCCGGTAGATATACTACAACCCAATAAACATACTTTCTCTAACGGAGCATTTGTATCGACCTAAATTAAAATAGGATTGCTTAATCATAATCTGCCACAAAATTTATTAAAAAAAAACATGTTCTGTCATCCAAACAACATTTTATACTTTCGATCACCCCCCCCCCCCCGCCCAAAACCCATACATTTTGTCTATTCAGGAATTTTAAGGCAAGGCGGCAATATACTTTAGATTTACAAACCTTACATACAGAAACTTCTGCTACGACTGTATATTCACTAAAAGTACTGGTACCCATAAAATGAAATAGCTGTTTTCCTTTACATCTAAATCTTGATGTCCCATCAGGCATTACCCCCTTCATCTGTGTAGCTCTTAAAGACAATTAAGGCTAAAGTGCTGTGGCATATTTAAAGTAATATGATTAAAATATAAATTTAACACTCATCTAATCAGTATCCTTCAAATATTGTAGGAAGATACATCTAAGTCAGATACTTCTGTTTCATTGATAATTTCATGGTTATCAAATATGGCCCAAACCTATTCAAAACAACAAATGAATTCTCTTTGAAATGATTGTCAGATTTAAGATAAGACGTCAATAATAATTGACATCAGGGGCAGATCCAGAGGGGGGTTTTGGGTTCCCCCCCCCCCCTCAGCTAAATAAAATAAAATAATGCCTTGCATCGAAATTACATCACAAAGTGATCCTACATCAGTAAAAAATGATTTCTCTGTTTAAAAAGCTCAATTTGTATTTATGCCTATGTAATTTAGAGACGATGATGGCAGATTTCCGTGGCAGTAACCTGGCAAACCCCTCCTGCAAAAATTCCTACAAGGTTAAATTAGAAATTAAATGCATCGTGAAGGCCATCCTATTTCATCAAGATTTTGACAACCTACCTGACCTTGGAACAAAAGTTTGTTTTTGGATTTCGGCAAAATTTACACTCGTAACACTGTGGATAATATAACGGGACAACATGATCACCTGAAAAATAAATTTCTTGTGAAGTTTTAGTTTCTTCGAACACACACACACACAGCAGTTTATAATTTTCCCAAGCAGTCCGTCCATAAATTGTGTATTCTTTCATATATTATAAAGTAATTATCAGATACTGTTACAGTTAGATGTTTCTTCATCCGGATAAGGTAATACTGAAAAGTGATTAGATATATCATACCAGCTTACATTCGAGTAACATTTTAAAGATTCTATTGAAGGAAACAATGCAAATTTTAGATCTGGAAATAATGTTTCTTGCTAATAATGCATATTTACAAGTTGCTGAAAATATTGCCAAGGGCAATAATTGTTAGGGTATAATTAACGTAATTTGTTGAAAATTGTTATTCCCGGTCAGCTTTGTCTTTTCTTCTTTGCAGAATTCCAGTTGTCACAGAAACTTTTCCGCAACCATCGACTCAGTTGACACCTCATACTACTAAAGCATTGCAAGATATTGAATGTGATTAAGGGTAGTAGGACTACATCTAGAATGAATTATCAGAAATTGCTGAAATTTGATTCGCCGTTTCTCTCGCTAATCTAAATCCTACATACATGAGCTAATCTACATACCGTATGCAAATGTACATATATTCGTGAAATCATCTTACTAATATAAACAATTTTTTACCTGGTTTCACAGACTTGACTCCTTCACCAACACTTTCAACTATTCCACCACCTTCATGGCCTAATATAACAGGATACGCTTTAGTAGGATCATATCTATCCAGTGCATAAGCATCTGTACGACAAACTCCTGTTGCCAGAATCTGAATTCTAACTTCACCTGCTTTTGGTGGATCGACTTCTATTGTTTCTATAACTAATGGCTGTTTTACACTCCATGTTACAGCAGCCCTACATGTTATTACCTTGAAAAGGAACGAAATCACATAGACTATAGCCTTGTTTTCATGATTCAATCAAATGTGGCTGGTGCCAGCAAAATCAGTCACTTGGATCCAGGGCTTCCACTTCAAAATTTTCCCAACCGGTCATTTTTCTCACGGAGAAAGTGGTGCTATTTTAAGCACATAATAAGAAACCAAAAACTACATGCTATCGGAATGTCGATCGACTTTAATTGGGTCAAGGACAGTCACACAAAAAATCAACCTCACATCGACATTTATATACCCACCCACCTATCCCCCTAATAAATAAAAGAACACATGTAATCAATTATTATCATTTAGTTATTTAAACATTCATAAAGTATAACAATAACAAGATGCATCATTTATCGAAAGTACAGTATTTTCTTAATTTGTTTACGACATCACCCGTATATACTCGTCGGTTTCTACAGGATTTCCATTTCTGTAAAGCACGTGCCGGTTGAAATTCTCATTAATTCGTCAAGATTTTTCATGCTCAAGGAACATCGTAACTTGGTTTTAATTATGTTTTGGTGCTAGAATCCCGGTTCTCAGTGGCGTACGTGACATTATTCGGCGGTTGACTATTTTCTCCATACACGGGGAAAAGTAGTTCCGAATGATTAGCACACGTAAATAATTCAAAGTGATACACATGTACAATAATTAACATGATTCTTAAACTTATCAATTTATCAACTCGTATTGATATTTTGAGAGCTCAAATAATATCGTGCTCGTATTTTAACTCTATAACATGTAAAGATATTTGCACATATTTCAAAATGACGGCGATCGTAAAAGCTCATTGTTTTAACCAAATGACGTCTACCGATTGTTATATAAACGGAATAAATGGATTAAAAACACACCTGGGAATACATATTTTTGTGTGGGAATATCATATCTTAACCACGGGAATATTTGTAACTAGTAAAGAATTTACGGCTGACTTTGTTTTTCGGAGCGGAACTGTCATCCTCGTGGTTCGATGTTGAAGAAGGGGAATCGGATTCATTGACAGCAATATCATCATCTCGCTTTCTTTTGTTATTCTGGGAGGTGAGGAATTTCAACATTTTGAAATGATATATAGAATGCTAACATTCTTGTATATATATATCATTTGTAATAAGATTGACATGATTAACTCTTGTGATCAAGTGAAGACATCAAAGAAAAGTTTTTAATTTGTTTGATGTTCAAACAGTGAATTGCCGCACGAATGATGAAAGTCGGTAAATATGCTGTAACAACAACTCAAGAATGATCACGCACACAGTATTACTAATTATAAAACAAAACAAAACTAAGTAAATTGATTAAATGTTGAGCTTTTAATCTGTTTGATGTAGCCCCTTTGTTAATTGTGATTAGAGCAATATACACAGGGATAATTGATTGGCAGTGGTTTCCATTCGTGGACTACTGAACACTGTTAATTTTATTATATCCGATAGTTTACATCACGCCACGCACGGAGTTTCGTCGTCTCCCGGATTTTATGATTTAGCACAAAATATGCTATTTTTCCGGCGTGCAAAATGACCTACGGGTCTGATCCAGATTCGGTCATTTTCCAAAGCCGTAGGTCCCGACCGGCATATACGGCCGAAATGGAACCCATGCTTGGATCACTTCACCAAAATTGAGTTCTATACATTTTCTGAAAGCCACAACTGTGGGCTTTCAAATGCAACAAAAATTATGTTGATATCTAAAAAATTGACTGAGTTGTGAAATTTTGATGCTTCAAGGTCAACATAAGTACATTCTGAGAAAACGCAGATTAAAGTCTGGATACTAAAAATTTTCAAACCATTATAGCAACCAGTATCTTAGGATGGGGATATTGCCTCCAAATTTTTACCGGTTGAAAATTTATTTGACATGTTAAGTGCCGACTAATTTCGATTGTTTAGGGAGAATTTTGATTACGTAACATTCTACATGTTTTATTAAAATCAATTTTTGAGGCATTTAGAGTTCGAATAATTAAAAATGGTTTAGAATTCCGAAAGACAACATTTCAAACTATTGTTTGGTGATGAAAACTGAAAATCAATAATTTCACCACTGACTGCCGTATTTTGCCTATAACGCAAAATGAATGATTCCGACTTCCAACTGAAAACGATAATTCCGCTCACAAATGGTTTTCTTTGACCAATACAGTGCACTTCAAGATAAGTCCAGCCATTGGCACTTGATTATTCATTATCACTCAATATGCTAATTAAAGTTAAAAAGATTTGTATTTCGGTTGAGCAGTTACTAAACTCTTTTTAAATTGGACAATGAAAAAAATGTCAATGACTGGAATTCTTCTTTAAAGCCACATCAGTGGATTTATTGTTGCTACAGGCTTTAAAATTAGGCAGCATTTTCAGTTTTATGAAACTTTTTACCTTTCCTGCAGTGTCTTCCATATTGCAGATAATACTGAATTAAAATGTGTGCTTCCTCCCAGCTGTTTGTTGCTGACTATCTTTAAACCGCTTACAGGTGTATTAACAGTGTTTGTAATCCATCATATTACATTAAAAGTTTATTATCTTTAGAGATAAGCTATCTGTACCTATATCTATTTGACCTTGTTTAATGGCCATGTTAAGATTGTCTTGCAGTATATTATACATAGATTAGAGATCAACATAATGTAAATTTGACAATAGAGATAGACCTACGTTTAAACCACACCAATTTAAGGTGTACTCTCAAGAGAGGGACCTATACTTACAAATCCTAAATCATTAAAGTGTCAACACTAATAGAGCATTGCACAACTGGACAATACGTTTAAACCACACCAATTTAAGGTGTATTCTCAAGAGAGGGACCTATACTTACAAATCCTAAATCATTAAAGTGTCAACACTAATAGAGCATTGCACAACTGGACAATATGCTTGAAACACTATTCTAATTACGGCTCTACCACCTTAGCAGGTGAACCTCAGGTTATACACCAGATTCACCCTTAATTTTAAATTGCTTCAGGTTTTCCTGCCCTGGAGCTTTACATTTTTTAAAGAATGTACTCAGCACTAATAGAAGATTTTTGTTCAGTCATTATGAGCTATTTAGAGAAACTAATCTGGTAGTCATTGCGATTCAAACAGAAAACGATTACATACTTCTTTATGATGACAAATTTACAACTCTTTACAAAAGATTACATATTAAGAGAAACACTCACATACTCTTAAAAGAAAGAATTTATTGTTTAACAAATATAGTACTATAATGCCCCAATAATAACAACATAATTGGATGTATATATTTATAAAGTTAGACTTTATTTAACAGAATGATTTAAGAATATCACATCAGTATAATATATTTCTGATATATAACCATAATCTGGCTTATTTTATCTTAAATCATCACAATAACAATAGTGTAATCACTAGGAATAAAGGCATCTAAAACCATAGCTGTTTTTCTTCATCTTTCTTTATAATGTGATGACAGAACGGATGCTGCAAAAAGAGCAAATAATTCATGGAGATTGACTTTTCACATTTTTTAATTGGGAAAATGGAATATTTATGCATGTTTTGAATATATTAGCTACAAGGCACAAAGCAAGCAAGCTAAAATAAAAAAAAGCAATTTTTCGTACAATCAGGGGCCATAATCCAAATAGTTCTGGTCTGATATGCGCAAATATCATAAGGGCTGAGACATTTTGGTCATAAAGATATACTTAAAGTTTCATTAAAATTGAACTAAAAATTGTGACTTTTTGGTGCTCCACAACCTTGGTATTACATACTTTTACACTATTTGCGTACAACCATTTTGTCAGGCACTTTCTGTATAAAAATGTGTTAATCATTACTATGGGAGCCATGGTGCTGGCTCATTTACCATGAAGTCCAGGGGGTCAAGGTGGCTAAGTGGATAAGGTGCTGGTTCGCTAGCCTGGAGGTCTGGTGTTCGATCCCTGCATTGGCCGAGAAAGTTCATCTCGATTTTCCGGCGTGATTTCCCCTTGTCAGTAATGCAGAAGGAGGGCCTGACAAGGACAGCTGCCTAGTTGTTTAGATGTGACGAAAAACCAAGGTCACATTGGAGTGCACATAAAAGATCCCTTGGCAGTTGGAATTCGATATAAGAGTAGGCCATAGTGCCGCTGCCCCGGCAAAATCTAGCACACAGTATGGCGTATGCCCGTCTTCCATTAGCCCAGGTTAGGTGCAAAAGAGTAGGACGTTAAACCCCATTTCATTTCATTTGCACGAAGTCCAAGGTTTGATCACAGGATGGGCCGAGAAAGTTCCCCATTATTTTCCAGCATGGTTTCCCCTTGTCGGAGGGCCTTACAAAGAACATGGTCTAGTTATTAAGATGGTATGAAAAATTGAGACCCTGTGTACACCTTTAGCCTTGGGGTCAATAGAGTGTATGTTACAGAACCCCTGACGGTAGGAAATTCAATTGTAGTCTGTGCAAAATTTCTCTAAAAGCACACCGCTAGGCATATGTACATCTTCGTTAGCAGTATGACGTTAACTCCGATCATTATTATCACTATTTCAAGGGTGACAGTACAAGGAACTATTGATGAATCTTGTTCTCGTACATTAAAAATGTGATACAAAGTTTCATGGGATGAAAAATGTAGTTCACAAGCAATTGTGTGTGGACTGCAGTATGGATGGACAGGTGTTAAATGTGGGTGTATAAAAATCCACATTTCCTAAAATAAGAAATTGTAACATTTAGTTACACCCACCTTTTCCCACTATGCATCAAATCAAAACCTTCGTTGATTTTATCTAGTGGTAGAGTAAAACTAATAAATTCATCTACTTTCAATATCTTGTTCATATACTCATCTACTAATTTTGGTACACTCTCACGACTTTTCCATCCTAGGGTGACAAGATACATATTTATAAATAATAATTTTTTTAAAAGACAGGCTCTCAAAACTACAACAGATCAGCCCAATTGAATTCATTATTCTGACCTAAATCAAAGAGGTTTAACTAGTTTTAAAATCTACAGATAAATTTTAACAAACACTAAATATTTTGAAATCTACTGATGAAATGTTGAATTATCTGTTAGAAATCTAATTGTTTAAAAAAAATATTACAGCGTTGACCAATCAATATTAATTACATGCCTCCAAAAGCTGAGCCTTTCCACACTCTTCCTGTGACTAACTGAAATGGTCTGGTCGATATTTCTTGACCGGCACCAGCTACGCCAATAATAGTTGACACACCCCATCCTTTATGACATGCTTCTAATGCAGCTCTCTACAGATCAAACAAAATATATTATATGGTTATTATTGTGCAGGTAACCTACCTGTAAAAAGATGCCTGTGGTTTGCATGATGAGTCCATTTGCAGAGGTATAAAAATATTCTCTTTTTTATTCACATTGGTATCAAAATTTCACTAACCATCACAACTTTGACATAACTGACAGACGCCAAAATATTTTACATTGTTTTTAAATATTTGTTTACTTTTGATAAATTTGATTTCGGACACAAACTGGGCCTTTGTTGACCTTTATGAGTTAGGTAATAATGGTTAATTATCATTTAAAATATTTGGAAATTATTGATTATTAATTAATATTAACAAATTCCTATATTTACTAAATTTGAACCCCAGACTTTCTGGCTTAAACACAGGCATTTCCAAGTGTTATTTAAATTCTGGGTACAGTGAATCATAACATAATATTTTACCATATTCCCAATACAATTACTGACTTAAAAAAAAACATTTCTCGCTTAGACATTGGCATTTTCATATATTGTTTATAGTCTAGATATTTACCATGGTTCCAACATTTCCAATACATTCAAAGGTGTAATCACATCCACCATCAGTTTTATCAACAATAACTTGTTGAATTGGTTTTTCAAATTCTTTTGGGTTCAAAAATTCTGTTGCCCCAAATTCTTTAGCTGTAAAGAAAAGGTGATTACTATCCTATTATTACTAATAGACTTAAGACATAATACTTCATAATTCTATTCCACATTTAAACAGAAAAAGATTAGTACCAATATATTTATACTTTTCCTTTCTGATCATTTTTGTAATCAAATGGAATTCAAGAGAAGGGTAAACACTCATACATGTGATACCTCCCGAAATTCGCGGGAGTCTCCTGATTTCACTCCTGATCTCCCGCTTTTTCAATTCTTGTAATCATATTTTTTGGTAGTCAAAATTGTAATCAAATAGCATCCAAATAAAACGAGACAGACTTTTTTTTGTTAACAACAACCGACAATCTCGTATTGAATGTTGTTACTATATAATTAGAAACAAGACCTGAATAATTTCCGATGTTTTCGTATTTGGAAGAATATACCATTTAAATAATTATTGTTTTTAATTTTTACACAAAATTTATAAATTTTAGCAATCAGTTGCAGGCTACGAAATTTGACGCGAACGATACCAATAGGGTACGTGCGGTTGCGTCAGCTCAAAATAAAAAAGTTGAAGTTGGAAAAAAAAACCCCAAACACGCCACCGATTACACCTGTCTGGTTACGCAAATTGAAATATCGGTTACGTTAACAAATTTCAATAACAAATTTATTCACATTTGATCAATATTTATAAACGCTAATTTTGTGACACAGGTCATCTAAATTATTAGTACTTGTATTATACAGCACAACTGTATAATACATGGGATGGGTAATTTTAATGCGTGATAAAGTCTCCCTCTTTTGGCCTTAATTCTCCTGACATTTTTACAAAAATCTCCTGACATTTTACTTTTGGCCAATCACATGTATGAACACTTGACAATCCTAAAACTTGACATTTAAGAGCAAATGGGATGAATTTAAGCTGGTGTATCTGTGATGTTTTTTAGACTTACCTACTGCAAATTTGTCTTCATTAATGTCAACACCAATAATTCTAGTAGCACCAGCTTTCTTGCACCCCATAATAACAGCCAACCCTACAGCTCCTAATCCCCATACAGCACATGTGGAACCAGGCTCTACCTACATGTAGAAATATCAAAGTATTATGAATTCTGAATAATGGTTTTTAACATGTTTTGGACAATTAAAGTTCATGAAGTAAGGCTAGAAATAGTTGCCATTGAATTTACTAAAATTGAATAGAATGACATACATGATATGTTAAATAATTGCACAAATAATCTCAAATGAGGATACATTATTCAGAAGCTAGATAAGTACTTTAACTATGATACTTACTCCAGCTGTATTTAACGCAGCACCATAACCAGTAGATATTCCACAACCCAGTAAACATACTTTATCTAATGGAGCATTAACATCTACCTGCAATATGTAATATTAATTTTCTCTTACGATTTATTTATGTCTACTGTACAATATATATAATAATATAACCCATTGTTAACTTTTTTTTAATAATCTACCTCTGGGTAATTACATGTATCTTACCATTTTTGACAAATTAGATTTCTCAATTAATACCTAGTGAATTTAAAAGATATTTCACTTCAAAAAGCATAATGATTACACATATTAGCACACATCTCGAGTTATTGAGGAATACACTTATAAAATGTGATCCCAACAAGCTTTTGCCTTGAAACACAGCCGTGTGTGGATTACTTTGTAATAAAACTAATGCCTTCAAATTAGTTCTACAAGTAATATGGTGCAGTTAGAGACATTTTGCAGCTTGTTAAACAATGTTTTTAATTCAGTGATAAGCACATGAGCCAGGGAACATTATAATATGGTGAATGTTTACCTTACTAACAGACACTTCTGCTACAACTGTATATTCACTAAAAGTACTGGTGCCCATAAAATGAAATAACTCTTTTCCTTTACATCTAAATCTTGATGTCCCATCAGGCATTACACCTTTACCTTGTGTAGCCCTTAAAAAAACAAAGAGACAAAGTGAAAGTAATAGATATGGTTATACTGTCCCCTCCACAATTTTTTTGTCATCGAGTCATTGACCCTTTAGATCTACTCATTGCCTACTTTGGAAAACACTGCTCATAGAGTGTCCACATAAAATTGGGGAGGTCAAATGCTAGACCATTAAATGACCACTTGACATAAACTAGGTCATTTCAGGACTAATATATGGTTTTAATTTTATTTCAATAATTCGCTTGGATGTAGGGATCTTTAGCAGTGGGAGGAAACTGGAGGACCTGGAGAAAACCCATTGAGGTTGGACAGAGACCCTTACTATTTGTCATGTACAACTGGGGATTCGAAAACACGCCAGTTGATTCAGTGACAGGCTTTATGATACAGCGTGCACATACTAGCCATTCGGCCATCCATCCCCGCCCATTGAAGGATGGACAGATAGGGGTAACAAGATATGGCTGTATATACAACAGCATAGATATTCTTTGAATGGCATTTAGTAATTGGAACATAATCAAATAACACACTTTTAATTGTTTGTGTTATTTGAACAGCATAGATAGTTTGGATCACGGTAACTGTGCTCAACATTGTGAAAGTTGCTTGGTGATTTTTTTAGTTTTTTATTTATAACTTACCTAATTTTTGAGCAAAGATTAGTTTTTGGACTCCTGCAGAATTTGCAGTCATAGCATTGCGGTATATACAGTGGCACAACATGGTCACCTGAAAGATATACAAAATAAACAAGATATCAACCTAGTTATCAGTCCAATTTTTCTGTTACACTGCTAATAGACAATCTTCTTAAATTTACATGTTATTTAATTCACAGAACATTTGTGGAAAATTCAAACATTCATTGGCATTTGATTTGAGTACTCAAACTCATTTTTATCAATGGATACCTTTGAGAAATCTGGATTGCTCCTAGGAAAACTTGGTGAAAGCATGTATGTTCAATTGGAAGGAAAAGAATACAAACCTGGTTGTACAGATGTGACTCCGTCACCAATACTTTCTACTATACCACCACCTTCGTGTCCTAATACAACAGGAAAAATTCCTTCAGGGTCAAACCCATCTAGAGTATACGCATCTGTATGACAAACTCCTGTAGCCAGAATCTTGATTCTAACTTCACCAGCTTTTGGTGGGTCAACTTCAATTGTTTCCAGAACTAATGGTTTCTTTGCCTCCCATGCTACAGCAGCTTTACAGGTAATTGTCTGTAATATATAAAATAAAATGATAGATCCTCAATGGGGAGGAGCAAATAGTTGTATCAAAAGGTCTGTCATTGAGTCAACTGGCGTGGTTTTTGCTTCCCCGATTTTACATGAAGGCAAGAAGTAGTATAGTCGCCCGTCCAGCGCAAGTCAATTATTGAGATTAAATTGAAGCATACGTTAGTCTTGAGTTTGTGTTTCCTCCCACTGCTAAAGACCACTATGTGCAAGTGAATTACTGAAAAAAAAAAAAAGGAACCGTACATAAGTACATAGTTTGTGTTGATTGGACATTAAATCCCAGAAAACATAACCGGTGTAATGAATGCAATTGTTATGAAAAAAAACTATGAAATTAGAAATGTAAAATAGATATTACATTATAAGTTTAGACCAGCAATAAATAGTTTGATTACTACAAATATCCACAATTAAAAACATCACACATCAGCAAATTACCAAGAAGTGGGGTTTAGCATCTTACTTTTGTACACCAACCAGCCTAATAATATCTAATAACTGGACATTGGCAGTGCATCCTAGACACTACCTACTCTTACTTTAATTTCAAACTGCCTGTGGTATACGCTTACATATGATCTCATCCAAGAAAAATTTATGTTCTCTTAGTTTGGGTGTCCTGGTAACTGACAATTATGATACCTTTGCCCTGGACATACTGTAAGGCCTCCACAGCGCCCGGTTCCCTGACAGACTGCTCCCAACCCAATATACATAACTTATATATTATGTATACCCTGAGCTGACATAAAATATAAATTGAATAGTTGAAAAATCCTGAAGGATGTCCAGTCTGTGAATAACAAGGAAGGAAGAATGCACACTGTTCTACACTTTCATTGGACTACTCATGCATGGACCTTATAATCACTTTATTTATGACACAGAGACAATTACTGTCAATAGATTTAAAGGGGTCATCCCGATTTTTACAGTGTCTCACTCTCAAAAAAAACATTTTGTCACATTTTGTGTACATATGAAATTTAAGCGTCAAAATATAGAGGAATGATGTACATTGTATTTATTTACCTTGTCACAAAATTTCTGCTCAATGGCTTTTAAAGTCCCAATAGCATATTTTTAAGTTATATTTTTAAAATGTATTAAAATAAAACCCTAAAAAAATAGATTGTACCTATATACAGTCCTACCTTGTTAAAGAATAATCCTATTAATCCTATAATTCACTATATTGCCAGATGAGAAATTGGCAAAAATATCATTTTCAACTTCAAATTCAAACCTTTGAAGATGGCTGTCCATGGAGAGGAATGGGGAAACAAGGGAGGTAATTGGGTTACTATTTCCTCAATCAGCCTGTGTCAGCCATTTTAATGCCTTTTAAATTTTGCCCATGATCGTATAATAATAGTGAGTTGACAACCTTTTGAGAAAAAGACATAGAAATAATTATGTTTTGACTTTCTTAGAAAATATGAAATTGGAACTTTAACACAAAATTAAGCAGAATTAATCTCCAAAATCGAGATTGGCTCTTTAAAGACCACATCAAATGATTCAGAAAATTTTTATGTACGGGTACTCAATAGTTACAAAATCCATTTTAGGGCAAGATCAAATTAATCTGATAAAAATTAATTCAGATATTTACGTTTTAGTATCCGACTGCCAAAAACGGTTTTCAAATTTTCAATTACAACCTTAATCCGGTTGATTGGCTGGTGACGTCACAGGCACTACACATAGTATACACATCATCTACACAATATATCACTGCCCATGCAATATCTCACTGTATATACACACACAGCCAGTTGACACGTGTGTATTTGTCGGTCCAATAAACATTTGACTGAGCGCTGTAATCATTAACCCGTAATTATTTACATGTAAGCTACATATCACTATATCAGTCAAAGCATTTTCAAAAGCCGACCTTTCTCGTCTTGAGTTGTAATAGATTATATATTGTGACAAGGATATTACCGAGTGTATTTCAAGATGCCATATTACCGTTGTGTTATTGAGAGTTGTGGAAATTCCAGCAAGGTAAAGGGGAATAATGTACCGGTGTTTCATAAATTTCCCAAGGATGAAATCGTACAGAAACAGTGGAATGCGTTTGTAAACAATTCAAATCCTGATTGGCAACCTACAGTCACAACAGCGATATGCAGTGAACATTTTACGAACGATTGCTTAATTATCTATAGGCCTACACACCCAGCATGTGTATTTATTGACGCCTGACTGATTCCTTAACCCCGCTAATTAAATAAAACAATTGACTACCGAATAATTTGTTTTGTAATACAATCTACCATCGTGTGCAGTCCAAACGATTCGTCAGTATTGTGGTTCTAATTTAGAAGGGTAATTATCATTTATTGTTACATCGGCCAGATCAATTTGTAATAATGAATATCAAATACACTTGATCAAATGTGGAGTTCCTGGCGCCGTTTGGTGAGTGATTAAACTGTCAATTCAATTGTAAAATACTTGTATTATTTATAAAAAAAAAGTTATCCTTATCTTATCACAAACGTATATCATCGAATGATTTAATTTAGATGTTGTTTAAACACCAATCAACAAATAATACAAGGCTACTTTATTACAAAAACATCGGTGAGCAAAGAAAAAGATAATTACCTAATCAGCATTCTTAATTACTTTATGACCCAATCACTGTTCAAATTTAGTCTGATTGATTAATGACAGTTATTAACAACACTACATTTGCGATACACATACAGAGTTAGGTGACCCTTCTCAATCTGTTAATTCTAACGTCTATTGAGATATTTTTTCGTATTTCATTTTTTGCAATTCGCAAGCAGAAAGAAAGGCGTTATATGTCGATAATGGATCGTCATTTACAAATCGCATTTCAATCATGTTTTACGTTTATGATATATTTTGCGTGACCACATCTTTAACTCCTATACTCTTTTACTCGGGGAAATTTGTACCACAATACCCTTCTGACGAAAATGTATCTCGAATAGTTCGGAGTGTATGACATCGGTGCCATGAGAAAATGAACGACCGTACATTATGAAACAAATTCTAAATTAGAACGACGATACTCTTCTCACGAAAATGTATCTCGAATCATTTGGACTGCGCACGATGGTAGATTGTATTAAAATCGCTGCCCTGAGTAAACAGAACGACCGTATATAATGAAACGATTCTAAATTCAAACAATAAACTTCTGACGAAAATGCATCTCGAGTTTATTAAAATTGCTGCCGTGAGAAAACAGAACGATCGTACATTATGAAACAAATTCTAAATTGGATCTTGAATTAAAATGAATTATAAAACAAATTATTCGTAGTCAATTGTTTTATTTAATTAGGGGGATTAAGGAATCAGTCAGGCGTTAATGAATACACACGCCGGCTGTATATAGGTAATTAAGGAATAAACATCTGATTATGCATTCAGTCACTGTGACGTCACTGGCGTAGGAGGGGATTAAGAGTGTTTTCAATAATTGGCAAAGTCGTTTTACGGGAGATAGGCCTAGCTGAATTAATTTTAGTCGGATTGACGTCAATTTGCTGTAAAGTGGATAAAATAATCATTGACTGCTCACCATAGAGAAATTTTCAAGGCCATTTTATGTGCACTTTAACTTTAACAAACTTACTTAAGTTACTTAGGCACCTGGTAGTCTAACAATATACATACAACATTTAAAATGCATGTCTAAATGAATATGATATTATACCCCAATATTTACCTTTCCAACCGTTTCCGCCATAGTTAACGCCTGTTGCACGTGCTCAGAAAAGTCGTGTACAGTGACTTGTATTTCATAAAATACAATAGAACTAGATCAAACCCGTCAAAGATAAAAATTTATCTTTCTTATGATGAAGTTACAAGTTCTAGTGAACTGAGAAAGATGATGCCACTCGGAAAAACGAGCCTAATGTGTAAGGTCTGTTTGTTTGCCAGTGCTCGGATTTAATCATCATGTAGTATGGTACAATGCGCCCAATGTGTCTATGAATTATTTAATATTCTTCATATTTATTTTTATTCTTGCTAAAGCTAACAGAAATCGCAAATTATAATACGCATGCGTTAAGATCAGCCTTCGTTGCAGTTTCGCCGATCCAGACCAACAGTTCGAACATGACTTGGGTGACCGAGACTAGCATGGAGGTTGTTTTGAAACAACGGAACGTCAAACTTATCTCAAAGAAGTGAAAGCTGTTTCACAAATTGAAGCATCATTGCCATCATGCACTTTTATTAGTGAAGAAGTCAGGTATCTAATTATTACATCTTTTCACAGAAGAATTTTATAGAATTGGGCTCGATTACAGTAATCAGCCTCACCACGTACAGTGTTACCACTTTACACACAGGAACTGGTTGAAATTGATGTTCTGTTTTGACATGTTTAGTCAATATAATATATTAGTGACATTAGTGACAGAAGGATCAATTGTTTAAGTGATTGAGTTTAATTTGTTATTCATATCTGATCGTTTATATTAATATTCTGTGACATTCTAGGGCTTAATTTACGTAACATGAAATGTTTTTTTTAGGATTTCCTGTTTGAAATTGAAAGATTGAAAGTATCTACTGTCTGTCCCATGCATGGTAAATAATAAACGGATTTCTTCGATTATGAAGAAACTACTTAACTTAACTATTATAAACTTAACTGTGTGTTTGAAATAAACTCCGGTTGAATAAAATCCATTGCACAATTAAATATCCAAACGAATGAAAAAGTTCTCTCTTCAAAAATTTGACTTGTTAACTTATATTTTCTACCAAGTGGAAGACAAATTGGTTAAATTTTGACAGAGCTTTTGACAAAGTAGTGTTACTATGAAAACAAACTGCGATTGTTTCGATCGTTTGAGTTTGGGTGACGAAAAATATTAACTAAGTGCAATTACATAGAAGATTTATATTGAAACCATTGATGGCCAGCCAGTCTACCAAATTTTATTCACAATGAAAATATCAATGACTGCACAGATACTCTTAAAAATAAAGTCGTATTTAAGCTAAACATTCCCTATCTACTTTATATTATAAATAATTATAAGAAACAACATGAAGCTCACGACCGAAGTTTCTGAGTACATAGTACATTTAATATCATTTTTTAAAAGAAACGATAACCGTTTTAACAACATATACCAGCTTGTTGTGGCAGTTTTGTTGGTTGCCATAAAACCTCGCGAGATGCGTACCTTTACTTCAAGGTTCGACAGTTTTGATCGCAGCAGTAATGCCGGAAACTATCCACAGTCTGTATAGAAAGGGCCAATATGTAAGTACAATGGTTTATATTACCAGTTTTGTGTTACTATTGGAGGCGTTTAACTGTTCTATAAAATTTGAAATTAAAACCGCGAATAATATTTTACAATTGATCCATTTCAATCAATATTCATGTTTTTTTCCTGACGTGAAAATATGCAGCGCAACTCTCTAATATTTAGGACAAGACATAAGGAACAATTTATAATCGCTTCACAAGTTGTGTATTCATACTATTTCAAAAGAAAATGTATAAACTTTGCAGTGATTTTACTAGAATTTAAAAAGATGGTAATGACATAAAGAGATATGTGCCGAACACCCAAACTCAATAGCGAGCCGAGGCTAATACCATGAATTGTCATAAATGTGTCGTGAATGTGCCGTAAAATGTTTCGATGTAGCATGCTGTTACCCCTTTATAAGAAACGATATCTCCAGAGTGACGTAATAAGCCTCCATTTTGGTATTGCCCTATGTCAAAAGTTTGTGGGAGTCAATTTTTCAAGAAAGAACTTTTTTATTTGTTTGGATATTTAATTGTGCAATGGATTTTATTTAACCGGAGTTTATTTCAAACACACATGTAAATTTATAATAACCAAAGTTAAGTAGTTTCTTCTTAATCGAAGAAATCCGTTCATTATTTATCATTGGACCGACAATAATTCAAGTATGAATTGTTATTTGTATTGTATTGGGTCTGCTCTCTACTTCATTAGTGACGCATGCTATACACTAGAAATGGTTCCACTACTGACATCTTCTGCCTTACTTACAGACCTCCTTTGCACAAGTTTTTTTTAGTCAAATAACTACAAAAATGTTACTAGCCTATACCTCCCTTAATTTACAAATAAACTGAAACAAAACATAGCTTAAAGGGACAATAACATTCTTGCTGGCTTGGTAACTCCAGAAAATATATAATACCCTTATTCTAAGTACTAGATGTTTAAGTGTCCTACCTGTTGTGTAAATTATCCATTACAGCCTATTTTACTTGTCCAGAGGGTTCGAAAATATTCTAAAATCCAAGTCACCTATGAAAAGGTTTACGTTAGACTTTTCAAATCAATTGGTTGATTTTTTCCAATTTTTTAAATTAGGTGTGTTAAGATGAAATTTATATCATCATTTAATTGGAATATTCTAAAATAATATGATTTGTTGACCAAAATGAAGATTGGGACATATTTTTCAGTTACAACAAGGATGTTATTGGGGCTTTAACATATAATAAATCCATTCCCATTGAATTAAATGTGAAGTGCATGATTATATGACTTGATGAAACCTAACTGCTATGCGAAATTTCGACTGTCATGATGGCTTGCGTAATATGTCATTACAAGAAACATTGTGGTTCTAAGGTTAATTAGGAATCCTCACCATCTACATGTATGTTTCACCATGTTTCTGCTTGAATCGCCAAATGAAAGGAATCATTACTTTAGACGTCTGACACAAATTTATAAAAATCCAATACTATTTACATGTAGATACAAAAACATAAACAAACATTCATTTGAATTGGTCCGCCATTATCAAATGAAAATTTGTGCTGTACATACATCAATTAATGGACAAAACTTGGTATTTGATAGGACTAGAGTTTTTTTTATGCACACTTATTACAAAATAGAAGAATCATGGTGAAAAATAGACGGTAAGGATTCCAAAATAGCCTATGAACCAAGATGGGAGAAAAGCGTTATTTCCACATTAATTGTGTATAGCATGCGTCAGTAACGAAGTAGAGAGCAGAGCAGATACAATTCGGACTTGTTGGAAATGAAGCCCATGAAAGAGTAAACAAAAGGCCTCCACTAGAACAAATTGAGCAGTGGATACTTGATAAATAAATTAAACACTATGATTTTGAATCTAAGTGAGACTGGATATATATATGTTTTGTTTGCTTTATTTATGAAATACAATTGTATCTGCACATGTCACTAATAGTAGTAGGCTACGGATAAGAGTCTGAATATTTTTTATTTTGACCTGTCAACATTAATTTAACCTTGTGTACTTTTTTCTTTTCAATAGGTTCATATTTCTTCTGAAATTTTGAACAGTCATTCATTTAGTCAGTATGGAAAGTCAAACTATGACCAGTGAACAGCTTGACACTGAGTTTGACAAAATTCTAGTAGATATGAAACCATATGTTTTAAAACTGCCAGAAAAAAAGGGTAAGCTTACTGATTTTATTTTATGTGAATGGTATTTTAAAGCTGTGAGCAAGTCACAGTGGCTAAGGGAGTAAGCTGTTGGCTTGCTACTAATGCTAGTCTGGAGGTTGCATGTTCTATCTTGATGTTGGCGGAGAAAATTCATTGGGATTTTCCAACATGGTTTCCCCTTTTCAGTGGTGCAGGATGGAGGGTCGAATAGCGACAGTTGTCTAGTTGCTTGGATGGTACAAAAAACCAAGGCCCAGTGTACACATTGGCATGCACATGAAAGTTCCCTTGGCAGTTTTAATTTGATAATTTGATCTAAAAGTTGGCCTAGCGCACTGTGTGGCGTATGCCCAGGGTTGGGATGGCCTAGTGGTCTAGAGTGCTGCACTTCGACCTGTAGTTGGCCGGTGACCTCTGGCTTGTGGCTGTGGTTTTGATCCCTGGTGTGAGTGTATGTGGCATGGAGATAGGGGCTTTTTCTCAACTTTGTGGGTTTCCTCTGGGCACTCCGGTTTCCTCCCACAGGAAAGGCACGTGCGCTATAGATAAAAATGAAAAATAAGACTTGTCTGCGATATCACCTTCGGTGGAAGCAGACTTTAAACACTAAGAACAACAACAACTGTATGGCGTATGCCCGTATTCATTAGCCAAGTTGAAGCAGAACAGTAGGAAGTTAAACCCCATTTCATTTTATTTCATTAAAGGCTAGAGTTGTGAGCTTAAACTTAAATTGGGGTAGTTGGGATGGCCTAGTGGACTAGAGTGCTGCGCTTCGACCTCTAGCAGGCCGGTCACCGCTGGCTTGCGGCTGTGGTTTTGAGCCCTGGTGTGAGCATATGTGGCATGGAGATAGGGGCGCCTTCTCAACCTCATGGGTTTCCTCTGGGCACTCCGGTTTCCTCCCACTGCTAAAGACCCCTATGTGCAAGTGAACTATTGAAATAAAATGAAACCATATGTTAGTCTCAAAATGATCTGGTTTGTGTCGAGTGGACGTTAAACCCCATTTCTCTCTCTCTCTTTAAACTTAAATTAACCAAGAGACACAAGTATGATATATTTGAATGGCTAGTCATGTAATAAAGATAGGTTTAAGTATTAATATTGTAGCTAATGATCAGATGTCAATCTACAGGGTAATCATTTATTTGTCTAACAGATTAACTAAACCAAGAGATTAACTAATGAACAGAGGTATCATAGATTTCACATGGTATTTATTGATATAAGTGGTTATGAACCATGAGCCTTTTTAATAAAAATCCATGTAACTCTTCAACTGCTGAACTGATTAAGTCATTGTCTCTTTCATACTTATATTTAGATCGTCAAAGATGTGCAGTCTGGATAAAAAAGTTGTGTGAACCACCATCGTCTGGATTATCCAGCAGGTATTTTGACTTAAATAATTCTT
Source organism: Patella caerulea (assembly GCA_036850965.1). Classification (NCBI taxonomy): domain Eukaryota; kingdom Metazoa; phylum Mollusca; class Gastropoda; family Patellidae; genus Patella; species Patella caerulea. The sequence goes on along the minus strand of JAZGQO010000004.1, from coordinate 16,041,351 downwards.
TACTTTTGTGAAGGCTCTCACTTTACTTAAAACTTTAAAGTCATTAATTCCACAGAGTAATATCTGTAAGTCCGATTCAAGAAAATGTCTTTCAAAAATTAAACTTTGTCTTCAATTTTTTCATGCTAATTGTTGTATTTTTCTTAAATATATTATCAGCTAAAGTGTATTGAATGAAATTATATTTCAGAAAAAATCGTAATCTTTATTCACAACTGATGTTAAGAATGCTTCGAAGAGGAACTTTAGAGTCACCATTTGATTTAAAACCTGAAGAAGGAAATTTGCCAACATTACCTACTTATATGGTAAATTTTAAATCAGTTACCGGTATTGCAAATCTTAAGTGCTAGTTTCCTGAATAGCACGGCCATTTATGTTTCAGTAAGCTTTGCTGAAATATCAGCTTTCTAACCTTTGAGGCATTTTCTTATTGTCAAGGAATTATGACATATGTCTGCAACCATAGCTGCATAAGTCAACTTAATCATTCACATGGCTGAAAAATATCTTTATTTTAAAAAAAAGTATGGTGGGTAGTCTTAGTTTGCTTTGATGGTTTTATTTGCATCAAGTGCAGTGATTGGTGGAATTAATAAGCTATGCATGTATGTTAACAAGCTGCATTCGCACGATAATATTTGACAGTGACCTATTACCTATGATGTAATACCTTGACATCATTATAGATAATAAATGGTAATTTAGTTTTTAATGAAAATTGGACTTTCTAGTGATTATTTACTAGCTAACACATTAGAGTAGTGCCATTTTATTCTTTTAGTTTTGAGTAGACCTTATTAGTAATGCTGATTAGTAAATTTAATGACTTAACATTTCTAAACTCTAACAATTGGAATTTTTTTTCAGTCAATATATTTTGACGATCCTATGAATTTAGAAGAGGTATGTATTTCTGTGTAATGAGTGTTTTAATAATTTCTTGTTTTTTGGTATTAATCATTAACATTATGTGGCTAAGCCCCACTGCAAAATATTTTGGTTTCTTCCAATTTTATTTTATTAATTTCTATGTGTTGAAATGTGGTTGTATCATGTCGCCTGTTCGGTGTCCACTATGTGGAGGCTAATGTCAAAATTGATTGATATTAAGTTTATCCATAGTGTTTAAGGTAATGCGACGAATAATCCGTCTGATTTTTAGTGATTTCTTACAATTACTACCAGAGTTATGGTCCTTAAAGCCCCAATAACACTCTTGTTGTAACTGAATAATATGTCTCAATCTTCATTCTGGTCAACAAATCATATTATTTTACAATATTCCAATTAAATGATGATATAAATTTCATCTTAACACACCTATTGGATAAATTCAACCAATTGATTTGAAAAGTCTAACGTAAACCTTTTCAAATGTGACTTGGATTTTAAAATATTTTCGAACCCTCTGGACAAGTAAAATAGGTTGTAATGGATAATTTACACAACAGGTAGGACACTTAAACATCTAGTACTTAGAATAAGGGTATTATTTATTTTCTCGAGCTACCAAGCCAGCAAGAATGTTATTGTCCCTTTAATCACTTTGAAAAATTTTGTGGTTGCTCTAGATATGAAAGTGGATGTCCTATTTAACTTTGGATTTATATACAATGTATAAGGACTTGAAATGAAGGAGCCTATTGACTTTCAACTATTTCTGATAATTACTGACCCATGCTCTAGAGGCAAAAGCTAATGTCCGATGGACTTGAAATTTATACGCAGTGTTTAAGGTCATTAGACGATTTCCGATAATTACTGCAAGAGTTATGGTCCTTGATCACTTTGAAATATCTTGTAGACACTGGAAAAGATAATGTCCGATCGACTTTAAATTTATACAAAGGTCATAAGACGAAAAAGCCTATTTATTGTTAATGATATCTGACAATTACTTAATGTGATTTGTTATTGCTGGTCAGATTTTCATATGTTGTAAATGTTCCCATTTATGACAAAAGAAAAATATGCAACAACCCTTTTTGACTGCCCAGATGACTTAGCTGCTGTGGGTGTATGTTTCATTGCCTGGCAACCTATCTTTTTGTTTAATGTGCTCTTGAAATATACAAGGGAATTTAGATCATGTTGGATTGGGTGTCTTATAGGTGAACTTTAACCGAATGACATTAACTTATAATTTGATTCTGTTATGTTCTTTGCCTGTATCTTGAAATAGTTCTATGCACATGTGACATACAGTTTGAGTAACTTTTGTTTATATCAAACCGACCACAATTTAGTTAAAATATTCTTCCAGAATCAACTGTTGCGAAGAAAAATCAAAAGAAATATTTCAGTCCCATTGGCATTTATTGGTTTTCTTGTCAGTAAAATGGTCTATTTAATCCATGATTGATATTTATGCTATCTTGTTTTTCAGGATAAAACACCAGACTGGGTATCAGGAGAACTGACTCATTCTGTTGGATCATCATTATTTCATAAATCAGCATTCTGGGAACCAACTGCTACCTCAACATTTCTAACTAGTCGTGATATCAAACAAAGGTTTTATGCTGTTTTCTACTCTCCTAGGCGAAGGCATGGAAATCAATCTTTACTTAGCATGCTAAGTTGAAGAAGTTCATTTCAGTGATTGTGCATGGTGTTCAAAGATTTGTTTTATTATTTTGTTCAAGTTGAAATGAAATTTACACAGTCACAACTGATCATCTTTATTTGATCCATGTCCATGTTCAATATCTCATAATTATGAAATTTACATTTGAATACTTTGGTTGGACTGTCTAGACTTGCATGAGCTCATCGAAGTCACACAATTTTAGGAAACTCATGCCTATGCTTATATCAAGATATGAAGTATATTTTCTTAAGAAACAGATTGTCATAGTAAAGTGATTTCTTCATTCATTAGTTATTATCAATAAAAAAAAAAAGGGATAAAAAAAAAATCATTTGTCAATTCTTTTCTGATTAATATTACCTATACTGATCTAATCGGTAAATGTATTGTATTACAGATCAACCAATAGTCTTGGTGTTTCATCATTAGATAGCCATCACCATTTATCATTACCAAATAGAGATGAACAATCTCTGCCATTTGCTCTGGTAATATATTAACATTCAATTTTTTACCGGTCGTCCCTTTTTAATAAATCCATTTCTTCTATTAAGACAGGCAGTTGAGTGACTTACATGTTTGCTATAGATATAAGGGTGTGTCATTTAATTATAAGTAGTTCATTAGTATGTGACAAAAGTTTATGAGTAGAATGTTTAAGAATTATACATCTGTATGTGGCAAGGAGTAGTGTTGTCTTTTGATCCTATGACCTCACACATTTGTTTAAGCAATCAGCATTGATATTTCTAGTGGATTACCCACATTTCTGTGCAACTCACAGGCTCACACCTAAATCTCACCGTAACAGATCTTTTCATGGCTAATATCTCACTTCAATGATGAAAACTCTTCCAGATTCTACTGTACTAAAGACAAATAAAACAAATATTGAACTATTAAAAATGAAATGAAACAGGATCTGTTATACTCACATTGTCTCTTTGAAATAATTTGAGCTAAATTAATAGTAGACCTATGTATTTATTGGTAGAATGTATTGTATATTAGTATCTTTCAACAGGATGATTTGTGTCTTGATACAAAATCTTCACCAACACATTCCCCGTTAAATAGAGAACAACGAAAATTTGGTGAGTTACATTCAAGACAATTAGCAACTTCATAAGGACAACTGTGAATTTACTTGGGAAATTTTCAGTCTGTGTTTATTTTGATACCAGTAGTTGCAAATGTGGATTATTTTAGTGAAGAAGTTAAAATATCTTATGGATGATGCTGTACAAGTCAAAAATGTACTTTCTATTTCTTTTTATTATAGATGTTAGACCAAGAAGTAAGTCACCTACCAGAAGAAATATTACTCAGGTGAACTCATTTATAACTACATTAATTGCAAGTGCATTTGAACACACCCCAATTTAAAATTCTAAATGTTTCATATCACCATCAGGATTGGTGTAAAGAAAAAAACTCCTGGATATGCTTTATATTTGGTGCTGCATTTTTACATGCATGTGCTTTGAACAGTCTGTTAATGATTTAATATGTTATTTTAGGTAAATGATAGTGATTGGTCAAGACCATATAGTCATCATAGTCATGTTACATCTACACTTTATCCAAAAGGTGAGCAACTTGCTTCGTCATATCACAAAAAAAAACCCAAACAATTTTTGTGATTCCTTCTAAATAATATAATAATGATATGTTTATAACTTGTTGTTTTTTTAGTTACCCCCTATCCTGATGAACAATTTTCATTACATACATCAGAGGTAAGAAATAAGTGTAGATTTTAATGATTTTGTTTTCTGAAGTTTTTCATTTTCTTAATGTTATCAATATTTTGTTACATAAATCGTTATTTGATTCCCCTATTGGTTTACCGAATGGGAATAAAGGTTTTCATTTATCTTTGATATATTTGATTGAAATTTGATACACAGATGTATATGGCAGAGTTACAGATTCTGTTCTTGTTTCATGGGATTCCATAAATAATTGAGTTAAATATGCTGCTTTGTAGACTTAGATAAAGTCTGAGATGTTCGATTGGTACACTGTTTTACAGAACAATTTGTAAAAATTCAGTTACATACTTAATTTATTTCATTAATATGTATTTGGATTATATATACACAGAAATGTATTTGCACAATTAATCTCTTATAAATGCATGCATTGCAAAGTTTTTAGGAGTCGGTAGATATGTTTTGTTTCACAATGCTTTTTATCAAGTAAATAAACTCTTATATACTTTTATTATCCTTTTATAGATCGAGACAAGGATTAAGATGTTAGAAGCTAATTTCCATGAAGAAAAAGTTAGATTAAAACAAAAGCATGATAGCTATGTTCAGAAGGTAAATTTTATTAAGTTATTGTGGCTTTATTACAATCAAAAGTAAGATTTTAGAATTTCAAAAGTAAAGGCCTGATCACACCAACGATTATGTCAGTCTGATTATTGTGTGCTACTGGTAGACAGCCATTGTCAGCAAACCATTGGTGTTTACAAGATCTATTTTGTGTCGAAAACAATTAGATTTTGACGAAAATAAATGGGGATATTTGTCTCTCTCCATGCAAGCTTCCTGAAAGTTTTAGAGAAATCTGATGAAACACTGGCTTATATTGTGCTAAAATTTTTAATCCGATTTTGACGAAAAGAAATAGGGAACCTTCATCTTATAAAACAAGTTTCCTGAAAGTTTTAGAAAAAACTGTGGTATCTGTTGCACTGACAAGAAGTGTGCACAGTTTTACTAAAAAGGAGCATAATTCTAAAAATATTGATCCAATTTGTTGTACAGGTAATACAAGTTTCCTAAAAATTATTAAAAAGATCTGGTAAAAACTGTAGCCTCTATTGCTGACAAGAAAGTGTTGAGAGACTGAAAGGGTGGATATTTTATAATGTGCTTCTTTGTATCTGTACTATATATGTATATTTGAATTAAATAAGAATAGCTGATTAATTTATTTGAAATAAGCCAACACAAAGAAAAATATTACCATGAAACATGTGGACATGGTTTATTAAAGGCTCCACAAAACGATATCACATTAGTTGCACTTACGGTTCTTTGATATTTATCGTTTTCATAAAGGTAATATATTTTTGAAAAAATTAGAAATGACAACGATCAAAGCAGGATAGTTAAAGCTGATTAGCCAATAATCCTGATGTTATTGTAAATTGTGCAAAGAAATCTTACATCAACATTAAAATGTAGGCATGAAAAACAATATTTGGTTTATATATGTAATAAATTATTCTTCAGGTTATCGATAGGAAAAATTTAGAGGTAGAAGATCTTAAATCAGAATATAATGAAAAAGTAAAAGAATTAGAAGATGTGGTAGCAAAACTAGATAAAAAAGGTAAATACAGCAACAATATAATTGTTTTCTTGGTGAATTCTTGAAAAGAAAACACATTTTTTTATCTTGTTAATTTATCTTCTTAATTTAGTTAAATTTTACTGAAAGATCAATCAGACTCTAGTAAAAATTCAACAATTATTAATATCTCTAGAACTGATCTTATGATGTTAAAAGCTCTCGGAAATGAATTATTTTTTTAATCATACATTTAAATGAAGTTTGTCAAACAAAAATTGGTTAATAGAATTAATGTGATAAATCAAAGGATTTGAGAAATGATAATCACATGTTTGTGTTGTAACATTTAGTACAAACTGTTGTCAAAGAATCCAATATGGTGAGAGAATCCAAAGAAAAACAGGTGTCAGAATTAAAGAAAATGGTGGAAGACACTGAACAATCAAAAAAACTTCAATATGAAAAAAAGGTAAACATAATCTTGGGAACTTTACTGAATTGTTGATTGATATATGAAGTATTTAACCACAGAATAGGGACAATTAATTCATTTTTACAAGTTTAATTTATATTTACCAGAAATCTGGAATTTTGATTCTGAGGAATCCAGTACATTTCCATCTGCATCTACAATGTAATGTTTTATATATGTGAATATGTAATGGCGTTTTATCATGTATAATATCTACTTTGTGTAAATCAAATATGATAACAATACTATATTTTTTATAGCTTCATGATTTGTTACATGAATTTGAACAAGAAAAGTTTGAAATGCAGAGTCATCACTCTAGAAATGTACAAGAAGTGTTGGAGGAAACTGATGTAAAGTTGCGACGAATGGAGAAGGAATATGGTCAACAAACCACTTCAACGGTAATTTATTTTCCTTCTAATTAAAAAAAACCCTGAACTTTTGAAATAATAGGCATAATTTAATATTGCAATTTCTTCAAAGTCTCTAAAATCACTTGCAAACTACAATATTGTGAAAGACTAATCTGTAATAGTAATATCAGTCAAAAAATAGTTCAGTTCCTTTCCTTATTTACAAAGGTATTTCAAATTCATCAATCTATTTTGCCGGTTATTTCACGTGTTGGCCAGAAAATTTAATGATAGACCTGTTTTAAATCTGATTGAATCCTAGTCAAAACATTATCTAGCGTTGGTATTCTGATTTTGTTTTCTTAATTAAACGTTAAAAATATCCGGTATTAATTAATCTAGAGTGCATATTATAGTGGATTAAGTCAATTAGCCAAAACTACAAATGACGCATCATCACTTTAATTGTACAACTTCAAGACTTATATTTATATACTAAATAATGATATTTTACAGTCTAACATTATTAAAGAATTAGAAAATCGTGTTCAGATGTTAACAACAGAGGTTGATAATACAGTCAAACAACGAGTAATTATAGAAAAAGAGAAAAATGAATTACAGATAAAAGTTGATAGATTATCAGCAAATTTAGAAGACTCTAAAGACAGGTAAAACATAAGAGCTTTCAGAATGGGTAGCCTGAGAATTTCCAACATTTTTTGGTTTTGATATGTATTTCAGACCTGACTTTCCTATAGTGTATACAGAACACTATAAAGGTGTGTCTGATTTTCAGTGAAATGGGCAAGAAAAAATGCAATTTGTAAACAAATTGGTAGAAATAGTAGGTGTATTCAGATAATGTATGCTTACTCATCTTCCTTTTTAGAACATTTCAAATTTGAGTGTTGTTAGCTTTTGTCTTTTATTTCCTTTATATTGCATACTTCTTTCAGATTCCGTCATTTAGATAGTGAATATAAACATTTAATAGACACACACAAACAAGAAGTAAGGAGTTTAAAAAGTAAAACGGAAGCTAGTTTACAGTATATAAAACAAGAACAAAGTTTATCATCATCAAAGGTAATCAACCGATCATAATTGGCTACGATTGAGCCATGTCTTCTGTGATAGCACTACCAGGAAAATAGGGGGTGTGAGGCCCCTCTGTTTAATTTTCCACAAATCATTTCTTAATGTCAAATTGACACACAAGTCTTATTGTTTTATTGTGTTTGTCTATATAAATCATTTCTATCTGGCACTAAGTAATGTAGTGTTTCAATCCAACCTAATATTATTTTTCTGGGTAAGCAATACACAGTATTATGATATCTGTCAAGACAAGATTATAAACTTTAACACACACTCTCTGATGATTTATAACAACATTGGGGATTGGTCAGTCATTAAGAATCTCCATTGATTAACCAGTTAGTGAAGACTATTTTGTAATGGTTTTTAAATTTTATATAAATATGGTATATTTTAGAATACAGAGGCAATATCTGAGTTAGAACAAAATGTTGAACAGCTCAAGAAAACATTAAAAGATACTGAGGAATCAAATCACAGACAATTAAGGGTAGATAATATTATTAAGACATTTCTCAAATTATCTATCTTATAAAAATTGTTAATCTATCGATGAATATTTTTTTTCCTCATGATGAAGTTATGATAAAATTAGCTTACATTATAATCTATAATTTCATGTGGGGGTTGGTTCACTGACCAAATGGTTAATGTATGCGCTTTAGATCATATGGTTTGTCATTAGAGTCAAGTCAGGTGGCTCTTTGTGTGTTTTCTCCAGGTCCTTTGGTCTCCTACAATTGCTTAAGACCATTAAGCAAAAGCAACTTATTGAAATAAAATTGAACCATATGTTAGTCCTGAAATTACCTTTTTTGTGTTGAAAGATTTCTATATAATATCGTAAAAAATCTTTGACAATGGTCACTCTGTTTTTTTCTTCTTTATTGTTCATACGATACATGACAGTTGTAGTGTAGGTTTCGTGATAGTGTCAGTATTTGACAATTTTTCTGAAAAACTAAGAAAGTACGTCCCTTTAACACAAAAACAACTCTTGTACATTTTGATGGTATAAATTATTCTTTGAAATATATTGACTTAATTTTGTCTAGGAACAAGAACACACGTATCAACAAGATAAAATGCATTTAGAGAGTCTACATGATAAGCAGGTAGGTATTTTAAACATTCTCTTTTTATATTAAGACATTTTATGTCAACATATATATGATTTACTGACCAATGCCTTTATTTAAATAAATAAAATCTTTATGTGACCTTTCATTCCAAAACATGATAATGATTTAACACTAAATGCTACTGTGTGTTAACTTTTGTGTTTGTTTTGCAGATTCGGAGTCTCAAAAAGGAATTTGAACAATCAGAACAATTGTCAGAGAAAAAAATTAAAAGATTAGAAAACACACTTCAGTAAGTGAACCTTGTTTTTTTTTTTTTTTATTTCAACATCATACAAACTGTAAACATGGTTGAAACTAGTATTATCAAACAAAGCTAACTTAGGTGTTATACAATGAAAGGATAGGTCCCAATTTTCATTGGGTACGTGGAAAACAATATTGGTTTAAGAATGAAAATTCAACTGAAAAAATGAAAAGAAATAACCTCTTCACCCCGATAACTCACTTTCAATGGTTCATTAAATGTCCTGACTCCTGATATTCAAGGCTGTTCGTAATCTTTTGCAAGAGGTAAACATAAAAATGTTAAGCAAGGGTTATAGATCAGTTTATCCAGGCACAAGGTAATTGGCATGTATAAAATGTCCTATTCTTACATTGATACTATTTACTAAGTGTGTAACATGCACTAACCCTGTGTTGATGCCATTCACTAAATGATTATTAAATTTAATTTCTAGTGATAAAGAACAAGAATTAAATCGACTGAGAGAACAAAATCATGAACAAGCGGCTCAAGCTGATAGAGCTCTAGAGGAATTTAAATTACAAGTGGAAAAAAATCAAACAAGAATGCATGATGAAATGAAAGAACAGGTAGTGATTAATTAATATCAGTAATAATATCCAAACTTGTTTTCGTCTTCAATGAACAATGAAAAATATGTTTCTTTTGCTTGTGCTCAACTCGTCCTACAACTACTTTACATTGAAATTTTATGATGTAAAAGGAACATCCACGATCAAGACATTGTTTCAAAAAAAGCTTCACTTCAAGTATGTGGGGAGATAAAATGCATGTTCAGATATGTTTTCAAGTTGATGATTATTTAGGATCTCAACTATTAATTTTACTTTATGAAATTGAACACTGTACTATTATTATGAGGTTACACTGTTTTAATATTTTTAGATGAATAAAGTACAATCAGATCTACACAAATCTAAACTAAGTAGAGAGAAACAGGCTCAAGAATTTGCTCACGAATTAGAAGAGGAAAAGTTTCAGCATGATAAAGAGGTTATAATTTTAGATTATATATTTTCTAAAAGGTGTTAAAGTGCATTGTAAATCATATGATCCATCATATGCAAATTCATTATCTCAATCTCTTGAGTTGAGTTCCTTGGCTGACCCTTTTTCTTCATTTTCTCCCATTGATAAACAGTCCTGTGCAGAAGCGACTAATACCATTAAATTATACCATATGTTTGTCTGGGAAAAGACATGTTTTTGTTTGAGTGGACATTAATCTCTCTTTCTCTCTCTCTCTCTAATAATATTTTCCGAAACGTCATATAATTTTGAATTTGTTTTGTTTTCAAGTTGGCTGAAATAAAGATATTTTTTGATAATGATAAAACACAACTTCTGAGGGATTTTCACATCCAGAAAGATTATATTTTATCTGATCATGAGAAAGATTTAGATAATATAAAAGAAGCCCATAAAGCTGAATTAAATTGTTTAGAGATGAAATCACGAGAAAGACAAGACAAAGATAACAAGGTTAGTATCAGCTACAACTAATATCATACTTCAGTGTCTTGGAATCAACAATAAGTACTTGTAATGGGAACAATAGATAGCCATGTACCTTAAGAGCATTTATTGATTTTAATCATTTTTGGGCTAATATTTCTTTTATTAAAACTACATTTTTATATGCATGTACTGAATGTCTATATTTGCTTTAAGAAACTTATTGGTTGGATTATATATTTCACATTGATTTCTAGACCATGCGAGAGTTAGAAACACAACTTAGGGAATTAAGAGAAGAATTAGTACAATCCAATCAACTACGTAAACAACAACTCGTGGAACTGGGATTATTACGTGAAGAAGAAAAACAGAAGATGCAAAGAGACCATGAGTTAGAGGTAGTTATTTAATCCTTATAAACCAATATCAAATCACGTAGCTCTACCCTAGTTAATTCAAAATTGATGAAAACAACTTTGGGCTGATGATTGTTATTTGCAGTTTTCGAAAAAATTATAATTCGTCACCTTAATCCACACTAGTTCATTGATTATGAATTTATTAATAATCTGTGTATAATATCATGTACTTTAAGGCAGCTTTTATGCACCCACAAGGATATTTTGAGGGGCAATGAACATAATCCCAGCCTAAAATTTCATGTTGATATGAATAATAATACAGCGTGTTATGATTGTATCTGGTATTTTTAGATAACTAGAATGAGAACAGATAATGAACAGCAAAGATTAGAATTACAGAAAACACATAGTTCTGAGATGGAGCAAATGTTACAAAAGGTATTTCTATTTAACTATTTATGAACTTATTTTATTTTTCTAGGTTTTGATTTTAGTATCAAATTTCTTTATTTTCTAGTCACAGAAAGTTTGTAGCCTGGGGGATGACAGGAAAAAGTGTTCTATTTATTCAAATCAGCAATAGATGCTTGGCATACATGCCCCAAAAACTAACCCTTGGCAGCTGGAATTCCATTGCTGGTGTCCTATCTGGACTTGTACATACATGTAGTTTTCAATTTATTTCTTTTAACAGACAAATGAAAGATTAAAAGATCTGGAGAAAGAAAATAATGAAAAGATGAAAAATTCTACGGAGGTAACTAACAATTATCAGCATTCACATATTTTAAAATCAGTATAACCCTGACAATGTCTTTAAGTTCCACAAGAACTGAAATGTTTATGTTTCATTGAAAGTATATTAACATTATTTCTATATAATTACAAGATATCAATACACACCATAGATACTGTTTACATTTTATGCTTGGCTTTGATCTAATTGGATGTAAATTATTGATGTATTTCAGAATATATCCAGTCTTCAAACTACCATTGATCATCTTAGAACTGAAATCAAAAGGTAGAATCATTTGTTTATTTCTTATTCTATAGCTTAATAAATGTATTGCTAATAAAAATAAAACTCATTGATATAGGTTTAAACTAGTAGGGTTGCTCATCAATCAACAAATTTCTTAGAAAGTAAATGGCTTTACTATTGGCCTTATTGTCTTATATGTTTTTATTTGAAATAGAATTAAAGAAAAAGGAGACAAGAAAGTAATAGATATTGAGGGTCAACATGAAGATGAAAAGAAGGCTATAAGAAAACAGTACTCAACTAGCATGCAGGTAAATATCATATTACACATCATATCTTTCAATTATAACTGTATTAATTGGACCTGACAAAAGAAGAGTTTCCACCCTGTATCATTCACAAGAGGAAACTGTTGCAGATAATCCAAAGAAACTTTGTCTGTCAAGACTTTTGGATCAAACCTGGAATCTCTAGGTTAGTAGGTCAGCACCTTACTCACTGAACCACTACAACTACCATTAGAGAATAAATAGTTATACTATGTAAGCTTACTCTTTCGGACACCTGTTACCACTGTTTGTCGTGTATTTTGTAAACGGGGAGCAGTCCATTTGCTGATTACACTATTTTGCCTGTAACGTTTTTTTAGGACTTCGAATTCTGTCTAATAGTTTGGATTTTTCTTACTTGGTTTTATTTTATTTTTATATGTAAAGTTTTAAAAAGATATTCTGTGTCACAACCTTTATCAACAAGAGGATGACACTGCTGCTGGTGGAAACATGTTTCATTGTCTGGCAAACCCTCTTGTCCCCCTTTAATTCAAAGTATTTGAGAACTAGGAATTAGACTAATCATTTAAAATAATTGGCTTTTATATATTCATTAAAAAAAAATGTTTCAGAAAATTTCTCAAGAATTAGATGTTCAGAGAAAGAAGGTGAGGAATTTAGAAAGACAGTTACAGAAAGAGGAATCAGATCATGAAGAAAAGGTAATTTTATATCTTGATTAAGTTCAATATCAGATTGTAACTAAACATTTAACAATGATAAATTAGAATACAGATGATCACATTCATTAATATTTAACATCTTTAAAAATCTCATCACAAGTTTAAACCTTTGAATTGTATTTCTAGGTTACCAGATTAAAGTTGAATTATGAAGAAAGAATTAGAGGTCTTATACCAACAGAAGTTAGACAGGTTAGAATATTGTTATAATTAAGCCGGCAGTATCCACATTGTATTGTTGCCAGTATGGTATCAAACAATATTCCCCCAAATCTTGTCTTGAATTCAAAATTTTTCAATCTGAAATCTCAAGAGTCATCTTCCCATTTACGTTTAAACTTATTAATACATTCGAACTCTATACAGTATACAGGACAAAGTTTTCAAATTCATTGTGCTTGTTGATTAGGGTATAAGGAAGAACACTATTGAGTTTCAAAATGCTATTATCGTAAAGTTTGTAAACACTTACTTATATGTTAACATTTTAACTTTTAAACTTAGATAGATTTCTAAACACTTGCTTTGTTTGAGGGTTTTGTTGACAATGATTCTAGATATAGCATGGAGGATTCTTTGCTGCCTGACAAGTCCTTGTCTTATGATTTTATGTTACATGTATATCAAATATATAAACCTTCAAAAAAACCAAGAAATGCTTGATACAATATGTTTTATGTATATATAGGAATTAGAAGATACAATAGAAGCATTGAAATCTCAGGTTTATTCTCTACAACAGAGGGCTTCAGTGTTACAAGATGAAGTAGATACCAGCAGCAAACCAAAATTCAGTACAATAGGAAATGTTCCTATTAAAGCAATATGATCGACAATGGTAATATTAATTATAAACAGTGCTTCCATCCATAATGTCAATTCTGTTATGTGTCGGTATTAAAGTGTAATATATAGTTGAAGTTCATACATAATACATGTATTCAACTTTTTCTAACATGTATGTAATATATGAATATTTGTATATAAAAAATAAATATCCATATTATAATTATTATAATATATATAATATTTGTACAACTTCTTGACTATAATAATTTATTTATGAAATACAGTATTATTTTTCATCACATCAGAACATGTTTGTTATGGCAATGTATAATGACATGGAAATTATTATTTAATGACAACAGGAGAAAGGATGACATGGGTAATTTTGTATACCCTTCATTTGAACAGTTTTTAGAGATAAGGTGATTATCAGGATTCGGCTTGTTATCTGAATTCTGAATGGAGAAATGCTCTTTAAAATTTTAATTGCTCACGTTATCTGATTGTTATTTTAATTTGTTTTTTATACAAGACACAAAAACATGTTTTTATATTGTTATCAGTGATTCAGTGCTCAAGTCTGCATACTAATAAGTTTGTGATAAATTCCAAGGTCAGATCAGAGTCATGCAAAAAATTCTTTAGGTAATAATTAGTTGATTTATTCAACAAAAAATAAAGTTACATGTCGTTTATTAAGTTTGTCACATATATGTATGCTCTAATGTATGTTTTTTGCATTCACACTGCATCAAACTTTGCAGAATATTCACATTTCCGAAAAAATTAAATTCCTCGTACCTATTCCCGTTCCAATGACGATAAAACTTACATGGTTTTTAATTTATATATGTTGGTCATTGATTGGAGTGCAATGGCAAGCCCTGTTGTCAATTTTTATCTTGAGAATGCTTTAAGACCGTCTGGTGTTTGTTCTCCAAAACCGTTCCTCTTTAATATAGCTCATATTAACCCTTGACACAGACTTTTATTCATTCCAACACCAAATGTCTGCTGCTATATATTACTGATATTATATAACATTATATTATATACTTTATTGATAATAAACATTTTTTGTTTTATCCGTTTTTGTTGTTTATATTATATTTTCTGTCAGATATTAATATTATGTGTCTTTTTGAGACACGGGTTGAAGTTAAACTAGCCCTTGTCATCACTCCTACATTTAACAAACCATAGATCGTGCAATATTTGCTGTGCTTGTTTGTTGTATGCTTTCAATGGCTGGCATACTATATATTGGGAAAATAGGTATTGTGTAGCTCTTTCCTATAATTGTTTCATTGATATTTCAAAGCCAGTATGGGTTCATATTCCTGAAGCAATGGCGCGAGAAATCCCTCTCTTACCATTGCTGGATAGAAGTCATATTCTTGAAATTGGGCGGGGCGTGTCTCTTTTTAACGTCCAATCAAATCCCCCCTCTCTTCTCGCATTCTGCATAATTTTCAAAATAGCCCACGAAGAAAACATGTTGGCACTGGATAATCGAGCATAATAAATTTCGCGGGTTATGACGTACACAAGTCGCGATTGTCACTAGATACATTGCGGTAACATATTTTGAGGTCTGGTTAACCCCGATATTGTTTGTTACAATTTTGGTCATTGGTTGGTAATGGCACTACTGACCAATAATAATTTAGCACAACAATGTTCACTCAAGATAGCAGTGTGAAGTGGATTAGTTATAATCAAACGAAACACTGCGCAGGAGTATGGTATGGGTTTGGAAATGTCTAAACTAGATTTTATTTTCATGCATTTGTAAAAAGCTTCATCACCTAATAACTATTTAGTGGTAACATGAGCGGGACATATACTGACCTGAACCTCAGTCATGTGACTGGTGGAGCACAAAAGATTTTTTGATGGTCTTGAAAATGTGGATTTATTCGTTCAAAATATAATCACTATAGATACGCCCCTTTTTTGTTTTATAAATTGGACAAAATATTTGCTGGATTTACATTATGTTCATCCATTAGATAGTATTAATTTAAGGATCTTATTAATATTATCAAAATAGATATTTGGGGCTTTTTCTACCCCTATAACTATAGTCGTTCGGATGGTACGAAAAACCTGAGGTCCCATATTGACATGCACGTAAAAGATCCCTAGGCAGTTGGAATTCGATACAAGAGTAGACCCTCGATTTCATTAGCCCAGTTCGAAGCAGAACAGTAGGACGTTAAACCGCATTTCATTTCCAACAAATCATTATTATTAATATGATTATGATGTTATTCCCGAAATGACCTAGGTTGCATTGAGCGAAGTCAACCTCATTTCTCTCTAAATTAATATAAATCTCCTCCACCCAAAAGTTATTAAATGTATTGTTAGATTTTTTTGGAACCAACTAAACATCAATTGAACTTGAATGAAATTTATTTCAAATGTTATTAGTCTCTTTTTGTAATTGAATACAGAGAATTTTAGTGTATAATGAAAAAATAAAATGATAGCTCCCTTGTCCGATTCAAGATGTCTGCCTCCAGTGCAAGCAAAGGTAAAATAATGCGTAATAATAGAACATACCAGGTATATTTAGTTTTTTTTTTAAGATCGAATAATCACGTTCTAAAGGTAAAAGGGTAATATATTGCTGCTGCAGATTTTGATTTTTTATATTTGCCTTTATTTTGATTTATATTGGCGGGGTGTCTGGCTGGCCCAGAACTTTCTCGTTTCTGTCCTGGGCGCCTCCTGATTAGAGGCGAAGGTGTTAGTGTTTGGGCTATAGATATAGCTAGATATAGCCCTCGGTGAATTCATAATTGAAACACTAACACGTACACACAACGAAATAGTGACAAAACGATATATAACTGAAAGTGCGAATGATCCTTTCAATTTCCTGAACACCGAACTATGGGGGACAGGAGGCCTACTAAATAAGTAGTGGCGGATCCAGATTGGGTGGGTGCTAGAAGCTAGATAGGGGCCCTCAATATTCTTTTTCTATTTAAAGCATGTAAATCTGTGCTTTTTTCCTGTTTGGGGTCAAATAGCTGATCTCATGATAAAATTGAAGATAAATTCGGGTTAAGCTATATAGAAAAAATGATTTGAATAAGTAGGCCTACGGTACCGGTAGGCCTACCATAAAAAGCCAAGTGATTTAAAATTAAAAAAGGTAATTTTCGTCTAGGTAGGCCTTCAAGAGAAAAAGGTTGTATACATATTTTTGCCAACAGCCTTTTGTATTCATTTTAGATATTTAGATATAAGGTCTGGATCATTATCAACCATTATTTTAATAGCTTTGTTGTCAGGGTAATTAAGTCAGTAATGATTCTTGTAACCTAGACAATCCCTTTCAAAAATAACATTAAACTGAGGCTAAGTATTTTGTCTTTTTTGTCTATTATGTCCATGTTCGTAAATTATATTATCAATTTCTGGGCAAATACTTGATTGTCTGAAGTTGAGAATCGACAGTCTCAGTTTAGTTTCCAAACCTCCGAAAAATTCAGACTTGTTGTAAAATTATAAGTTCATAACCATAAGTCAATGGATAGCTTTTGGGCAAAATTGTGTATATACTTGGTGGAATGGGCAATGGGGTATGAAATAAATAAATAAGTTTAGAGTGTCAGTCTGCTTGAGTACTGGTTCAATATCAAATATTTCAAAAATTTAGTTGATTAAGCAACACTGATTCTGCTTGTAAATATTATATTTGTAGTGCTTATAAAAATGTTTGTCTCTTCTAAGGGAATGGTAATGGCAATACTAATAATAGTGAGAGGAATTTCGAAAAAAGGGAAAAAAGAAGAAGAATACGCAGGCTTCAAGAAGCCATTGATGTAAACAATATCTGTCTGGTACAGGAAATACTGGTAGAGAAATTTGATGTTGATTTTCAGTATAGAGGACATACATCATTACAACTAGCAGTCCGATTAGGATTTCTAGAGATATGTCAGTTGTTAATTAATGCTGGAGCAGATGTGAATGCAGCTGATGTAGAAGCAAATAGTTTGTTGATAATTTCTAGTCAATTAGGTTATGATAACATAGCAACACTTTTGATACAAAATAAAGCTAATACAAATTTTCAAAATTCAGATGGCGATACTGCTCTTAATATTTGTGCATGTGAAGGAAATGCAGCCATCACTAGGCTTCTTTTGTCAGTTGAATGTGACATAAATATTTGCAACTATAGAATGGAATCTCCTCTATATTCTGCCTGTAGAAATGGTCATATTGATATTGTGAAAGTGCTGGTGGCTGAAACAGAATGTGATATCAACTGGGGTTCAAACAGTCACTACACACCTTTAATGATCTCCTGTGAACTCTGTTGTCTAGAAGCTGTTAAAGTTCTTTTAAGTTCAAGTAAGTTATCTTAATTGCTGGTAGTAATTTTGATTTGGGTAAAAAATTAAATTATCAGTTCCATTGAAAAGATAATTTGTTTTTCGAAGTCGGTATCTGTCTACATTTCAAAGTTTTAGGTCTGCAGATAAATGTTGACATATAACTTCTTTTGTGTTCCCAACTTATCCAACAGACTTCTTTTCGTTGGTTCGTTTCTGGAGTTAAACATCCACTTCTGTTTTCCACCAGGGCTGATATCGTAGGCAAGACAGACTTCTGTAATCTCTTAAATGAAAATTAAAAATGATATAAAGCTTGCATGGAACCATGTTGGCTCAGTAGGTAGGATGTTGGCTTACTTATCTGGAGGTCCCATGATTGATCCCTGCTGCTGTCCGGGCAAAAGTTTGAACATAGCACATTACACCAGTCAGAGCAGAAGAGTAGGATGTTTAACCCCATTTCATTTCATGTCATTGCTCCATCACAAATCAATATTACCCTCCTCCCCTGATCAACCCAATTAATCTTCTTGTTTTATACCTCAATTTTCGTACCTTTTATTTTCAGATTGTTTGATAAATAAGCAGGATCGTTCAGGACAAACAGCATTATATATAGCAGCAGTTAATGGTTATATAGATATTATTAAAGAACTGCTCAAAGCTAAAGCAGATACAAATATATCAACAGTAAAAGGCAATACTCCATTATTAGGTATGATGTAACATTCAGGTTCTAATGGGTTGGATTAAAGAAGCAATTTAAACATAACAATTTGATTTTAATTGGGCGAGGGCAATGAAAGTCAAGCATAGTTTCATCACACCAATACATTGACTATGTTCGATAATGAGAATTTTCTGTGTAGGCTAAGTAGCGAAAAGCGAGTTGATATGTCAAGACTTTGGAAAACAACTTCTCTGCTTTTAATTCAGGTAAAATAGGTTCATAAGGTGAATATCTTGATGGAATTCATTGATTAACATTTTCCCCTAAGATTAGAGAGAACTAAGCAATTTCACTTGATTGATACTTTGGGAACCGATAAGCTTGATTCTAATTGAGTGTGATAAAACTTAATGTATAGTTCACCTAAATCAAAACCTTGGCTGAGATCGATCTCAAATATTTTTTGCTTTTGATTACAAGTATAGATAATCAGTTTGATTACTTGATGCTTTATAAAAAGACAAATGTTGAATTAATTGATATGTGTCATCTATTTATTTTGGGATTTTGGTGGCGGACATTAACCCCACTGTTGGCTTGTTAAAAATAAATTGTGTAATTATCTATTTTAGGTGCAATTCGTAATAATCATGTAGAAGTAGTAAGAGTTCTGATAGAGGCAGGATGTGATATAGATAAAGCTGATCGGTTAAAACAGACTCCATTACATGCTGCATTAAAACAAGGTATTTTTCTATACAATACAGGGTCGTGGTGGCTATGCTATATGGGTAGGACGCTGGCCCGCTAACCTGGAAGTCAGGTGTTTGATCCCTGCATTGACCAAGAAAGGTCATCAAGATTTTCTAGTGTGGTTCCCCCTTGTCGGGAATGCAGGACGGAAGCATGACAAGGACAGGTGTAAAATTGGGGGTGCACATTAAAGATCCCTTTAATTTATGGCTTCCTGAATGTATCAATATAATTTCTCCTTTTAGTTTACTAATTATCCTTTGTGCTTGAGAACGATAAGAGAATACTTGTCAAAATGTTGTGCTATATGTGTTGGGATGGCCTAGTGGTCTGGCGTGCCACGCTTCTACCTCTAGCAGCTGTGGTTTCGATCCCTGGTCTGCGCGTATGTGGCATGGAGATAGGGGAGCCTTCTCAACCTCATGGGTTTCCTCCCACTGCTAAAGATCCTACGCGCAAGCGAATTATTGAAATAAAATTAAACCATATGTTAGTCCCGAAATGACCTAGTTTGTATCGAGTGGACGTTAAACCCCATTTCTCTCTCTTTTCTTTATAAATTGTGTCGGTTTGGTTTTTTGGGGGGGAGGGGGTGGGTAGATGAACTCATATTGTTCTCACTTTATTTTGTTGTAGTATCACAGTATTTTGATGCTAAGGAAAGTAAACCTGTTGAACTCGTCAACTTATTGGTTCAAGCTAATGTCAAATTAGATGTATTTGACAATCAGGGCTGGTCACCTCTATATCAGGCTGGTTTTAGTGGAGAAAAAGGTAAATATTTGCATCCCAACAGTATTGATTTGCTTGGAATGAGATGATTGTGAAACTTATTTTTATATGCCAAGTTGCCAACAATGAATTTTATTTCCAGGATTTTATCTCCCAATAATTTGGAGAAATCTTGCCTAGAATTGCAAAGCATTCAGATAGTCCTAATCTTTATAAAGACAGTTTGGCTTATACTGCTTACCCACTCATATTTTAAGAATTCAAGTAGTGACCCTGATGTAAGTGCATAAAGGCCAGGATTTTCTATTATTTTTGCTCAAGGTTTTATTAAAATTTGATTACTTGTGAAAACTGCTTGCAAAGCTCCTGATGATTCTATTGCAAGTTGCCTGATTCTAAAACATTGGAAATACTAATTGTTACTCTTTTAATAGGCTAGAACCATTGATTTCTATTTCGTAACTGATTTTAACTTCAGAATTATGCCGTCTGCTATATGAAAAACAAGCACCAATAGACGGCGTTACATTAAAAGGAGAGACACTATTACATGGGGCTGTGTTTGGTAATAATGAAGATATTGTTAAAATGTTTATTGAGGCTGGTATGTATTATGTTTGGAAGTTCGTAAAAAAATTCTCATATTCACTTATAGACACATTAATCATATCCATGTACATGTACAAACTTTACTTTCACTTCATCAAGCTTTGTGATTCTTGTCAAATTGTTATTTATATAGTATCAACAGATTTTGTAAATTAGATTTGTAATTAATCAGGTTGTCCAGTTGATGTTGTTAATAAAGATGGTCAACACCCACTCCATACAGCCATTTCAACCAGAAGTAAATACGAGGTAATTAATCATATTGTATTTGTTAGGTGTCATTGGAATTCAAGGAAGAGTTGTTGGATTCTCCACATGTCTTAATACACACACCATCTGAAATTCCTGTTTAGAATATCTTAAGATCTAACATAACATAATTTATCCATCATGATTGGTGGGTGTATTTCAATGTTCGCATGCCTGACATTAGGTAACTACAATAGCTGGTAGCAGAAGCAGTATAGTATTACAAGATAGTATAATAAGGGTAATTCTTTCCTGTTGGGATGGCCTAATGGTCTACTGTAGAGTGCCGCGCTTTGACCTCTAGCTGGCCGGTCACCTCTGGCTTGCGGCTGTGGTTTCGATCCCCAGTGTGAGCGTATGTGGCTTGGAGATAGGGGCTCCTTCTCAACCTCGTGGGTTTCCTCCCACAGCAAAGACCCCTGCACGTGCGCTAAGATAATGAAAATGAAAAATAAGACTTGTCTGCGATATCACCATCGGTGGAAGCGGATGTTAAACGCCAAGAACAATGACAACCCGAATATTCATTAGAAATGAAATAACTGCAGTAATATGTTTAACCCAAATCCTTTCTTTTCATTTCCGACACAAAATGTTTGCACATATTATAATTATATATATACTGTAATGTTTGTAGATTTTAAAGGCTTTAATAGAGGCAGGATCTAATCTTAATTTACCAGAACCTACTCAGAAACATACACCGTTACATGAAGCTATTTGTCAGCATTATACAGAAGCTGCTATTTTACTTATTGATTCAGGTATATATAATATATATATATATATATAGAATACAAGATTTAATGGTAATGAAGACTGGTTTGCTAATATTGGGATACAAAAAGAATGATAAAGAATTTGCTAATTTTTGTATATATTACATGTAGTTTTGTAATACTGATACACGAACGGCAAGATTTTAATCTGCAATGATGGTTGTTTTCCATCTGCGACTTAATTACTTTATGAGCTGTGATTCCCTACTATTGTAATAAATAATACATATCTGCTTATTTTAGGTTGTGATTTGAATGTGGAGAATGATAAAAGACAGACACCATTGTTTAAAGCGTGTGAGAAAGGTAGTAATAAAGTGGTACATCATATATTAAAACAGCCAGCATTAAATAAACAACCAGCTAATGCTACCCTAGTTTCACCATTACATATAGCATGTAAACAAGGTTTTATACATATTGTAGAGATGTTAGTTGAAGCTGGTTATGATATTGATATGGTAAGTTATATTTTATGTTATATACAGAATCACTAATCTCAGTACTTGTTAGAAAATCTATATCTAGGATCCAGACATACTCAATTCAAAATACAAATTTAAACAAAAATTACCTATATTACATGTACATGTATATCACTGACAACTTGCAAGTTATTTAATTTATATGTCCCACTAGCAAAGAAGATTAATTTCAAACAACCCTTCCACAAGTACATTTTAATGATTGAAAGGGAAAGGGTATTCCTCAACTTCCATGCGTATGATGCTGTGGACAGCACAAAACCACACGTTTTCAATGGCAGCTTTTAATTTACAAGCAGTACCAATTTTTTGGTGGTTTAATCTTTATCATATACATGTGAAAAATACCTTACTTTATATTATATTATTGTTCAAAATTACTTAAATTTTGTTTTATTTTCTAAAATTATTTACAAGTAATAAATTACTTAATTTTTGTTTCAGCTTAATTTTGAAGGATTATCACCATTTCAAACTTCTCTTCAAGAAGATAAGCCAGCTATATGTAAAACTTTGCTCAATTTTGGTTGTGATATTGATGCTCATAATACTAAAATGAAACACTTGATGAAATGTTGTTTAGTTTATGATGACCCACATCCACATTTTTGTCTTGAGCCATTTTTCTTAGCCATGACGCATAAAAATATTGAAATGATAAAAATCATGATTCAAAGCTATGAAAATTTGCCACATAAAGTTCTCAAACTGTTAGACACAATTCTGAAGACAACATCAGAAATGAATGTACACTATAGCGCTAGCATGAGGCAAGAGTTAGGCAGATTATTTCAAAATGCAATGAAAATGCCTAGATCCCTGTTAACTATTTGTCGTAATAAGATCAGAAGTCATCTTGGGGCACCATTGAAGGATAAGGTTAGCAAGCTACAAGTTGCTAATAAGGTGAAGGATTATCTTTTAATGTCAAATTTGTTAGATAAACCTCCTGTTGAAGAGTTGATATCTGATGGGTGGTCTTAATATTTATGTTATTTCTGCTATATATGTGTATTTATGTTAGCATTGGGTGAGGTTATGTTTCTCATCAATTTGTTATATTTGGGTAGAATAAAGTGCAGTTAGTGTTGAATAACTGCTGATTTATTCCATCTTTAAATGCTGTACATTTACAAACAGATCTTCTAACGCTTCTAAAATTGAGTTTCTCAGGGGTTGACATTTGACACAGGTAAGCTTCAAGAAAAACACAAGACTGTGTTACACATTAGTTTTATATCAACATTTAACTTGATCTGACTCTCAACTCCACTACATTTAGATGAAATTGACTCCCTACCTTATAAAAGTGTGTCGAGAACACCAAAGTAACACTTACATTACTTAACTAAACACTAACTTAAACCAACAGTATTTGTTTGACTATGAGCATGAAACCAAACCTCACCCATTGAATTGCATGAACAAGTTACCGGTATATTATGTGTCATATGGTTAAGTTGTAAAGGAAGATAAACAAAACGGCTCAGTTGAGATTTTAAATGTGATATATTATTGATCACATGAAATCCAGGTACAGATTTTGGTGTGTATTATTACCATGAAATTCAGGTGTGAATTTTGGTGTGCATAATGTCGCATGAAATCTAGGTGTGGATTCTGATATGTGTTATAAGCATGAAATCCATGTGTGGATTTTGGTGTGTATTATACAGTAATATATCGCATGTAAATTGAGGTGCTGATTTTGGTGTGTATTATATCCCATGAAAATTGA
This sequence comes from Patella caerulea, assembly GCA_036850965.1. Taxonomy (NCBI): domain Eukaryota; kingdom Metazoa; phylum Mollusca; class Gastropoda; family Patellidae; genus Patella; species Patella caerulea. The sequence goes on along the minus strand of JAZGQO010000004.1, from coordinate 16,017,146 downwards.
GGTGCCAATTTTGGTGTGTGTTATAACCATGAAAATTCAGTTGCAGATTTGGGTGTGTATTATAACCATGAAAATTCAGTTGCAGATTTGGGTGTGTATTATAACCATGAAATCCTAGTGCGGATTTCGGTGTGCAAAGTATCGCATGAAATCCAGGTGCAGATTTTGGTGTGCATTATAACCATGAAATCCTGGTGCAGATTTTTGGGTGTACTATAACCATGAAAATTGAAGTGCAGATTGAATTGGAGTTCCCACATTAGCTGGCATATATAACTAACCTTTCTTAACCATATGCCGATTTTAAATGCATCACAAATAATGTTTTTCTCTAGTCGCATATATATTCTCAAATAACTTTACCTGTTTGAATATATATTATGAAGTTACTATACCTGTTGGGATGTCATTATCTACACAATTGTGAAAATTGCAATAAAACTGTTTATCTAAATCTGATTAATGCCTGTGCACTAAAGTAACAGTAATATCAAGGGTATTTTTATTTGCATTGCTTTAAACTTTTAGCCAAACTGTTATGATTGACAATTGTAAAAATACCATGCTATATTTGAGACGATTAACATATATATCATATTTGGTATTGATTGTTTTCAAATTTCAGTAAGTTTTAATTTATTATGTAACTGAATTATAAACAGTCTTCCGTCCAGATAAAATTATTTATTTGGGTATTGTATCTTATTGTTTGAATAAAAAGATTCAAGTTTTTTTTATATTGTTTAGAGTTGTGATTGCGATATATAAACCAAGATATTTTTTTCTCTGTGGCTTTATCTAATGACGGTAAACTTGTGTTCTAGAATGATTATAACCATGGTTGTTAAACTTATCAAAACAGTTTACATTACAACATTTACTAAAGCTGTGTTCTCGGTGGACAAAAATTCACAAATGTCTCCAAACTCATCTGATGATGATTCAATCTTCAAGGTTACCTGAGAAGTCTGAATGTGCTAGTTGTAATGACACAATCACTATCAGCAATATAAACCCAGAATAATTTTATTACAATACATTTTATACAATGTACAATAATTATGAAATTAACAAAAAACATCACTTCCATAAAATCTGTTCAGCACTATGATATTGGAGAAGTTATAATGTGGAATAAGGTTTTATCTTTATATTGGGCTGATCTGGTATGAAATAAGAGTTAAAAAAGAATATGCTTTATATAATATCTCTTAGAATATTGAAGTTTAACAAAAAAATCAACCAATTGTTATATAGAATTAATATAATAGCTTACACTGTTAAAGTTCCATTCCCGGATATGAACTGGGTGATTTGATGATATATTAGGACTAAAAACATATTCAAACTAATTGATTGATCATAATTTTGCTTCAAATCCTTCTCAAAACATTGTAATTGCCAAGTACACCCTGCTATAAAAATCGATCAAAAAGAGGCCATGTTTGCGTAAGGGGATTACCCGTCTCCGTACCTATAGCAACAGTGGGCAGAGATTGGGGAGAATTCATTGCATACACAAGACGATGTCTGTAATTGCTGACCATTTATTACAAATATCGAATCCTAATTAAATTCTCAGATTATCCAATGCCCACATCTTTTTCGGTGATTTTTATCTCAGAAAGTGCTGTACGGCTAACTCTTCATAAAGTTTATAAACATGTAAACAAAGCGCTCAATGTACTTGTGCAGCCTTCGACGTACCGTGTGCAGATAGTTCTAATCGTTGGGCTGTTGATTGGGGGAACCCTTACATCTAGTAAGATTGGATATATCTACTTTCCATATATACCAAAATTGCCATACTTTTATTGCCAATAACCACTAAATAAATACTTGACAAGGAACCCATCGTAAATAGCACATTCAAAACGTTGTAAAAAAAAAGAATCAGATCTAGTCTTTGTCTATTTGGAAACGATTTAATAATGGAGCGTATAGGTTCTGAATCTGGTAGTGTTACAAAGGTGAGCCTATCAAGTTATTCATAAAAATTTAACTTCTTTTATAAGATGTAATTTACATCATTAATCATGATAGAACTTCACTACAGAAACATTTGCTCTTCTCCACATAAGTATGAGAAACAACCATATTCTATTTCAAAATATTAGCTATCAAAGACGGGATCTTTATTACTTTATGCTTTAACCCATTCCAAAACACATACTAGAGCTCCTGTAGTAGAGCCATATAATGTTCACTGCCTTCCATATGTTCAAGCTTACTTTTCTTTTACAGAACCTACTACTGATATTGGCTTTCAAGTTCGACCATTTCAGGGAATTCTACAGGTTT